>CM074722.1:467689122-468382848 GCA_037306005.1 Rhinophrynus dorsalis
CGTTGCACACACCCCTGATCCTTAAATGGTTAAACTGTAGTAATGTCCAAAAAGTAACTTCTTCACGTGCGCAATATACGGCTTAACCCGCTGAATGCCAGAAGGACATGCGATGCACTGCAAACCCCACAAGCATTCAAACGACTGCTGCAATAAACACACCCTCTGGCATTTACCAGGAATAAAAATCTTGTTTTGCAAACAGTTAAAGTCTGGAACTGAAAGGGTTAAGCAGTCTTGCTTTTTAGTGTGTTTCACGGTCCTCTGGCACTGAAGGAGTTACTGCCTTACTCTACATCTCCACAGAGGTTTGAAAACCTCACTAGTCTCTCTCTCATGCACAGATGGTTACAGATATCTCCATATGCTCGATGCATTCCCTGAGCTCACTCATCACATACCCTTACATCCACACACACAAATACCTCATTATACCCAACTCCACACACACACACATATACCTCATTATACCCAACTCCACACACACACACATATACCTCATTATACCCAACTCCACACACACACATATACCTCATTATACCCAACTCCACACACACATCTGTATTAACATGCAGAACTCAAATACATACACACACACGTGTTTACAATTAAGTTACACTATCATGCACACATACATGTATTTATAACCAACACACCACACATTCTCACACGCATCTGTGTTTGTATCCAAAGCTCAACACAATCACACTCCTGTGTTTACATACCACACAAACACACACATCAAATGACATTTAATCTATCTATCTATCTATCTATCTATCTATCTATCTATCTATCTATCTATCTATCTATCTATCATCTTTATAACATTACCTAATATCTACCGCACACCTGCAGTCTCACAGCTGCTGTACCTCAGTGTCCTCCTACGATGTATTATGAAAATGTAGTGAGTCCCAGACTGGCAATTAAGGGGTTACTCACACTATATCCAGCTGCTGCCAGGTGTTAGCGGGGCTGGGGACCGGCCAGTGATTGGCTGGTTGTCCGTGACGTCACGGATGCTTAGTCCCAGCCGGCCGGGAGTAGGGGCCAGTTAGTGAGCGGAGCTCGTGGGAAGCGGGTGGGTTCATGTAGCGCTCCCGGTAACATGGAAGGGAAGTGCGGACACTACTCGGTCTGTAAGGAGGAGGCTCTGCTCCGGTCCCGCTGAACACAGGGCACAATGAGCTCCGACGGAGGGGTTGCCCCCTGGGAGGACACAGGTAAGTTATAACCTGTGGGGTATGTGTGAGTAGGTAGACTGGGAGTCACTGAGAGACGTGCCCCTGTGTGGGGGTTTCTCTGGTTATTGACAGGCGGGTATGGCAAGACAATATTTGCCGTAGTGGTTAGTGGTTATGGACAGGCAGGTAAAGAGAACAAGTGCCCATGTGAAGGGTATTAGTGACTAACTGATCAGAGAATGACCAGGAAAAGTGCCCCTGTGTGGGGTATAAGTGGTTTTAAACAGGTAGAAAATTACAAGAGCAAGTGCCCCTGTTTGGGGTATAAGTGGATATAGAAACGCAGAAAATGAAAACAAGTGCCCCTGTATGGGGTAAAAGTGGTTATATGCAAGAATAATTGTGCATTTGTACTGTATCAGTGGGGTATTAAAGGGATAGTAATAATTAAAATGTCGAAAAAAATATGTTGTAGGGTTTATCCCTCAGAGTAAAACAAGGGCAATCCCACTGCTGAAAGGTGTTTTATTCAAAAGTCATTACAGCTCAAAGTTTAATTTTTTAGGTGCAATATCATAGTGGCCTGAAATTGTACAGTGGCACTGTTGCTACACCATCCTATGGACAGCTCTGGTCCCGAGACCATAAATCTCCATAGGATGGTGTAGCAAAAGCGCCACTGTACAATTTCAGGCCACTGTGATACTGCACCTAACAAATTCAACTTTGAGCTGTAATAACTCTTGAATAAAACACCTTTCAGCAGTGGGAGTACCCTTGTTTTACTCAGGGGTATAAACCCTACAACATATATTTTTTACATTTTAAGTATTAGTATCCCTTTAATAAGGAAATAACCAGGTGAAATGCCCATGTGGGGGTATTACTAGGAAGGGGCAGGTGTTAACGAGGACAAATGCGTTTTTTTGTGGGGTGACAATGAGGAGCTAATTACTGCATGTGTCTGTGTTTAACCCTTTCAGTGCTAGAGAGGTAAGATGTCAAAGTCAAAAGAAAAAGACATTACCTGGACAAGCTCCCCTAAGTGGGGTATTATGTTAGTTGACTCAGGTTGAAAATGACAGTTGCCACTGTGTGGGGTATCGTTTAAACCTTTGACCCTCAGAGGTGGTGTCTCAATGCACTGCATATCCCTCTGGCACTCAAAGGGTTAAGGAAGAGATGATCGCGATAAGTGCCCCTCTGTGGGGTATCACTGTTTAACCTTCTGGTTTCCACCTGGATGTGTCGCAAGGAGCGTTGTACATCCCTTTTAAGACCCAAAGGTTTAACAAGGCAATTGTTCTTGAGTTGGATAAGTGCTCTTGAGTGGGGGTATCATTGTTTAAAAAAGGCGAGTAATGACTGGGTCAATTACCCCTGAGTGGGGTATCATTGTTTAACCATTTGTGTTCAGAGAGGTGTACAATGTATTGCATAACAACGTGATGCACACCTCTCTGGGAATCCTAGGGTTAAGAGCACCATTAGTGACCAGGACAGGTGCCCTTGAGTGGGGTATCATTATTTAAACCTATCCCGCCGGGACTGAAAGGGTTAAGGGGACAAGTAATGACTGGAACAAATGCCCCCTAGTGGGCTATAATTGTTTAACCCTCTGAAAGCCAGACAGCTGTGTAAGGCAGTCTTCAACAATGTGTTCCCCACAGCACTGGATCTCAAAGGGTTAATGAGGCAAGTAACTACAGGGACAACTGCCCATATCTAGGTATCAATAGTTAGACTTTTAAGGATCAAATGGCAATGCGTTACACACCCCCTCTGGTCCTGACAGTGTTAAAGAAACAGTGAATATCAAGAACAAGTGTGGAAGGATATTGAATAGAACAAATACATCACATCAGGTCAATAAATATGGACGAGGCGGCTAATGATCATGGCAGCTGCCCCTGTGTGGGGTATGAGCGATTGGGTGACCTGGATCGGTTCCCCTGTATGGGTAATGGAATTAACAGGTCCAGATACCTCCCATGTGGCCATTAGTATTGTGGGGTAAGAGAGTGCTAAGGATGTGCCCTAGTGAGGTGACTGGTGGGGAGGGAAGGGTAGTGTACAGGATAGGTGCCCCTCTGTTGGGTAGTAATGTAGAGACTTACAAGGATGACTTAAAACAAGTGCCCCTGCTTGGGGTATCAGAATTTAGGTGTATAGGGAATGGCTAAGACAATGACGTTGATGTACAATTCTGGGGCAAGTCAAGTACACCGAAAAAAATCACCTATGATATGTGTGGAACTTTTAACCCTTGAAATGCTAGAGAGGTTTGTAACACATTGCTAAGCAACGATCTGGGGACCTCTCTAGCATTCCAGGGGTTAAAAGCATATTTTAAATCAGTGGAGATGTTGTGAGTAATTATCTGCCCCCTATAGTGCAGCTGGTTTGCTCCAGAGCTGCCCCTCTTTCTTTAGTATACCAGCCTCACCAAGAGTGATTTGTTGAGAAGCATCTGAGCAATTCTGGAATAAGCCAAGTGCATTGAAGGGAACAAATAAATAGTCCCCAAACTGCCTATAATTGCAATGGGAATTTTACCCCCCTTGAATGCTAGCTCTCAATAGGATGTTTTGTAACCCACAGTACAAATGGTTTACTCCATAATTTCTCAATTTCCTGTTTATATATCAGCCTTAGTGCCCATAGACATAATAATAATTATAATAGCTTACCAGATAAATTGCCCCTGTATGGGGAATCAGTGAAAAGGGGCAGGTTAGTGGGAGACACAACTGCCCTTTAAGGGGTATAAAAAGAAAGGGTCAAGAAGTGACGTTTTCAAATGTCCCTGTGTAGAATGTCAGGGGGTGTAAGGGCTGCAGTTGATTCTGTTTAGAGATGGTAACAGGCAGGGGATAGGAAGGTGTTCCATGTGTGGGGTAACAATGAGATGCAATGGCCTTCACAACTGCCCCTGTGTGTGTGGTAAAGATAGTGACCCCAGTATGGGGTATCAGGGGTATATAGTGTGAGAAAGATATCTGCCTCATTTCCAGGGTAGGGGAAAATTCACAGCCTTTTCTCATGTATTTTCCCACTGTCTGGGGTAATAAGGTGGGGGTAGATACTAAGGACATCCAATAGGCCATATGCATAAAGACAAAAGTGAAGCAATTCTGGTGTGAACTAACTGCATCGTTACTACATTCCAAATTATTTAAATGGGACATGTAACCCTTTGAGTGCCAGAGGGAGTCAGCACTAACTGCATCATTCCCACACTCCAAATAATGTAAATGGGACATTTAAACCTTTGAATTCTAGAGACGTCCCCAAAACATTGTTTTTTCACTGCGTTGGAGACCTTTCCAGCATTCAAGGGGTTTAACTTCCAATTTTAATCAATGGTGGATTTTATTTGTTCCGATTTGCTCCCAGATTATACCACTTTTTTTGTGCATGTGGCACACAATGGGACATATTTGGAAATGGAGATGAAGGAATATTTTAATGTGTTTCCCCTACTGGCAGTTACTGGGGCAACTATCAAGGACATTAGCCTAGGTAGTGGGTTAACATGGCTGAGTCGTAGTGTGGGCTCTGAGGCAGTTTGTCATTTGCACTGGGGGGTGCCTCTGGAAAGAGTGAAAAGGGTACACGTATTTTATGTGGTCTGGGAGGGAGTTCAGAGGGACAAATGTGTTTGGGGTGGGGAGGCAGTCTGGGAGAGAATGCAAGAAAAACAAGGCATATGTATTAACCCCTTTTCATGCCAGAGAGGTTTCCAACGCAATGCACTTGATTCCTCTGTGGTACTCAACTGGTTAAGGCTAAAGGGGATGCTGCAAAGCAACTGCATCCTAGGGAACAAATACAAAATTCTCATTTATTTAAATTAAGGACTCCAAATGTGTTGGAAACCTCTCTGGCATTGAAAGGGTTAAATTCCCCATTTCAATCCATAGGGGACAAAAAACATTCCTAAAATATTCATTAATTTACATGGGGATATTTAACCCCTTGAATGCAAGAGATTGCCAATGCATTGCTGAGCAATGCATCAAATATACCTATAGCATTCAAGGGGATAAAAGTCCTATTTAAATCAGTGGGAAGTTTTATGTGTCCCCTGTGGTGCAGTTGGTTTGCCCCATAGTTACTCATCTTTGCCTTTATCCATAAGCCCCACTGAGCTAATTCTGCAAGATAAAGAGATACAGTTCTAGAGCAAACCAACTGCGCAACAGGGGTCCAATAAACCACCCCCTTGGTTTAAATTGGGCTTTTAACCCCTTGAATACTAGTGAGGTCTCCAAAAGATTGCAAAAGAAATCAGCTGGAGACCTCTCAAGCATTCAAAACAATGGGCATTTGGGAAGCTTTCATTGTCCCCTATGGTGCATTTGGTTTCACCCAGAATTTTAGCTCTTTTGCTTGATTTGATTAAACTCATTGGGCCTTATAGATAAAGACACAGCACACCAATTCTGCACCATAGTGGACAAATTAAACATCCTCATTGATTTGAATAGAGTTTTTAACCCTTTGATTACTAGAGAGGGCTCCAACGTATTGCGGAACAATGCATTTGAGATCTTTCTAGCATTCAAAAGGTTAAAAGCCCCATTTAAATTGAGAGGTGTTTTGGGAAGTGTTTATGTCTCCTATGTTGCAGATTGTTTGTTCCAGAACTGGTGTGCTGTACCTTTATATACAAGACCCATTGTGTTTTGTGGGTGCCTAGGAGAGCAGTAAGGCAAAACATGCTTAAAGGGACCTCCCGGTGAGAGTTCAGAAGGGGAAGAAAATCCCTGGAGAATGTGTATTTGTGAGGCTAAATCTAGAACATAAATCCGCTGTTGAGGAATACAATTCCCATCATCCTCAGTCAGCTGTTGGCTGGCCAGGGAGTATGGGAGTTGAGCTGTAGTCATCAACACCTGGAGGGCCTCAGGTTTCCAAACCATTTACTAGAGTGTCAGGGGAAGTGATTTCCATTGTGGACAAGTCTCTGAGAGACAGAGAGCTGTACCACAGGGTAAATTAAAATCCTATTGATTTAAAAGGGGTGTGTGACCCCTTGAATGCTACAGAGGTCTCCAACGCATTGCAAAGCTCTCTAGAAATCAAGAAGTTAGAAGACTAATTTCAGTCAAAAGGAATTTTCGTTTTCCCACCATGATGCAGTTGGTTTCCTCCAGAGCTTTAGGCCCTAAGAGTGCTCTGCAATGCATTGCGCACTCCTCTGGCACTCAAGGAGTCAAGAGCTTTCCTTGTGGTTGCCTGTTATAGTTTAAAACTGTTTTTGTTGCCTGTGAATAATGGATAGGGTCATGTAAAGAGTGTGTGTGGGGGGGGGGGGGTATGACCACAGGTCATGGCTGAAGGTGCCTTGGGTGCCTTTCCTAGCTTTGCCTAATGTGTAAATCTACCCTATGGGCTAAAGTGTTCTTGAGATTTGGAACATATAAAGGCCAGAGAGATGGATGGCTGGTTAAACAGGACCAGTCCATAGAGATTTGGTTTCCTAGGTTTTTGGGTCCTTCTACCACTCAGTCTCTTTCTCTAACCTATATTCTATGAATAAAACTATTGTCTTCAATATGGAATCATAAAGGTCAAATCTGGCTCCATTTTACTATGCTAACCATCTTTTATTAAAGGAACACTAGGCCCTCCTAATAATATCCGTTACTTACAGGGGAGGCCTGATCACATAGGCTTAAGGGGTGAGTGGTGGGACTCTGCACTAACGAGGTCGCATTGCCAACCATTCAGGTAGATCAGGGATTCTCAAACAGGATGCCATTGCACTTTGGTGTGCCACGGATATTCACTTGAGGTGCCCTATAATTTATGAATATTTATGCAAAAATTTCAGATTTCGGTTTCAAATGTGTATTTATGGAAATCTTTATGCACAGTTTGTGTTTGCTATTTTGATTGTGACACCTAAGAATAATTCAATATTTATATGTATTTATATATTTATAAGACCTTGATAAATGACATATAAAATGTTAGGGGTGTCCTGAAAATTACAGACTGTGTATTAGGGGTGCTTTGAGCAAAAAAGATTGAGAACTACTGAGGTAGATGTTGGAGAGTAAGATTCTAACATGCTCCTTGTCTTCTGGGTGATTGAGCATGTTTGAATATTTAGCACCAACGGCCATCTGAATTTTACTTCTCTGAAAGCCTCATACCATTCTAAGGTTCCATTGTGCTCTCTGCTAGAAGGAGAGGGAGACAGACTCCGTGCAAAAAGGTTGATAACCACCGTTCTAGTCTTCTTATTTTCTCTATATTCGGGCAAGTGGTGGAGGCAAGGGAGAGACTGAGAGAGTTGTAGTTTGCCTAAAAGTCATAGTTAACCTAGGGAATCAAGAAACTTTGGTCCATTCCTGCCCAATTACCTTAATCTATGCATAAATTTATAGTGACTACTATGAATTAATTAGGCATGGATTGATTCTGTAAATTGAATCTTTAATCAGTACTGGATATCATATTCACAGAGGGAGGCATGATTCATTTTGCAGGTCTCCAAGACTCCAGTCTCCTCCCACTGGTTTTCTTTGGAAGCCTTTAGCAGAAGGAATGTGTGGTTCTTGGGTTCTACAGCAAATAATTATGACTGCCTTCATGGACATGGCATCCAGTACTGATTAAAGGGACAGTAATGTCCCATAAAAATGTTTAGAGTTTTGTAAAGGTTAAAAAAAAGCTAAGTGCCACAAATCCTATCTCTCAAACCGATATGGTTTGAGAGATATACTCCATTAAAGTTCCTCTTCTCCTGATGTCAGCTGACAGCAGGAGATCCGTGTTGACCTACACGAGTAGGTTCTAGGTTCTTCAGCAGAGCCACAATAGCATGATTTAAAAAGAATTACTTCATTGGAATGGTCTTAAAAGTATGCTTACAAACCAGACCATTCCAAAGAAGTATTTATTTTTAAATTGCGCTATTGCGGCTCTGCTGAAGAGCAGATTGTCAGTCCCCGGACCAGGAACTCCTGCTGTCAGCTTTCAGCTGACGTCAGGAGAAGAGGAGGGAGAGGGGGAACTTTAACAGAGGATATCTCTCAAACCATACCAGTTTGAGAGATAGGATTTGTGGCATTTAGCTTATTTTTTAATCTCTACAAAACTCTAAACATTTTTTATTGGGCATTACTGTACCTTTAAATATTTATTTTAGTGAGCCAATCCACAATTAAATGATTCATAATGGCCTTGAAAAATGTCTGCCCAGATTAAAGTAAATGAGAGGATATTATTACAACGTGTTAGAGCTCCATTAACCCTTTGAGTGCCAGAAAGGTTTCCCGTGCTTTGCCCTGTAATTCATTAGATAATTCTCTGACACTCAAAGGGTTAACGTTGCAGCTGTCTAGTTTCTCATAGTTATATTATGAATCCACCAAAAAAAAAAACAAACAAACAAATTTAGGATTAACTCTTTGTGAAGCATTGTGTTGGACACCCCGCTGGCACTCAGAGTAATGTTTCTAAATAAAAGCAGCTCCAAATAATCATCATAGTATTTGGGCGACGAAGAGTGTTATTTCAATACTGTCCGAGTTGCAGTTCAAGAGTAATTGAATGATATTATCCTCCTCCCACCCCTTTTACTGATGTAACACTGCTCACCTCAGAGCAGCAAGACTGTCCGGATGGAACGCAGAAAGGGACAATCTTCAGTGATCATAAGGAAAAATCTGAAAAAGCTGTCAAGGGGGGCAGGGTTTTCCTTATGCTCACAGTAAGAAGATTGTCCCTTGCTGTGAGCTGTCTGGTCCCAGGACCAGATTCCTCATCTGAGGAGAGGTGGCATACACTAGGTAAAAGGGATGGGAGGGAGAAACTTTATCATTCAATTACTCTTGTACTACAACTCAGACAGAATTGAAATAACACTCTCCATATACTATGAAGATTAATAGGAGCTGCTTTTATTATGAGAATGTATCACTGAGGAGCCACTATTTTAATTTCTGCCTGTAAATTATAGATTGCTGAGGGGGTCAGATCTAATTGTATTTTTCTGTTTTATGCATTCTTTCTTTTTGAATTGGTAAGATCACCATAACCCTCTTAGTGCCAGGCGTGTGCTCAATGTCTTGCTTTGCAATGCGTTGGACAATACTGTGGCTCTCAAAAGGTTAAATTGAAAATGGTTTCCTATCTGTTTAACCCTTTGAGTGTCAGAGGGGTATCCAACACATTGCTTTGCAAAGCATTGCTTACCCCTCTGGGACTAAAAGGGTTAATCTTCTCCAAATCAGGATATGCAAAAAAAATGATTTCCTCGACATGGGGAATGAATGACTTTGCAGGCAGCCATGAGTGTCCAATTGACAAGATTTAACTTGTTAAAAGCCAATTTTAAAACTTAAAGGAGCAGTACTCTTTGTATTAAAAATATATATTATAGATCGTTTTTCCTTTTAAGTAGAAGAGTACTCCCACTGCACAGTGGTTTTTCATTAAAATGTTATTACGGCTCAGATATATTTTGTTTAATCAATAATGCCAACTAATGTCCAAAAGGCTCGTTTTCCTATAATGCACTCTATTACTATTCCCCATAGTACGTAACAGAACCTGCATCACCTGTTACCAGAATATAAAACTGCAATTTCTTTAAAATAGTAATACTGATACCACTAATAATAATAATAAGTTTGACATGTAATAATGTTTGAATTAAAAAACCGTCTAGCTGTGGGAGTGCACTTAATTTACTCAGCAGGAAAAAGCCTCATAACATATACCTTTCCATAAAAAGTGTACTGCTTGTTTGATGCAGATAATTGCTCTGAGATTAGTGACCTTCCCTTTTCTTATAACTTAGCTCCCATTTAACCATTGCACTTATCATCAATTAGAAGCTTACACAGGCAAACAGAGATGAGAGTATCCTGCACAGAAGCATAATTGTCTGTAGAAAAAACAAGTTTATCATAGATTTTATGGTCCTTTCAGCAATTCAAAACTTTTTACAACTGCTATCTAGAGATATTTCACTTTTTAAGTGCCAGAAAGGTTGCAATGCATTGGATAACTCCCTTACACACAAAGAGTTAAAGAGCCAATGACACCTAGGGCAAAACTGAGATAAGTGCAGCAGTACTGTATGTTATGGGGAAAAAGTAGGTCAGATTTGTGCTTTATTTTTGTCCTGCAGCCTCTGATTCACATAAAATCTTAATAATTGTTATAGAAGAAATAGTGCTTCTTAATATAAACTCCCACTTGCCTTACTATGGCCAGACAATCCTAATGTCTGTTATTCATTTTTCCCTTGCTCCTTTGTTCAAGAGATAGCATCTTCAATAATCTTGGATGTCAGGCCCATAGAGGCGGACATAACAGTGGCTAGTGAGACCACAGGATCTCAGACATTGATCACCTTTAAAGACCAGAGCTGCATTGCTTCTAAATGTATTGCACATACCTCTGGTCCTTAATAGTGATGAGCGAGCACCCCAATGCTCGGATGTTCGGGTGCTCTGACCGAGCACCCCCTGAGGCTCGAGTGCTCGGCCGAGCACCCGAGCCCCATTGAAGTCAATGGGAGGACTCGAGCATTACACCAGGCACCCCCTGCTCTGATGAGGGGAGGGTGCCTGGTCCATAGGAAAAGGGCAGAAAAAGATGGAAACACTACAGAAATGGTTCAGGGACAGCATAGGGAGGATGTCTGGATGCACCTTGGACTCCAACATCGCTGCTGGGAACGATCTTTCGCCCATAGTACGCCATTTTTACAGACTGACCGTAAAACACACAAAAAGGAAAATAAAAACGACTTTAGGCGAAAAATTGTTACCAAACAGTATTTGCTGTATATTTACTTGTATATCATCTGCAAATTCTCCCAAAAATTTCATCGATTTTCTGAAGTGAGGCCATGATTAAGAGGGAAACGTGCGCAGAGGCAAATTATCCCAAAAATTTCCTTGATTTTCAGAACTGAGGCCATGATTAAGAGGGAAACGTGCGCAGAGGCAAATTCTCCCAAAAATTTCCTTGATTTTCAGAACTGAGGCCATGATTAAGAGGGAAACGTGCGCAGAGGCAAATTATCCCAAAAATTTCCTTGATTTTCAGAACTGAGGCCATGATTAAGAGGGAAACGTGCGCAGAGGCAAATTCTCCCAAAAATTTCCTTGATTTTCAGAACTGAGGCCATGATTAAGAGGGAAACGTGCGCTGAGCTGACCATCTAAAACATTATGGGTGAGGGTCTGCTGCAGAGATGACCATCCTAAACATTATATGCGAAGGCCCGCTAGTGAGCTGACGCTATAAAACATTATATGAGAGGGCCCGCTAGAGAGCTGACCCAATAAAACATTATATGAGAAGGCCCGCTGGTGAGCTGACCTATATAAAAATTGGCAAACAGGGCCCGCTGGTGAGCTGGCCCTATATAAAAATTATATCACAGGGCCCGCTGGTGAGCTGGCCCTATATAAAAATTATATCCCAGGGCATATGGAAGAGGAGGAGGAGGATGAGAACATTAAGAGTCAACCATATACCCGTTTTTGGGGTGGAAGGGGTGAATGGGAATACAGAGTATTCCCATCATTGTAAATAACATATATAAAGTGAGTTTATGTTCCCCCGGGGCTTTCCTCCAGTGGAGTGGAGAAGTCAGGGGAAATCCAGGCCTTGTTCATTTTTATAAGTGTCAACCTATCAGCATTGTCGGTGGAAAGGCGGATACGCTTATCTGTTATGATGCCACCAGCAGCACTAAATACCCGCTCAGACAGAACGCTGGCGGCAGGGCAGGCCAGCACCTCCAAGGCGTAGAGTGCCAGTTCATACCACGTGTCCAGCTTGGACACCCAGTAGTTGTAAGGCACAGAGGGATCATTGAGGACGCTGACACGGTCTGCTACGTACTCCTTCACCATCTTCCAAAACTTTTCCCTCCTTGTGACACTAGGCTGCGCATCAGGGTGAGGGTGCTGGCGGGGTGTCATGAAGGTGTCCCACGCCTTGGAGAGTGTTGCCCTGCCTTTGTCGGAACTGCTGTGTGCTCCCCTTTTCTCCCCTTCTCGGTTGGCCAAGGTAGCACGTACTCTGCCGCCAGCGTTGTCAGATGGAAAATTTTGGAGCAATTTTTCAACAAGAACCTTCTGGTATTGCACCATTTTGCTTGTCCTCTCCACCGGAGGAATGAGAGATGAGAAATTCTCTTTGTAGCGGGGGTCCAGAAGGGTGAACACCCAGTAATCCGTGTTGTCTAAAATGCGTACAACGCGTGGGTCACGGGAAAGGCAGCCTAACATAAAGTCAGCCATGTGTGCCAGAGTACCAACAGTCAAGATTTCACTGTCCTCACCAGGAGGATGACTCTCAATATCCTCATCCTCTTCCTCCTCTTCTGCCCACCCACGCTGAAGAGATGGAACTAAAGTTCCATGGCTACCCTCTGTAGCGGAGGCAACCGTGTCTTCCTCCTCCTCCTCCTCCTCCTCCTCCTCCTCCGCCTCCTCCAATTGTCGCTGAGAAGACGAAGTGAGGGTGCTCTGGCTATCACCTTGTGTAAGCTCTTCCTCCCCCATTTCCACCTCTTCCACATGCAAAGCGTCGGTTTTAATTGTGAGCAGCGAGCGTTTCAGTAGACACAGAAGTGGGATGGTTACACTGATAATAGCGTTATCGCCGCTCACCATCTGTGTCGATTCCTCAAAATTGCGTAAAACCTCGCAGAGGTCTGACATCCATTCCCACTCCTCACTTCTGATTACAGGAAGTTGAACGGAGAGGCGACGACCGTGTAACAGCTGGTACTCCACTACTGCCCTCTGCTGCTCACAAAGCCGGGCCAACATGTGGAAGGTGGAGTTCCAGCGCGTGCTCACGTCACACAGCAGCCGGTGAGCTGGCAATTGTAAGCGCTGCTGCAGCTTCAACAGGCCGGCCGAAGCTGTAGATGACTTACGGAAATGTGCACACACGCGGCGCACCTTGGTCAAGAGATCATGCACATTGGGGTAGGTTTTTAGAAATCGCTGCACCACTAAATTAAATACATGCGCTAGGCATGGTACGTGTGTGAGCTTGCCGAGCTCCAAAGCCGCCACCAAGTTACGCCCATTATCACACACAACCATGCCTGGTTGCAGGTTGAGTGGCGAGAGCCACTGCTCGGTCTGGTGACTAATCCCCTGCAACAGCTCTGAGGCCGTGTGCTGTTTGTCCCCAAGGCAGATCAGCTTCAGCACGGCCTGTTGACGCTTCCCCACTGCAGTGCTACACTGCTTCCAGCTACTGGCTGATGGGGGAGTGGCGGTGTGTGTAGAGAATTCGGAGGTGGAAACGGAGGAGGAGGAGCCAATAACGTAGGTGCTGGTGGAAACCCTGATGGAGGTAGGGCCCGCAATCCTCGGCGTGGGTAGCACCCGTGCCATCCCAGGGTCCGAGTCGCTCCCAGCCTCCACGACATTCACCCAGTGTGCCGTCAGGGAAATGTAGCGTCCCTGGCCACAAGCACTTGTCCATGTGTCAGTCGTTAAGTGGACCTTCCCAGTAACTGCGTTGGTCAGGGCACGGGTGATGTTACGGGACACATGGTGGTGTAATGCGGGGATGGCACACCGGGAAAAGTAGTGGCGGCTGGGGACCGCGTACCGAGGGACAGCTGCTGCCATCAGGCTGCGGAAGGACTCAGTGTCCACAAGCCTAAATGGCAGCATTTCGATGGCCAGTAATTTTGAAAGGTGTGAGGTTAGTGCTATGGCCTGTGGGTGGGTGGCTGGGTACTTTCTCTTGCGCTCAAATGCCTGGGGTAACGACATTTGGACGCTGTGCTGGGACAGGGAAGTGGATGTGGTCGCTGATGGTGCTTCAGATGGTACAGGTGCAGGGCGGGAGGTATGCGGGCCTGCGCCTTCGACAGGCGATTGGCCGGCACCGAAAACAGGGGAAGAGGAGGCAGTGGTGTGGCCTGCAGACACAGATGGGCGATCCAGGCGTTCCTCCCACTTACTACGGTGCTTGGATGCCATGTGTCGGATCATGCTGGTGGTGGTGAGGTTTCTAGTGTTCATGCCTCGGCTCATTCTGGTGTGGCACAGGTTGCAAACTACAATTCTTTTGTCGTCCGCACTTTCCTTAAAAAAACGCCATACCGCGGAACACCTACCCCTTGGCAAGGTAGATTTACGCAAGGGGGTGCTCCGTGGAACATTTGCGGGCCGGTTTGGTGCGGTCCGCCTTCTTTCTGTAGCCACACCACTGCCTCTTCCAGCCTGTTGCGGTGCTGCAGATGGCTCACCCTCAGGACTGCTGTCATCGCTCGGCTCTACACCTTCCCAGGTGGGGTCAGTCACCTCATCGTCCACCAAGTCCTCCTCCACTTCCTCACTCTGATCATCCTCCTCAAGTCTTGATCCCACCACATACTCAGTCATTGACAACTGTATAACATTCTCCTCAACAAGGTCTTGAGACGGAAATAGTGGTTGATTTAATGGCAACTGTGTCTCATCATCATCATCATCATCATCCACTACTTCCTTTGACCTTAAATGCCGTTCACATCTGTCATCTTCTTGTGATTGGGTAGCCTCTAAAGGTTGTGAATCAGGGCACAAGATGTCATGTTCCTCTGCAAGCGTGCTTGGAGAGAGGGTCAAATGAAGGATTGGTGATGAGACGAGCTCATCACTATATCCCAGTGTGGGATCACTTCTTTGACCAGACCGTGTATGGTGGGAGGAAGGATGATCAGAGTGAGGATTATGTTGACCAGACTCTTGGCTACTGAGAGTGGACTTGGTGGAAGACAGGGTGGTGCTTAACCGACTGGAAGCAGTATCAGCTGTCATCCAACCAACCACCTGTTCGCACTGGTCGGACCTCGAGAGTGATGTCCTGCGACGCCCTGTGAAATCAGACATGAAGCTAGGTATGGTGGATGTCTTTCTTTCTTGTGCTCTGGCACCAGGCACAGTTTCTCCGCGTCCTGACCCGCGCCCTGAACTTTCAGGATCACGTCCACTTCCCCGTCCCTTTTTACCCGCCTTCTTCATCTTACACGATATATATGACTTTAATATATATGAGTTTGAAAACTTAACAGTATTTCTTACTATTCTGCAACTCTGCAGAGTACACAGAATAGGCTGCTAAACTGCGGTGACACACACTGAATGGAATAAGTGACTTTAATATTTGAGTTTGAAAAATTAACAGTATTTCTTACTATTCTGCAACTCTGCAGAGTACACAGAATAGGCTGCTAAACTGCGGTGACACACACTGAATGGAATATGTGACTTTAATATTTGAGTTTGAAAACTTAACAGTATTTCTTACTATTCTGCAACTCTGCAGAGTACACAGAATAGGCTGTTAAACGGCGTTGAAACACACTGAATGGAATATGTGACTTTAATATTTGAGTTTGAAAACTTAACAGTATTTCTTATAATTCTGGAACTGTACAGAGTACACAGAATAGGCTGTTAAACGGCGGTGAAAGACACTGAATGGAATATGTGACTTTAATATTTGAGTTTGAAAACTTAACAGTATTTCTTATAATTCTGCAACTCTGCAGAGTACACAGAATAGGCTGTTAAACGGCGTTGAAACACACTGAATGGAATATGTGACTTTAATATTTGAGTTTGAAAACTTAACAGTATTTCTTATAATTCTGGAACTGTACAGAGTACACAGAATAGGCTGTTAAACGGCGGTGAAAGACACTGAATGGAATATGTGACTTTAATATTTGAGTTTGAAAACTTAACAGTATTTCTTATAATTCTGCAACTCTGCAGAGTACACAGAATAGGCTGTTAAACGGCGTTGAAACACACTGAATGGAATATGTGACTTTAATATTTGAGTTTGAAAACTTAACAGTATTTCTTATAATTCTGGAACTGTACAGAGTACACAGAATAGGCTGTTAAACGGCGGTGAAAGACACTGAATGGAATATGTGACTTTAATATTTGAGTTTGAAAACTTAACAGTATTTCTTATAATTCTGCAACTCTGCAGAGTACACAGAATAGGCTGTTAAACGGCGGTGAAAGACACTGAATGGAATATGTGACTTTAATATTTGAGTTTGAAAACTTAACAGTATTTCTTACTATTCTGCAACTCTGCAGAGTACACAGAATAGGCTGTTAAACGGCGTTGAAACACACTGAATGGAATATGTGACTTTAATATTTGAGTTTGAAAACTTAACAGTATTTCTTATAATTCTGGAACTGTACAGAGTACACAGAATAGGCTGTTAAACGGCGGTGAAAGACACTGAATGGAATATGTGACTTTAATATTTGAGTTTGAAAACTTAACAGTATTTCTTATAATTCTGGAACTGTACAGAGTACACAGAATAGGCTGTTAAACGGCGGTGAAAGACACTGAATGGAATATGTGACTTTAATATTTGAGTTTGAAAACTTAACAGTATTTCTTATAATTCTGCAACTGTACAGAGTACACAGAATAGGCTGTTAAACGGCGGTGAAAGACACTGAATGGAATATGTGACTTTAATATTTGAGTTTGAAAACTTAACAGTATTTCTTATAATTCTGCAACTCTGCAGAGTACACAGAATAGGCTGTTAAACGGCGGTGAAAGACACTGAATGGAATATGTGACTTTGATATTTTAGTTTGAAGACTTAACAGTATTTCTTCCTATTCTGCAACTCTGCACAGTACACAGAATGTGCTGCTACACTGCGGCGAAGCACACTGAATGGAATATGTGACTTTGATATTTTAGTTTGAAGACTTAACAGTATTTCTTCCTATTCTGCAACTCTGCACAGTACACAGAATGTGCTGCTAAACTGCGGCGAAGCACACTGAATGGAATATGTGACTTTGATATTTTAGTTTGAAGACTTAACAGTATTTCTTCCTATTCTGCAACTCTGCACAGTACACAGAATGTGCTGCTACACTGCGGCGAAGCACACTGAATGGAATATGTGACTTTGATATTTTAGTTTGAAGACTTAACAGTATTTCTTCCTATTCTGCAACTCTGCACAGTACACAGAATGTGCTGCTAAACTGCGGCGAAGCACACTGAATGGAATATGTGACTTTGATATTTGAGTTTGAAGACTTAACAGTATTTCTTCCTATTCTGCAACTCTGCACAGTACACAGAATGTGCTGCTAAACTGCGGCGAAGCACACTGAATGGAATATGTGACTTTGATATTTTAGTTTGAAGACTTAACAGTATTTCTTCCTATTCTGCAACTCTGCACAGTACTCAGAATGTGCTGCTAAACTGCGGCGACGCACACTGAATGGAATACGTGACTTTGATATTTTAGTTTGAAGACTTAACAGAATGTGCTCTAATCTGCAACTTTGCACACTAAACAGAATGTGCTCTAATCTGCAACTTTGCACACTAAACAGAATGTGCTCTAATCTGCAACTTTGCACACTAAACAGAATGTGCTCTAATCTGCAACTGTGCACACTAAACAGAATGTGCTCTAATCTGCAACTTTGCACACTAAACAGAATATATATATTTTTTTTTTTTTTTTTTTGTTTTTTTCCCCCCACACCAAATAACCTGCTGCCCCCACACACAGTAGTCCTAAAAAGGACTTTTGGTTCTTTTTTTTTCACAATTTTTGTTTTTTTCCTCCCTACACTGCCTTTCCCTTCCTATCCTCAGCTCTCCCTGGCTCAGACTGAGCCGAACTCGATGGTCAGGTGCTATACAGCACCTGACCACGGGTTCTGGCCAGCCAATCAGTGTAATGCCAGCAGCCAACATGGCTGCTGGCATTACACCGATGTCAGAGCCTCCCTGCACGTTTATTGGCTGCGCAGCAGCCGCAAAACGTGCGGGGAGGAGACCCGAACATGGCGGGCGAGCACATGCGGTACTCGTACGAGTACCGCCATGTGCCGAGCAGAGCGATGCTCGAGCCGATCCGAGCATCGGCCGAGCATGCTCGCTCAACACTAGTCCTTAACCCAATAACGATCGGCCACATGGCCAGCAGTTAAGGACCACGGAGCTTTTTTTTCTTTTTTTTTCATGAAATGGACATGTCATGACGCAAGTTTACAAACAACAGTCCTGTCAGGTTTTGGGTCCTTAAGGGGTTAAAGGGTAGGGTAAGCTCATGCTCTCTACATGCCTCACTTTGAAAAAATTGCCAGCAGCTGTCATATCTGCCTCCATGGACATCACATCCAGGACCAATTGAAGCTGTTGTCTGATGAACAAAGAAACAAGGGTAAAATTCATAAGAATTAACCCCTTAATGACCGGGGAATCCGGAAGCGGAAGTGACTTAACGACCACGGAGCAATTTTTTTTTATTGCTCCGTTGGGTTCCGGACTCCCCGAACGGCGTGCAGCCGCGGGGGGGAGCCCGGAACTCGATGACGGTCATAGTACGTCATCGGTCGTTAAGTCAAATCAACCCTTGACGTACTATGACCGTCAAGGGTCGTTAAGGGGTTAATGGGATTTTCTGGCCATAAAGTGTTTGGGCAGGCGGGCAGGGCTTAATTGGTATTGGGTGGGAAGTGGGCAGAACAGGGTGGAAGCAGGAGTATTTGGCAAAGTGTCTCCCAGAGACTTTGTTATTAACACGAAAAACCGGAGTCTCTGGGGCACATCTGGAGAGGTATGATAATAGGTAAGTGGGGGTATCATAAGGAGCTGTTAATTCTCCTGTAAGAAAGTTGTATCTATTCCTATGGCAACAAAGGAGAGATCTTACTTTCAATTACTTCTTCTCAGGTGAGATAAACTGCTGACATTCCACCCAGCCTTCCCAGGAAAACAAACTCCACCATAGGGAATACATTAAAACTAACCCTTTGAGTGCTGGTATAGTATTCAACGCATTGCGTTGCAATGAGTTGCATGCCTCTCTGGTACTCAAAGGTTTGAATTTGGCATTTACCCCCTTGAATTTTACACAGGACTCCAATTAGGCATAGTTTCACGTTACCCCTTTGAGTGCCAGAGGGGTATGCAGCGCATTGCATTGCGTACCCTTCTGGCATTCAAAGGGTTACATTAAGTTCCTACTCTAACACTAAACTATCTACCGCCATCCTGGTCCTATTTAATTCTCCTGTACCCACTCAGTGCCTGGAGGGGTAAGCAATGGCTTCACAATGTGTTGCACACCTCTCTGGTCCTTAAAGGGATAGTAATGTTTCATAATAAAAGCAGCTCTAATTAATCATCATAGTATTTGGACTTTGGAGAGTGTTATTTCAGTTCTGCCAGAGTTGTAGTTCAAGAGTAATTCAATGACAAAGTGTCCTCCTCCCGCCCCTTTTACTGATGTAACCCTTTTCAGCCAGATCAGAAGGGAGCTGCCCAGGTAGACTGCAGAGAGGGACAATCTTCAATTAAGATAAGGGAAAAACCTGAAAAGCTTGTCAAGGGGGACTGGGCTTACATTGTTTTCATTGTAAGAAGACTGTCCCCTGCTGTTATCTGTCTGGTCTATGGACTGCATTCCACATCTGAGAAGAGATGGCTTACACTAGGTAAAAGGGGTGGGAGGGGAAACTTTGCTTGTGAATATATCTTAAACCATAAAGGTTTGAGAGATAAGACTTATATCATTCTTCATATTTTTTTAATGCCTACAAAATAAAATAAAGTTAAAATGAAGTATTACTATCCCTTTAAAGGGTTAAATTTGGTCTGTGACCTTAAGATATGTTTGTTAATTTTGAAGCGAAAAAAAACCCGTCTCTATGTTGTTCTAGCCATTTGTTTGTAATGTAAAAAGGTTTTGTGAATCTGAGGGCATCCTATATAATAATTCTCTATATGTGTGTGTGTCAGAAGCCGTCATGCTCAGTAGAGATGGCTGCGCACGCTGCAGTCATGCGCACTACAGACTGTCTGTACCACAGCTGATAACTGAGCAGGGCTCCAAATTCAGACTGTAGTCCTCTCTGTGCACCAAAGGTCTGAATTTGGAGCGCCCCGATCCGTATCAGCTGCTGTGCGGGCAGTCTCTACTGTAAATGACTGCACCGTAGCCATTGCTGGGCGGCACTGTGGCCTGTGTACATGGGCTCTTCAACTAGTTTGTAATAATGCAGCAAGCAATACGTTTAGCCTCAAACAGAACTCATTAGCATACTGTGTGGATAATTAGCATAAAGTGCCACACTGTTTCACAAAACAAAAAGATTAATTTCTCAGAATCTATTGATTTTCTTGAAACCGAGCTAGTACAACATATAGACAGATTTTAATTCTCTGTGTAACAAACTAAACTTGTCTCAAGGTGACAAGTCTACTCTAAACCCTAAGAGCAAGGACAGGCAACCTCTGGCCATACCTGGGAATTCTCCAGAACTGCCCCAGAGACTCGGGTGTTAATTACCAGGTCTCTGGGGACAGAGGTCTGCGGCTGTGGCGAGTTTCCCCACTTCTCCTCCTTTCCACCCTGTTCCTCCCACTTCCCAGCCCTATCCTGGCTAAGCCACACCCACCCAAATGAAACCACACCCATTTTATGACATGGATCATTTATTCGATTGGGATTGGAGGATCTGATTTATAAAGAGAGACTAGCCAAACTGGGTTTGTTTACATTAGAGAAGAGATGTCTAAGAGGTGATATGGTTACCATTTTCAAATATATTGAAGGTCAGTACAAAGAACTATCGAATTATTTTTTTACGCAAAGAGCTTAACGACCCTTGACAGTCATAGTACGTCATGGGTCGATCTGACTTAACGACCCATGACGTACTATGACCGTCATGGAATTCCGGGCTCCCCTCCTGCGGCTGCACGCCGTTCGGGGAGACTGGAAGCGGAAATGTAAAAAAAAAAAAAAAAAGCTCCGTGGTCCTTAACTGACCGTGCCATGCCGATCGTCTTGTCATTAATGGGATAAGACTAGAAGAAATGCTTTTTCGACTAAAGCAAAGGCAGAGTTTTTTTTAACAGTAAGGGCGGTAAAGCTATGGATTTCTTTGCCTCGGGATGTTGTACTTGCAGATACTGTAACTGCTTTCAAAAAAGGAATGGATACCTATCTAGCTCAGAACAATATTGAGAATTATGACAGGTGCCTTCAGTGCAGACTTGTTAATCCAGGGAACTGTATGACTGCCATACGGAGTCAGGAAGGAATTTTTTTTTACGCACTTGGGGCTTAATTGAAAATGGCTTCAGTGGGTCTTTTTTGCCTTCATCTGAATCAACAGGGGGGGTTTTGGCATGGGCTGAACTTGCTGGATACATGTATTTTTTTCAGCCTCATCAACTATGTTACTATGTTAACTATGTTACTAACTAAGATAAGCCTGGCCCACAAGCCTTCTCTAGGGGCTCCACAGAAGGAAATCCCGAGGTATGTCTTTGGGTCTTCAGAAGTTAGGGACTCCATTCCCCACAATCAACCACTAACTGGTTGAGAATTATGGGAGTTGTAGTCTCTATCAGCTAGAGAAAAGGCTGTCTACCTCTGCTAGATTTTAGAGATGTCAGTGCACCGGGCCTGTCTTTAGCGTCCAAAGGGTTAAAAATGTCCCATAGAGCCAATTAAACTGCTAAAATCCTTGGCCACTACATTCACCCTTTTTAATATACCTGTATAGTCTGAGATTTCTGAGCTATCTGGAACTAAAACATTTACATGGATGCATTGCTGATACAGTGCCAAGATACATCCTATATAATAATTCGCCAAGTTGTGTGTAACGCCCGACATGCGCAGTAGACACTGCTGCGCGTGCGGCAGTCATACGCAGTGGAGACTGCCCGCGCCGTGGCTGATACAGAGCTGGGCGCTCAGAAGGAGCGCCAAGCTCTGTATCAGCCGAGGCGCGGGCAGTCTCTACTGCGTGTGACTGCCCCGCGACCGGCTGCCAGAGGCTCTGTATCAGCCGAGGCGCGGGAGACCCGCGACCGGCTGCCAGAGGCACTGTGGCCCGTGTAACGGGCTGTTCAACTAGTATATATATAATTGGTGAGAGGAGATAGTTCAAGACATCTGAAAAGCACATTTCCTCTATCACTTCTCCATATCAGAAATCCTTATCTGGAATGCCTGCCATTCCCATAAAAGAGCAAATAAACATCAGAAACGTACAAAGGGCAATGACAGCACAGTGTGGGACATATGTATACTGAGAAAAGTAGAGCAATTCTGGGGTAAACCAACTGCACCAGGACCGGATTTTCCATTAAGCAAAGTAGGCAACTGCCTAGAGCACCAAGTTCTAGGGAGAGGAGCTTAAGCTGTACTGGCCACCCCCACATTCTGATCTCTGGGCATGACCATAAGACTCCCAATGATCTTGGTTTATGGAGGCTATTTTATTTGCCAATTTACGGACCCGTTTACTAGTCATTATTTAACCCCTTTGATGCTAGAGAGGTCTTGCAAAGTGTTTTCATGTTATAGGGCAACAGTATTTTCTGTACCAGGCAACAGTGGATTTGGTTAGGGGATGGGGTCTTAAGACAGAGAGGGTGTGGCCATGGGTGGAGCTAAGGGTGCCATGGGTTCTCTTTCCTAGGGGCACCTCAGATATAAATGTGTCCCTGATCTGCACCATAGGCATAAATAAAATTTGAAGCAATATGTTTGAGACCTCTCTAGCCTTCTATGGATTAAAGGAAAATTAACACTTCCTAATAGCCCACTCCACGTACCTTACTATAGACAGAAAATCCTAATGGCCCTTACTGATTTTGCTCTTCTGCCTTTGTTCAAGAGATAACATCCTCAATCAGTCCTGGATGTCACATCCATGGAGGCAGACATGACAGTAGCTATCAGGACCACAGGACCTCAATCTCTGATCACTGCACATTGTAATCTTAATCCATTAACCCTTTCAGTGCCAGAGGGGTATCCAGCGCATTGCTTTGCAAAGTGATGCACACTCCTTTGGTCCTTAAAGTGTTAAGGAAGCTCATGCACTCTGCCTGCTTCAGTTTGAAAAGACTTCCAATGGCTGTCATGTCCGCCCCCACGGGCCTGATATTAAGGACTGATTTATCACTTGATAAAGGCAAAAGGGCAAAAATCATAGGATCATTAGGATTTTGTGTCCATTGTAAGGTAAGTGGTGGGTTATTATTAGGACTTAGATCTACTTTAACCCATTAAAGACCGGCTGAGCACTGAAGTATCACGGATCATTTTATTTTTTGCTTACTAGAATCAGAGATCCCCGAACAGCATGAAGCCGCGCAGGGGACCCCTGAACTTCAGGACGTAGATTTATGTCACGGCACATTCTACCCATGACATATATGTACATCCTTAGTCCTTAAGGCTTTAAAAAGCCCTTTAAGATTAATGGGGATTTTTATTTGTCCCCATTGTAGCGGCTGGTTTGCTCTTTTGAAGTTAGGGCATTTCAAGCCTTATATGTTGTGTGTCTGTGTGTGGGGGGGGGTTTGCACATGGGAGACTGAAATAAGAGAATTAGAGAATAGAGACTTGAATTTAGTGGGGACAAGACTGAGAGAAGTTCGGTGATTACGCCTTTATTTGTTCAAAAACTTTGGTCAACACAATGCATCTTGTGGAATATCTTAAGAATTTTTGTAACTAACAATTTATTCTGTGATACGTATAAGAACATTCAGTGGGCAACATTAGTTTTGTGTCACATATGCTGCAATTTAGTGGATAAAATGAAGGTTTACAAATGGCACTCCATAAGAGGTAGGTAATAAATAAATAGGCTCTCTCTGTTAGAGACTACAGCTCCCATCATCTCCATCCAGTTAGTGGCTGATTTAGGCTGATGGACTTTGTACTCCCAACCAACTGAATCACATTAGTCAGTTTGCCTACCTTTGTGACGGAAAACCCATGTCTGTTCACTGCTGAGTTGGAGAGGCTCACAGGAGACAACAGTTTCGGGACATCTGGGTGGAGGTTTTGTAAATGGGGCAATTGAGAGTTGCAAGAAGTATTTAGTTGTAGTAAATGGAGCATTGGAACTCTTTTTTGCCTTCTTAAAAGACCAATAATGATTAAAGACAAGTTGCTTTTATATGAAACTAGAAAAACAATCCCCTTTGATCAGCAAGTACTTCTGAGGACTGTTGTTTAGGCTGCTGGTTTTATTACTTTTTGTAATATTTTATTTTTGTTTTATTTAATTTGTTAAATCATTTGAATCCTTGCGTGCCAGAGGGATTTACAAGCCATGATTGTTAAAGGGACAGTAAACCCTTATTACAGCTGTTGCTGTCTATGCAGTTTTGTAGTTGGAGACCAATTTATGAAAGTAGTAACAAAGCTATGGAGTCTTGGACACAAAAAAAGTTAAACGCAAACAACAGTATCAAAAGCAAACAAAATAATATCATATATAATAAGGTGTATTGATGAGCATAGATGGGAACTGTCCGGATTAGCCCCGGAGACTCCGCTTTTGACTCTGCATTACCGGGTCTCTGGGATTAGCCCTGGAGACTCCGGTAGTGGGAGTTTCTAATGCAATTCTGCCCACTTCTCCTCCTTCCCAGCCTGTTTCTTCCACTCCCCGCCCACTTTTCCTTCTTCCGCAGCCTATTCATTATAAATTTTTTATTCATTTTATAAGCTCCACCCCAACTCATGACTAAGCCCCACCCCTTTTGACACAAATCACATAATTTTTCTCCCCCAGCGCCACACAGGAAAAATATGAATTAAGGGAATAGAGGAATTAAAATATGAACAATCGCTTGTTTTATATAGGCCCCTTTCACATGGGTAACACCAATGCAGAGAAGGTGCGTCAGTTACATTGCCCATGCTGAAACCTAAGCTGATGGAATATGTTGCTTTTCACCTGGGCAACAATAACCTCACAAAAACATACCACACTGTATTACACTCACACAGTAAATATGCAGCAGGGGGATCCACATAGAGGCTTATGGGGTCACCAAGAGATCTTTTACATCAACTAAGGCCTGAAAATTTACAGTGGCTCTGTTGCTACACAATCCTTTGAAGATTTATGGTCTACAGACCAGAGTTGTCCATAGGATGGTGTAGCAACAGCGCCACTGTAAATTTTCAGGCCACTGTAATATTGCGTCTAAAAAATTTAAAGGGATAGTAATACTTCATTTTAACTTTATTTTATTTTGTAGGCATTAAAAAAACATGAAGAATGATATAAGTCTTATCTCTGAAACCTTTATGGTTTAAGAGATATTCACAAACAAAGTTCCCCCCCCCCTGTTCAATCAGATCAGAAGGGAGGTGCCCAGATAGACTGCAGAGAGGGACAATCTTCAATTAAGATAATGGAAAAAGCTGAAAACCTTGTCAAGGGGGGAAGGGCTTTCATTGTTTTCATACAAAGAAAATTGTCCCCTTCTGTTATCTGTACTGTCATACAACCAGACTCACATCTGAGAAGAGATGGCTTACACTAGGAAAAAGGGGCGGGAGGGGAACTTTGCTTGTGAATATCTCATAAACCATAAAGGTTTGAGAGATAAGACTTATATCATTCTTCATGTTTTTTTAATGCCTACAAAATAAAATAAAGTTAAAACGAAGTGTTACTATCCCTTTAAGTTTGAGCTGTTATAATTTTTTAATAAAATATCTCTCAGCAGTGGGAGTTCCCTTGTTTTACTCAGGGGGATAAACCCTACAACATATATTTTTTTACATTTTAAGTACTACTATCCCTTTAACTATTCATGGTAATACATCATAACAGTAATGAAAGAAACCCCTAAGCTATCCCTTGTAGTTACAGTAAATTACAGAAATAATATTTATGATTCATATTACAAAAATGATATCTAACAGCTGTTGCAAATATATAGAGAAATCACAGTTCTTACTCTAAATAATATGTAATCATAACCCAACACACGGTCAATAATTAGACATATACTTTATTTCTCGTTGATGATATAAGGCCACATTCAGCCATAGTCCCACATTTTAACCTTAGTCCAACTATTGGATTTGTAAACCATGAAACTCTGATTGAGCAAAGTCCAAATGATAATGATCCAAGATACTTAGGATATATGATGGCAACAGACGGGACACAAGGAAATCAGGATCGAGAGGCTAGGGATAACACCCAGGCATTACAGTTCATCATGACCGGTGATTGTCCCAGTATAACAAGATATCATAATGAAGCTATAGCTCTAGATTTTAATCCTGTATACTTTGTTAGGATTTAGTACTTAGTATCTTTACTGTGATGCTGATTGATAATGATTTTGCTAACCGTGTATGAAGACACTTTATATATTCACTCAGGGTCTACTTGTCTGTGTGTGGTTTTTAACCCCTTAACGACCCTTGACGGTCATAGTACGTCAAGGGTCGAGCTGACTGAACGACCCATGACGTACTATGACCGTCATGGAGTTCTGGGCTCCCCCCGCGGCTGCACGCCGTTTGGGGAGTCCGGAACCAGAAAAAGAAAAAAAAAATCCTCCAGCATTCAGTCGCGTTGCTGCGTTAAGGGGTTAAATGATTTTATAGACACTGTTTACTTATTACATTTGTATTGCTAATACAGTCTTTTTGCATATATGAATATCACATTGCTCCATAGCAATAAAAATCATATTAATGTTTTTTTAAACTTCAGTATATGTGTGGTATATGTCTATATAAATTAATCTGTGTAAATAAAATACTTTGGTTTTGCTCTAAATCATTTATCAGTTACACAAAAAGGTGTCTATAGGTCATGAAGTAATCCCAAAATTCTCATTAATGTCCCACCCACAAATTACACCCCCAGCAACATCCACTAAAACAAAAGCGTTTCTCTTTGGCCGTTTGAAATGTTGGGAGGTATGAAAAATGATACAAAATAAAATGTTGTAACAGTAATACATAAGGGAATGTTGTTGGTCAACCCGCATCCCTCCATCTGTTGCCGGACTGCAAGGTCAACTATCCGTAGTCACCCATTGACTGCGAGTTACGTGGGTTGTAGTCCAGCAACAGGGGACTTACCACCATTCTCCCCCCACCCCTGACAAATGTTTCATGCAGGAAGAATAGAGAGCAGGTAAATTTGTGCTCTCAGCCTGCTGCAAAACAGCACAGCCAATTTCATGTGTCTCAGATTGTATCAATCTTTATCATTTACGTCTGTGAATGTTACAACATCCCATTTCACGTAAACTCAACTTGTTTTTTAATACTGCTGTACCCCATAAGTCCTTCCTAACTCTTTGAGTGCCAGAGTGGTGGTAGTGGCAGTGGGCTGGCTGGGTATGATAAATGCTTTTGTCTAACAGCAGCTGAAGAGCCACATGTTCCCCATCTCTGATCTTTGCTGATTAGTATTATGGTGTGATTGCCGTCAGCTTCCTGCGGCTGCAGATCCCTCCCTGGGTTCTTATTAAAGGTGGGGGTGGGCTGCAGCAGCGTGAGATAGACACTTATCTCTGTAGGGGGTTGTTGTAATGCCACATAGGGGAGGCCTAATTAGTACAGCATCGTTCTGTTGGTATAAAACATCTGCTTTATATAGGACAACAGTCATCAGAGGAGTGGAACGGTTGCACGCACAATCCCGCCACCAGTCCTGCCCATAACACATGGAAATAGGGTACAGTTTCCTAAAAAAGAAGACACGTTTGGGAAATTGCATCAGAAACAACGCATTTGCACTCAGCCACAAACTAAGGCTACATTTATCCTCTTAAGGACTGCACTGTCCAGGGGTGGGGTGTGGTGGAGGACCAATGTACTTTTTTGTGCGGTCTGCCATTGATCACATAATTCCACAATATGCCAGGACCGTCACCGGCCCTTAAAGGGATAGTAATACTTTGTTTTAACTTTATTTTATTTTGTAGGCATTAAAAAAACATGAAGAATGATATAAGTCTTATCTCTCAAACCTTTATGGTTTAAGAGATATTCACAAGCAAAGATTCCCCTCCCGCCCCTTTTACCTAGTGTAAGCCATCTCTTCTCAGATGTGGAATCCAGTCCATAGACCAGACAGATAACAGAAGGGGACATTCTTCTTACAATGAAAACAATGAAAGCCCTTCCCCCCTTGACAAGTTTTTCAGCTTTTTCCCTTATCTTAATTGAAGATTGTCCCTCTCTGCAGTCTACCTGGGCACCTCCCTTCTGATCTGACTGAACGGGGGGGGGGGGATACTTTGCTTGTGAATATCTCTTAAACCATAAAGGTTTGAGAGATAAGACTTATATCGTTCTTCATGTTTTTTTAATGCCTACAAAATAAAGTAAAGATAAAATGAAGTATTACTATCCCTTTAAAGGTGGGACTGTTGTGACAGTCCTGGAACAACATCCATCATTAACAGGTTAAAGGGATAGTAATAAAGCTTTATAAAACACTTTAGGAGCACACCCCTGTATTTATAGTATTAAGGTATCACCATGTATATCATACATAGGGTGCTCATAGTCCTTAAGACATAAACATTCAACAGACAAAAAGAATAAATATAGATAGGACTTATATGAGCACTCAACCTAATCCAAAAAATATATATATCCACAAATTTAAGCAAAAAAATATATAAATTTATTCAGCAATACCCGTGATAATTCACATATAAATGAAATAGGACATCACATCATCCCAAACCCATACACAATCCCACCGCAATATCCACCCCCCCAGCAAATCCCTCTATAATAAAAAGGACAAAATCACCTAAAAACAAAGCTATGCTGGCGCCAGCACCTAAGAATGACAAAGGAGCTCATATATAAATGTGCACATAGCCGGATAAAGAATCAGGTTTGAGAGATAAGACTTATATCGTTCTTCATGTTTTTTTAATGCCTACAAAATAAAATAAAGATAAAATAAAGTATTACTATCCCTTTAAATTTCATGCTTCCTTAGTCAAGGCTACATTAGCCCTGCACCTGGCAACACTCCTTCTTATCACCATATCTTAAAGGGATGGTGCTTAAGCTGATGGGCATGGATTATCATCCTTGTGTCATAAAGTGGATGAGAAGTGGGTGGGAAGTGGCCAGAACAGAGTGCGAAGGAGGAGAAGTTGGCGGGAAATGGTAGGAATAGGGTGGGAAGGAGGAGAAGTGGGCAGGAAGGAACAGGGTGGGAAGAAGGATAAATGGATGGGAAGGAGGAAAAGTGGGTGGGAAGGAGGAGAAGTGGGAGGTAAGGAACAGGGTGGGAAGAAGGAGAAGTTGGCTGGAAGTGGGAGGAACAGGGTGGGAAGAAGGAGAAGTGAACAAGAAGGAACAAGGTGGGAAGGAGGAGAAATGGGCAGGAAGGAACAGGGTGGGAAGAAGGATAAATGGATGGGAAGGAGGAAAAGTGGGTGGGAAGGAGGAGAAGTGGGAGGTAAGGAACAGGGTGGGAAGAAGGAGAAGTTGGCTGGAAGTGGGAGGAACAGGGTGGGAAGAAGGAGAAGTGAACAAGAAGGAACAAGGTGGGAAGGAGGAGAAATGGGCAGGAAGGAACAGGGTGGGAAGAAGGATAAATGGATGGGAAGGAGGAAAAGTGGGTGGGAAGGAGGAGAAGTGGGAGGTAAGGAACAGGGTGGGAAGAAGGAGAAGTTGGCGGGAAGTGGGAGGAACAGGGTGGGAAAAAGGAGGAGTGAACAAGAAGGAACAAGGTGGGAAGGAGGAGAAATGGGCAGGAAGGAACAGGGTGGGAAGGAAGAGAACTGGGCAGGAAGGAACAGGGTTGGGAAGGAGGAGAAATGGGCAGGAAGGAACAGAGTGGGAAGGAGGAGAAATGGGCAGGAAGGAACAGGGTTGGGAAGGAGGAGAAATGGGCAGGAAGGAACAGAGTGGGAAGGAGGAGAACTGGGCAGGAAGGAACAGGTTTGGGAAGAAGGAGAAGTGGACAGAATCTCAGAGGAAGATCACCACCTCTGGAGAATCAGTCTCTGTCCCCAGAGCCCCGGTAAATAACTGTAAAAACTTGCGTCTCCAGGGGTCAGATCTGTAGAGTTCCCAGGTAAGCTTATCACATGATCATGCCCTAAGCCTCACCCACCGTTGTCTGGCGCAGATAATATTCTTAGGGCTATATGTCCAAAATAAATAATTGAAGAGTTCTGGGGCAAGCCATTTGTGCTATATTTTATGTTTGAGGTACAATAACTTTTTAATCAAATGTCTTTTTATAGGGACAATGCCCTTGTTTATTCAGCAGGATAAACCTACAGTATATATAGTTTCAAAATGATGCAGTACCATCTCTTTAAAACTGCATTTTAGCCCATAACAGACACACACACACACAAATCACTTACTCCCATGTATTTGGCCAGTTTAGTCCCCAGTTTACATACCCCTTAGTCAGGCAAGAAATGTAATCCCCTGCATGTTAGAGAGGTCTCCAATGCATTGCTTCACAATGTGGTGGAGACCTCCTTGGCATTTAAGGAGTTAAATGAGCTGCCCAGTTAATGGATATTTACACTAGAAACTAAGAAGGACAAATTGGACATTATAGTAATATACAAACTGGTAACTGATGTGGCCAGTTGTGTATAAAACTGGACATCACAATAAGTGGGATTGTGATGGTCATAACCACGAGTCATAGAAATGGGTGTGGCCAGCACAAGCGAGACACGCCTCACACACTTGCCTCCTCCAATTAGTGCAGCGTTACAACATGACCTGTCAACATAAGCCAGCTGTAACCAACATGTGGCTTCCCAGAAGAAGCTTTACTACAGGGGAGTGTGCAGCATCCAAGGGGGTCCCCTCTGTCCCAGGGGCCAATGGGTTCTGGTAATGCACCTGCAAAAATATTTTTGTGATAGGGTCCCCAAAAATGTTTACACTGGGGCCCTCCTATGGCTAGTTACACCACTGAACTTCAGTTACAACTCTCATCATCCCCAACCAACACCCTGACCTAAGCCAGTTTCACAGTAGAACAAAACAGGACAGAGCTGAGGACCCATAGTGCTGGAATACACAGTAACCCCTTATGACAATGTAGACTCATTTGAGCCCCCACAAAGAGTTCATGGGCTGCGACTGGGCATGTCTAAATGACATGAATCACATCCTAAAGTGGGCAGGGATTAATCAATTGGGCAGGGCTTAGTCAAGATTGAGAGGGAAAGTGGGCAGGAAGTGACAGAACAGGGCGGGAAGTAGGTAGAATGGATGAGAAGTGGACAGTGTTTCCCAGGATCCTCATCAAAGCCAGAGAATCATCCTCTGTCCCTGTCGAGACTTTGTAATTAATTCTAAAGACCGGTGTCTCCAGGGCAGATGTACTTGTGTATGTATGTATGTATCTTTATTTATATAGTGCCATACATGTACACAGTGCTTTACAGAAGTTGAAATAGTACAATGCAAAAATACAGAACTGGGTTAAGAGCATTAAAGGGATGGTAATGTTTCATAATAAAAGCTGCTCTGATTAATAGTATTTGGACTTTTGAGAGTGTTATTTCAATTCTGTCAGAGTTGTATCCCCCTCCCGCCCCTTTAACTGATGTAACACTGCTCAGCCAGAGCAGAAGGGAGGTGCCCAGGTAGATTGCAGAAAGGGACAATCTTCAATTAAGATAAGGGAAAAACCTGTAAGAGATGCCCCCCACCAGCTCCAACTTGCCCCCATCAGCTCCAACTTACCCTTATCAGCTCCAGCTTACTCCCACCAGCTCCACTTTGCCTCCATCAGCTCCAACTTTCCCCCACCAGCTTCACTTTGCCCCACCAGCTTCACTTTGCCCCACCAGCTCCAACCTGCCCCCCACCAGCTCCACTTTGTCCCCACCAGCTCCAACTTGCCCCCCACCAGCTCCACTTTGCCCCCCACCAGCTCCAACTTGCCCCCACCAGCTTCACTTTGCCTCCTATCAGCTCCAACTTGCCCCCATCAGCTCCACTTTGCCCCACCAGATCCACTTTGCCCCCTATCAGCTCCAACTTGCCCTCACCAGCTCCAACTTGCCCCCCATTACAAACCTGTAGCTGCTGGAGCTCCCGCGTGGTCTTCTCTTCAGTAATGCAGAGCATGCTGGGAGATGTTGACTCCCAGCGCGCTCTGCATTACTAAAGAGGCGACGAGGGAGCGCTGTAGCTACACAGACCTGACTGTGTTGCGGTGCCTGGCGGAGGAGTCCTGCTAGCAGGAATGGCATTCCCACGCGTTCCTGGAGGACTTGTTGAATGCAGGAATGAGGCTTCCTCCGGGCCCCCTCATTGGACCGGACCCTAGGTAGGTGCCTTGTGCACCTTGCCTGTAATCCGGCTCTGGAACAATATAAGAAGAATATCAGATGACAAATTAATATCTGAAGCTTCAGCTAGCTGCATACTTCCAAGTATTATTATTAGTATTATTATATACCTTACTTCAGTATGAAGGAGACCTACTTAGGTAGTCCTTCTGTTAAACAAATTAAGTGCTATTGACTTTGATAGGTACAGTTCCCCATTAACAGACATCAATGTACAGGGAGTGACTGCAGTTGCCACTTTATATTCAGGTCTATTTTATGTGTTCCTGAAACAGCAGGATGGAGTTGGAGCCCGGTAAGCAGTGGGAGACTGTATTTCATTAGCAGAAGCTGACAGAGCGTCTGCATAAGTTAGTAACCAAGCAGTACTTTCACCTGTAGAAGACAATCTGATTTTAGGTGATCATTTCTATTTAACCTCTGAGATGCTAGAAATGTCACCAATGCGTTGCCAAGATGCCAATTTATACTTTACCAAGCAGGCCCTTTTATAATCTTAAAACATCTCTGCTTACAAATTAGCTGAGGTCACCAACTAGTTGTCAGAGCAGACCTTATCCATGTCATGTTGATAGCTTGATCCTGATTAACAAGTAGATCTCTGTGCATGCTGTGCCCAATTTTTATCTCTTTAACTATAGCCCCCCTTTCTCCTCTCCTCTCCTCTCGTGATTCCCCCTCCTTTTCACTTACTGGCAGAAGGTAAATCTCATTATAATTTCACATTCCACACAGCAATGAAAGCTGTGATAAAAACACACTCACTGCTAATACACACACACACAATCATACAGATATACACACACTACAATATACAGACTACCTACTGACATACATAGCCATGTAAACTCACTGCTATTATACACTAATGCATATGATGCAGACATACCCACATAAACTTGCTGCTAATATTTCATAACACATATAAACAGACACACCACTTACTTAAGTACATTTCCACATAAACTCACTGCTAATATGCTATAACGCATACAGACACACACTGCTTACTGACATACATATCCACATAAACTTAATGCTATTACACATTAATGCATATAGGCACACAAGCACACACATCCTCTCACACACAGTTCTCTGCCTCTCTCTAGCATACACACCTCATAGATAACACATTCATACCAGTCCCCTCCTTCTCTCTCTCACACACACAAACACACCACATTCCGTAGTTAGTGGCACATATGCACAGCAATGTTTTCTGTCTCTCACAAGCACACACTACCGCACACACACACACACACAAAAAAATATATATATATATATATATATAAAACACAGTGCATAGTGGTGCACAAGATCATCACTTTGCTTTCTCTCACTCTCTCCCTGTCTCATTCACACACTAGCACACATATACAAAAACATACAGTCAGTAGGGTGACCACGTGCCCATGATAGTCCCTTATTTTACATATGTGTCTCATGTCCCAGGCAGCCCCCACACCAGGCCAATACAAAGTCCTAGAAGGAATATTCAAGAGCACAGTCCTAACCACTAAAGAGAACTCCACATTGACTGCTATGACAGAAAGTGAAGCCTGTTCTGTGCTACAGGAAAATGGCTCCCATGCAGCATTCTAGTCATACCGGGGAACTCTTAGGGGATGTCCCTGACACTCAGGGTTTTGAAACAAATCTCAGGGTGAAGGGCCAAATAATCAGGGTGAGAGAGTCCAGTGCTATCTGTTGACTAATCTACTCTAATGAACTTCTTCTTTAATCTTTAAATTGGTCCCTATTGTACCAGGAAAGCAGAGGGAGAAGTCCTACTTGTCTTGTGTGCAGTTCATACAGTGATATATTTAAGTTATTACATGTTAATAGTTCCATGAGGACAGACTGGAGAACCGTTTAATTAAAGCAAGTAGGGACATATCATTGAGAATCTATATTATGGGATCTTTAATGGTTAATATTTAATAAATCTCAGGGTCTTTACCCTGATCTTCTACATGACATATATGCCTTGTATTATTCTATATATGATATACTGTGCCTGTTATTATTGTTATGTTACCTCTGTACCATGTTTCCTACTGGCTCCGCAATAAAAATATATATATATATAAAAAACCAAAATCTCCGGGTCAGCTGATTCTGAAAGGTATGATTCTAATCCCTAGAGGAGAAACTGAACCCAACTTCCTGACATCAAACAGAAGCTGCAGCGGCAATTCTTGTAGAGAAAGGCTATGCTAAGATTTGGGGCTTGATGTACATTTTCTTGTTGCCAAATGCAAGCATCACTTCTGTCACTGCAGTCAATGCTCGCTTCTCCCTCAAGTGTTTAGAGTGCATAGGTGTATCTTAGAAAGCAAAGATTGTCCTCTGACTTCCATTGATGTGATGTAACCTCGGGTGCATAGCCACACAAATTCCAAGGAGGGTCCCTGAATGATAGAAAATGTGGTTACTCTAACACTGTTCTTAGTCACACACACACACACACACACACACACACACACACACACACACACACACTGCTTAGTGAGGCACATACACTAAAGGGTAGGGTGACCACACTTGCATTCTGCCATTCCGGGACATGTGTTCACCCTAGTCCCGAGACTGAGGCTCCCGCCGGCGCTGACCATCTTTCTGAGGCTGACGCAGAGTAAGAGTTCCCAGTGGGAACTCTTACTCTGTGTCAGCCTCGGAAAGATGGTCAGCGCCAGCGCCGGCGGGAGCCTCAGCCGTGGGTCTCACTTGCAGCGCCAGCATACCTGCTCCATCCCAGCTGTCTCCAATGCACCAGTCCAGCCAGCCAATGAAATGTATTTGCTATATGGTCTTCAGTGGCTGGCTCAGCCAGCCAGTGAGGACCATAGAGCAAATAAATTTCATTGGCTGACTGGACTGGTGCATGTTGCTCCATTCTGGGACTCTTTGTCCGGTGGGGGATGACCCGGGATGTGGGACACAGACCCCCAATAAGGGACAGTCCCGGGCATTCCGGGACGTGTGGTCACCCTACTAAAGGGTATGAGGTAAAATGTGTGTCAGTAGGCTGAGGATGATAGATATTGTTGCCCAACAACAGCTTTACATCCAAAGTTTCTTACTCCTCGTCTATATGTAAGCAAATAAAATGATCCAGGAAGTGTCATGACTTATTATGGTACTTTCTGTTTATCTTCCACTAGGAGGAGACCTCACACCTGCCACCATGTCCCATTATGGTTGACTGCAGTAATATTGAATTGAGCTGGCATTTGGAAGATGAACAAGTCAACACCAGATAATTAAATTCTACATGGGAACGAATTGATTCCCCAGTTTAACCTTTCCTACCTCTTTTATAACCAACAATCCGTATTTGATCCCTGGATTTCTTTATAGCCTCCTGACTGCCACTTTAAATTTGAATTCCCTTAATTCGTATTCTCTACCACCACTGATTGGGAGATATTACATAAATCCAACACACATTTACTAATACAATCCTTATTTTTACCCTATCCCAGCTCCTTTGGATTTAGAGCTGTCTCCAGCTATTTGAGGATATCTTTGATCATTCAGTCTTGCTGTGCTGTGGTTAAAAATTATTTACCCAAAGGTCAATTTATGGCATACTAAATCTCAATCACATCCGATTACCAGTGGTATTAGGTGCTAAGGTGTGATAAAGAGGTAATACAGAGGGGATCATTTCTATGGAACCTATACACTAAGACCTATCAAACTGCAGAAATCTTGGCATTGGCTCAGTAGAATCACATAGGAATGGGAGAGTATATAACACTGGATAATTTATCTCTGCTATATCACACCTTAGTGCATATGACCCCAGGTAACCTTGCAGACAAAAAAATTGCTTCATGGCATTGCTTGTATGCTTCATTGTGAATTTAAGCCTCAGTTAGGTGGATGTGCTAAGAAAAAGTCATTAAAATCTGATGTGAAACAAGTGTGCAATTTGGAACAAATTATATTGTACAAGTATTGTACAAATATGTGAGCGGTCAATACAAGAATCTCTCTGGTGAGCTATTCATTCCAAGGTCACCCCTTGAGATTAGAGCAAAGGGGGTTTCAACTTCAGCAGAGGAAAGGGTTTTTTACAGTAAGGTTTGTTAAATTATGGAATTCCTTGCCCAGGGATGTGGTAATGGCAGATACAATGGGTACATTTAAGAGATACATTTATTTAAAAAGAGAACATACTGGGTTATACTGTATATCTGCAAGCAGAACAGGAAGGTCTGATAAATAATAACTTATTTGGCAGCAGGACAGTTATATGATCCTCATGTCTCTGTGTTATGAGACAGGGGTTGAACTTGAAGTACTTGTGTCTTTTTTTCAACTTAAAGTGTTAGAAATGTCCAAAAATGTATTTTAATAGATTTGTAGAGGTAAAAAAAAGATTATAATTGCCACAAACCCCATCTCTCAAACTGCTATGGTTTGAGAGATATTGACAATGAAAGTTCCCCTTCCCTCCCCTTCCCTCCCCTTCTCCTGACGTCAGTGTCTAGCGGACAACAGGAGATCCCAGTCCAGGGACCAGCCGATGGCTCTGCAGAAGAGCTGAAATCCCGGTATTAGAAACAAATTACTTAAAGGGATAGTAACACTTCGTTTTAACTTTATTTTATTTTGTAGGCATTAAAAAAACATGAAGAATGATATAAGTCTTATCTCTCAAACCTTTATGGTTTATGAGATATTCACAAGCAAAGTTTCCCCTCCCCGCCCCTTTTACCTAGTGTAAGCCATCTCTTCTCAGATGTGAGTCTGGTTGTATGACAGTACAGATAACAGAAGGGGACAATTTTCTTTGTATGAAAACAATGAAAGCCCTTCCCCCCTTGACAAGTTTTTCAGCTTTTTCCATTATCTTAATTGAAGATTGTCCCTCTCTGCAGTCTACCTGGGCATCTCCCTTCTGATCTGGTTGAACAGGGGGGGGATACTTTGTTTGTGAATATCTCTTAAACCATAAAGGTTTCAGAGATAAGACTTATATCATTCTTCATGTTTTTTTAATGCCTACAAAATAAAATAAAGTTAAAATGAAGTATTACTATCCCTTTAATTGGAAAGGTCTACAAAGTGTGCTTGGTTTGCAAGTGCACTTTGTAGACTGTTCCCATGAGGTAGTTATTTTCTAATAATGGGATTTCAGCTCTGCTGAAGAGCCTCATCATGTCGGCCAACACGGATCCACTTCTGTCAGCTTTACAGCCGACATCAAGAGAAGGGGAGGGAAGGGGGAACTCTCATTGCCAATATCTCTCAAACCATAGAGGTTTGAGAGATGGGGTTTGTGGCAATGAGAATCTTTTCTTAGCCTCTACAAATCTATTAAAATAAATTTCTGGACATTACTAACACTTTAACTTGCTATGATATTGGATCTCTCCAATTTTTTCACTTCGTTTTACTCTGACTTTTTTGCACAATTAAAGGCATCAGTTTATTATTGTATGTTTCCTGATGCCAACATTTTTCAGCTGTCTGGGTCTGACATAGGTCAAGGCCTACAGGGTCATTTTAACTCTTTGAGTGCCAGAGAGGTATCCAATGCATTGCAACTTTCCTGTATTGGAAGCGTTAATAATAAGGTAAAGTGCCCACGGCCTACTGGTGGAAGGAGGCAGCACCCCCACCCAAAGCCATGGAGAAACTCTATTATACAACACAGTATGGAGTCATCTAGAGCTACCTCTTCCTGATGATTTGGGGAATGCAGTATAGTATGTTCAGTGTGCAAAGCCTGGTGTGAAAAATTAGCATTGTGTGAAGATGGGTGTGAAAACTTAGGTGTTTTGTCAAGCTGATGCATATATGACTGATTAACATTGTGTGCAGCTAGATGTGTGTGCACAAACTAAATGTAAAATTAAAGGGGTAAATGAGCCATAGTGATTCTGAGCTAAATCCGCTGCTGGAATTGATTTCTTTGTCCCTTTTCCTGCTTAAAATCAAGTTACTTACAAAATTCTCTCCATTTGCCATTGTGAAAATGGTATGTGTGTGTGTGTGTGTCTGTGTATTTGTGTGTGTGTGTGTGTGTGTGTGTGTGTGTCTGTGTATTTGTGTGTATGTGTCTGTGTGTATTTGTCTATGTGTGTGTATGTGTCTGTATCTGTGTGTGTGTGTTTGTATCTGTGTGTGTGTGTATTTGTCTGTGTGTGTGTATGTGTGTCTTTGTGTGTGAGTGTCTGTGTGAGTGTGTGATTTCTCTATACATGCTATAGGGCTGGTGTATGGTACTTGCTCCCATTAAAGGAGATGAACCATATCACCTTATAAAAAGGTGTTACCATTAGTGTTGAGCGAGCACCCCGATGCTCGGGGTGCTCCCCCGGAGGCTCGAGTGCTCGGCCGAGCACCCGAGCCCCATTGAATTGAATGGGAGGACTCGAGCATTACACCAGGCACCCCCTGCTCTGATGAGGGGAGGGTGCCTGGTCAATGCCCCCCTTCATCTCCACAATGCCCCTCTTCCACAATGTCCCCCTTCCACAATGTCCCCCTTCATCTCCGCAATGCCCCCTTCATCTCCACAATGCCCCCTTCATCTCCGCAATGCCCCCCTTCCACAATGTCCCCCTTCCACAATGTCCCCCTTCATCTCCGCAATGCCCCCTTCATCTCCGCAACGCCCCCTTCATCTCCGCAACGCCCCCTTCATCTCCGCAATGCCCCCCTTCCACAATGTCCCCCTTCCACAATGTCCCCCTTCATCTCCGCAATGCCCCCTTCATCTCTGCAACGCCCCCCTTCCACAATGTCCCCCTTCCACAATGTCCCCCTTCATCTCCGCAATGCCCCCTTCATCTCCGCAATGCCCCCTTCCATCTCCACATGTCCCCTACCTCCAGTCCCTGGTGGTCCAGCGGAGCGTCTGTAAGATCTGTGCCTCCTTCGGCACAGATCCCTGCCACCCGAACATGGCGGGCGAGCACATGGCGGTACTCGTACGAGTACCGCCATGTGCCGAGCAGAGCGATGCTCGAGCCGATCCGAGCATCGGCCGAGCATGCTCGCTCAACACTAGTTACCATCCATTTGTTAATAAAAGTTATTATAGGAAAGCTTTGTTTTTGTAAAAAAAATCTAACTAATTGTAAAGATATTCCCTCTTCAAGCGCAGAAGAGCTTTGCCGAAGAAAGCATGTCCCATTATGCTGACCGGCAAAGCTCTTCTGCGCGTCATATTTCTCCTCCCACCTCCCTCCCAGCTGCCCCAGGGAGCGCGTTCACGCTTCCCTTCAGTGTGGTGTGAATCGCCTCAAACTCTGGTAAGCATTATACTGGGGATGCAACCTCGGTATAATGCTAATTGCACCTTGCTGTAACGCTAGGAGCCGTTCACAACATACCAAAGGGAAGTGTGAATGCGCTCCCCGGGGCTGCTGGGAGGGAGGTGGGAGGAGAAATAAGATGTGCTGTAGAGCTGTGCTGTGCACATAATGCGGAAGTGCACAGAAAAGGGAATATTTTTACAATTAGATTTAAAAAAACAAAAACAAAACACAGCTTTCCTTCAATAACTTTTATTAACAAAGCGGATGGTAACACCTTTTTATAAGGTGATACATCAGCTTAAAAGTCCTAACAATGACGGGGATAGTCAGTCAGCATGCACTGCACAGCTCATACCCTGTAGTGCATATCCTGACATGCAGGCTCGGGCGTTAGAGTACATTCATCTCATGATCTTGTGGAGCTGCGATAAGACTGAGTACCCACTAAGAGATAAAGGGGAAAACAGGTATAATTACTTAACCCAAGTTGCATGTTAGAGAGGTCTCCAACACATTTTGTTGCAATGAGTTAACCATTTAGGTGCCCGAGTGGTATGCAAAGCAGTGTCTCACTGAACTTTTGCCTGACACTATTATACCTGGGAACATTGAAAATGAGATGCCCCTGAGATATTTGAAATATGAACTCTTAAACCTACTAAGAACATAGATTCTTGGTGACATGACCCTGGTTGCTCAGTTTATTATTGAAATGTCGCCTTTTATTTGGCAGCCATCAAAAGTGCGACATCAGAATGTCGCCCGCATTAAAAAAGCAACATTTTGGTGTTGTCCACTTAAGGGGTCGCCCCTGCCATGTTAGAAACACAGACACAGGAACAACCCTGCATAATACAGACACTTGGCACCTGCTGTCTTCCACCGCCCTGGCATGTAGACGCACGGCCAATTTATTCTGTAGCCTTGTCTGTTCTGCCCATCAGCCACAGGAACAGCCCTGCATTATACAGGGACTTGGGGCCTGCTGTATTCCGGGTTTCCTTCACTTTACTTTCTAATTGTGATGTTGCAGTTTCACAATTAGAAAGTAAAGAGAAGGAAAGAAGGAAGACAGCAGGCGCCAAGTCCGTGTATGATGCAGGCTGTACCTGTGGCTGATGGGCAGAACGAGCAAGGCTACAGAATAAATTGGCTGTGTGTCTACATGCCAGGGTGGTGGAAGACAGCAGGTGCCAAGTGTCTGTATTATGCAGGGCTGTTCCTGTGTCTGGGCATCTATAACATAGCAGGGCGACCTCTGAAGTGGGTGACATCAGAATGTCGCCCTTTTGATGCTGGTGACATGTCACTCCTTTGATGGTCACCAAATACAGGGAGACATTTCAACAGGATACCAGATGCTCTAACCCAGAGGTGATCCAGTCAGATGAAGGAAACGTTTGTCTGAATGTTGCTGTTACTTTGGTTCGGAAACAAGGTATTGTGAACCGCAAGTTCCATAAGTGTTTCTTACATGACTTTTAACCCCTTAAGGATCAAGGTCCTGGGAAATAACCTTTCCTTAAGGACCACTTTTAGCCTTTCCAACACGCCGGTACACATGACTTGTTATCCATACCAGTGCACCCCATTGGGGTCTGAGAGAGACCACTCCAGTCTTGGAGCAGTCAATTTCAGACCCTGTTTTTACTTACAGCGCTCCCGGAGGAGAACTGTACGTAAAATGTAGGTGATATGGACTTCACTGGTCCTTATAACAAAAAACTAGTGACGGTCATAGTAGAAAATATCACTATGTGAGAATCAACTCCTGCAGCATTTGTTCCTGCTTGAATTAGTTTCTGTTTGGGTAGCCAGGTAGGAGTAGAGTACTTATTGGTTGAAGTTTGACATGGGGGTTTGGAAAAGGTTTATCTCTCTCATAATCTCTCTCTCGATCTCTCTCTCAATCTCTCTTTGTATAATCTCTTCCTCTCTCTCTCTCTCCCTCTCTCATGTTCTCTCTCTCTCATGTTCTCTCTCTCAGTCTCTCTATGTATAATCTCTCCCTCTCTCTCTCTCATGTTCTCTCTGTATAATCTCTCCCTCTCTCTCTCTCTCTCTCTCTCATGTTCTCTCTCTGTATAATCTCTCTCTCTCTCTCTCTCTCTCTCTCATGTTCTCTCTCTGTATAACCTATCCCTCTCTCTCTCTGTCTCATGTTCTCTCTCTCAGTCTCTCTCTGTATAATCTCTCTCTCCCTCTCTCTCTCTCTCTCTCTCTCTCATGTTCTCTCTCTCAGTCTCTTTGTATAATCTCTCTCTCTCTCTCTCTCTCTCAATCTCTCTCTGTATAATCTATCCCTCTTTCTCTCTCTCAATCTCTCTCTCTCTCAATCTCTCTCTCTCCCTCTTTCTCTCTGTCTCATGTTCTCTCTCTCAGTCTCTGTCTGTATAATCTCTCCCTCTCTCAATCTCTCCAGCTTTCTCTCTCCCTTTCTGATGTGAATTCATTTTGACTCTTTGAATGCCATAAGGGCTTCCAAAACATTTGTGTGGAATATGCTCCTGGCATTTAAACAGTTAATGCACAAAAGTAACTGCACTGGATCATTGCCTGGCTTTTTAGAAACACAGAAAATATGATGGGTTCTTAGGTTTTCAGATGTCACTGCTTAAAGGAAAACCATCACATCCCAGCATCTAGATTGGTTTGTTTAAAGCATCCCTAAGGGCACCATAAACAGAGAGCCTTAGAATCCACTCTCTCTCTCTATCTTTCCTCTCTCTATTACCTTGTCTCTCTATCTCTCATCTCTCTATTACTGTGTCTCTCTATCTCTCATCTGAGTTTTTTCTTTCCCTTTCTCCCTTTTCTCTCTCCCTCATTCCCATCTTACCCCATAATAACTATTTTGGACCAGAACATCCCAAGGGCTTTGATCCAGTGAATTACAAATCAAAATTCAGAAGACTTACTCATCTTTACTCAGTTACATTTAGAAATATATGAATAGGATCACTTACTGAGTTCCTACATTCTCCCGGATTAATCTTTTCTCTATAACACATTTCCATTTATCAGATATATTCAACCAGCCATTTACATCTGACCACTGGACAGGGCAGATTCTCTCTGTTTCTCCCACATATGATTAACCCTTTGGATGCTAGAGAGGCGTTTAATGCATTGCTTCTCAATCAAGGGGTTAATGTATCTGGTTTTATAAAGCATATCTTATTTTACAATCTAAATATTCTATGTTAACTTTCAGATTCAGAATTTTTCATCCTGCACTTAAAGGGATAGTAATGTATCAAAATAAATGCAGCACAGATTATTCTTTATTGTTTTTGGACCATGTTGAGTATTATTATTTTACGATGTGTAGTTCCAGAGTAATTGAATCATAAAGTGTCCCCCTCCCACCCTATTACCTATTGTAAAGCTGCACAGCAAGACCGTCCGGATGGTTCACAGAAAGGGACAATCTTCTGTTAGCATAAGGAAAATCCTGTACTCCTCCTTCAAGGGGGCAGGATTTTCCTTATGCTCACAGTAAGAAGATTGTTCCTTGCTGTGATCTGTCCCGTCAAGAGAACAGATTCCACATCTGAGGGGAGGCAGCTTACACTAGGTAAAAAGGGGGGGGGGGGTTGATACTTTATGATTCAATTACTTGGAACTACACATCGTAGAGAATTATAATACCTCTCTACATGTCCCAAAAACAATAAAGAGTAATTGCCACTACATTTATTTTGAAACATTACTATCCCTTTAAAGGACTATGATTCTAGCCTTGTGCTGTATATACGACAGGTGATTAGGATATTGATACCGTCAAACTAATTAGACTTTTAACATTATCTTTTTTTGTACTTTTAATGATTCCATGGCAACCATGAGGACTGTTGTGCTTTTCAATCTGTGGTCTCTCTCATTTGAACATTGTCTTCCTAAAAGCAGCAGGTACATTTATGTAATAAACACCACATTTGTAATGCTCATTTGGCTGCTCTCGGAAGAATATAGAATTTATAATGTTACAAGTTTCTTTCTTTCGTTCTCTCTGTTGTCCATTTGTCATTTAATCTAAAACGATCTATCATTTTATCTAAAATCGATTTCTGGGCATCTATCAATCTATATCTAAGAACAGGTATCTATCTTGTATGTATGTATGTATGTATGTATGTTTCTATCTATGTATGTCTGTATGTTTGTATCTGTCTGTCTGTTTGCTGTCTCTATCTGTCTGTCTGTCTATCTACCTATCTAATGATCTATATATAAGAGCAATTATCTGTCAACTATGTGTTTATCTATGTATGTATCTATGTATGTATGTATCTATCAATGAGCATCTATCTATCTGTCTGTCTGTCACTAGAGATAAGGTAGCAGTTGTCAGTTCCATTATAATACTTATTCTTAAAACCATGACAAAATTATCAAAATAAATCACCAATCTTTATATCTTTTTTTCTTGTGCATAATCAATATGATTGTCTTACAGAAAAAAACATCTCTTTGAATTAACACATCAGTGGTGTGCCTAGAAAGCTGCCAAGTCTGAATATAGGTCCCTTATTAAGAAATAATTAATTATTAATCACTCCTGAATACACATAGCTCGTAAGTCACAAATAACTGCATAAGTCCAGTCCTATAATTAATTAATGTTGTCTTTGGATCATGTGATCTTGTTCCATGCAATACTATTGGATGGAAACAATGAATGGTGTTTTACTGGCCAATCATCCTATATAATAATTCGGTAGAAAGTTTGTAACGACGCAGTCATGCGCAGTAGAGACTGCCTGTGACGAGGCTGATACAGAGCGGGGTGCTCCGAAGGAACGTCCAGCTCTTTATCAGCCGTGGCGCGGGCAGTCTCTACTCAGCATGACTGCACCGCGGCCGACTGGCACTGTATCAGCCGCGGAGTGGGCAGTCTCTACTGTGCATGACTGCCCCGTGACTGGCTGGCAGTGGCACTGTGGCCTGTGTAACGGGCTCTTCAACTAGTATTTTCATAAAAGACTCTATGAAAATCTTACAAACTTGATTTTCAAGATAATACATAACATACAGTGGACTGTCACCTGTCCACATTCCCACCTCAGTTGGAGAATCCAACTTGAAAAGATCATTTGCAGTTTATGCAAACTGACTAATATCGATAGTTCGGGATTAGTAGGTGGGATAGAGAAAAGTGCAGAATGTTGCCATCTGTCTTGCATAGAGCTGCAGGTAGGACTGAGAGCAGAATTCTATCATCTAGCTGGCAGGGAGTGGCAAGTGGGAGTAAAAGCAGTGTGAAATGTTAGTATTTAGCTGGCTGGAAGTGGAAGAGAGAGCAGTGTGGTATGTTATAATATGCCTGGAAAGGAGTGGGAGATGGGATGGAGAGCAATGTGGCATGTTAGTATATGTCTGCAAAAAATGGAAGGTGGGAGGGAGAGCAGTGTGGAATTTTAGTATCTGGCTGGCACGAAGTGGAAGGTGGAATGGAGAGCATTGTGGAATGTTAATTAGTGATGATCGAGCACCCCGATGCTCGGGTGTTCGGGTGCTCTGGCCGAGCGCCCCCGGAGGCTCGAGTGCTCGGCCGAGCACCCGAGCCCCATTGAAGTCAATGGGAGGACTCGAGCATTACACCAGGCACCCCCTGCTCTGATGAGGGGAGGGTGCCTGGTTCATAGGAAAAGGTCAGAAAATGATGGAAACACCACAGAAATGGTTCAGGGACAGCATAGGGAGGATGTCTGGATGCATCTTGGACTCCAACGTCGCTGCTGGGAACGATGTTTCGCCCGTAGTACGCCATTTTTACAGACTGACCGTAAAACACACAAAAAGGAAGATAAAAACGATTTTAGGCGAAAAATTGTTACCAAACAGTATTTGCTGTATATTTACTTGAACTATCAGGATCACGTCCACTTCCCCGTCCCTTTTTACCCGCCTTCTTCATATTAAACGGAATATATGCCGGTAATCTGCGGCTAGGCACACGAAACAGAATGTGACGCTAATCTGCGGCTAGGCACACTAAACAATATGTGACGCTAATCTGCGGCTAGGCACACTAAACAATATGTGACGCTAATCTGCGGCTAGGCACACTAAACAATATGTGACGTTAATCTGCGGCTAGGCACACTAAACAATATGTGACGTTAATCTGCGGCTAGGCACACTAAACAATATGTGACGCTAATCTGCGGCTAGGCACACGAAACAGAATGTGACGCTAATCTGCGGCTAGGCACACGGAACAGAATGTGACGCTAATCTGCGGCTAGGCACACGGAACAGAATGTGACGCTAATCTGCGGCTAGGCACAGTGAACGGAATATGTGACGTTAATTTGTGAATTTGCACACTAAACAGAATGTGACAATAATCTATGGCTAGGCACACGTTTAAAATGGCCCTTTTTGTCGCTGCGTTGTAAAATCATTGGCCCTGTGCACCTAACAGAATATGTCAGCTTGTCACTGCACTGTGAAATATTTGTCCCTGTGCACCTAGTACAATGTCACCTTAGAACATGTCCCCCCCCACAAAAAAATGAAATTCTGCCACCCCCAAAAAAAATTAAATGCTGCCCCCACACACAACAGTCCTAAAAAGGACTTTTGGGTCTTGAAAGAGTTTCAACAATTTTATTCTCCCTACACTGACTTCCTGTGCATCTAGTATTATATGTCACCTTATAAATATCCCCCCCCCACAAAAAAAAGGAAATTGTGCCCCGCCAAACAAAATATAAATGCTGCCCCCACACACAACAGTCCTAAAAAGGACTTTTGGGTCTTGAAAGAGTTTCAACAATTTTATTCTCCCTACACTGACTTTCCCTGCCTAAGCGCATCTCTCCCTGGCTAAGAATGAGCCGAACTCGCGCGTCGGGTGCTATACAGCACCCGATCACGGGTTCTGGCCAGCCAATCAGTGTAATGCCAGCAGCCAACATGGCTGCTGGCATTACACTGATGTCAGAGCCTCCCCGCACGTTTATTGGCTGCGCAGCAGCTGCGAAACGTGCGGGGAGGAGACCCGAACATGGCGGGCGAGCACATGCGGTACTCGTATGAGTACCGCCATGTGCCGAGCAGAGCGATGCTCGAGCCGAACCGAGCTTCGGCCGAGCATGCTCGCTCATCACTAATGTTAATATATATGGCTGGCAGGGAGTGTAAGGTGGGAGGGAGAGCAGTGTGGAATGTTATTATATGGCCTGCAGAGAGTGGAAGGTGGGACAGAGGGCAATGTGGAATGTTAATATATATGGCTGGCAGAGAGTGTAAGGTGGGAGGGAGAGCAGTGTGGAATGTTAATATATATGGCTGGCAGGGAGTGTAAGGTGGGAGGGAGAGCAGTGTGGAATGTTATTATATGGCCTGCAGAGAGTGGAAGGTGGGACAGAGGGCAATGTGGAATGTTATTATATGGCCTGCAGAGAGTGGAAGGTGGGACAGAGGGCAGTGTGGAATATTAATATATATGGCTGGCAGAGAGTGTAAGGTGGGAGGGAGAGCAGTGTGGAATGTTAATATATATGGCTGGCAGGGAGTGTAAGGTGGGAGGGAGAGCAGTGTGGAATGTTATTATATGGCCTGCAGAGAGTGGAAGGTGGGAAGGAGAGCAGTGTGGAATGTTAATATATATGGCTGGCAGGGAGTGTAAGGTGGGAGGGAGAGCAGTGTGGAATGTTAATATATATGGCTGGCAGGGAGTGTAAGGTGGGAGGAAGAACAGTATGGAATGTTATTATATCACTGGAAGAGAGTGGAAGGTGGGAAGGAGAGCAGAGTGGAATGTTAGCATCTGTCTGGCAGGGAGGGTCGGGTGGGAAGGAGAACAGTGTGGAATGTGAGTATATGGCTGGCATGTCTGCCAGTGCTGTCTAATTAGCATAGCCTGATAAATTAATAAAGAAAAACATCTCATACATTTTTGTTTTAAATTTAAAATGACTAACATAACACATTGGTGATTTTTAAAACGGTTTTAAAATCACCTAATTTGTCATAATGTGCTAGGACCATTTTAATGTTTCTTTGTGTTATAATGAATAAAGTGAATTGATGGATAATTTATTTAATGAGTTGGAGACATTGCTGGTATCCAAGGGGTTGAAATATTGCAGTTTCAGAAGCCCCTAGCAAGTATATAATGTCCCCCCACACAGTGTACGATAAGGAGTGAAGAGTGATAAGGAAATCCGCTACTGGGTGATAAAAGCCCAGGCGGTCCCTGGAGCACGTCATCACTAGAGTGCTCATCTCAGCAGCTGACCCAGAGGATACAGGGAAAGGAGTGAAATGTTTCTTAAGAGCTTTATGCAATCAGCAAATTAAAGTTTTATTTCCCTTATAAACAGAAAACACTTCTGTTCATTCGACTGAATTCCTAGCCAGCAGCATCATTACACATTAACCCTTTGAGTGCCAGAAGGGTATGCAATGCATTGCAGAGCAATGCATTGCATATCCCTCAGGCACTCAAAGGGTTAAAGGGACACTAACACTAAAAAATTGAAAGGAAACTATCACACAGTCCTCTATTAGCAGCTGAGCTCCCTCTCTGTCTTTGGTACTCTAGTAATGCAGAGCGCTGGAAGATGACATCATCTCCCGGCGCTCTGCATTACTGGAGAGAGGACCGCGTAGGAGCTCCGAGCTGCTAATAGAGGTCTGTGCCGAAGGAGGTTTTTACAAGTGGTAGCCTCGGGATACAGGATTCCCTTCACCTCTCTATCTCCTCTAAGGATCTTTGTTTCTCGTTCTCCCTTGGGAGCAGAAAAGAGATGCTTTTTCGAGGATGCTATTCAGGCCCTGCTAGACAAGGCAGTCCTGGAGCCAGTTCCCCCTCAGGAGAGGGGCTTGGGATTCTACTCCAACCTCTTTGTGGTTTCCAAGAAGGATGGGGGCTGTCGCCCCATTTTGGATCTGAAGGATCTCAACTCCTTTGTGGTCAGTTCCCAGTACAGCCAGGAGTCTCTCGCTGGGCAGATCCCATGGCTCTGGCAGTGGATGCCTTTTCGATCCCGTGGACGTTTCCTCTGGCTTACATCTTTCCTACTGTTCCCCTGTTGAACAGAGTTCTTCGGAAGCTGAGACTGGTGCGCTGCCCAGTCATTCTGATTGCTCCATACTGGCCCCGACAGGCTTGGTTTCTGGAGCTTCTGGACCCCTCCATGGCAGAACCTCTTCGATTCCCCCCCAGTCCAGACCTTCTTCTACAGGGTTACCTCTGGAAGGATGATGTTCATCGTCTAGCTTTGACGGCATGGAGATTGAATCCTCAATTTTGAAGAAGTAAGGATTTTCTTCTGGAGTGGTGGCTACTATGCTTTGTGCTCGCAAGCCTGGTTTCCTGTAGGGCCTACCATCGAGTTTGGTCTACCTTTCTGGCTTGGTGCGCTGACAAGAACCTGTCTCAGGATTTTGACCTTCCTACAGTTCTTTCCTTCCTCCAAGATGGTGTGGATAAGGGTCTCAGTCTGAGTTCTCTTAAGATTCAGACTTCTGCGCTCTCTGTCTTTTTTCAGAGGCATCTTGCTATCATTCCTGATGTGAAGGTTTTCTTCCAAGGTGTTGATCATACCCGTCCGGTGTTCAGGTCCCCTGCTCCTCAGTGGGATCTTAAACTGGTTCTGGGAGTACTCCAGTGTCATCCCTTTGAGTCCTTGGCTACCATTCCTCTACGTCTGCTGACGTGGAAGATGGCCTTTCTCCTGGTGATTGTTTCTGTTCGCCGAGTTGCGGAGCTGCATGCCCTGTCTTGTAGACTGCACTTTTTGGTCTTTCACAAGGACAAGGCAGTGCTTCGCACCTCACTAGAGGTTTTCCCAAAGATGGTGTCTGAGTTTCACATTAATCAGGAGATTATGGTCCCTTCCTTCTGTTCTAACCCTGCTTCTGACAAAGCGAAGGATCTTCATCTGTTGGATGTTGTGCGTTGTCTCAAGTTCTATGTGCATTGCACTGAGTCCTTGAGACAGTCTGACACTCTGTTTGTCATTCCTGAGGGTTCTAGGGCAGGGAAGCCTGCTTCCAAGGTTACCATTGCTTCTTGGATCAAGTCCACAATTCATAAGGCTTACGAACTTCAGAAGAAGCCTGTTCCCTTTAGGATCACAGCTCATTCTGTGAGGGCTATTGGGGCTTCTTGGACCAACAAGAACCAGGCCTCAGCTGAGCAGTTGTGCAAGGCAGCCACTTGGTGCTGTATTACAGTTCATGGGGTTTGTTTTTACCCCTTTTCAGTGTCCATTGACACTTTACTGTTAGTGTTGAGCTTTTATGATCTGTAGAATCATTGGTGCTCTGGTGACTTTGGGGGCCTGCGCCTGGTCCTTGCCTTTCTTCCCGCCCTGGGGAACTTAATGGTTGGACATCCCAAAGTTACCAGGAACTGTATTGGACGACAGAGAAAATAGGATTTTAGTCTTACCTGTTAAATCCTTTTCTCTTAGTCCATATAGGTTTCTGGTCTCTGACCCTTTCAAGGGACCATGCTTGGCGCTCCTGCAGCAGAACATGGGGGTCCTTTCGGGGTCATGCTCACAGGAGTCTTCCTTTACCTTCTTACTACCTAGTCCATTGTTAGTCTGCAAATCTTACTGGTTGGGATTGGCTAGCTGCAAGCTAAGGAGAGGAGGTAGGCTCCACCCAGCAGTCACTTCTTAGAATTGTTCCTGCCTATTAAAGGGGCTGATTGCCTACTCAAAGTTACAGTAACCCGTATGGACTAAGAGAAAAAGATTTAACAGGTAAGACTATAATCCTATTTTTTTGCATGAAACTAATTGCAGGTGACAGCAAGGTGTTTGTAAAAAAAAATAGTTGTCAGTAATATATTTTCAAGTCATGACAGTAAAAAAACCCAAAAAAACAAACAAACCCCCCCCCCCCCCCAATTTGAACAGTTGGCATTTCTTGTGAATCCGTACAATTAGAACGGTATATTTAGTATGTGGCTACTTCCACAGGTTGGGGCACTGAAAATTACTCGTTAAATACTGGGATTTAACCCTTTATGTTCCAGTGTGTTGGAGACCACTCTGGCTCTCAAAGGGTTAATTTTTTTTTCTATAGTTAGTTTCCTTTATGCCAATGATTTCACTTGCTGCAACTCTGTTCTCCTGTGCAGCAGCTCATATGCAGCCCCCTATGGAGGAGGCAATAATAGCTTCTAAATCTGAGTGTAGATACTTCAAAGTCTTGCAATTCAGGAGGTCTGGGACAAAGATGACTGTGGTTGAGGGGACATTTTAGGGTTTTCTGACACCCAAATTGGCTGTCTGGCTGATCACTGGAGCTGCACAAATGCAGCATCTGCTTCTAACTTCACACGCTTCTTCCCCTTTAATTATATACTTTTAAACCCTCGGATGATAGATGTATCTCCAACGCATTTCTTTGCAATGCTTCAGAGATGTCTGTAGTATCAAAGAGATTAAATATTACATATTTCAAGTTAACATCACCCAAAACTATTTTTGGACCAGGAGGGCAAATGTGGTCTTAAAGGGGCACTCACACTTCCTCAAAACCTTCCATAACAATTACACATTAGTAAAGCACATAAGCATACCTAGGAACTCTTAGAGTCTGACCCTGGGAGCAGAAGAAGATCTGTGCTGAAGAATCAGCTTTCCCATTATGCTGAAGTCCACAGCTTGAAGATTAAAGGAACAGTAAACTTTGTTTTAACCCCTTAACGACATATGACTTACCAGGTACGTCCCGCAAAAACTGTCACTTAGTGACAGAGGACGTACCTGGTAAGTCACGGAAGTCCGCGTCTCCGTGCGGCTGCACGCCGCTCGGAGACTCCGGACTTCATTAAAGAAAAAAAAAAATGTTAGGCGGGCGTTAACGTGACAACCGCATACGAACGCGGCTGTCACTAAGGGGTTAACGAAAAAATATATATTGTAGGGATTTCCCTATTGAGTAAAATAAGGGTACTCCCACTGCTGAGATATTTATATTTCCAGAGGTATTACAGTTTAAATCCATGTTTTTTTTTTACATTGGCAGTGCCCTCTAGTGGTCTAATTCTAATTAGATTTCCTGTTAGATTCTAATGGAGAGGAAAGTCAGAAAATTCAGAGATATACAGTTCTCCATAGAATGTGATAGAAACTGCCTGTCACTTCCTGTCAGTTAGAATTATCAGGAAGTAAACACAGTAAATTCACTTCCTGATTATTTGAACTGTTATAAATTTTGAATAAAACAACTGACAGCAGTGGGAGTGACCTTGTTTTATTCAGCAGGAAAAGTTCTATAAAATATGTGTTTTCATAAATAAAAGTTTACTGTTCCTTTAAATACCTTTAAAAGTACATACATGAATTAAAAAAAAAAAACACCTTTCCTAATACTACTTTATTAACTAAACATATGGTAAAAAAAAATTGAGGTGAATGTTCCCCTTTAATGGGACTTTAAACCCGTTGAATGCTAGCTCGTTCTCTTCACAAGGGGTTAAAAGCACCATTTAAGTCAGTGGAAATTTGGGGATTTTTTTTGTTTCTCCCCTTTGGCGCAGCTGGTTTGCCCCAGAATGGCTCCACTTTTGTACATTAGGATCTAGAATCAAAGATGTTTTTTTATTTGTTTCATTTTTACAGATTCCGATAGGGAACATAGGTTTCTATGAGGAAAAGGGTTAAATACTGTTAGACAAAGAGAGAACAGTCGGGGAAAAAATAGCCTTAAATGATATACTAGAATGAAATCATACATAGCAGTAGTCTTCATAAAGCCTCTGTGATTGATTTCTAGAATGACATGTCATTAGCCGCATGCATACAGCAGTATAACTATGCTAGTGGGAAGGATGAATGACAGGAGAGAAATTCAGATTGACATAGTAGCAGATTAAATTTGCATTAGAGACAGGAAAGTTTTTATTAGAAAAAAGCTATCAGTAAAGAGGAGCACAACTGCATCCTAAATGCTGTCTAATAAAAAGTGGTTACATATGTATGAATAAGGGCAGATCATACACGGGTAAATGATGGAAGGCATGGAAGAGAGTTGTGAGATTTTTCTTTTCCTAAACTTAAAGTGTTAGTAATGTCTGAAAAACACTTTTTTTGCATTCAGAAGAGCTTAAAAAGCTGATCTAAATGCAAAAAAACGTATCTCTCAAACCGCTATGGTTTAAGAGATACGGGCGTTTAAAGGGATAGTAATACTTAAAATGTAAAAAAAAAATATGTTGTAGGGTTTATCCCCCTGAGTAAAACAAGAGTACTCCCACTGCTGAGAGGTCTTTCATTCAAAATATATTAATTTTCAAAGTTGAATTTTTTAGGTGCAATATCACAGTGGCCTGAAATTGTACAGTGGCGCTGTTGCTACACCATCCTATGGAGATTTATGGTCAACTGACCAGAGTTGTCCATAGGATCGTGTAGCAACAGGGCCACTGTACAATTTCAGGCCACTGTGATATTGCACCTAAAAAATTCAACTTTGAAAATTAATAACTTTTGAATAAAACACCTCTCAGCAGTGGGAGTACTCTTGTTTTACTCAGGGGGATAAACCCTACAACATATTTTTTTTTACATTTTAAGTATTACTATCCCTTTAAAGTTTGATTTCTCCTACTGACAGCTGTAAAGCTGTCAGCAGGAGATCCGTGTCGGTCGACACGCTGGCGCTTGAGAAGTGACGGGATCTCGTTACTTACACGGAATCCCTTCATTGGAATGGTCTAAAACGTGTGCCTAGTGATCTTTGAAAAAAAGCTTAATTTAATTGTTATTGAAGGTCAAACTTTTTTAGTATAGTACTTCCATGGGATGTTGTTAGGTCACAACTGTTCCAAATGCGTCTGTAGAGGGCAGGCCATGGAAGTATTATTGCAGCTCAAACACATTGAAGTACTCTGTATTACCGGATTTGTTCCCTGTAAAGGTGCGCTGAAAAGGAAATGGTTACTCCACACTTAATACTGGTTTTAAAGAGATAGTAATGTTTCATAATAAAAGCAGCTCTAATTAATCATCATAGTATTTGGACTTTGGAGAGTGTTATTTCAGTTCTGTCAGAGCTGTAGTTCAAGAGTAATTCAATGACAAAGTATCCCCCTCCTTTTACTGATGTAACTCTGTTCAGCCAGAGCAGAAGGGAGGTGCCCAGGCAGACTGCAGAGAGGGACAATTTTCAATTAAGACAAGGGAAAAACCTGAAAAACTTGTCAAGGGGGGCAGGTCTTTCATTGTTCTCATAGGAAGAAGATTGTCCCCTTCTGTTATCTGTCCGGTCTATGGACTGGATTCCACATCTGAGAAGAGATGGCTTACACTATGTAAAAGGGGCGGGAGTGGAAACTTTGCTTGTGAATATCTCTCAAGCCATAATGGTTTGAGAGATAAGACTTATATCATTCTTCATGTTGTTTTATGCCTACAAAATAAAATAAAGATAAAACGAAGTATTACTATCCCTTTAAAGATTGACGCATCCAAGTGCTTAAGAGCTTTTGTGTTTGTATGTTATAGGGCATGGGTGTCCAACATGGCATCCATGGGCCAAATGTGACTGTGCTGAAATTTTTACCAAAACCTTTTTTAACCTAATTAGCTAGCATATATAAACTAATAGGCCACTGGGGCCAGTACTTCAGGATAGTTCAGTCTGTTAAAACCCAGATTACATTGCCATGACAGAAACTGAATAGAGACTAGCACCAGTCATGTAACTGTGCACGTTTGTACAAATAAACTTCATTAGACCTTTTTATACAGCTAAAAGGATATAATTTACCGTTGTTATCTATTTAAAAAAATGAATACGACCCTCAGACATAAATTTTTGACCATGTGGCCCTCGGATGGAAAAACCTGGAACCCCTGTTATAGGCTAAGGTTATTTTCTGTGTCGGTGGGTGGGTAGAAGGTTGGGTAATGTGAGAAATCAGGTTGTGGCCATTGGACGGGCTAGGCGATAACTAGAACAATTTGCCTATGGATACCTGAGATGTAAACCCTGCCCTGCACTTGGAGCATCACAACAATATATATGTGTGTGTGTATGCATGTGTGTGTGTGTGTGTATGCATGTGTGTGTGAGTATGTGTGTGTGTATACTTGTGTGCGTGCATACATACTAAATGGTGAACACTGAACAGATGATTCTGATTTCACACCAGAATTACTATCCCCTTTCCAGCAGTGATAATTGTGAGTCATTCCTCCTAGTCCTGTGGACTTTAATGGTGAAGGTGTATGCCGGGTGATACCCTCTTATTAGTGTTGAGCGAGCATGCTCGGCCGATGCTCGGATCGGCTCGAGCATCGCTCTGCTCGGCACATGGCGGTACTCGTACGAGTACCGCATGTGCTCGCCCGCCATGTTCGGGTCTCCTCCCCGCACGTTTTGCGGCTGCTGCGCAGCCAATAAACGTGCAGGGAGACTCTGACATCGGTGTAATGCCAGCAGCCATGTTGGCTGCTGGCATTACACTGATTGGCTGGCCAGAACCCGTGGTCGGGTGCTGTATAGCACCTGACCATCGAGTTCGGCTCAGTCTTAGCCAGGGAGAGCTGAGGATAGGAAGGGAAAGGCAGTGTAGGGAGGAAAAAAACCAAAATTGTGAAAAAAAAGAACCAAAAGTCCTTTTTAGGACTACTGTGTGTGGGGGCAGCAGGTTATTTTGTGTGGGGGGAAAAAAACAAAAAAAAAAAAAAAAAAAAAATATTCTGTTTAGTGTGAAAAGTTGCAGATTAGAGCACATTCTGTTTAGTGTGCACAGTTGCAGATTAGAGCACATTCTGTTTAGTGTGCAAAGTTGCAGATTAGAGCACATTCTGTTTAGTGTGCAAAGTTGCAGATTAGAGCACATTCTGTTTAGTGTGCAAAGTTGCAGATTAGAGCACATTCTGTTAAGTCTTCAAACTAAAATATCAAAGTCACATATTCCATTCAGTGTGCTTCGCCGCAGTTTAGCAGCACATTCTGTGTAGTGTGCAGAGTTGCAGAATAGGAAGAAATACTGTTAAGTCTTCAAACTAAAATATCAAAGTCACATATTCCATTCAGTGTGCTTCGCCGCAGTTTAGCAGCACATTCTGTGTAGTGTGCAGAGTTGCAGAATAGGAAGAAATACTGTTAAGTCTTCAAACTCAAATATTAAAGTCACATATTCCATTCAGTGTGTGTCACCGCCGTTTAGCAGCCTATTCTGTGTACTCTGCACAGTTGCAGACTAGGAAGAAATACTGTTAAGTTTTCAAACTCAAATATTAAAGTCACATATTCCATTCAGTGTGTGTCACCGCCGTTTAGCAGCCTATTCTGTGTACTCTGCACAGTTGCAGACTAGGAAGAAATACTGTTAAGTTTTCAAACTCAAATATTAAAGTCACATATTCCATTCAGTGTGTGTCACCGCCGTTTAGCAGCCTATTCTGTGTACTCTGCACAGTTGCAGACTAGGAAGAAATACTGTTAAGTTTTCAAACTAAAATATTAAAGTCACATATTCCATTCAGTGTGTGTCACCGCCGTTTAGCAGCCTATTCTGTGTACTCTGCACAGTTGCAGACTAGGAAGAAATACTGTTAAGTTTTCAAACTCAAATATTAAAGTCACATATTCCATTCAGTGTGTGTCACCGCCGTTTAGCAGCCTATTCTGTGTACTCTGCACAGTTGCAGACTAGGAAGAAATACTGTTAAGTTTTCAAACTCAAATATTAAAGTCACATATTCCATTCAGTGTGTGTCACCGCCGTTTAGCAGCCTATTCTGTGTACTCTGCACAGTTGCAGACTAGGAAGAAATACTGTTAAGTTTTCAAACTCAAATATTAAAGTCACATATTCCATTCAGTGTGTGTCACCGCCGTTTAGCAGCCTATTCTGTGTACTCTGCACAGTTGCAGACTAGGAAGAAATACTGTTAAGTTTTCAAACTCAAATATTAAAGTCACATATTCCATTCAGTGTGTGTCACCGCCGTTTAGCAGCCTATTCTGTGTACTCTGCACAGTTGCAGACTAGGAAGAAATACTGTTAAGTTTTCAAACTCAAATATTAAAGTCACATATTCCATTCAGTGTGTGTCACCGCCGTTTAGCAGCCTATTCTGTGTACTCTGCACAGTTGCAGAATAGGAAGAAATACTGTTAAGTTTTCAAACTCAAATATTAAAGTCACATATTCCATTCAGTGTGTGTCACCGCCGTTTAGCAGCCTATTCTGTGTACTCTGCACAGTTGCAGACTAGGAAGAAATACTGTTAAGTTTTCAAACTCAAATATTAAAGTCACATATTCCATTCAGTGTGTGTCACCGCCGTTTAGCAGCCTATTCTGTGTACTCTGCACAGTTGCAGACTAGGAAGAAATACTGTTAAGTTTTCAAACTCAAATATTAAAGTCACATTTTCCATTCAGTGTGTGTCACCGCAGTTTAGCAGCCTATTCTGTGTACTCTGCACAGTTGCAGAATAGGAAGAAATACTGTTAAGTTTTCAAACTCAAATATTAAAGTCACATATTCCGTGTAAGATGAAGAAGGCGGGTAAAAAGGGACGGGGAAGTGGACGTGATCCTGATAGTTCAGGGCGCGGGTCAGGACGCGGAGAAACTGTGCCTGGTGCCAGAGCACAAGAAAGAAAGACATCCACCATACCTAGCTTCATGTCTAATTTTACAGGGCGTCACAGGACATCACTCTCGAGGTCCGACCACTGCGAACAGGTGGTCGGTTGGATGACAGCTGATACTGCTTCCAGTCGGTTAAGCACCACCCTGTCTTCCACCAAGTCCACTCTCAGTAGCCAAGAGTCTGGTCAACATAATCCTCACTCTGATCATCCTTCCTCCCACCATACACGGTCTGGTCAAAGAAGTGATCCCACACTGGGATATAGTGAGGAGCTCGTCTCATCACCAATCCTTCATTTGACCCTCTCTCCAAGCACGCTTGCAGAGGAACATGACATCTTGTGCCCTGATTCACAACCTCTAGAGGGTACCCAATCACAAGAAGATGACAGATGTGAACGGCATTTAAGGTCAAAGGAAGTAGTGGATGATGATGATGATGATGAGACACAGTTGCCATTAAATCAACCACTATTTCCTTCTCAAGACCTTGTTGAGGAGAATGTTATACAGTTGTCAATGACTGAGTATGTGGTGGGATCAAGACTTGAGGAGGATGATCAGAGTGAGGAAGTGGAGGAGGACTTGGTGGACGATGAGGTGACTGACCCCACCTGGGAAGGTGTAGAGCCGAGCGATGACAGCAGTCCTGAGGGTGAGCCATCTGCAGCACCGCAACAGGCTGGAAGAGGCAGTGGTGTGGCTACAGAAAGAAGGCGGACCGCACCAAACCGGCCCGCAAATGTTCCACGGAGCACCCCCTTGCGTAAATCTACCTTGCCAAAGGGTAGGTGTTCCGCGGTATGGCGTTTTTTTAAGGAAAGTGCGGACGACAAAAGAATTGTAGTTTGCAACCTGTGCCACACCAGAATGAGCCGAGGCATGAACACTAGAAACCTCACCACCACCAGCATGATCCGACACATGGCATCCAAGCACCGTAGTAAGTGGGAGGAACGCCTGGATCGCCCATCTGTGTCTGCAGGCCACACCACTGCCTCCTCTTCCCCTGTTTTCGGTGCCGGCCAATCGCCTGTCGAAGGCGCAGGCCCGCATACCTCCCGCCCTGCACCTGTACCATCTGAAGCACCATCAGCGACCACATCCACTTCCCTGTCCCAGCACAGCGTCCAAATGTCGTTACCCCAGGCATTTGAGCGCAAGAGAAAGTACCCAGCCACCCACCCACAGGCCATAGCACTAACCTCACACCTTTCAAAATTACTGGCCATCGAAATGCTGCCATTTAGGCTTGTGGACACTGAGTCCTTCCGCAGCCTGATGGCAGCAGCTGTCCCTCGGTACGCGGTCCCCAGCCGCCACTACTTTTCCCGGTGTGCCATCCCCGCATTACATCACCATGTGTCCCGTAACTTCACCTGTGCCCTGACCAACGCAGTTACTGGGAAGGTCCACTTAACGACTGACACATGGACAAGTGCTTGTGGCCAGGGACGCTACATTTCCCTGACGGCACACTGGGTGAATGTCGTGGAGGCTGGGAGCGACTCGGACCCTGGGATGGCACGGGTGCTACCCACGCCGAGGATTGCGGGCCCTACCTCCATCAGGGTTTCCACCAGCACCTACGTTATTGGCTCCTCCTCCTCCGTTTCCACCTCCGAATTCTCTACACGCAGCGCCACTCCCCCATCAGCCAGTAGCTGGAAGCAGTGTAGCACTGCAGTGGGGAAGCGTCAACAGGCCGTGCTGAAGCTGATCTGCCTTGGGGACAAACAGCACACGGCCTCAGAGCTGTTGCAGGGGATTAGTCACCAGACCGAGCAGTGGCTCTCGCCACTCAACCTGCAACCAGGCATGGTTGTGTGTGATAATGGGCGTAACTTGGTGGCGGCTTTGGAGCTCGGCAAGCTCACACACGTACCATGCCTAGCGCATGTATTTAATTTAGTGGTGCAGCGATTTCTAAAAACCTACCCCAATGTGCATGATCTCTTGACCAAGGTGCGCCGCGTGTGTGCACATTTCCGTAAGTCATCTACAGCTTCGGCCGGCCTGTTGAAGCTGCAGCAGCGCTTACAATTGCCAGCTCACCGGCTGCTGTGTGACGTGAGCACGCGCTGGAACTCCACCTTCCACATGTTGGCCCGGCTTTGTGAGCAGCAGAGGGCAGTAGTGGAGTACCAGCTGTTACACGGTCGTCGCCTCTCCGTTCAACTTCCTGTAATCAGAAGTGAGGAGTGGGAATGGATGTCAGACCTCTGCGAGGTTTTACGCAATTTTGAGGAATCGACACAGATGGTGAGCGGCGATAACGCTATTATCAGTGTAACCATCCCACTTCTGTGTCTACTGAAACGCTCGCTGCTCACAATTAAAACCGACGCTTTGCATGTGGAAGAGGTGGAAATGGGGGAGGAAGAGCTTACACAAGGTGATAGCCAGAGCACCCTCACTTCGTCTTCTCAGCGACAATTGGAGGAGGCGGAGGAGGAGGAGGAGGAGGAGGAAGACACGGTTGCCTCCGCTACAGAGGGTAGCCATGGAACTTTAGTTCCATCTCTTCAGCGTGGGTGGGCAGAAGAGGAGGAAGAGGATGAGGATATTGAGAGTCATCCTCCTGGTGAGGACAGCGAAATCTTGACTGTTGGTACTCTGGCACACATGGCTGCCTTTATGTTAGGCTGCCTTTCCCGTGACCCACGCGTTATACGCATTTTAAACAACACGGATTACTGGGTGTTCACCCTTCTGGACCCCCGCTACAAAGAGAATTTCTCATCTCTCATTCCTCCGGTGGAGAGGACAAGCAAAATGGTGCAATACCAGAAGGTTCTTGTTGAAAAATTGCTCCAAAATTTTCCATCTGACAACGCTGGCGGCAGAGTACGTGCTACCTTGGCCAACAGAGAAGGGGAGAAAAGGGGAGCACACAGCAGTTCCGAGAAAGGCAGGGCAACACTCTCCAAGGCGTGGGACACCTTCATGACACCCCGCCAGCACCCTCACCCTGATGCGCAGCCTAGTGTCACAAGGAGGGAAAAGTTTTGGAAGATGGTGAAGGAGTACGTAGCAGACCGTGTCAGCGTCCTCAATGATCCCTCTGTGCCTTACAACTACTGGGTGTCCAAGCTGGACGCGTGGTATGAACTGGCACTCTACGCCTTGGAGGTGCTGGCCTGCCCTGCCGCCAGCGTTCTGTCTGAGCGGGTATTTAGTGCTGCTGGTGGCATCATAACAGATAAGCGTATCCGCCTTTCCACCGACAATGCTGATAGGTTGACACTTATAAAAATGAACAAGGCCTGGATTTCCCCTGACTTCTCCACTCCACTGGAGGAAAGCCCCGGGGGAACATAAACTCACTTTATATATGTTATTTACAATGATGTGAATACTCTGTATTCCCATTCACCCCTTCCACCCAAAAAACGGGTATATGGTTGACTCTTAATCTTCTCATCCTCCTCCTCCTCTTCCATATGCCCTGGGATATAATTTTTATATAGGGCCAGCTCACCAGCGGGCCCTGTGCTATAATTTTTATATAGGGCCAGCTCACCAGCGTGCCCTGTGATATAATTTTTATATAGGGCCAGCTCACCAGCGGGCCCTGTTTGACAATTTTTATATAGGTCAGCTCACCAGCGGGCCTTCTCATATAATGTTTTATTGGGTCAGCTCTCTAGCGGGCCCTCTCATATAATGTTTTATAGCGTCAGCTCACTAGCGGGCCTTCGCATATAATGTTTAGGATGGTCAGCTCTGCAGCAGACCCTTACCCATAATGTTTTAGATGGTCAGCTCAGCGCACGTTTCCCTCTTAATCATGGCCTCAGTTCAATAAAATCAAGGAAATTTTTGGGAGAATTTGCCTCTGCGCACGTTTCCCTCTTAATCATGGCCTCAGTTCTGAAAATCAAGGAAATTTTTGGGAGAATTTGCCTCTGCGCACGTTTCCCTCTTAATCATGGCCTCAGTTCTGAAAATCAAGGAAATTTTTGGGAGAATTTGCCTCTGTGCACGTTTCCCTCTTAATCATGGCCTCAGTTCAGAAAAATCGAGGAAATTTTTGGGAGAATTTGCAGATGATATACAAGTAAATATACAGCAAATACTGTTTGGTAACAATTTTTCGCCTAAAGTCGTTTTTATTTTCCTTTTTGTGTGTTTTACGGTCAGTCTGTAAAAATGGCGTACTACGGGCGAAAGATCGTTCCCAGCAGCGATGTTGGAGTCCAAGATGCATCCAGACATCCTCCCTATGCTGTCCCTGAACCATTTCTGTGGTGTTTCCATCCTTTTCTGCCCTTTTCCTATGGACCAGGCACCCTCCCCTCATCAGAGCAGGGGGTGCCTGGTGTAATGCTCGAGTCCTCCCATTGACTTCAATGGGGCTCGGGTGCTCGGCCGAGCACTCGAGCCTCAGGGGGTGCTCAGTCAGAGCACCCGAACACCCGAGCATTGGGGTGCTCGCTCATCACTACCTCTTATGCATGTAGGTGTAAGGGAAGGGGGGCTAGATATTGCCTATAATGTGGTCCCTCCTCTTCTTCCTTACTTCCTTGTTCACTGGTAGTCAAGTGGCTTTGCCAGCCTAGTGATATCACTGCACATGCTCAGCGACATAGTTACATAGTACATGAGGTTGATAAATGACACAAGTCCACCAAATTCAACCTTTCCAACAGTATAACCTAGAAATTACACTAAAGACATCACCACCAGTTGGGAAGCAATGATCCAAGATCGGGCCCTGTCAGATCTACTGTTGGATCGTAAGGCATCTATTTAATTACTGTGTGTAACAGAAGGACATACCCAGGTAGGTGCTCTGCATACGGTAGTCATGTTAATATTGTAATTACTGTGTGTAACAGAAACATTTACCTAGGTAGGAGTCCATCATACAGCAGTCAGGCGTATCTATATAATTACTGTGTGTAACAGAAACACTTACCTAGGTAGGAGTCTATCACACAGCAGTCAGGTGTATCTATATAATTACTGTGTATGATGACTGTGTATGATTTCTCCATCTATAACATTTTCACCCAGTATGGCCACAAACAGGGTGTGTTTACATATGAGACGGTATGGTTATGGGTAGGACCATTGTGGAGCTAAGGGCACCAGAGTGTGTACTGCCTAGGGATGCATAGGATGTAAATCAAGGCCTGATAATGACAATAAATCAAAGGGCAGTAGTTATCTGCACCTAGGAAGTTCTTTAATCCCTTGAGTACCAGAAAGGGGCCACAATGTGTTGCACAATATTAAGCTTTAAGCTTCCCCAGAATGTGGATTTCAGGTGATATATCCCTGCTTACACTAACCGGAGGTGTTCTTATCGGGAAGCCTTACCATACTGTAAATTAGACTTTTCACTGCCTCAGCATACACAAGTGAAGCAGCATGTCTTTCTGGTACAAATTGCAGCAATTTACGGACTAAATAAGCTGTTAGTTGCATACCTGGGAACTTTGTGTTGTGGCTTCACCCTTGAAAGGGGAGTCCTGTGGTGCCGCTGGGGGAGAAAAATGATGCAATTTGTCTTAAAAAAAAATAAAAAAAATGGGTGGTCTTAATCTCTAGTGGGGGCGGAGCTTATAAAATGAAGAGAAAGTATAATGAATAGGCTGGGGAAGGAGGCGTGTGAGGAACAGATTGGGAAGGAGCAGAACTGGGCAGAGTTTCATTAGGAACTCCCCATGTCCAGAGAATCAGCCTCTTCCCCGGAGACCTGGTAATGCAGAGTCAAAACCGGTGTCTCTGGTGCAAGTCCGGGGAGTTCACAGCGATGGTTATTTGGTGCAGATGTGATATTAATTAACACCGGACTCTCTTAACTTGCGATCTGTGCCAAAACCCTGAGTCTGATGGTCAAATCCTGAGAGTTCCTGGGTATATGACAACTCATATTTAAACGTATTGATGCTATACTATTAGACATACCCAAATGTGCGTGGTGTATTTACATTCAAGATGTCTGTATAGTGTTGCTTTCCTTCATTTTCTTTCCAAACCGATAGTACAGTCATGGAGCTATGCTTCTGAAAATTCCTGTCTAAAAAAAAAAAAGTGATGCTCGCTTAAATTTAGATGAGAATTTCCGAACTATATTTTTTTAAACAAACGTCCCTGAGATTATGTTCTGTCTCAGTCAACAATGGATGGGGCTGGTGGGAAGAATCATGGGAGGACTATGGAGTGGGCTCATTGCCATGGGTAGGGGCTAGGGGCACTTAAATTGTCTATATCAGGGGTGATTGATATGTAAATCCAGACCTAGATTCCACATGCTCTTTCCTTCCTCTATCAGCTTAAGGGTGTGGGGAAAGTGAGAGAGTGATAGATTGAGAGAGAGTGGATTCTATGGCTCCCTGTTTATGGTGCCCTTAGGGATGTTTTAAAAAAAACATTCCAGATGCTGGGATGTGATGGCTTTCCCTTGAGCAGTGACATCTGAATTCCAAATAACCCTTCTTGCCTTCTGTGTTAATGAAAAGCAGGGTAACGGGTCAGGAGAGCTACTTTTGTCTATTAACTGTTTGAATGCCAGAAGTAAATTCAACACAAATGCATTGGACAACCCTTTGGCATTCAAAGAGTCAATATTAATTCACATACATTTTTTTGACAGAGGTTAAAAAAGAATGTGAACGCCTTTTATACTTGGGAGGTTCCCAACACATTACTTGGTAAGAGACCTCTCTAGTGTCCATGGGGTTAAACTCCTTTTTTTAAATCAATGGAAATTTGGTGACTTTTTATGTCTTAAGTGGTAATTTTTGGTGATAAAACTGAAGTAGCATAATCTGTTTATTTGCAAATGCAAATTTCAAAAACTGATTGAAAGGGATAGTAATACTTTATTATTACTATACCCCATATTGTAGATATTTGCAAAATAATTTAATAGCCCCCAGGTTCAGCTCTCAAACCTTTATGGTTTGAGAGATAACCGAAGGCAAAGTTCCCCCTTCCCTGAAGTCAGCGTTGTACTGACTGCAGGGGAAGTTTGTTGTATGACAGACTAGCGGCTCTGCAGCAGAGCCGAGATCGCGTTAGTGAAAAATAATTATTTCACTGAAACGGTCTTCTACGTGTGCTTGGTAGAAGACCGTTTCAGTGAAATAATTCTTTTTCACTAACGCGATCGCGGCTCTGCTGCAGAGCCGCCTGATGAAAGTCAGATCGGATATCCCTGCAGTCAGTACAACGTTGACTAAAATGGGGGAGGTGGCCACAAGACTCTAATCACCTCCTGTAGAAATCTCTGGGGGTGGGGGGGTTAGCACACCCAAAGGATTAATTCTAGCACCAACCCTGTATACATTCCCAGTGAATAGCTGTTCACACCATACAACCATCAATCTCAGCTGATAGTTATCTGCAGCTCTGAGCCTCTGAGTCTGGGTGGGGGAAGGTTGGAGCAGGCTTTCATGACAATCCCTACCTATTCTCTGTATACCATTCAGTATTAGTGTCCACATGATCCCAGCTAGCGGGAGGAGAGGTTCCACCTCTTGCACCGTGTGACCTATGACAACCCTGTTGATACAATGCCCAAAGCTGTTTTTTGGTGATTTTGTCCCACTAAGCCATTTAGTGCCATACAAGGCGGTGCACACTCCTCTGGCACTTAAAGGGTTAAGAATAAGATTTTGTAAATTGGTTATTTAGCCAGAATTACTCAACTTTTCTTTTGAGCAGAGGAGCCCCTAAGAAATGGGTACCGCTGCCAATTATAGAGTGTTATCTCTATATGGCCCATAAACTGTGAAATTTCTATGCTGAATAAAACAAGTTTACCCCATCTCTTGGCAGGCACTTCATTCAAATATTATTTCAGCTCAAAATGAAAAGATGGAGCTGTTGCTACCAGATTAGCAACCAAAGGCTTCTCTCTCACATAGAATGCAATAGAAAAGCCTATTTAGACCTTAACTAACAGCCTTAACCCTTTGAGTGCCAGAGGGGTACGCAATGCATTGCAAAGCAATGTGTTGCGTACCCCTCTGGCACTCAAAGGATTAACACGAACAAAAGTTTGAGCTGAAATAACTTTTATTGCACATATCCCAGCAGGGTACTCTTGTTTTATTCAGCTGGAACATTTTTATAACATACTTTCTCCCCCAAAAGTTTACTGTCCCTTTAAATAACTATTAACCCAACAACCTAATATAGTGAGCCCAAATGGATTAATTCAACATAGAGCCAACCAATATCAAATTTACTACCGAGTGCCATTGAAGTATCCAACGTCTTGGATACCTCTCTAGCACTCATAGGGTTAAAAGCCTATATATAGACTAGACATTTTTCCCCGAAAAATATATAATTATTTTTTTCTTATTCATCATATAACATGTAATTTTAAGGGCAACCTTATCTGATGTCTGTGATTGTTGAGTCTATTAGCATTGTGTTGATTTACGGTAACTGCTTAACCCTTTGAGTGCCAGATGGGTACACAACGCATTGCTTTGCAATGCGTTGAGCACCCCTCTGGCACTCAAAGGATTAAGTTCTAGTGCGGTGTGCAACACATTCCTTCACAATACTTTGTAAACCCTTCTGGTCCTTAAGGGGTTAAATACACAGGCAAGATTAACCGAGTGTGTACTAGCTCTTACAGAATGTTCCGTGTTCTGGATTGATCTGATTTGTTCTGCCTTTTTTTACACTGCGAAAGGAGCATATCTCTGTTTTGCAGTGGCAGGATCATCTGGTGGGAGTCTGGGGTGCCTAAGATGCCTCCAATCTGGAACATAATATTTTTGCTTTGGGCGAGGTGCCGGAACGATTCCAATGCAGTACTCTGCCTGGTGCATGGCTTAAAGTGGAACCGTCACTTAGGAAGATCTTCCAAAATCACCCTTATTTAAGTTAGTCATTTTTAATTTCAGGTGGCCGTGTTGTCTCTGATTGAGGGGGTTGTCATTTTGAGTGCTACTCTCTTACTGTTGTTTCTTACATGCTCTATGGTCGATAAGTATCTTCTGGTATTTGTATTTATAGTGTTATTATTATTTTTTGGTACTCACATTTTGCACTAGGGATAGCTGTGTTTCAGCTTCATTTCAGCACATGTATTGCATTATCTAAATAATAAAAAGCGCTAGCCTGAGAAGCTCCCTGTGTGCGTAACCGCACATGCTCAGTAGAGACTGCTGGAATGATGCAGTCATGTGCAGTAGAGACTGCCAAAGCTGCAGTCATGTGCAGTAGAGACTGCCGGAATGATGTAGTCATGTGCAGTAGAGACTGGCAGAACGATGCAGTCATGTGCAGTAGAGACTGCCAGAATGATGCAATCATGCACAGTAGAGACTGCCAGAACGATGCAGTCGTGCAGTAAAGACTGCCAGAATGATGCAGTCATGCGCCCTAGAGACTGCCAGAACGATGCAGTCATGAGCAGTAGAGACTGCCAGAACGATGCAGTCGTGCAGTAGAGACTGCCGGAATGATGCAGTCATGTGCAGTAGAGACTGGCAGAATGATGTAGTCATGTGCAGTATAGGCTGTCAGAATGATGCAGTCATGCGCAGTAGAGACTGCCGGAATGATGTAGTCATGTGCAGTATAGACTGCCAGAACGATGCAGTCATGAGCAATAGAGACTGGCCACACACGCTGTTCTGGAGCGGGGTGCTCTGAATGGCTCACCATCTGTCTCTGCTTCCGGCTCCAGGGCAGCAGCAGGTGCTGCTGGGTGGCACTTTAGCACGTGTACATGGGCTTTCATACCAGATATGATATATATTATGTGGTATGGTATTTCAATATATATCTTTTCTGATGCTTATTGATCATTACATACCTCCCAACATTTCAAATGGCCAAAGAGGGACATTTTAATTTTAAGTGCATTGCTGGAGTTGTGGCTGGTGGGCGGGGCATTACAGAAAATTTTTAGGTTATTTCATAACGTGCTGACATCTCTTTGTGTAACTGAATAAATAATTTAGAGCAAGAACAAAGTATTTTATTTACACAGACTAATTTATAAACCTGCATACTGGAGTTTAAACAAACATTAATGTGAGTTTTATTGCTGTGGTGCAATATGACACACCACACAGTCTGATCTCCTAAAAAGAGGGACATCAGGGTGGGAAAGAGGGATAGAGGGATTTGGGTCTCAAAGAGAGACTGTCCCTCCTAAAGAAGTTTGTGCTTTCTCAGTGGAGATATTTATTTATCTTACTAACTATAGGCTAATACTATTGATTTGTGGTTCTTAATTGTGGGCCAATCCCTACATATTTTGCCCATTGTGTAGTGTTGTGAAACCTATTTATATCCCTCTCAGTCCTGTTTTTAATTGTTTCTTATCATCTGTGTGGATGTATATTTTTGTACCAATAAATATTATTGTATTTTATTATTAAAGATACTGAAGTTGAGAGTCTCAGTTATTAGACTTGCTCTTAGGTAGTTCTCTGTTTCCTGTAGTATAATGATTCTGGTTTTGCACCTCAGAGAGCACTGGTTATGATCCCAGTTTCAGTATATCACCAGTGCTAACCCCTTTTGTATAACCCCTATATACAGCTCTGGTCTGTTGACCCTGAAGCTTGAAAGGATAATGTTGCAACAGCACCACTGTGCAATTTCAGGCCATTAAAATACTACACCTAAACAATTAAAGTTTAAGCTACAATAACTTTTAAATGAAACACCACTCATCAGTGGGAGTACCCTTGTTTTCTCAGAAGGATAAACCGTACAATATACATATTTTTTTTCTATATTAAGTGTTGCTGTCTCTTTAAACTGATAGCACTGTTTCACAATAAAAGCAGCTCCAATTAATCTTCATAGTATTTGGGCCAGGGAGAGAGTTATTTCAATACTGTCAGAGTTCTAGTTCAAGAGTAACTGAATGATAAAGTATCCTCCTCCCCTTTTACTGAAGGAACAACACTGCTCACCTCAGAGCAGGAACACTGTTCTGATGGATGGCATAGAGGGAGATTCTTCAGTGATCATAAGGAAAAAAACCAAAAAACCTGTCAAGGTGGCAGTGTCTTAATTGTTCTCACAGTAAGAAGACTGTCCCTTGCTGTGAGAGGTCCGGTCCCAGGACCAGATTCCACATCTGAGGTGAGCAGTGTTACATCAGTAAAAGGGGGGGTGGGGGATACTTAATCATTCAGTTACCCTTGAACTACAACTCTGACAGTATTGAAATAACACTCTCTATGGCCCAAATAGTATGAAGATTAATTAGACCTTATTTTATTGTGAAACATTACTATTCCTTTAACATCCAGGACTCTTCGAGAGGCCCCTTTGATTCACTTACTGTTATCACCACATCTCAACAGATGCCTATGAAAGATGCATACTGCAGGGCTGCATGGGTATCCTTGAAGTCCTAAAACAGGGGTGGACAAACATTGGCTTATTATTGACCCATCATAAGCTGGCTATGTCTTATCTAGCTTTAGTTGGACTACAACTTCCATTATCATCAGCTGGCCATTTGCTATTCAGGTGATGTTGGACTACAACTGTCATAATCCTCAGTCAGTTGCTGTCTTCTGTTAATAGTAAAAAAAGCTGTTTAACCTCTTCAATGCTAGAGACATTTGCTAATTTTTTTTTTACCCCTTGGATCAGTGTTGGACAACCTGTGGCCCTCAAGTTGTTGAGAACTACAATACCCATCATGATGGAAGTTGTAGTCCTCAACAGCTGGAGGGCTTCAGATTCCCCAGTACTGCCTTGGATGCTACAGATGTCTCCAGTGCACTGCAAAGCAAAGTATAGATGATCTCAATACTATGCAAGGAGTTAAATATTCATATCCCTTTAAGCCTCTATTTGAAAAGCATACATTAGATAGTCTCCGGTAGCGACTGTAAATTCTCATCCCATTCATAAATGTAAGACGTGTCACGGTGCTGGCCTGGCTGACTCTAATGCAGGCAGACAGTTGTAAAAACACATATGGGATTTAGAGTCCAAAGGCTGAATGACTGATGTTTTATTACATAATAGCTGTGATACATTGTAAGTAAAGGAGAATCTTTATCTCACTTTGTCAGTGGAGATCAGCAGTAGTCTGCAGAGCTGGGGGGGGGGGGTAGTCAATCTATTCACCCCCAGTTTTTGGAGACTACAACTCGTCTCCAACCAGCCAACAGATACTTAAAGGGATAGTAATGTTTCATAATAAAAGCAGCTCTAATTAATCATCTTAATATTTGGACTTTGGAGAGTGTTATTTCAAATCTGTCAGAGTTGTAGTTCAAGAGTAATTCAATGACAAAGTATCCCTCTCCTGCCCCTTTTACTGATGTAACACTGCTCAGCCAGAGCAGAAGGGAGGTGCCCAGGTAGATTGTAGAGAGGGACAATCTTCAATTAAGATAAGGGAAAAACCTGAAAAGCTTGTCAAGGGGGGCAGGGCTTTCATTGTTCTCATAGGAAGAAGATTGTCCCCTGCTGTTATCTGTCTGGTCTATGGACTGCATTCCACATCTGAGAAGAGATGGCTTACACTAGGTAAAAGGGGCGGGAGGGGGAAACTTTACTTGTGAACCTTTATGGTTTGAGAGATAAGACTTATATAATTCTTCATGTTTTTTAATGCCTACAAAATAAAATAAAGTTGAAACGAAGTATTACTATCCCTTTAAGATTGATCAGATTTGTAGTCCCCAACAGCTGGAATTTCAAAGGATACCTATTCCTGGTGTAGGGTATGTCCACGCCGGAGAATGTGTTGAACAATTTTCTCACTGCTGCTATTTTCAGATCTCCTCCTGAGAAAGTGCCAGGCAGAGTAGGGGTGCACACATGACATCCTCCAAACATCATTGGCTGGCAGTCCCTGTAGCCTACAGGGATTGGATGCTAGAATGCATTGATTCTTCATGTTGCAATTTGTCAGTGGCCATCACCAGTTTCTCTAAAGTTGCAGAATGCTGTGTGCTTAATTGTGACAGTGATAGTCCCTTGTGTGGACCATCATTACCAGAATTACATTGCAGGTCCCCTCTAAACAGGGCACCACAAGCCCAAGGGGACTCATTGCTAGAAAAAGACCTGGGTATCTTTGTCCACTACAAACTTGGAAACAGTGACCAGTGTCAAACAGCAGTAGCAAAGGCAAAAAAATAATGTCTTCCATAAAAAGAAGTATTGAAGCAAGAGTGGATAACATTATTTTGCCATTGTACAAATCATTGGTAAGACCTCACCTTGAGTATGCAGTGCAGTTTTGGGCACCAGTTCTGAAAAAGGATATACTAGAACTAGAGAGGGTACAGCGAAGAGCAACAAAATTAATAAAGGGAATGGAGGACTTGACGTATGAGGAACAACTAGACAAATTTGGTTTATTTACTCTAGAGAAAAGACGAATAAGAGGAGACCTTATCACTTTGTACAAATATATGAGCGGTCCATACAAGGATCTCTGAGGTGAGCTATTTATTCCAAGGCCTGATCAGATGACCAGGGGACACCCCTTGAGATTAGAGGAAAGGAGGTTTAGACTTCAGCAGAGGAAGGGCTTTTTTACAGTAAGGTCTGTTAAATTGTGGAATTCTTTGCCCAAGGAGGTGGTTATGGCAGATACAATGGATAAATTCAAAAGAAGATTAGATACATTTCTTTCCAAAGGGAACATACAGAGTTATACTGTTTATTAGTAGGCAGATCAGGAAGGTCTGATAAAGACTAACTTATTTGGTAGCAGGAAAGCTATAAAATTACTGGGGTATGAGGAGAAGGTTGAACTTGATGGACTTGAGTCTTTATTCAACCTAATTTACTACGTTACTATGTTACTTGAACTAATCGCTACATGTTTTCATATTTTGAGTTTCTGCTAGATATGTGTACAATCATCTGATATGTCTTGTCAGGGACCATGTTTCTAGAATGTGCTGTGTCCTTAAGCAATGATTGCAGGTGGACCCTGGCCTGCCTGAACCCCTGGAAGAGCTGGCAAAGTCAAGTTTGTGAAGGAAGTCCACACAATAAGAAACTATCTGCTTAGGTCTCTGCAGCCACTTACACTTAACATGGATATTTGTGGCAGAAAGTGGATTGATGAGCCAGTGGGGTCTTCAAAGTTAAATTGTCAGCTACTCTGGCAGTTAATCCTACTGTGCTGAGTATAGTGTGTATATTATTCAGACTGAAAACCTGTGACCTCTCATCTGGTCAAGGTCATACTGAACTCATACAACAAAACTTTTACTGAGCTCCAGGAGATCACATTTTTCAGGAATGGGGATGTGCCCTGTAGAGTAAGACAGAAGCTGAGCGTTGTTCCTAGAGTGTCAAGTAGTGCCGAGCGCCCCAAAATTCATATACAGGACATTCCGGGTGTGTTCCCTGAGTTATTTTCACTAGTAGTTCAACAGCAAAGGAAATAAACATACCAGCAATTTTTTTTGTTACTTTAACCACCTTGCGGATTACAGTGGTGCACAGTGCATTACAAAAGCAATATGTTGTATACCTTCCTGGTCCTAAAGGGGTTAAAGACCAGATCATTACGTCTTAGACGTCCACATACTAAAACAAGTGGTGCAATTCTGGAACACACCGACTGAAACAAATACAGATTCCCCAAATTCCCATTTGGATGATTATCATCTTAAAATTGGTTACCATAACTTAAAGGGATAGTAATGCTACTTTTAATGAAGTTTAATATAGTAGATATTAAAAAAATAAATCAATTAATATGTCCAGTCTCTCAAACATGTATAATTTGAGAGATATCCTATATAATAATTCGCTAAGTTGTGTGTAACGCCCGACATGCGCAGTAGACACTGCTGCGCATGTGGCAGTCATGCTCAGTACAGACTGCCCGCGCCGCGGCTGATACAGAGCTGGGCGCTCCGAAGGAGCGTCCAGCTCTGTATCAGCAGTGGCGCGGGCAGTCTCCACTGCGCGTGACTGCCCCGCGACTGGCTGCCAGAGGCACTGTGGCCCGTGTAACGGGCTGTTCAACTAGTAAGCTTATAAAGTTCCTCCCTCCTGCCCCTTTCACAGACATCAGCGCTTTAGCTGACAGCATGAGATCCTGGTCCCGGGACCGGCTAGCGGCTCTTCAGCAGAGCTGGAATAGAGCCATCTAAAAATAAATACTTCATTGGAACGGTCTACAAGTCTGCCTGGTTTGCAAGCACATTTTGTAGACCTTTCCAATTAAGTATTTCTTTTTAGATATCACTATTTCAGCTCTGCTGAAGAGCCGCCGTTGGGTTGCATGACCCAAATCTCAGTCTGTCAGCTAGAGCACTGACGTCTGTGAAAGGGGCAGGAGGGAGGAACTTTATAAGCTTATATCTCTCAAACTATCCGTGTTTGAGAGACTGGACATATCAATTGATTTATTTTTTATATCTACAATATTAAACTTTGTTAAAAGAAACCATTACTATCCCTTTACAAGAATAGTAATGTCTAGGATTTACAGTAAGATTGATTCCTCTGTATACATTTGTATAATGATGTGTAGCTTTACGATCGTCTATAATAACGCTGCCTCCCATAGATCTGGAATCCCGTCAACAAAGTCAACAGATTGCTGCAAGGGACAATCTTCTTTTAATCAGTATCAGGAAAACCCTTCCCCCTTGATGAAAGAGGACAGGTTTATCCTTATGATGAAGAAGATTTGGGACGTATGTAAAATGGGTGGGAGGGGGACACTTTATTATAGAATAGAACAAAATGTAATTTATAGATGGTTATAAAGCTACACATCGTTATACTAATGTATATAGAATAACTGATCTTACTGTAAAACCTAGACATTACTATCCCTTTAATAAAGCATATATTTACAGCTAATATTGTAAAATTATTTAATTTATGTTAGATTCATACACTATAACCCTATATTTGTATTTTTAATGCTCATGTAGACTCTCCTATTCAGACACAATTTGCTTAATTCTGTTTGCGCTATTTTAATGAGAGATTAGACCTAAAGCAATCAAAATATTGAGATTAGTGCCCATCCTTAGATAAAGTAACAGCCTTTTTTAATAAAAGCACAATGGGTTACCCATTGTTCTTTTATTCAAAAAGGCCAGTACCTTATATCAGGTCATTTACAGGCAATACAGCACTTTCACTTCTCAGGTACCTATCAAGATTGCTATGGTAAGAAGGGAGTTCTGGAAAGAGTAACAATGGAAACTGCCATGAAGCATATGTAAGACTTGATTTTAGGCCTCGGCAACATACCTGGGAACGTCTTCTCCTTGAGCCCCCAGAGAGGGCTTACGTGCTGCTGACCAAAGGGATGTAAATGACACGATATGCATCATAAAGGGGGTGTGGCTTAATTGGGTTGGCTGAATTTATCATGTTCTAAAGTGGGCGGGAAGTAGGTGGGAAGTGGGAGGAACATGCAGTTTATTAAACACTGCAGTTTATTAAAGGGATAGTGATACTTCATTTTCTCTTTATTTTAGTTTGTAGGCATTAAAAAAACATGAAGAAAGATGTCTTATCTCTCAAACCTTTATGGTTTGAGAGATATTCACAAGCAAAGTTTCCCCTCCCGCCCCTTTTACCTAGTGTAAGCCATCTCTTCTCAGATGTGGAATGCAGTCCATAGACCAGACAGATAACAGCAGGGGACAATCTTCTTCCTATGAGAACAATGAAAGCCCTGCCCCCCCTTGACAAGCTTTTCAGGTTTTTCCCTTATCTTAATTGAAGATTGTCCCTCTCTGCAGTCTACCTGGGCACCTCCCTTCTGATCTGGCTGAACAGTGTTACATCAGTAAAAGGGGCGGAAGGGGGATACTATGTCATTGAATTACTCTTGGACTACAACTCTGACAGAATTGAAATAACACTCTCCAAAGTCCAAATACTATGATGATTAATTAGAGCTGCTTTTATTATGAAACATCACTATCCCTTTAACAACCACTGCCGTGCCAGGACCGTCACGGCTGGCCAGCACTTAAGGACCAGTGATGGTCCTGGCATGTCATGGAGCCCTGAACTGGAAGTAAAAAAAAAATGCCCAGTGGTCCTCAAATGCCGGCCTTGTGTGCAACCGCCAGTCCTTAAGGGGTTAAATTATGTCAACACAACTATTTTTTATTTTCAGTAATTTCGTGGACAGCATCTATTGTTGGCAGACTGCACCCCACCTAAAACAAACGTGACCTTGGAGGGAGTTAGACGAAGCTTGCGCTAATCTCTCCAGGAGCAATACTAATATTAATTGTTACAGCCAAAGACAAATATGGTACAAGTTTATGTCCAAACTCACCGTTTGGGAGTTGTCATCTAGCTCAATGAATAGCTCTGCAAATTGTATTATACATTACACACTACACAGTGTTTTTCCTTAGACACCACATTTTATGCTTTAAATAGCTTTTACATGGAAAAATTAACTCTCTCTCCAGGTCTCCCTCCCCTTGTAACAAGGTCATTTTTTTCATATTTGCTTTGCTTTCTTTGCAGAAAAATATCCCATTATATAAGCTGTCCTTGAATGGTTTTCTGCATTGCACTGAAAGGCACATAAACAATGAATTATCTTTTAATGCTACTTTGTTGCTATTTAATAATTTTAGCTCTTTAACTGCCAGAGACATTCTCTAGCATCCAATGAGTTAAAGGAATAGTACACCCAAAAACTGTAACCTAACAAAAAGATTGGTCATGTGTCCATGACTATCAATAGCATGATGATGCATGTGATGCTTCTGAACGGTGACTAGCCGTAGAACAGGACATTGTGCTGTTATTCGTCCTCAGAAACCTCTTACATTTTGAATACTTATTTTGAATACTCTTAAAGGGATAGTAATGTTTCATAATAAAAGCAGCTCTAATTAATCATCATAGTATTTGGACTTTGGAGAGTGTTATTTCAATTCTGTCAGAGTTGTAGTTCAAGAGTAATTCAATGACAAAGTGTCCCCCTCCCGCCTCTTTTACTGATGTAACATTGTTCAGCCAGCGCAGAAGGGAGGTACCCAGGTAGATTGCAGAGAGGGACAATCTTCAGTTAAGATAAGGGAAAAACCTGAAAAACATGTCAAGGGGGGCAGGGCTTTCATTGTTCTCATAGGAGGAAGATTGTCCCCTTCTGTTATCTGTCTGGTCTATGGACTGCATTCCACATCTGAGAAGAGATTGTTTACACTAGGTAAAAGGGGCGGGATGGGAAACTTTGCTTGTGAATATCTCTCAAACCATAAAGGTTTGAGAGATAAGACTTATATCGTTCTTCATGTTTTTTTAAATGCCTACAAAATAAAATAAAGACAAAACGAAGTATTACTATCCCTTTAAGGGGTTTCCCTAAGGGTGAAGGGTAATCCAGATGTGGCCCCCTTGCTCTCAGTGCCTAGGGAATCCAACTGCACCTGCCTGATGAGGCCCAGTAAGGACGAGGTACATCGGGGGTTAGCTGGTGTTCCCATGCAGAGGGGACTTGCCCATCATTTTGGAATTGGACTGCCCTTTTGGGTGGGATTAGTCTAATATGTATGTGGAAATTTCCCCTCTGTAATGGCACTAGAGAACTAAAACCTTACGCTTCTGAGCGGTGACTAGCCGTAGAACAGGCTATTGCTCTGTTGTTCGTCCTCAGAAGTGGCTCACATTTTGAATGCTTATCAATAGCATGAACTGGTAGCTCAGGGATTAATACTTACCTGTCACATGGCTTATCCTGCTCTTGCATAGAGGGAAGTAGACTCCACTTCTAGTTATGATCCTGTTTGATTTAGCCTCTGCTCAGGAGCCCTAGCTGTTTGGGGGTTGAAATGGCAGTCTCAGCTACCATAGAGCTAGTTACTGATCAGTGCTGGGAATGAAGCCTGCGTCTCCCTATACTTTGTTTATTTTCATTATTCTTTTTATTAACCCTTAAACAAAACAAACAAAAAAAATAGAGAGGATCTTCAAGTGTAAAATACCAATAAAGAGATATAATAATTTAGAAGAATAAATATGTATTATGAAAATAAGTCTCTTAAATATAAATAAACACACAGGATTGGAGGATCCAATGCCCCCCAACGAATCACAGTATTCAAAACGATAAACACAAAAAATAAATGCCAACAAAGAATACAAAGAGGCCATGGCATGTATGGTTTGTTTTTTGATGCTTTGATGGGATTTATATATTATTTTTCATGGCTGTGGTATGAATTTATCATTTTGTATACTGTGATTTTTGGGGGGGGTCTTGGATCCTTCACTGCTCAGTATTTATTTATATTTAAGACAGATTTTTCATAATAAATATTTCTTATTCTTCTACATTATTATCGCTCTTTATAGGTATCTTATACTTGGTCAAGTGCCTTTACGAAGATCGTCTCTATTTTTATTGTTTTTGTTTAAGGGCCACATTGCTTGCAGTGTATTGGATAAGACCCATTAAAGGGATAGTAATGTTTCATAATAAAAGCAGCTCTAATTAATCATCATAGTATTTGGACTTTGGAGAGTGTTATTTCAGTTCTGTCAGAGTTGTAGTTCAAGAGTAATTCAATGACAAAGTATCCCCCTCCAGCCCCTTTTACTGATGTAACAGTGTTCAGCCAGATTAGAAGGGAGGTGCCCAGGTAGATTGCAGAGAGGGACAATCTTCAATTAAAATAAGGGAAAAAGCTGAAAAGCTTGTCAAGGGGGGCAGGGCTTTCATTGTTCTCATAGGAAGAAGATTGTCCCCTTCTGTTATCTGTCTGGTCTAGCAACCAGATTCCACATCTGAGAAGAGATGGCTTACACTAGGTAAAAGGGGCGGGAGGGGGAAACTTTGCTTGTGAATATCTCTCAAACCATAAAGGTTTGAGAGATAAGACTTATATCCTTCTTCATATTTTTTTAATGCCTACAAAATAAAATAAAGATAAAACGAAGTATTACTATCCCTTTAATAAACTGCAGTGTTTGGATCTGATGTAGAAATAGTTGAATGGACACTGCAATGGCTGAGTGACAGGAGACAGATGGTTGTAGTTAATGGGAGTAGTCAGAGGAAGGTCGTTTTACTAATGGGGTACCTCAGGGATCTGTACTGGGTTCAAATTCTTGTTAATATTTTTGTTAGTGATATTGCAAATGATACAAAGATCTGTAACAGGGTAGACATTCCTGAGGGAATAAGCCAAATGGCAAATGATTTAGGCAAATTAGGAGAATGGACCATAGTGTGGCAGCTGCAATTTAAAGTTTATGAATGTAAAATAATGCACTTGGGATGTAAAGCTTCAAAGGCAGAATATAGTATTAAGGCTACTATGCTGTAGGAGACAACAGATGAAAGGGACTTGGAAGTAATTATTTGGGATGACTTGAAGGTAGGCAGGCAATGTAACAAAGCAGCAGGGAATGCAAGCAGGGTGCTGGGTTGTATAGCTAGGGGCGTTAGTAGCAAAAAAGGGAAGTGGTCATGTCACTCGACAGATCTCTGGTTAGACCTCACGCCTAGAGTATTGTGTATCAGGGACGTGCACAGACATTTTGGGGGGCAGGGGCTCAAATGAAAAAAAGGGCACTTGGACTGATTAATTTTTATTTTTTTTTTTTGGTAAAAGGGCACAAGGGCCCTTTGGAGAAAAAGGGCAGGTGCTCAAGCCCCCTTTGGTGTCTATGTGTGCACGTGCCTGTTGTGCACAGTACTGGAGACCCCATCTCCACAAGGATATAGATACTCTAGAGGGAATTCAGAGAAGGGCTACTAAAATTGTGAATGGCTTGAAAGATGAAAATTAGATAGACTAAAGAATCTGAACATGTGTAGCTTGGAGGAGAGAAGAGAGAGAGAGAGAAAGAGAGAGAAGGAATATAAAAGAAATATCCAAATACATGAAGGGAACAAAATACAGCATAGAAGTATGTTTCAAAGGAGTAAAAATGTTAGGACAAGAGTCCATAGTCTAAAACTAGAGGGACAGTGGATTAGATGCAGTGTAAGAAAGTTTTACTTCACTGGTGGTAGATAAGTGGAATAGTCTACCAGCAGAAGATGTAGAGGTTAATACAAAGAGGAAATGTAGGCATGCAAGGGGTACACATAAGGCTATAGATGAGCACAGGTGAACGACTCAGCAATGAAAGTGTTAAAGAGGGCACATGCACAATTCAGACCTGCCCAGTTTTAATTACTCTTTTCAATTTTTCAGTGAGCGCAGAAAGGTTCAGCTGGATCTGTTCAAACTCTAGATTTGGGCACTGTGATGCTTATCACAAACGTCAATGAATGGCCTGCCCAGTGAATATCAGCCAATGATATTCATACTTCCCAACTGTCCTTCTTTACAAGCGAGCATTCCACTTTGAAACCCAAATCCCTCTGTCCCTCTTTCCTGTCCCACTGTCCCCATTTTCAGAAAATCAGAATGAGTAATATGTACATGTGTATTGTATTACATTGCTCAGTAGCAATAAAACTCATATTAACCCTTTGAGTACCAGAGAGGTACAACACATTGCAAAGCAATGCTTTGCCTACCCTTCTCACACTCAAAGGATTCATGTTTATTTAAACTCCAGTATGTGTTTATAAATTATTCAGTGTCAATAAAATACTTTGGTCTGGGTTTAAATAAATTTAGTAGGTCATGTAGTAACCTGAAAATTCTCTGTAATACCCTGCCCACCAGTTGCACCCCATGCAACTCCATCTAACACAAAGTCACACCTTCCAACATTTCAAATGGCCAAAGAGGGACACTTGTGTTTTAGGTGGTGGTGCTGGGGAACTGGCTGTTAAGCGGGGCATTGCTCTGAATTTTTGGGTAATATCATGACCTACTGACACCTTTGTGTAACTGAATAAATGATTTTGAGCAAGACCAAATTATTTTATTTACACAGACTAATTTATATACACATATAGTGATGTATAAACAAACACTAATGTGAGTTTTATTGCTGTGGAGCATTGTGATACAATTATATACACGCCACACAGTCTGATCTCCTAAACACAGGGACACCAGGGTGATACACTTATATACACACCGCACAGTCTGATCTCCTAAACACAGGGACACCAGGGTGATACACTTATATACACACCACACAGTCTGATCTCCTAAACACAGGGACATCAGGGTGATACATGTATATACACACCACACAGTCTGATCTCCTAAACACAGGGACACCAGGGTGATACACTTATATACACACCACACAGTCTGATCTCCTAAACACAGGAACACCAGAATGATACACTTATATACACACCACACAGTCTGATCTCCTAAACACAGGGACACCAGAATGATACACTTATATACACATCACAGAGTCTGATCTCCTAAACACAGGGACACCAGGGTGATACACTTATATACACACCACACAGTCTGATCTCCTAAACACAGGGACACCAGGGTGATACACTTCTATACACACCACACAGCCTGATCTCCTAAACACAGGGACACCAGGGAGATACACTTATATACACATCACACAGCCTGATCTCCTAAACACAGGGACACCAGGGTGATACACTTATATACACACCACACAGCCTGATCTCCTAAACACAGGGACACCAGGGTGATACACTTATATACACACCACGCAGCCTGATCTCCTAAACACAGGGACACCAGGGTGATACACTTATATACACACCACACAGTCTGATCTCTTACACACAGGGACACCAGGGTGATACACTTATATACACAGCACACAGTGTGATCTCCTAAACACAGGGACACCAGGGAGATACACTTATATACACACCATACGGTCTGATCTCCTAAACACAGGGACACCAGGGTGATACACTTATATACACACCACACAGTCTGATCTCCTAAACACAGGGACACCAGGGTGATACACTTATATACACACCCCACAGTCTGATCTCCTAAACACAGGGACACCAGGGTGATGCACTTATATACACATCACACAGTCTGATCTCCTAAACACAGGGACACCAGGGTGATGCACGTATATACACATCACACAGTCTGATCTCCTAAACACAGGGACACCAGGGTGATGCACTTATATACACATCACACAGTCTGATCTCCTAAACACAGGGACACCAGGGAGATACACTTCTATACACATCACACAGTCTGATCTCCTAAACACAGGGACACCAGGGTGATGCACTTATATACACATCACACAGTCTGATCTCCTAAACACAGGGACACCAGGGTGATACACTTATATACACACCACACGGTCTGATCTCCTAAACACAGGGACACCAGGGTGATACACTTATATACACACCACACGGTCTGATCTCCTAAACACAGGGACACCAGGGTGATACACTTATATACACACCACACAGTCTGATCTCTTAAAAAGAGAGTGGGAAAAAGGGACATAGGGGTTTGGGTCTCTAAGTGGGATTGTCCCTCCTAAGGTATTCCTTTAACTGTTGGAAGGTATGGATATTTATTTGGCTTATGCCTGGGTGGACCTCCCTCTGCCACGCTTCATCATGCCCCCTTAGTGACAGATTCATTGGGGGAACAGAGGGACATCAAAGGGGAGTAAACTTGTCATTATGAACTGGACAGTAATGGATTCAGATCTCAAGTGTGAACTTAGCTTTCGGGAGACACCAAGGGATAAGAGAATACACAACTGGATTATTTTCACAGTTGGACTTAAGTTATTATCTGGCACTGAAACTGACAGCTCTAACTACTTGTGTGGAGTCTGAATGATGTTCAGAAGAAGAATAAACACAAACGCCTCCAGGGTACATCTATATATATAATATATCTAAGAAATAAATGAACACATGTTCACTTTGCTGGGACTTCCATTTCAGAATGGAATCAGAGTGACATCTGCTGGTGACAGAAATGTACTACAATGCAGAGTATTACCAGATGTTTTATCGTAACATAAGTGATTCTCAACCATGATGCTGTGGTCACTCTGTTGTGCTGTGGTCATCAAGGCCAGATTTCCCAACAGACAGCCCCAGCTGTGCTGGCCACACCCACATTCTGTATTATGGGTGTGGCCAGAACAAATCCCTGCACCAGTTGTATACCGCATTACAGGCTATTATTTAAAGGGATAGTAATAATTTATTATTACTGCCCCCCATATTGTAGATATTAGCAAAATAATTTAATAGCCCCTAGGTTCATCTCTCAAACCTTTAAGGCAAAGTTCCCCCTTCCCTCCCCCTTCCCTGAAGTCAGAGTTGTACTGACTGCAGGGGAAGTCTGTCGTACGACAGGCTTGCGGCTCTGCAGCTGAGCCGAGATCACGTTAGTGAAAAAGAATTATTTCACTGAAATGGTCTTCTACATGTACTTGGTTTGCAAGTACATGTAGAAGACCATTTCAGTGAAATAATTCTTTTTCATTAACGCGATTGCGGCTCTGCTGCAGAGCCGCCTGATGAAAGCCAGACCGGATATCCCTACAGTCAACTACAACACTGACTTCAGGGAAGGGGGAGGGAAGGGGGAACTTTGCCTTTGGTTATCTCTCAAACCATAAAGGATTGAGAGATGAACCTGGGGGCTATTAAATTATTTTGCTAATATCTACAATATCGAGATAGTAATAATAAAGTATTACTATCCCTTTAATCCACTGGATGCTAGGTAAATTTCCAAAGCATTGGAGATCTCTCTAGCAGCCAATGGGTTATAGCCTTTTTGTCCATCAGAAAATAATGGATGGGACTCGGGGGGATATAAATACTAAGGGTGTGGTCATGGGAGGAGTAAGGGTACCTAGAATGCCTGGTCATGGGGAACATAGGATGTAAATCCAGCCCTGATTACAGTACAATGGTTTTTCTATTAAGGCTTTCTCAAAAATCTTCAGTTTCTTCAGTATATTTATGGAAATGATTATGCACAATATGCTCTTTTTTGTTATTCTGACTGTGAGACCTAAGAATAGCTGCGTATGTATATGTATATATCTTCCTCCTTCATTGAGTACCCTGAAAAATTCCAGATCGCATGTTGGGGTTCCTTGAGCAGAAAAACATTGGGAGCCACTGTTTTAGAGGAATAGTACTGTCTACAATAAAGCTTATCTCTGAGTCTTCTCTATTGTTTGTATAACACTTTGAACGATGTTTAATAACTTACTGTTCTGTAGTTCAAAAGATATTCTATGTAAAAGGATCCCCCTCCCGCCCCTTCTGGCCGCCTCCCCTTAGATCTATAATGTGGTCCCGGGACCGGACAGATCTCAGTGAGGGACAATCTTCGGTCAGTAAGTATAAGGAAAACCCTGGTCCATTTGATAAAGAAGGACAGGATTTTCCCTTTACTTACTGAAGATTGTCCCTTGCCTCTCTGCATCCGGACCACGCTTAGATGCGGCGCGATGTGACCAGAAGGGGTGGGAGGGGGATCTTTTACCTTGAATATCTTTTGAACAGTAAGTTATTAAACATAGCGCAAAGTGTTATACAAACACCAGAGAAGACTCAGAGATAAACTTTATTGTAGCTATTAGACCTGTGAACGGCAAAAATTTTCGGTCAAATTCGATTTTGGGTTAATTTTTTTTTCCCATTCGGAGGATCCGAATTTCGGACCGAACCTGTTCGGAAGAAGTTCAGCAATAGTATGAATTATTTGGCCGAATTTAAAAAAAACGTTAAAATATTCAATAAAAATTTAAAATTAAACAAATAAATATTAAAAAAAAAACCATTAAAACTAAATAATAATATTAAATATATAATGAGGCATGAAGGGGTATTTTATAAACCCTTACACACTTATTAACCCTTAATAGGGCAAATATGGGGTGAGTGGCAGCAATATAACATGGCTGTGTGATACAAATGAACATACAACAAACACACAAAATAACCCCTGCGCTCAAACTCCCAGTGCTCCTGGGCAGCAGCAATGGCTATAGTATACATCAGCACCAATGGCTATAGTATAAATCAGCACCAATGGCTATAGTATAAATCAGCAGCGATGGCTATAGTATATATCAGCACCAATGGCTATAGTATACATCAGCAGCAATGGCTATAGTATAAATCAGCAGCGATGGCTATAGTATACATCAGCACCAATGGCTATAGTACACATCAGCACCAATGGCTATAGTACACATCAGCACCAATGGCTATAGTATACATCAGCACCATAGTATACATCAGCAGCAATGGCTATAGTATACATCAGCAGCAATGGCTATAGTATACATCAGCACCAATGGCTATAGTATACATCAGCACCAATGGCTATAGTATACATCAGCACCAATGGCTATAGTACACATCAGCACCAATGGCTATAGTACACATCAGCACCAATGGCTATAGTATACATCAGCACCATAGTATACATCAGCAGCAATGGCTATAGTATACATCAGCAGCAATGGCTATAGTATACATCAGCACCAATGGCTATAGTATACATCAGCACCAATGGCTATAGTATACATCAGCACCAATGGTTATAGTATACATCAGCACCAATGGCTATAGTATACATCAGCACCAATGTCTATAGTACACATCAGCACCAATGGCTATAGTATACATCAGCACCATAGTATACATCAGCAGCAATGGCTATAGTATACATCAGCAGCAATGGCTATAGTATACATCAGCACCAATGGCTATAGTATACATCAGCACCAATGGCTATAGTATACATCAGCACCAATGGTTATAGTATACATCAGCACCAATGGTTATAGTATACATCAGCACCAATGGCTATAGTATACATCAGCAGCAATGGCTATAGTATACATCAGCAGCAATGGCTAGAGTATACATCAGCAGCAATGGCTATAGTATACATCAGCACCAATGGCTATAGTATACATCAGCACCAGTGGCTATAGTATACATCAGCACCAATGGCTATAGTATACATCAGCACCAATGGCTATAGTATACATCAGCACCAATGGTTATAGTATACATCAGCACCAATGGCTATAGTATACATCAGCACCAATGGCTATAGTATACATCAGCAGCAATGGCTATAGTATACATCAGCACCAATGGCTATAGTATACATCAGCAGCAATGGCTATAGTATACATCAGCAGCAATGGCTATAGTATACATCAGCAGCAATGGCTATAGTATAAATCAGCAGCGATGGCTATAGTATATATCAGCACCAATGGCTATAGTATACATCAGCACCAATGGCTATAGTATAAATCAGCACCGATGGCTATAGTATACATCAGCACCAATGGCTATAGTATACATCAGCACCAATGGCTATAGTATACATCAGCACCAATGGTTATAGTATACATCAGCACCAATGGCTATAGTATACATCAGCACCAATGGCTATAGTATACATCAGCACCAATGGTTATAGTATACATCAGCACCAATGGCTATAGTATACATCAGCACCAATGGTTATAGTATACATCAGCACCAATGGTTATAGTATACATCAGCACCAATGGCTATAGTACACATCAGCACCAATGGTTATAGTATACATCAGCACCAATGGTTATAGTATACATCAGCACCAATGGCTATAGTACACATCAGCACCAATGGTTATAGTATACATCAGCACCAATGGCTATAGTACACATCAGCACCAATGGTTATAGTATACATCAGCACCAATGGCTATAGTATACATCAGCACCAATGGCTATAGTATACATCAGCACCAATGGTTATAGTATACATCAGCACCAATGGCTATAGTATACATCAGCACCAATGGCTATAGTATACATCAGCACCAATGGCTATAGTATACATCAGCAGCAATGGCTATAGTATACATCAGCACCAATGGCTATAGTATACATCAGCACCAATGGCTATAGTATACATCAGCACCAGTGGCTATAGTATACATCAGCACCAATGGCTATAGTATACATCAGCACCAATGGCTATAGTATACATCAGCACCAATGGTTATAGTATACATCAGCACCAATGGCTATAGTATAAATCAGCACCAATGGCTATAGTATAAATCAGCCCAAAATACATAGTACAAAAAACAATGAGTTACCTGCGCTCTGTCCCAAATCCCTATGCACATTTAAATAATTGGAGGCTTTTAGTTTCACTCCAATGGCCATTTGAATGTAAGCTCACCTGCCACACCAATGCAAGCCTCATAGGTGAGTCCATCAGGACAATTAAATTATTTTGAATTATTTTACTTACGCTGCACTCATTATGTAACACATTATTACTGTGTTTTTTTATTTTGTAATTTTTTAATTTTTGTAATAAATAAGAATTTATATATGTATATGTCACATCAAATTAAAGCCCTTTCTGCCCTTTAAAAAATGGTATATAATATGTGTTTGTGCAATAAATGAGAAAGATAGGAAATATGGTTAACACACACATAGCAAAAATGCCAAAATTGCTTGTGTCCTTAAGTGGTTAATTTCTGCACTTTGCATGAACTGTAAAGCACCTGTTTTACCAAATCTATTTTTAGCAACATGTAGCAACATTGTAATAGTTTCAGGCAGGAAAGCACTGTCCGAATTTCCAAAAATTACACCGAAATTTCGGACTAGGTCCGTTTCAGATTCTGATTTTTTTGTGGGCGGACCTTGGCTTTCGGAAGGTCCGAATGATGCTGAATACACCTTATTCGTCCGAATTCCGAAGTTGGCCGAACCGAATTGCACAAGTCTAGTGCCATTACTATCTGTTTAATGTCATGGTAGCCCAGTGTAATGCTTAACCGCTATAATAAAAATTGAGTTGGATTCACCCCTTTTATATCTTCTACTAGGATTAATTCAGTGTTGCTGTGGTCTGGGTTATACACATATTTAGGGCCATATGCACAAAAGAAAAAGTGGAGAAATCCTGGAGCAATCAACAAGGAACCAACCACTGAATTAACCCTTTGAGTGCCAGAGAGGCATGCACCGCATTGTGCTAGAATTTTGAACACTAGAAAGGGCTCCATTGCATTGCTCCCTGGATCTGTTTCTAGAGTGCAGTCATTTTATGGTGGTGTTGTGATAGTAATCTATGAAGAGCTCTTGTCAGTGCTACTGCTATGAAAAAATACATGTTTGAGCTGCCATAACTTTTGAATAAAACATCTCCTAATAGTGAGAGTCCCCTTGTTTAAAGTGTTAGTAATTTCCAAAAAAAGTTTTTTTTTTGCATTTAGAAGAGCTTAAAAAGCTGGGCTAAATGCAAAAAAAATGTATCTCTCAAACCACTATGGTTTAAGAGATACAGGCGTTTAAAGTTCGTTGTTTCCTACTGACAGTTGTAAAGCCTGGTGTTCAAGCACACGTTTTAGACCATTCCAATGAAGGGATTCCTTGTAAGTAACGAGATCTCGGCACTTCTCAAGCGCCACCGTGTCGACCGACACAAATCTCCTGCTGACAGCTTTACAGCTGTCAGTAGGAAACAGGGAACTTTAAACGCCTGTATCCCTTAAACCATAGCGGTTTGAGAGATAAGTTTTTTTGCATTTAGCTCAGATTTTTAAGCTCTTGTAAATGCATCACATTTTTTTTTGGACATTACTAACACTTTAACTCATCAAGATACTTCATTGCACACCCCACTGGCATGCAAAGGGTTAAAATCGACCAGCCTTTGGTGTAAGCAGGATACATTGCTTTCTGCCAATAGGGGCTCCATCCAGCTCTCTTTGTAATGTTTTGTGCTAATCAACACATTGCACTGTATAATAAAGCTAATTATGCCCTGATAATTAACAAATTATTCTAAAATTTACATAAACAATTTGCATTCAAATTATCAGGGGACTGACCTCAAGTTCACAATTTTCATGCCACACGCTACATAACCTAACAAAGTATTGCCTTGGAATCATGGTATAACACATGAAGCAGAAAATCCATATTTATCAAGAAAAGTGGAATAATTCTAGGTCACAACAACTCATCTGTATTTATGAAAAAGAAAAATAACATTTGAAAACAATTAGTCTGATGTATAATAGGGAAAAATAAAAGTTCCCAAATTTACCACTGAACTAAATAGAACGTTGCAATTCGTTGGATACCTCTCTGGCACTCAAAGGGTTAATCAATTGGACACACCTCCCAACATTTCAAATTGCCAAAGAGGGACAATTGTGTTCTAGGGGGTGTTGCTTTGGGCGTGGCTAGTGGGTGGGACGTTACTGAGACTTTTAGGATATTTCATGACCTATTGACACCTCCTTGTGTAACCTAATAAATGACTGATAACAAGATCAAAGTATTTTATTAAAACAAACTAATTTATACACACATATACTGACATTTAAACAAAAAAAGTCTAGATCAACACGATACACTTATATACACGCCATGCAATCTGATCTCCTAAAAAGAGGGACATCAGGGTGGGAAAGAGGGACAGAGAGATTTGGGTCCAAAAGAGGGACTGTCCCTCCTAAAGAGGGACACTTGGGAGGTATGATTGGATCTGAGGGAGATCTTCTCTGCAGTGTATTAGAGGCCTGTGTAGAGTTCCAGGAGTGAGATGCACTAAGAGGTGATGTTATGGAGATGTGTGTCTGGTGATATGTGGGGAGCACATGGCTTGGCGATACAGAAACACATTGCCATTTGTACTAAGAATTAGGGCTGCAAGGGGAGGGGAAAGAATCTCATCATTACCACGGCGGGTTTTCAACACTGCTGGTGATGTTGAAGGATGCTCTCCCTTACACACCGCCATCAGTTCGACAACCCAGAAGCCTGAGTTCATTCCCTCTGCTCGCCCACTGGTTGGACCAGAAAGAATGTGGTTGGATGTCAGCACCACAAACCCTTTCAAAGCTATAGGGATGTGCATTGCATAACCCTGTGGCACTGAAAGGGTTAAAAGCTGCACTGTCAACAACAATTCCCTTTGTTGTTGCCTTATGTACATGTTTACATAATTAACCTTGTTTTCCTGACCGTAAAGCATCTGGGTAAAACTGCCATCGTTAGCTGCCAAGATGCGTTGCGGACGTCTCTTGCACTCAAAGGGTTAGTGCCCTGACTCCCATGCTCTAGCAAATCTTTCCAATGGCATCATTCCTATGAGTAGTAGCAAGAAGACAGGTGCATTGGAAGGAGGAATGAAGGTGGGAAGGGGAGGACAGGCAAATGGGCAAAATGTGGAAGGGGCATCATTAATGATCAAATGGGTGGTGAGTGACAGATGTGGGTGAGAGGAGGTCGAAGGTCAGGGAAGGAGAGTGTGCTGCACCACATCCCCTCACATTGCCAGACACGGTGTGCAAGCTGGTGAGGTGAACAGATGGCAGCGGATGCTTCGCCAATCAGGGTCTCTTCTTACTTGACAGGGCATCGTCAAGTCATCCACCTCTTTCCCAGTATTTACTCCTTTTAACCCCTTAGTAACAGCCACGTCTGCACACGGCTGTCACCTTAATGCCCGTCATACAAAAAAAAAAATTTGCCAAATGATTCCGGAGTCCCCAAACTACTTCCGGGACTTACCAGGTACGTCCTCTGTCACTAAGTGACAGTTTTTGCGGGACGTACTTGGTAAGTCCATTGTCGGGAAGGGGTTAAAACACATACAGACACCTTGGATGGGTTAAAAAGGCCACAGCATTTATTATCAAGATAAAACAATACTTGATCAGTGTATTCAATGTATGGACCCCCTAGTGCTTGCTATTACATAGTCATTACTTGACTTCAACAATACAATACCCAAACTTTATAACACTGCTTGACTGAGGGCCATGTCACCATACAACCCTGAACTGTCTGAATGTGGCAAGTATTAGCCTCAAAGCCATACCCCCGACTCTTAAGACCAAGCCTAAAAGCCATGATACTGTACCATGACAGCGAAGCCACATGCTTCACCCAGCAAGAACCCCGCCATGCTGTGACAACATAACACCACCAGGCCAGCACCGTGCAGGCCACACATGTTCCCGATACCCACCACCACTTCCGACCTTGTACCAATGTGCCCTTAACGCACACACACCAAGGTGCATACTCAGCACATGTTCAGCACAGTGGCGGGAAGCTCCTCACTGTACGACATCTCCATCACAATGGCTGCGGGACACAACACCCACACAGCTATCACTTCCTGGTGCCTCCCCCAAACCTATCACTTCATCAAGAACTGCCCCACTTCCTACACTACTACATTGTTTCTTCCTAGCCCCGTGTAGCCCCCTCCTCCTGAGTGTGCTCCAGGCTTTCCATTTTGTACACCAGCGACAGATCAAGTGAAGGCAGCCTTGTTTAATCCTAATATGCATGTTACATACCTGTTAGCTCACAGGAAGTTGTACACAGTGATAGTTATCTGGAGAACAGAATAATTCAATATTGACTATAAGGGAAGGTTCTGTACATTTTTGTGAACATACAGATCACAAAATGCTTTGTATTCTTTCATTTTACACGTGGTGATTGTCCTACAATGATTAACATATTAAGGGGAAAAATAATTGTTGGGAGACCTTTGGAGCAGCTATATTCATATATTGGGGCATATGTGACCTGTATCATGTCATCCTTCATCTTTCATCCATTCCACGTTGGCAGACAGATGGCCGTTTTATCTCGTTACTTTACAGTGAGGAAAATGAGGTAGATTATTGTACACACATACGTGAAGCAAAACCAAAGGGAATTGTTGTTGATATTGTAGCTTTTAAAGCGGAACTACCACCCAATAATAAGGTAGCATCACATCATTGCCCATTTGGCGATTAGCTGCTCAGTAGCGCTAGTCGCCAGAATACTTACCAGATTAAAGAGAAATCTCTATTCTTCCCGGACTGACAGCAAGACGGAGCGCGGACATCTTGCCTAATGACGTCCATGCGTCTGCGCTGTCAGTCCCAGCCGGGTCTAATAGGCGTTGCTAGGAGCCTGCCATCTCCAAAAGGGACTGACAGTGCAGGCGCGAGGACGTCACTAAGGCAAGTTGTCCTCACTCCGTCTTGCTGTCAGTCCATGAATAATAGAGATTTCTCTTTAATCCGGTAAGAATTTTGGCGACTAGCGCTACTGAGCAGCTAGTCGGCAGATGGGCAATGATGTGATGCTATCTTATTATTGGGTGGTAGTTCCGCTTTAACCCTTTCAGTGCCACATTTCTATGGCTTTAAAAGGGTTACAGGAAGGTATCCGCTGTCTCCGTTCGTTAGCAGAGACAGCAAACTGTCCTCTGAATCCATAGAAAGCCACAGGGAGGTCCTAGCTTCCTAATAGCCTCCGTAGGCGATGTTGTGACTGTGTACACTGACAGCAAAGGCAGCTATCAAACTTTAGTGCATGTGACTAACAACCACATTAACATATGAACACAGCCACATGGCTCATCAACCTGCATTTCCATATGGAAATGAGTCATTGTCAATGTGCTAAGTGCAAAATAGTAAACCTGTGACAGATTGATGGGGATGTGATGCTGAAGACACGTTAGTGCATACTGGCAATGTGCCCTCGACACAACACAATGCTTTGGATACCTCTCTGGCACTCAAAGGGTTAATGTGGAATAAGAGGAGGCAGAGAGGGGGCAATTCATATATATTTGGTGATTTTAGTAAAGGATGGCTCTGTTTTGCTGTCTTTTCCATTTTTAACCCTTTGAAGTGAATATGATATTAACAAGGAAGACTAACAATTCCTAATCATAAACCCCATTTACCTTACTATGGCTGGGAAATCTTAATGACGCCTATGAATTATGCCCTTGAGCGTTTGTTCAAGAGGTTAAATATTAACACCTTAACAACCAATGACGTGCCACGACCGTCACCCCTGTCCAGACATTAATCCACTGTGATCACGGATTTCATTAATGAATAAAGAAATGTGCCCTGATCCTCCAGAGCACCCCACCTCCGGACTGTGTGGTTGTTAAGGGGTTAAATTAGTCCTGGATGTCATGTTCATGGGTATCCTTTTAAAATGTCACACTGAAAAGTGTGTGATTTGAAACGGCACATTCACCAGGTTGCTTAGATGAAAAGGGTGACATGAGAATCTTGCCCTGCTTGAAAAGTGTGAGATTCTCATGTCGCCGGCTCAAAACTCTCTACAGCTCGTATCTGCAATAGTAGTGGCCGCAATTTTTTTAGCCTCCTCCCCTCAGATCCCTGGAATGTGGGACAGCAGCAGTGATTTTTGGAGCTTCGCTCTCTGTTTACTTGTTTTCAGCATTTTCATCTATGCGACCGGGTGAATGTGTTGTTTTGAATCACGCTTGCATCATTTTAAAAGTGTACTATATTCGTGCCAGCAGACATGATAGTTGCTAGAGCTTTTTCAAACTGATGCAAACAGAGTGCAAGAGTCTACTTAAAGGAGCAGTAAACTTTTTTTTATGAAAAAACATATTTTATAGATCTTTTCCTGCTGAATAAAACAAGGTCACTCCTACTGCTGTCTGTTGTTATATTCAAAATTTATAGCAGTTCAAATAATCAGGAAGTGAATTTAATGTATTTACTTCCTGATAGTTCTAACTGACAGGAAGTGACAGGCAGTTTCTATCACATTCTATGGAGAACTGTATATCACTAACTTTCTTGACTTTCCTCTCCATTAGAATCTATTAGAAAAAACAAATTAGAATTTGACCACTAGAGGGCACTGCTCATGTAAAAAGAAAATACATCTGGAAATATGAATCTCTTGGCAGTGAGAGTACCCTTATTTTACTCAGTAGGAAAATCCCTACAATATATATTTTTTCATAAAAAAAAGTTTACTGCTCCTTTAAAGGGGAACTCTCACCTGTATTAATGTTTCCTTCATTTGAATTCTCCTGTGGGCTGAATCTGGAGACAGAGTTGATCTGCAGCCTGTCCTGAAGTGATGTCACCAGATTAAATTTAAAACCCAATATCTCGAAGAATACAGCATTATATTAAAAAAAAGAAAATATTACAGATTCAGTCCACAGGAGCATTCAAATGAAGGAAACTTTAATACAGGTGAGAGTTCCCCTTTAACATGTTAACCTTTTGAGTGCCAGTGAGGTATCCTGTGCATTGCAACGCAATGTGCTGGATACCTCACTGCCACTCAAAGGGTTAAGGACCAGAGAAACTTAGTTGATGAGTTTGAAGTAGATTAAAAAGAGACATTTGTACATCAAGTACAACTTTTGTAATATCACCATTTTTTGTTGATCTAGAAGAGGGCAAAATAAATAAATAACTGCATAAACAAGCAAACAAACCCCATTGAAGCTATTTCCAATGACTCCCCAAGTGGGATAAAAAAATTCCTTTTTGATTCCAAAAGGAAGTCCACTGTCTTTCTGGATTGACATCTCATGGGGGTAGGATGCAACACATCTCAAAGGGAATGAGTTTTGTAGTCCCCATAGCTGAGGTCCAAAGGTAGAATACCCTTGGTTGAAACCATACCCAGAAATAGTATCTTCTTTTGATGAACGGAAAGTGATTTCTCTTATTTCCTCTTCTCTCTTTAGATTTTCTCTACAATTTCTCTGTTCCTCATTGGCAGATGAAGATGGAAAATGATACCTGGGACAACGTAACAAGTGCTGGCAATGAAACTCCAAGCGACACAGCGAAGGATTTTGTACCGTACCAGACAATGGAGATGATCTTCATTGCCACAGTGACTGGTTCCCTCAGCTTGGTGACTGTAGTGGGGAATATTTTGGTCATGCTCTCCATCAAGGTTAATCGCCAGCTGCAGACAGTGAACAACTATTTTCTCTTCAGCCTGGCCTGTGCTGACCTCATCATTGGTGTCTTTTCCATGAATCTCTACTCACTCTATATCATAAAGGGTTACTGGCCACTTGGGCCTATTGTGTGTGATCTCTGGCTGGCCCTGGACTATGTTGTCAGCAATGCGTCAGTGATGAACCTTCTTATCATCAGCTTTGATCGGTACTTCTGTGTTACCAAACCACTTACCTACCCAGCTCGAAGAACCACCAAGATGGCCGGGCTGATGATTGCAGCTGCCTGGCTTCTTTCTTTTGCACTTTGGGCACCTGCCATCTTATTCTGGCAGTTCATTGTAGGGGAGAGGACAGTGCCAGATGGGGAATGCTACATTCAGTTTCTCACCAACCCGGCAGTGACTTTTGGCACAGCCATAGCTGCCTTCTACCTACCGGTGGTCATTATGACCATCCTCTACATCCACATCTCACTGGCTAGCAGGAGCAGAGTCCGAAGGCACTGTCCGGAGACCCGTCCAGAAAAGAAAACCAAACCAGTGAGCTCTATGAAGAGCCCATTAATCAAGCAGTCTAAGGACCTTCCCAAATCAAATGTTGGTGAAGGGGCAAGAGAAGAGGAGAATGGTGTGAGGAACGGGAAGGTAGAGAAGTCATTGACCAATCTCCAGTCAGTGGACGAAAAGGAGACCTCAAATGACTCAAGTACAGCCAGCATTACCCAGAACCCTCAAGATAAGCAGCCCTTAAGTGACCCATCTACAGGGGTTGTCTTGGCTCCAACAGAGGCCATGCAGCCACTGAACCCTAGGGTCAACTCCACTTCTAAGTGGTCCAAGATCAAGATTGTAACCAAGCAGACTGGCAACGAGTGTGTGACAGCTATCGAGATAGTGCCAGAATGTTCAATACCTTTGCCAAAGGACTCATCTCTCCCCAATACACGCCCAGGTAATGTGGCAAGAAAGTTTGCCAGCATTGCTCGCAACCAGGTGAGAAAAAAGAGGCAGATGGCAGCCAGGGAGAAGAAAGTCACCAGGACCATCTTTGCCATATTGCTGGCCTTCATCCTCACCTGGACACCTTACAATGTCATGGTCTTGATCAACACATTTTGCCAGACCTGCATTCCTGAAACGGTTTGGTACATAGGTTATTGGCTCTGCTATGTCAACAGCACAATAAACCCAGCCTGCTATGCCCTGTGTAACGCCACTTTCAAAAAGACCTTCAAACACCTCCTCATGTGTCAGTATAGGAACATTGGCATGGCCAGATAGGTGACAAGGAACTCATCATCTCTGAGCTTGCTGTGACTTCTACTCATTGAGGGGTGGAAGGGAATTTGCCAGTGGCTGGAGTAGGTAATCTTTCACACTCCAGCTGTTGGGTACTACAACTCCCGTCATTCATAACCAGTTGATGGGAGTTATAATCTCCAACAACTAGAGTTATGTTGCCTAGTCCTGGCCAAGGGCTCGAGAATCCATCAATCGATAAGCAAGTCCTCTGAAACCTCTGCACTGAGAGTTGCACGTTCTGACTGCACAGGGGCGGGAGCAGAGATGTGAGTCTATGGAATTTGCACTAGTAATTAGTGGAGGATAAAGTCTGGGTGACTGAAGGAACCACTGTAAAAAAAAAAACATAGGAGGGCATGTTAAAAAACAAATATATCTTATAGCGTACAGCCCCCAACCGATGTGGGTGAGGGCAAGATATTCAACAAAGCACCTTGTGCATTGGCACCTGTCTTCTGTAGTGCAAGGGTGGGCAGTCTGTTTTCTTCCAGATGTTACTGGACTACAACTCTGAATGACATCTGGGGAGAATAACAGAACAACAAAAACTAAACTACCACAGGGCAGAGAGACTGAGAAAGAATAAGAGAGACAGAAGAGAGAGAATAAGAGGACAGAGACTGAGAAACAGAGCGGGATATTGAAAAAGTGAGATACAATGTGAGCATTAGAGGGGAGTGGCCTGAATTACATCTTAGTCAAGGCACCTTAGGGCACTCTTAGCCTCACACATGGCCACACCCCCACCCTCACATGACCCCCCACCACCCCAGATGCACACATTGTTGCCTGGTACAGTCAATACCCTTAGCCAACAGGATATAGATCAGTTTTTGTCAGTGTTGGTCCTCGGGGCAAACTAATAAGTCATCTTTTTTGAAGATGTGCCTGCTTAAAGGGATAGTAACATATAATATACAAACCTCATATATATTGTGAGGTTTGTCCTCCTGAGTAAAACAAGGGCACCCCCACTGCTGTGAAATATTTTATTAAATATTATTAAAAATCAATAATTTTTGAGGTGCAGTATCTCAATGGCCTGAAGATTTACAATGGCGCTGTTGCTACTCCACCCTATGGGCAGCTCTGGTCCTTTGACCATAAATCTCCATAGTATGGTGTAGCAACAGTGCCACTGTAACACTTCAGGCCACTGAGATACTGCAGCTAAAAAAATTCGGTCTTGATTTGCAATAATTTTTGAATACAATATATCACAGCAGTGGGGATGCCCTTGTTTTACTCAGGAGGATAGACCTTACAGTACATTTTTGTTTTTTACATATCAAGTGTTACCATCCCTTTAATCACAGGTACCTAATCAGTGTCTCAGGCATTGTGACTAAGCAACCTATACTTAAATAGGGATATCCAGAGAACATAACTTGTGGTTTGCACTGAGCAATGGACGTGAGAATCACTGATACAGATATTAACCCTTTGAGTGCCACAGAGGTACCTAACACATTGCAGAACAATGCTTTGGATACTTCTCTGGAATTCAAAGGGTTAAAGAGCTTTAAAAAATAAACTTGCCAGGTAAGGGATAGATCCCCCTGTGAAATACATTGGCCGGATCAGTATGTATATTGGACTTTGCAGTGATACATAAACTGAAAAATAAATCAGAAGCCAAGAGCATGTGCAGGCCACACCCTCAACTCAGTATGGGGGTGTGGCCAGTGCAGTTGAGGCTCTAATAACAATATGGTCACCGTAGGTATCTGCCTACTCTGTTTAATGCGGTGTGGGGGGGGTCCAAGTTCGGTCCTCAGGAGCTACCAACTGTGCAGGATATAAGGATTTCCTTCTTTGAGCACAGGTGGGCCAATCAGAATGAATGAACCAGTAATTAACTCACCTTTCTTAATCAGTGAAATCCTTAACCCCTTGAGTGCCAGAGGGGTATGCAAAGCATTGCAGAGCAATGCGTTGCGTACCCCTCTGTCACTCAAAGGGTTAAATCTTGTACTGTTGGCTGCCCTTGTGGCTCAAACCTGTACGCCCTTAGTTTAGTGGGAGAGAGAATGAGATAATGTCAGTGAATTATAGGAGTTAAAGTTCCACAGTAGTCACAGACTACCCACCCTTGCTGTACTGTCCAGAGAAATTCTAACTAAGTACCGTAGAGGAAAAATGAGTAAATTCTGGAGCAAATCAGCTGCTTCATAGGGGAACAAATAAAATTTCCCCAAATTCACATCATTTAAATGAGGCTTGAAGGCTAGAGAGGTCTCCGACCCATTGCAAAGCAATGCATTGGAGACGTCTCACATTCAATGGGTTAACAGTTCCAGATAACTCTATGATCATTTTGATGTGTATTTGGTTTGCTACAGAAATGCTAATCTTATTTTCCTGCCTGTGGTCCTAAGAGTGCAATATTGGTGGAGGGGTATACGAGGGAGGGTTGAGCCAAAAAAGTGGATTCATTCATGGGCATCTTCTTTTCCTTGCAACCCCTGCTTGAGACAGTATCAGAATATTCCTTTGTTGCAGCCCTGCAGAGTATCGCTCCTCCTCACTGCAGCTTCATAACGCACTGCTGACTGTATCCTGCGGCTTTCATACAGAGCATTGCACCGTTAACTGTTTCCGTGCTGCAGCCCCTGCGGAGCGTTTGTCCTGGGTTTTTTTTTCCAATGACTGGAGCTGTACAAGCATTTCTGCTGCTACACACCCCATTAACCCTATGCGTGACTGACATCTCTTCAACCCCAGGGAGTGTTACATCATTAACCCCTTCTTCTCTGCTGTATTTTTGTCTCTATCCAGCAGGACAGAACTTCAAGATTCTGCATCAATCTCCCTCTCCTTTTCTAGGTCAAGAACTGTTTCTCTTCAAATGTTCTGGAGAACACGCTGGGACATATTTATAAAGACAAAGTGGAACAATTTTGAGATCAACCAACTGCCCTATAGGGAACGAGTGAAAATTCCTAAAATTACCAAGGAGAGTAACAAAGCAATGTGTTGCGTACCCCTCTGGCACTCAAAGGGTTAATGGCAGTTTAACCCATTGAATGGTGGACAGGTCTCCAATGCGTGCTTTGCAATGCACTGGGGACCTCTGCAGCATTAAAGGGGTTAAATTACCCATTTGAATCCCAAATTACTCCACTTTTTCCATTATACACATACAACCCCCCTATGTATCTACTGGTATTCAGTGCAATGTGAGCATCTTATAAACCATCTTCTTAGGTTCTGAATCTGCTACAGTGGAGGCTTTCAGGATCTCCTCACGTGAATAGAGGTGAATGAGTCAGCGGCCCACTAGTTTTGAATAAACACCTGAGCTCATGTCAGATGAACCTGAAAACCTCCACGTTTGGTAAGGTTTCAGGACAGAATATTGAGCACCTATGAGCTACCTCACAGGTTTGATTACCTTTTAACTCTTTGAATGCCAGATAGGCGTGCAACGTATTGCTCTGAAATGCATTTCATACTACTCTGGCACTCAAATGTATAATCCTTTGCAATGCGTTGTGTACCCCTCTGGCATTTGAAGGGTTAATAAAGTGTAAGTTCTACACCAGGGATAGGTAACCTTTGGCTCTCCAGTAGTTGGAAACAACTCACATTATACCCAGCCAGTCAATGACTGCTTGGAGATGATAGGAGTTACAGTGCCCAACAGCTGTAAATCTATAGGTTGCCTATACCTCATCTACACCAGTGGGCTCAAATTCCACTCATTCAGTGACACAAACAGGACGGGAATTACGAGAATAATGACATTCCTTTTTTGTGAAAAATATGTATCATAGGACTTTACTGCTGAGATAAACAAGGATAACTCCACTTCTGAGGGATACTTTAGTCAAAAGTTGTAACAGCTCATTATAATTCCTCTTTATTTCAGAGTTTTAAGACATTCACAGAAATTTTCCATAGAGAGTATTGAAACAGCAGCACCTAGTGGTCATATTTTTTTATGAAATGAACACTAACAACAAAAATGAAATCGGTTGATATAATTTTCAAATATCACTTACTTATAGCTAATATAAGTAAAAAAAATAATTATTCATATGTTTTTATCCTTAAAATACAATCCTAAACTTACTTTGTAATGCACATGTAAATGGTCCTGAACACAGAGCATTTATTTAAAGTGATAGTAATGTCCCAAAATTATTTTATGTATAGAAATAAATTATTTGCAGCAAACCCCAACTCTCAAAACTCTATGGTTTGAGAGATGTTTGCTTTGAAAGTTCACACCTCTCTCCCCTTCTCCTTATGCAGCTGTAAAGCTGACAGCAGGAGATTCGAGTTGTGCGACTCGATGAGGCTCTTCAGCAGAGCCTAAATCGCGTTATTTGAAAAGAACCACTTCATTGGAATGGTCTACAAAGTGTGCTTGCAAACCAGGCACACTTTGTAGACCGTTCCATTGAAGAAGTTCTTTTTTGAATAAAGTGATTTCGGCTCTGCTGAAGAGCCAACGGCTGGTCCGTGGACCAGGATCTCCTGCTCTCAGCTAGACATTGATGTCAGGAGAAGGGGAGAGAGGGGTGAACTTTCAAAGCAAATATCTGTCAAACCATAGAGGTTTGGGAGATGGGGTTTGCTGCAAATAATTTATTTTTATTTAATCTACAATACAAAATAAAATAATTTTGGGAGATTAGTATCACTTTAATGTTGTTTGTGCTGTATGTGTTGAGGTATATAAAGTGAGTTATTTGATTGTGAGTAATGACAATTGCTCTTTATTCAGAAATGCTGTTATCTGATCTTTGTCCATTTACAGATAATCCTGGATAATCAATTGGAGCCCTAGAAAAGGCAGCTGCTCTTTCCGAGCTTATATCAGACTAGATTTTAGAGCTTAGAAAGCAAATCGATAATTCAGATGCTAGTATGAAGTACATGGTACTTAAACATATATAAAACCCCAGTTCATTTATAGGTGTTAGTGTTTATTAAAAGAAAAAATACAATAAACCATCTACATTTTATCTGTTATAGCATTTGAATTAATTTTGTCCCAGCAGTAGGCTGATCCATGTTTTATTCAGCAGGAAAATCCTATAATGTACATATAATAAAACATTGTTATGCCTTCAGGGATATCCATAAAGGAGAAGGAGTGGATCTAGTAAAATAATAGTTTTACCTTTATCACAAAGGCATATATTAACTCCCAAGTTACTCTTATATGAGACAGCAAGTTGTAAATTCACAGATATATATGTAAATAAACCTATACTGTAATAGAACACACTGGGACATATTTATAAAGACAAAATGGAGTAACTTTGGGGCAAACCAACTGTCCCATATGGAACTAGTGAAAATTGCTAAACTTTCCAAGGATATTAATGGCATTTTAATTCATTGAATGGTAGACAGGTCTCCAATGGATTGGTTTGCAATGCACTGGGGACCTCTCCAGCTTTCAAGAGGTTAAAACACCCATTTCAATCAACAGGAATATTTATTTCATTGTTCTGCAGTTGGTTTTCTTCAAAATAACTCTACTTTTTCCATTATACATATACTCCCCATGCATCTACTGTATGCAGTGCAATGTGAGCATCTTATGCACCAATTTCATATGTTCTGAATCTCTAACAGTGGAGGCTTTCAGGATCTCCTCACATGAATAGAGGTGGATAAGTCAGCGGCCAAATGATTTCAAATAATCGCCTGAGCTGGTGTCATAAGTTCCTGAAAACCTCCACTTTAGCTAAGGCTTCAGGACAGAATATTGAGCACCTATGAACATGTTTTCCGTAGGAACTGTTTTCCATAAGAAGGGAGAACACATTTTCCTCATCAATTTCTCCTGTGTCTTACACACCAGATGACGGGTAGACAATTGTTGTCCGGGATTAAACCACAAATAGGCAACTTTGGCTCTCCATCTGTTGGGAACTGCATCTTTCATCAACCCCAACCAACCCGTGGCTAATTGGGCATGATGGGAGTTGTAGTTTCCAACCATTGAAGGTCCAGCAACGGCCTACCTCTGCACTACATCATAACCCCATGACCAGGAAGTGAGGAGTGCAAAAGTAAATTGCTTAACTCAGCCTGCAGAAAAATAACAGTGTATATATTGTATAAATTGTCTATATATATTATATATATATATACACACACACACACACACACACACAAGTATGAAAGCCCGTGTACACGGGTTAAAGTGCCACCCAGAGGCCCCAGCTGCTGCCCTGGAGCCGGGAGCAGAGACAGGTGGTGAGCCGTTCGGAGCACCCTGCTCCAGAACAGCATGTTCGGCCAGTCTCTATTGTGCATGACTGCATCGTTCCAGCAGTCTCTACTGCATATGTGTGGTTACGCACACAGGGAGCTTTGCAGGCTAGCACTTTATATTATACAGATATATATATATATATATATATATATATATATATATATATATATATATACACTTACCGGTGGGGAAGCACTCACATTTCAGTTTGCTAGTTTGCCCAGGTGCTAGTACAGCAGTAAAAGATGTATAATCCAGAAAGCAGACGCACACTCAGGACGAAGGGTGCCATATAGACGTCCGAAACATTGACTAAATAAAATTATTTATTAATATAAAACCTTTGAAGTCCTTAGTGTGCTTCTGCTTTCTGTATTTATATAGATATAATATACATACACATATTCAGGGTTTTTTTGTGGGGGTACTCAAGCATACTCAATACTAGCACTTTTTTTTCCAATATGAAGAAAATATATTATCCTATATTGTACTTTTCTCAATAAATAAAATAAAAACAATAATACTTAGTAGAAGTTAATCTTTTCCAGAAAAATGGAAATGACCTACAGATATCTGTGAATCTTATAACTATTGTTTCTGAGAGAAACTAGGCATAGAGGCCTGTACAATCTGTGCTTCATAATAATCCTGTGTGTGATTTCTGTCTGAAGCCACTGAAAGGTAACACATGTGTGATTGCTTACTCTACCTTGGACCAATATTGATACACTTTCTTTAAGATGGCAGTTATTCCTAATTATGTGTGTGTGTGTATATATATATATATATATATATATATTTAACCCTTGAGTGTCAGAGGGGTACACAACACATTGCAATGAATTGCGTACCCCACTGGCACTCAAAGGGATATGTATGAAAGGGCTTTTTCCGCTGAGTGAAATACGGGTACATTCAATGTTGGAAGATGTATTTTTCAAAAGTTATTTCAGTGTTAACTGCATTTTTTCGGGGTGGCTTCTGTTTAAGTTTTTGTGCTGCTAGATGGTGCTGTTGCTGCATCCATCTATAGAATGATAGTGTCCGCACACTCACGTCTTCACTGACAGCAATAGCAACAGCACCACCTGCCTACAAAACAATCTTGAACTCAAAGTCTCAAAAAAGCACCTTTGTTCAATAATAATTTTTAAAAGAAGCATCTGCCAACAGTGGGAGGTCTTTTGATTTGCTCAGTAGGAAAAGCCATACAACATATATATCATTTCATAATTCCCGGTTTACTGCCCCTTTAATCGGGGTGCTGGATGGGTGTGGAATGTTTTGCAAATCAGTTCAATGCTCTTTCCTCCAGCACTCAAATGGTCAATGATTTTTTATGTAGATTATGTAATATTGACAGGGTTTATGTACAGATCGAACTGTCAGTTATTTTTATAGTGACACAACTTTGTTAATGCTATATTTAATTCTGCATGATCCCAGCGACCCCATCCATGCCTGGGGACCTTGTAGTACCAAGATGTTGTTGGAAGCCCAACGAAAAGCAAAGGGTGTTAACTTAACCCTTTGAGTGCCAGTGGGGTATGCAACTCATTGCAAAGGAGTAGAAGTGGGCAGGAAGTGGAAGGAACAGGGTGGGAAGGGGGAGAAGTGGGCTGGAAGTTGGTGTGAGGTGTGCAGAACAGGGTGGGAAGGAGTAGAAGTCAGCAGAACAGGGTGGGAAGGAGGTGAAGTTGATGGGAACTGGGAGGGACAGGATGGGAATGAGAAGAAGTGGGTGAGGAGTGGGAGGAACAGAGTGGGAAGGAGAAGTGGATGGGAAGTGGAACGAACAGGGTGATCAGGAGTAGTGAGTGGGAACTGGAAGGAACAAGGTGAGAAAAAGAAGCGGATGGGATGGAAAGTAGTAGGAACAGGTTAGGAAGGAGGAGAAGTGGGAGGGAAGTGGGAGGAACAGGGTGGGAAGGAGAAGAAGTGGGTGGGAAGTGGGAAGAACTGAGTGGGAAGGAGGTGAACTTGGTGGGAAGTGAGATGAACAGGGTGGGAAGGAGGAGAAGTTGGAAGGAAGTGGGAGGAACAGTGTGGGAAGGAGGTGAACTTGGTGGGAAGTGAGAGGAACAGGGTGGGAAGGAGTAGAAGTCAGCAGAACAGGGTGGGAAGGAGGAGAAGTTGATGGGAAGTGGGAGGGACAGGTTGGGAATGAGAAGAAGTGGGTGAGGAGTGGGAGGAATAGAGTGGGAAGGAGAATTGGGTGGGAAGTGGAAGGAACAGGGTGATAAGGAGTAGTGGGTGGGAAGTGGAAGGAACAAGGTGAGAAGGAGTAGTGGATGGAAATTTGTAGGAACAGGTTAGGAAGGAGGAGAAGTGGGAGGTAAGTGGGAGGAACAGGGTGGGAAGGAGAAGAAATGAGTAGGAAGTGAGAGGAATAATGTGGGAAGGAGAAGAAGTGGGTGGGAAGTGGGAAGGAGGTGAACTTGGTGGGAAGTGGGAGGAACCGGGTGGGAAGGAGGAGAAGTTGGAAGGAACCGGGTGGGAAGGAAGAGCAGTGGGTGGGAAGTGGGAGGAACTGGGTGGGAAGGAGGAGAAGTTGGAAGGAAGTGGAAGGAACCGGGTGGGAAGGAAGAGCAGTGGGTGGGAAGTGGGAGGAATGGGGTGGGAAGGAGCAGAAACTCGAGACCAACTGAGAATCATCCTCTGTTTCCAGAGATCCAATAATTCAGTCTGAAAATCTGAGTCTCCAGTTTTGAGGCTGATCCAGATCGGGAGAGATCCCAGGTATGCCCATGGCCAAGTCCCTTATCCTTACACAGCCCCCTCCCTCAGCCCCACCCCTTTTACCTGGCACTGAGTACACCTTTGTCCTGGAGTAGTCAGTTGTTTTACTTCCGGCTGTTGGGGACTACAGCTGTCACAGCTACAGGTCAAACAATTGATTATCTCTGGCCTATAGCATGGGAACACACAAAAAGCTTGTAACCCTTGGGATGTTTAATTTTTCACTCATTGGGCTGTAAATTCAAATAAAAAGTGGAGGAATTATGGGACAGAATTTCAATCAATGGGAAATTTGGGGATTTTTTATTTGTCCCCCATATTGTAATGAGTTTACTCCAGAATTCCTCTGCTTTTCTTTTGCACGTATGGCCCATTGTGTTTGAGACTTCCCTTATATTCAGTGGTTTAAATAAGCTGACCAGGAGAGGGGTATGTAAACTGATCAATAAACTGACCAAATGAGTATATAAACTGAACATAAGAAATATATATATATAAATGTATATTAAGTAATAAATAAACTGACCACCATCAACTAGGAGAGGGTGTCCGGTGTAGGGGAAATGGGAATGTGCAGGCCATGCCCACAACTCAGCACAATGGAGACTGAAATGAAATCTACTCATCTGGCACTCAAAAGGTTAATCAACCATACCCAGGCCCTATACACTGTAACAGGTTTGTTTGATATATTTTTTTTCTGTATCCTATCCTTAAATTGTACCCTTTCTCTACTAAGCCTCTGGCTGTGTTCTCGTTGCTGTACATAGGATGCTGCAGTAACCATGATTTGCTGGCTACAGTTTAGTTCCATGATTGAGACACATGTCTGTGTAATAGGGAGCAGGAGTTGGGCTTCACAGTGGATTCAAAACATCTTATCAATACATTGATATTGTTAACTGTCATTGACTAATACAGTAGTTCTCAAACTGGGTTCAGTGGAATCTCAGGTTCCTTTGAATAAGTACAAAGCTTTCAGCAGAACAAATTTTTGTAATGGAGGAGAGCAAATCGAGGCAGGAGTGACTGACTGTGGTTCTTTGACTAGAAGCGGAGAATGGAACAGGGTACAGTGTCAGACAGCACATGTGTGATCCAGTGACTACCAGTGGACAGTGAATCAAGGCTGGGTGACATAGCCATACCTGGGAACTTCGTGTTCTGGGGATGGTGCCACTGTGCAGTTAAAAAAACAACAAGATTTGTTTCAAAAGGGGGTGTGGCTTACAGATGGGGGGCAGAACTTAGTGGGAGTGCCACAAAGTGGACAGAAAGCAGGAGGAACTGGGTGGGGAAGAAAGAGAAGTGGGAGGGAAGTGGGAGAAGCAGAAAAGGGCAGAGTTTCATAAAAACTCCCCACCGCCCAGAGAATCAGCCACTTTCCTCGGAGATCCGATAATCAGATACAAAAACTGGAGTCTCTGGGAAAAATCTGGAGAGCTCCCTGAAATGCAAATAGTGTATGAGTGGTTCTGGGACTACCAGTGGACAGTGGAATAAGGCTGGAGTGTCTGAAAATGCGTCTAGTGGGGGACAGTGGAAAAGGCTACAGTGTCAGAGAGTGCATATGCAGTCTGTGACTACCAGTGGACAGTGGAATAAAGCTCTATTGTCAGATAGTGTATGTGTGGTTCTGTGACTACCAGTGGGGCAGTGGAACAAGGCTGGGTTATCAGATAGTGTATGTGTGGTTCTGTGACTACCAGTGGGGCAGTGGAACAAGGCTGGGTTATCAGATAGTGTATGTGTGGTTCTGTGACTACCAGTGGAGCAGTGGAACAAGGCTGGGTTATCAGACAGTGTATGTGTGGTTCTGTGGTTGCCAGTAGATAGGGGAACAAGGCTGGGGTATCAGATAGTGTATGTGTGATTCTGTGACTACCAGTGGACAGGGGAACAAAGCTGGGGTATCAGACCAAGGCTGGGGTATCAGACCGTGTATGTGTGGTTTTATGACTACCAGTGGACAGGGGAACAAGGCTGGGGTATCAGACAGTGTATGTGTGGTTCTGTGACTACCAGTGGACAGGGGAACAAGGCAGGGGTATCAGATGGTGTATGTGTGGTTCTGTGACTACCAGTGGACAGGGGGACAAGGCCTGGGTATCAGACAGTGCATGTGTGGTTCTGTGACTACCAGTGAGGCAGGGAAACAAGGCTTAAAGGGTTTATTTACTAGGGTTCCCCAGAGAGTACTTATGAAAAATTAGGGTTCCACCACCTCAGATAGTTTGAGAACCACTGAATTAATATACAGATGCAGATGCTGTGGAGCAGTGATAAGCAACATGTGGCCACCCAGCTGTCATTGAGCTAAAATTGTCACCACTCTCAGTAAGCCATTTTGTTTTAGCACTGATGTTCTTTAAAGCAATACATACACTCCTGCTCCCTGCCAAGCCCATGGCACTATGGACGAAATGAAATGGTGTGTGCAAGGTTTAATAAATTGAACACTACAGTGCACTACAGTGGGGGGACTAACCTGTCCCATTGATTTAAATGGGATTTTTAACCCCTTGAATGCTAGAGAGGTCTCCAATGTATTACGAAGCAATGCATTGTAGACCTCTCTAGCATTCAAGGGTTAAAATCCCCATTTAAATCAATGGGAATTTGTAGAAGTTTTAGGTCTCCTCTCCAGTGCAGTGGTTTGCCCCAGAACTCCTCCACTTTTATTTTGAACATACGGTCCTAAATGACTTAACCCCTTAAGGACTGTGCTTCCAGGGGTGTGGTGCTCTGGAGGACCAGGGCACTTTTTTCTTTATATAAGGAAGTGTTTAGTGATGGCAGTGCGCCGCGCAGCTGCGATAACCAACTTCCATGACGTGCCGGAACCATCACCAGTTCTTAATGGCCGGACAGCCATGACAGTACTGGCATGCCACTGGGCGTTAAGGAATTAAAAAATGGTGGAAGTTAAAGCCAACCTTATTGTGCCCATGGAAGCAATTAATGTGGAACTATCACCCTACATAAAATCCCCCCTCAATAATTAGGCATATGGCAATAAGCTTAGAAACAGTGCTATTATAGCGTATAAGTAACACATTATGAAGATATTCTTCTTCTTCTGAGACTGATGGCCAGGCTTCTTGCTTTAGAGGCATCTGCGTACCTGAGCTGTCAGTACCTTCTTGTTACCTTAAGGTACCATGAAGGAGACCTGGAAGGACAGTGCAGGCGCACAGATGTGTCTAAGCCAAGATGTCTGCATACACGCCTGACTGCCAGTCTCAGAATAAGAAGGCTTTCTTCATAATGAGGTACTTGTGCTCGATAATAGCACTGTTTCTAAGCATATCACCATATGCCTAATTATTGGGGGGAGACTTTATTTAGGCAGGGCTTAAAACTTGCAAGTCCTTTTGCTACTAGCCAGACATGAAAAGTTACTCGCCACTGCAAGCCATAGCATACCCACCAGGGTTGAATTTCTACTTGCCAGGGCTAAATTTTCACTTGCCATTGGCTAGTGGCAAGTGGAAATTTTGAGCCCTGATTTAGGGTGATAGTTCCTCTTTAAATGTATAGAATTGCCAGTTACAGTTCTGAAAACTTTAATTCCCTGTGATTTGCTTTCATCAATTCACTTTTATGTTAGGTATTATAAACCCAAAAAATCACAGAGGAGTCTAGGAGTGAATGATCTCCGAACTACAACCGCACTTCCATATGTTTATTGTTTGAGTGAAAACTTTATCATTGGTTGTAACTTGAGTTTTTCTGCTTTATACTATTAAATTAATAAACATGTAAAGAGACCATGCCGTAAAGCAGATATTTTAAAAGAGAATTAATACTTATGAAAAAGGACATATTTTAATGCTTCTCCTGTGGAGTAAAACGAAGATAGTCCTGCTGCTGGGAGAGACTTAATTCCAAAGTCATTACAGATCAAAGATGCAGTTTTGTGAGAGAATGGTTTGAATGTTTTTTTCATGGCCCTTTTCTGCCGCCATTTTGTCACTGATAACAGCTCTCCATTAAAAAGCAATAGCTCCACCATTACATGCAAAGGTTATGAAAAACACTGCACTTGTCTACTCACATTATGCCCAATTACAATGCATATAACTGGAATGAGGCGCAATGTGCTTCACCTTGTTTTACTTCGCAGGATAAGGCCTACATATATATTTCTTAGCTATAACCTTACTTTTAACCCTTTGAGCGCCAGAGGAGTACTGCTTTGCAATGCGTTGGATGCCCCTCTGGCACCAAAGGGTTACATTTTGATCAACATGAGAGGCTTTCAGCAGTAAGATGCTGATTTAACTGGAGCAATTCTGGAGAAAACCACTTACATAACTGGTAACAAACAAAAATTCTTATTGATTTAAAGGAGCAGTAAACTTTTTTCTGAAAACATATATATTGTAGGATGTTTCCTGTTAAGTTAAATATGGGTACTCACACTGCTGAGAGATGCATATTTCCAGAGTTATTGCCGTTTACACCTGTGTTTTTTTAGTTCATCAGTGCCCTGTGCCCTGTAAGACTGAGATTGGATACTTGCTGGAATAATAGCATAAGAATATTGTGTGGTGTGGTAAGGGAGAGGTTAAAAACAAATCTCTCTGAGTTTTGTTTTCCCTCTTTGCTGTGATAAATAATTGAAGTCTGGTGTGGTGGGAGTGACTAATTGCTGTGTTTGTAATTGGTGGATTCCTGGCTTATATAGCAAGGAGTGAGAGAGCTCTAAGTTCATCAGTGCCCTGTGCCCTGTAAGACTGAGATTGGATACTTGCTGGAATAATAGCATAAGAATATTGTGTGGTGTGGTAAGGGAGAGGTTAAAAACAAATCTCTCTGAGTTTTGTTTTCCCTCTTTGCTGTGATAAATAATTGAAGTCTGGTGTGGTGGGAGTGACTAATTGCTGTGTTTGTAATTGGTGGATTCCTGGATTAAATAGCAGATACATAGTGAATACTTGAACGTGTGAATCTTGCCTCAGTGTGTAAATGCAGAAGGGTGGTAAGTGTGGGAATTTAAAACAGGGGGAATTAAAGTGCAGAGGTGTGGTAAGTGTGGGAATTTAAAACAGGGGGAATTAAAGTGCAGAAGGGTGGTAAGTGTGGGAATTTAAAACAGGGGGAATTAAAGTGCAGAGGTGTGGTAAGTGTGGGAATTTAAAACAGGGGGAATTAAAGTGCAGAAGGGTGGTAAGTGTGTGAATTTAAAACAGGGGGAATTAAAGTGCAGAGGTGTGGTAAGTGTGGGAATTTAAAACAGGGGGAATTAAAGTGCAGAAGGGTGGTAAGTGTGGGAATTTAAAACAGGGAGAATTAAAGTGCAGAGGTGTGGTAAGTGTGGGAATTTAAAACAGGGGAATTCAAAGACAGGGGGTTACACAGGGGAACACATTTATCAAACTTATTGTGCAGCTATTTTTGCCTGCCTTTTTATCTTGTGGTAACTGGCACATATGAGTGGTAGCATGATTGTCCATTTAACTCAGTGCACAAACTGCCATATGTTTGCACACCTGGAACAACCGTTCCTGGGTGCATACCTCTGTGGCAGATGTGAGCAAGTGGTCTCTCTGGAAGCTCGTATTAGAGATCTGGAAGGGCAGGTTGCAACATTGAGAAAGACGGACAATCTTGAGAGGGTTCTGCTGACTGAGCAGCAGGAAGCGGTGGTAGGTAGTTCTGGGGGTGGAGACTGCACAAAGAAAGAGCAGGTAGCCAGATGGGTTACAATTAGACATAGCAAGGGGGGTGGACAGAGAAATAGGGAGGACACTCCTGTGTTTACTAATCCTAACAGATTTGCTACATTAAGTAATGATGTTGGGGATGCTGACACAGGAATGTCTTTGCTGGAGAGGACTGTTCTCTCTGACAGCCGAGTGAACAGCCCCTCTAGCACGGATGGGATCCAGGACTCAGGCAGACCTAGACAGATGGTGGTGGTAGGGGATTCTATTATTAGGAAGACAGACAGGGTAATCTGTCGCCAAGATCGCCACAATCGTACAGTTTGCTGTCTCCCGGGAGCTCGGGTTCGACATGTGGCTGATCGGGTTGATAGATTGTTGGGAGGGGCTGGGCATGACCCGGCTGTCATGGTACATGTTGGTACTAATGACAAAGTCAGTGGAAAATGGAGGTCCGTTAAGAAGGATTTCAGGGACCTAGGATATAAGCTTAAGCAGAGGACCTCTAAGGTAGTATTTTCTGAAATTCTACCTGTGCCACGCGCTACATTAGAAAGGCAACGGGAGATTAGGGAGTTAAATGCGTGGATAAAGACTTGGTGTAAGCAGGAGGGGTTTGGGTTCCTAGAGCACTGGTCAGTCTTTTCCCTTGGGCGCAATCTTTATAGTAGTGATGGATTGCACCTTAGTGGAAGGGGGGCCACGGTGCTGGGTGATAGGATGGTTAGAAGGCTGGAGGAGACTTTAAACTAGAAAGGGGGGGGAGGGAGCTACAACACAGGCTGGGGAAGATAGTATAATTGAGGGAATGGGATTAGAGAAGGGTCATGGGGATGGAGAGGGGGAATGGGCTAGTTCATCTAATAGGGAGTTGCCATTGTTACAGCCTGATAAAAGACAAATACATCTGAAAAAGAAAGAAATCTTTAAGAATGGCAAAAAGATAAAATGTATGCATGCAAATGCTCGCAGTCTGGCTGGTAAGATGGGGGAACTAGAAATGATTGCAGTACATGAGCAGTATGATCTGATTGGAGTGTCTGAAACCTGGTTAGATGATACGTATGACTTGGCAGTCAATCTAGAGGGTTATTCACTTTTTAGGAGGGACAGGGTTAATAAAAGAGGAGGAGGGGTATGCCTATATGTAAAGCAGGCCTTAAAACCTAGTTTAAGGGAAGATATAAATGAAGGGTCCAATGAAAAGGTAGAGGCCTTGTGGGTTGAAATACACACTGGGGGCACACATAATAAAAAGATATTGGTGGGGGTTTGCTACAAGCCACCTAGTGTTGGGGAGTTGGAGGAAGCCCAACTTTTACTGCAAATGGAAAAGGCTGCTAGGTCAGCAAAGGTAATTATAATGGGAGATTTCAACTACCCTGAAATTGACTGGAGCAATATGACTTCAGGCACAACAAAGGGAAATATTTTTCTAAGTATGATAAATGATAATTTTATGTCCCAACTAGTAGAGGAGCCAACTAGAAAAGAGGCCTTGCTAGACCTAGTGCTCTCAAACGATTCTGACATTGTAAACAGTGTGCAGGTAAGGGAACATTTGGGCAGCAGTGACCACAATATTGTATCCTTTGAAGTTTGTTATGAGAAACCCAATAGCAAGAGTTTAACCAAAACATTCAATTTCAAAAAGGCTAATTTTACAAAGTTAAAAGAAGCTTTAAAGGATATCCAGTGGGATGTAATTTTCAAAGATAAAAATGCACAAGAGTCATGGAATGTATTTAAAATGCTCTTGGGCAAATATACACGTCAATATATACCATTGGGGAATAAGCACAAGAGAAGTAAAGCAAAACCAATGTGGATTAATAATGTGGTTAGCAGGGAAATGAGAAATAAAAAGCAGGCTTTTAAGGTGTTTAAGTCAAATGGGTCAGATGCATCATTTAAAAAATATAAAGAATGTAATAAAATCTGCAAACAAGCAATTAAGCTAGCTAAAATAGAAAATGAGCGAAACATTGCAAACGAGAGCAAGAAAAACCCTAAACAATTCTACAAGTATATTAACAACAAAAAAGTTAAGGTTGATATTGGTCCTCTTAGGACTGAAACAGGTGAATTGATTAGTGAGGATAAAGCTATGGCTGAGACCCTAAATACGTTCTTTGCTTCAGTATATACAAAGGAAGCAGAAATGACAAGCTATGGGCAAACAGACAAAACCATGGAATTTCCTCCAACATCTACATGGCTTACTGAGGACAAGGTCCAAAAGAGACTGGAAAGGATTATAGTGAATAAAGCACCTGGACCGGACGGTATACACCCAAGGGTACTTAAGGAACTTAGTTCAGTAATAGCAAAACCATTATACTTAATATTTATTGATTCGCTTTCATCAGGCATAGTGCCCTGTGATTGGAGGAAAGCTGAAGTAGTTCCATTGTTTAAAAAGGGAGCAAGATCCAAACCAGGAAATTATAGACCTGTGAGCTTGACTTCCATAGTGGGTAAGATACTAGAAGGGTTATTAACTGATAGTATTCAGAACTATGTGAAGACAAACAATATCATTAGTAGGAATCAGCATGGTTTCATGAAGAACAGATCATGTCAGACTAATTTACTTGCATTTTATGAAAGAGTGAGTAGTAATTTGGACAGGGGAATTGCTGTTGATGTAGTATACTTGGATTTTGCAAAAGCCTTTGACACAGTGCCTCACAACAGGTTACTGCATAAATTAAAAGGCTTCGGTTTGGGTGGTGGTATCTGTACGTGGATTGAGAACTGGTTAAATGATAGATGGCAGAGAGTTGTTGTAAATGGAACTTTTTCAAATTGGTCTAGGGTTATAAGTGGGGTGCTGCAGGGTTCAGTCCTGGGCCCAATGCTTTTTAATTTGTTTATTAATGATCTAGAAGTGGGAATTGAAAGTAGCATCTCAATCTTTGCTGATGACACCAAGCTATGTAAGGAAATACATACAGAGCTCGATGTTTTTTCCCTACAGAAGGATTTAGATAAACTAAGTGAATGGGCAGAAAAGTGGCAGATGTCATTTAATGTAGATAAATGTAAGGTTATGCATTTGGGTTGTAGAAACAAACTTGCTACATATACTCTAAATGGGAAACAACTTGGGAAATCCTCATTAGAGAAAGATTTAGGTGTACTGATAGACAATAGTCTTCACAGCAGTGTGCAGAGTCACTCAGCTGCTGCAAGAGCAAATAGAGTACTAGCCTGCATAAAAAGAGGTGTAGAAGCAAGGGATGCTAATATTATCCTACCTCTGTATAAATCCTTGGTTAGGCCTCATCTAGAATATGGAGTACAATTTTGGGCGCCTGTTCTAAAAAAATACATTGCTGAACTGGAAAAGGTGCAGAGACGTGCAACAAAACTGATAAAGGGATTGGAGGATCTGAGTTACAAAGAGAGACTAGCCAAACTGGGTTTGTTTACATTAGAAAAGAGACGTCTAAGGGGTGATATGATTACCATTTACAAATACATTCAAGGTCAATACAAAGAACTATCCAATGAATTATTTATGCAAAGAGCTGAGCTAAGAACAAGAGGTCATCCATTAAGACTTGAGGAAAGGCGCTTTCGACTAAAACACAAGCAGGGATTCTTTACAGTAAGGGCGGTAAGGCTATGGAATTCCTTGCCTCGGGATGTTGTGCTTGCAGATAATGTAACTGCATTCAAAAAAGCAATGGATGCCTATCTAGCACAGAACAATATTGACAGTTATGACAGATGGCTTCAAAGCAAATAGGATATTGAGCCGGGGAACTATTTGACACACACACACACACACACACACACACACACACCTACACTAGAAATTGCTCCAGAGGGCTTTTTTGTTGCCTTCCTCTGGATCAACAGGGGTGTTATTGGCATGGGCTGGACTTGATGGACGCATGTCTTTTTTCAGCCTTATCTACTATGTTACTATGTTATATTAGCAGTGCCCTCTACTGGTCAAATTCCAGTTAGTTATCCTGTTACATTCTAATGGAGAGGAAAGTAAATGACTTACAGTTCTCCACAGAATGTGATAGAAACTGCTGAGTCACTTCCTGTCAGAACTATCAGGAAGTAAACACAGTAAATTAACTCCCTGGTTATTTGATCTATTACAAATCCTATATAATAATTTGCTAAATCTATGTTTGTCAGAAGCCGACATGCTCAGTACAGTTGGCTGCACGTGCTGCAGTCGTGCAGTAGAGACTGCTCGCACAGCGGCTGATACGGAGTGGGGTGCTCCAAATTCAGACCGGCGTACTCTCTGCGCAAGGACTACATTCTGAATTTGGAGCTCCCCGTTCCGTATCAGCCGCGGCGCGGGCAGTCAGTACTGCACATGACTGCAGTGCCACCAGTGTTGGCCCGTGTACACGGGCTCTAAAACTAGTTTTAAATAAAACGACTGACAGCAGTGGTGGTGACCTTGTTTTACTCAGTAGGAAAAGCTCTATAACATATAGGTTTCATTAAGAAAGTTTACTACTCCTTTTAAAGGGATAGTAATACTTCATTTTATCTTTATTTTATTTTGTAGTCATTCAAAAAACATGAAGAATGATATAAGTCTTATCTCTCAAACCTTTATGGTTTAAGAGATATTCACAAGCAAAGTTCCCCCCCCTGTTCAGCCAAATCAGAAGGGAGGTGCCCAGGTAGACTGCAGAGAGGGACAATCTTCAATTAAGATAAGGGAAAAACCTGAAAAACTTGTCAAGGGGGGCAGGGCTTTCATTGTTTTCATACAAAGAAGATTGTCCCCTGCTGTTATCTGTCTGGTCATACAACCAGACTCACATCTGAGAAGAGATGGCTTACACTAGGAAAAAGGGGCGGGAGGGGAACTTTGCTTGTGAATATCTCATAAACCATAAAAGTTTGAGAGATAAGACTTATATCGTTCTTCATGTTTTTTTAATGCCTACAAAATAAAATAAAGTTAAAACCAAGTATTACTATCCCTTTAAAGGAGCTTTTAAACCCTTGCATTCTGGAGAGGACTCCAATGTATTGTGAAGGCATGAATTGTAGACTTATCTAGCATTGAAAAGGTAACTATACCTTTATGAAAAATGTCTCTTAACGAGTTTATCAAAAGCAGTTACCTGGTCTGAGTATTTCATACAGCAGTCAGGTATATCTATGTGTATAGGTGCTTCTATGGTTGGTGAATTCATAGGTAACCCCACCCACTTTCCCACGCATTCCGCCCTCTCCTGCTCTATTCTGCCCGTTTCATGGAAAACTCCTTCCAACCATCCTGTTCCACCCACTCAGTTAAACCACACCCATATTATGATGCAAATTACTTCATTTGGTCAATCCCATCCCATCCCCACAATGTTTGTCCATAGACTTGATCCAAGAAGGTTCCAAGTTATGACAATAAACAATAGACATTATCAGTCTGAAAGAGATTAGCCATAGTGTGGGGAGAGTCCTATTCATGATTCTAAAAGGTCAGGAAACCTTCTCAAAGTAGTAATATATCTCTGTTTGTTTACAGACCACAGCAAAGTTAAGTTCTAAGCTTTCCCCTCTATTAAATGGATAGTAACACTTAATATGCAAGAAATATATATTGTAGGGTTTATCCTCCTGAGAAAAACAAAGGAGCAACTACTGCTGAGAGGTGTTTTATTAACCCTTTGAGTGCCACTGGGGTATGCAACGCATTGCAAAACAATGTGTTGCATATCTCTGGCACTCAAAGGGTTAAATAGTTATTGCAGCTCAAACTGGAATTTTTTAGGTGCAATATCTCAATGGCCTGAAATGTTACTGTGGTGCTGTTGTTACACCATCCTATGGAAAGATCTGGTCAGTTGACCATAAACCTCCATAGAATGGTGTAGCAACAGCGCCACAGATATTGCACTTAAAAAAAATCAAGTTTGACCTGCAATAACATTTGAATCAAACACTTCCCAGTGGGGGGAGTACCTGTGTTTTAATCAGGACGATTAAGCCTACAATATAAATAATTTTACATATCAAGTGTTACTATCCCTTTAACCACCTGAGAACCAGAGGGGATTGTAGAACATTGATTTACAATATGTTCCATACCCATCTGGTCCTCAAGACATTATACAAAGTAAGAGCCACTTATTTCTAGGGTTTAGTTCCCCTTTAAAAGCCCCATTTAAATCAATGGGAATCTGGGGAATTTGTATTTGTCTTCTATGGAGCACTTGGTTTGCTCCAGTTCTTCTCCTCACGTCCAAGAACGCCTAATGATCCTTACTAATTTTTTCTTTGCTCCTTGATTCAAGAGCTAACATCTTCATTCAGTACTGGATGTTATGTCCATGCAGGCGGACATGACAGGTACTGACAGGACCATAGGGCACAGCTCCACCCACTGCACATGGTACTCTTAACTCTTTAACGACCGGTGACATGCCAGGACAGTCAAGCATGTCTGGATATTAAGGACCGGTGACAGTCCTAGCACATCATGTAATTCTGGGATTGCAGCTCAGCTGCACACTGCTCTGCCATCCCAGAATGAGGTGTTGTGGTCCTTTACAACCGCCAGCCCCTGGACAGCATTCTCATTAAGGAACAGAAGGGTGTGCTTCACAATTTGTTGCGTACCACTCTCGTTTATAAAGGGTTAAGTCATCTCATGTACTCTGCCAGCAACTGTTATGTCCGCCTACACGGACCTGTCATCAAGGACTGACTAATGGTGTTATTTCTTGAACAAAGGCACAAGGGAAAAAGCTTATGGGGCCACTACCATTTTCTGGCCCTAATAAGTAACTGGTGGTATCCTACGGAGCTATTAGTTCTCCAGTAAGCAAGTTATATCTATTGCTATGGCAATGAAGGAGAGTTCTTACTCTCAATTCCATCTTCTCAATTGCTTCTTCTCAGGTGAGATCAGCTGCTGACATTCCACCCAGCCCTCCCAGTCAAACAAACGAACTCCACCATAGGGAAACAATTAAAAGTTTTCTGGCTTTATTACCCCTTTGAGTGTGTTGCATACCCTTCTGTCACTCAAAGGGTTAAGGTAAGTGAGGGTTATTAGTACTTCCTCTTTAAATCAGCCTCTTTTTCTGGAAAGTGTGTTTGGACAGGAAATGGAATGGTAGTTTCTACAGAGGGATAAGGGATATTAAATAAGCTGCTGCCAGGATCTCCTCTTCTCTCCAGCTTTTTGTTAACTGTACAATGGAACTCAGTCAAATAAAGAATTATGTTATATGACCCAGTGGTTTTATTTCAATGAGACAGAGATATGGAATGAAGCAATGAGATAAAGACGGGGAGCTGCTGGGACAGACAGAGGCATAATTCAGAGAAAAAGAGAGTAACAGATGGACACAACAGTATGTTAAAGGAACAGTAAATTAAAAACTGTAGGGAAAACAAGGCTACTCCCACTGTTTGTGAGAGGCTTCATTCTGTGATCATAAGTTCTCCATACATAGCAATATAAACTCGTACGTTTGCACTCTGGTTACCAGATGGCAATGTTGCTAACAGTTAAGCAACTGGTGGGCCCTAGGCAGTGTATAAAGTAGTAAGGCTTAAAGGGATAGTAATACTTAAAGACACAGTAATACTTCGTTTTATCTATATTTTATTTTGTAGGCATTATAAAACACGAAGAACGTTATAAGTCTTATCTCTCAAACCTTTATGGTATGATAGATATTCACAAGCAAAGTTTCCCCTCCCGCCCCTTTTACCTAGTGTAAGCCATCTCTTCTCAGATGTGGAATGCAGTCCATAGACCAGACAGCTAACAGAAGGGGACAATCTTCTTCCTATTAGAACAATGAAAGCCCTGCCCCCCTTGACAGGTTTTTAAGGTTTTTCCCCTTATCTTAATTGAAGATTGTCCCTCTCTGCAGTCTACGTGGGCACCTCCCTTCTGATCTGGCTGAGCAGTGTTACATCAGTAAAAGGGGCGGGAGGGGGATACTTTGTAATTGAATTACTCTTGAACTACAACTCTGACATAATTGAAATAACACTCTCCAAAGTCCAAATACTATGATGATTAATTAGAGCTGCTTTTATTATGAAACATTACTATCCCTTTAAGTATTACTAATCCCCATTTTGTAGCTCTGGTGAAAGGAATTGAATTGTCCCCAGGTTCATCTCTCAAACATTTATGGTTTGAGAGATAACCGAACGCAAAGTTCCCCCCTCCCTCCCCCTTCCCTGAAGTCAGAGTTGTACTGACTGCAGGGGAAGTCTGTCGGACGACTGAAACGGTCTTCTACGTGTGGTTGGTTTCCAATCTCGGCTCTGCTGCAGAGCCGCAAGCCTGTCATATGACAGACTTCCCCTGCAGTCAGTACAACGCTGACTTCAGGGAAGGGGGAGGGAGGGGGAACTTTGCGTTCGGTTATCTCTCAAACCATAAATGTTAGGGGTTAAGTAATAGTTACACTTGTTTTACCCTACTGTTAACCCTTTGAGTGCCAGAGGGGTATGCAACTCATTGCTTTGCAATGCGTTGTGTACTCCTCAGGCACTCAAAGGGTTAAAAGTGAGTACTCGTGTATAATAACACAATTATGAACTTAGATTAAATCAGCTTCAAAGACTGTTGCGTTTCCACATGGGTTCACACAATGCTAAGCTCTTACAACTATGGTAGCTTAAGAAATACGTTTTCAAATCTCTTCACAAAGTGCTGAGTTTTCATTGAGCAGACTTAAGGTGACAACATATACCCTTAACCCTTTGAGTGCCAGAAAGGTGTCCAATGCATTGGTCTGTAATGCACTAGATACCTCTCTGTGACCCAAAGGGCTAAATCATGGACGTTTATAAAAACATACTCTTCAGGGTTCCACTGATCCCTGTGCAGTCTTGCAGGATGACAGTTTTGTACGCATCCCTTATTTAAAGGGATATGTGGTCACCTTAATTTCAGCATGCATTGTGCGTCCAGACCAGATCACAGGGGAGAGGGAAGTGCTGAGGGTTACAAATTCACTGGGATGAGATTCTGAGTTTATGATTGTGGAGGCCTCCTCTCTTCAGTTGGCCTTGGGCAGCTTTTTCCTTGTGCTCACTGAAGATTGTCCCTCTCTGCGATCCATCTGGACAGTCTTGCTGCTCTGAGGTGAGAAGTTACACCAGTGAAAGTGGCAGGAGGGGGGATACTTTATCATTCAATTACTCTTGAACTACAACTCTGACAGTACTGAAATAACACTCTCCCCAGCCCAGATACTATGAAGATTAATTGAAGCTGCTTTTATTGTGAAATGTTACTATCCCTTTAAGAGAGTGATTGTGCATGTGCACGCACCGTTCTCCAGTGGCCAGCCGTCTAGTCTCTTTCATTTGTAATATATGTTTTAATTTGTTGAAAGAGAGCAGTATATGATATTATGATATTAATAAGCAGTACTCATTAGTGAGCGGTCCATCATTTGTGCGGCTGAGGAAGATGGGAACTGTAGTACAACAGTAGGGAGACACCTGTTGGCCATCTCTGTTTGAATGGCGTGCTGGAGCAGTCGTTCAGTGTCCTCCCTGGCGAGTTGGGAAGCTGGGGCCTTATCGAATGTGCAGCGCCATGTGTACAGGAATAAAGGCGGCGACGGGTATCAAGAGAGAGCACACCAAGCAGCGAGGAGAAAGACAGCAGGAGACGTTTACAAACAAATCCCTTATAATACACTCTCTGTGTGTTTATCACACTGTTTGCTACTTTCTCCCGTATGGTTCATAGTGCACAGTGATGTGGCTCTGACAGTCAGTCTTGCATACTGCCTTGTGTAATAAAAACTTCCTCTCCCATCGTTGCTTGATGCTGGCGGTCTGTGTTCATGACAGTGCTCCATTATACAGAAATCTGGCTCATGTGTTCTGAGCTTATCATCGGAGAATGATAGGAGAACACTAGCCAGGTGTATCTTACTATGGTGTCGGCAAAGTAGCGCTGTGGAGCCTGTATAACGGAGAGGTGTGGTAGAGAGACCAACAGCAGGCTTTAACCCTTTGAGTGTCATACTTTGGATAACTCTCTGGCACTTTAAGGGTTAAGGAACAAATGGGTAAGCAACACATTGATTAGTGATGTGTTGCTTACTCCTCTGTTTCTTAAAGGATAAGGTATGTGAAAAGGTCATTGGCAACACATGGGTGACTGTGTTGAAATTACTTACGCAAGATATAGAATAAAGTTGCATGCATGTCCAGACAGTGGCACAGACACTTAGCTGTGAGCATATACACATACAGTCAGACACCTTGAATACCTGGGCCAGAGAGAGGCATTGGGGTGGTGAGGAGAGCAGAAGTGTCCCATAAGCAGCATATGGTGGTGGTGGTGTGTGTGTGTGAGGGAACATGGTCCGAAGTGAGTCAGTCATTTTTTTTTTTCTCTGAACAGGAGGAAAGTGAGGGCGGGCAAACTCCGTGCAGATATTTTGATAGGAGTGGCTTCACCCCCACCCGGCCACTCATGACAAAATCATGCTCCCTGTATCCCCCAAGAGGCGGTAATGAGGAGATTTGCATATCGTCTCCTAACTGCCGCCCTTGCGGTATGTCTGGCATGGAAGCAGAATTATGTGCGTCTTCTATTATCCCTTTGAGTGCCAGAGGGGTACACAACGCATTGCAAAGCGATGCGTTGCGTACCCCTCTGGCACTCAGAGGGTTAATGTGTGTGTGTGTGTGTGTGTGTGTGTGTATGTGTGAGTGTTGTAGGGCTTTCCGTGTTGAGTAAAACAATAGTACTCCCAATGCAAGGAGATGCTTCTTCAAAAGTTATCACAGAACTTGGCAGTTTTCTGAACGCTTCGGTTCAAGATGTTTTTCTACCTCATTGCTCTGTTGCTGCATCCATCTGTGGAAAGCTTGTGTCTGTGCACTCAGTTTTTCACAGGCAGGAATAGCAACGTCGCCACCTAGCGGCAAAAAACTTGAATGATGCATCTCCCAGCAGTTGAAGCATCTTTGATTTACTTAGCAGAAAAATTCCTATAACATCAATATTTTTAAAATAAGGGTTTACTGCCCCTTTAAAATGATACAAAGCCATTTTCATTTTATTGTTGATACTGACCCTTTAACAAAGCCAAGAAGTAATGTCATGCCGGGAAATTCTTCAGATTTACCCTGGAATATCTAAAAAACCAAAGTACCGTCAATGTTCTCCAATTGTTTACCTGGCAATGCTTATTTACCTATACCACCCACCCTCTTCCCTTCTCCCCCAACCCGTCTAACTCCCGTGCAGTGCAAGCAACATTATTTAGTCCGTCCCACACCAAGGAGAATGTAACACTACAGAGACCTGGTGAGCCAAATGTTCTAGGTATCGCCAAGTTCTAAGCACTAGGGTGGTGATTCTCAACTCCTGTCCACAAGACACAGCAACTGGTCAGGATTTAACCCTTTCAGTGCCAGAGGGATATGGAACTCTTTGCTTTTGCAATGCCTTCTGTACCCCTCTGGCACTCAAAGGGTTAAGGCCATCATAGATTAAGCATAAACAATGACTGAGCCGCTGAGTATACAACTGGTAACAAGCAAGGAGATCTTGAAAACCTGCACTATTAGTGTGTGCTGAGGACTAATATTGAGAAGAGTGAACTGGGAACTACTTCCTGGCACCAAAACTTGAGCTGCGGTATGTCACTGTGTACGACTTGAACCCTCATTAACCCTTTAAGGACCAGAGCGGTGTGCATTGTATTGCACACCCCACTGATCTCTAAAGCATTAATTATTATTGTAATAAAGACACTGTACTATGGATGTTATTTATGTATACAGATGGATTATATATATCTGTACATATACATGGACATGATGGGGGTTATAGAAACATAGAAACATAGAATTTGACGGCAGATAAGAACCAATCGGCCCATCTAGTCTGCCCAATTTCCTACTGTGTTAAAAAACAAACCTCAAACCTTTTTTGGTCCTTGGTCTTTTCTTATGTTAAGGACCGCCTTATGCCTATCCCATGCATGCTTAAATTCTGTCACTGTATTGACATCTACCACTTCTGCTGGTAGGCTATTCCACTTGTCTACTACCCTCTCAGTGAAGTAAAACTTTCTTACATTACATCTAAACCTGTGTCCCTCTAGTTTTAGACTATGGCCTCTTGTCCTAATGTTTTTACTCTTTTGAAATATACTTCCATCCTGTACTTTGTTGAATCCCTTCATGTATTTGAATGTTTCTATCATATCCCCTCTCTCTCTTCTCTCCTCCAAGCTATACATATTCAGATCCTTTAGTCTATCCTGATATTTCTTTTCCTGTAGACCAGTCACCATTTTAGTAGCCCTTCTTTGAATTTTCTCTAGAGTATATAATAATAACCCTTTACACTCATATTGGTTCCTGTCCCCATTGGGGCTCACAATCTAAATTCGCCTATCAGTATGTTTTTGTGTGTGGGAGGAAACCGGAGTAAACCCACGCAAACACAGTGAGAACATACAAACTCATTGCAGATGTTGCCCTTGGTGGGATTTGAACCCAGGACCCCAGCGCTGCAAGGCAACAGTGCTAACCACTGAGCCACTGTGCTGCTGTACTATGGTGTGATAAAGTAGATATCACTTCTCCAGGTCCTATGTTATTCTATGAACTAAATCTTCCTGCATTGGCTCCATTGAAAAATGTAGGACTCTGAGAAGTGATATCAATGGAGAAGTCATTTCCACATTATCATCTATTTATTATGCCTTAGTGCATCTTTCCCAGTGTGTTTCTTGGAACCGGGAAGCCAGACACTCTCTCCACTCCCTGCCTCAGGGGACCAGACACTGTCTCTCTCGCTCCCTGCCTCGGGATGCCAGATGCTGTATCTCTCTTTCTGCTTCCTGCCTTGGGGCACCAGATGCTGTCTCTCTCTCCTCTCCATGCCTCGGGGCACCAGACACTGTCTCTCTCTCGCTCCCTGCCTTGGGGCGCCAGACACTGCCTCTCTCTCTCGCTCCCTGCCTTGGGGAGACAGACACTGTCTCTCTCTCTCCAATCCCTGCCTTGGGGAGCCAGACACTGTCTCTCTCTCTCCAATCCCTGCCTTGGGGCGCCAGACAGTCTCTCTCTCTCGCTCCCTGACTCGGGGCACCAGACATTGTCTCTCTCTCTCTCCGATCCCTGCCTTGGGGCACCAGACACTGTCTCTCTCTCTCTCCCTGCCTCGGGGCGCCAGACACTGTCTCTCTCTCTCTGTGCCTCAGGGCACCAGATGCTGTCTCTCTCTGTCCGCTCCCTGCCTTGGGGCTCCAGATGCTGTCTGTCTCTCTCCGCTCCCTACCTCAGGGCACCAGATGCTGTCTCTCTCTATCTTGGGGCTTGGGGCTCAGATGCTGTCTGTCTCTCTCTGTGCTGCCTGCTGAAGGGCACCAGACTCTGTCTCTTTCGAACATTGATCAATTTTCTCATAACCCAAAGCCAGACACCAAGTATTGTCAGTGGGACAACAACAGTCTAAATTCTGTACTACCCTGACACTACGATATCACTTCCTGTCACATGGCAGCTCCACAGTTAACCCTTACATCTCTGGCACTCAGAGGGTTAAATCGAGGTCTGCATCAGACACGGGGATCAGAAAAAGTTGGAAAGAGAACTACAAATTCAAAACTGTACATTTATTAAAAAAAGCAAAAAAACAAAAGGAATCTTACTAAAAAAATACAGACATATAAGAAGCCACAGAAGCAGGGAGATGGGGGGGGGGGGCGTAGTGGTACATAAACTTGAGGTTGGGATAGCTGCTCTATTTGGGTGCTAGTGACATCTCCAATGCATTGAGAACAATGCATTGAAGATGTCACTAGAATCCAAGGGGATAAAATTTTGGGGAGGGAAAAGTGGCTGCTTCTTTTTTTAGATTCCTTTTTTCTTCTTTTTTTTTACCCTAAAAACAAACAAACATTAGTGATTAAAAAATATCAGTTTGAGGAGTATTAGGAGCGGGAGAGGTCAGGAAAGACAGGGCAGTAAAGAGTGCATGTTGGAGGTGAGTTGTACAAAGGGATCGTTCCATCACACTGCGGGGAGAGTGTAGGTCCCATGAGATCAGTCAACTTCTCCCTCTTCTACTCCTTGCCTTTCCCTTTCTTGCCTGAAAATAAAATAAAAAAAATTAATTAAATAGCTTAACAAATAACCTTTAAATGGATAGTAATGTCTACATTAAAGGCATAGTAATGTCTATATTAAAGTGCAGCTCCTTGTCTTCTATATTTGTTCTAAAACACGTAGCGCTATGTTTAATTACTTACAGTTCTGTAGTTCAAAAGATAGTAAAGCTGAAGGAATCCCCGTCCTGCCCCTTTCCCTGTGCCACTGATCCTCTCTGTCTGGTCCGGATGGAGAGCGACGAGGGACAATCTTCAGTAAGCAAAAGGAAAATCCTGCCCTATTTCATCAAGGTGGGCAAGGTTTTCCATATACTTACTGACTGAAGATTGTCCCTCGCTGCATCCATCCTGTCCCACGACTGGATCACAGATCTAATGGGAGGAGGCCAGGAGGGGCGGGAGGGGGATCCTTTCAGCCTGAAAATCTTTTGAACTACAGAACTGTAAGAAATTAAACATAGCATTACGTGTTATAAAAAACATATAGAAGACTCGGAGCTGCACTTTAAAGTGTTAGTAATGTCCACAAAAAGTTTTTTACATTTAGAAGAGCTTAAAAAGCTGAGCTGAATGCAAAAAAAAACGTATCTCTCAAACCGCTATGGTTTAAGATATACAGGTGTTTAAAGTTTGATCTCTCCTACTGAAAGCTGTAAAGCTGTCGGAAGGAGATTCGTGTCAGCTGACATGGAGGCGCTTGAGCAGAGCTGCAATCTCGTTATTTACCACAAATCCTTTCATTGGAATGGTCTAAAATGAGTGCCTGGTTTTCAAGCACACGTTTTAGACCATTCCAATGAAGGGATTCATGGTAAATAACGAGATCGCGGCTCTGATCAAGCGCCTCTGTGTCGGCCTACACGGATCTCCTGCTGACAGCTTTACAGCTGTCAGTAGGAGAGATCAAATTTTAAATGTCTGTATCTCTTAAACCATAGCGGTTTGAGAGATATGTTTTTTGCATTCAGCTCAGCTTTTTAAGCTCTTCTAAATGCAAAAAACTTTTTTGTGGACATTACTAATACTTTAATATATATTGCTGTCCCTTTAAAGGGTTAGTAATGTCTTACTTGAATAAAAAGTAATATTGTAGATAATCCAAAAAGAAATCGATCAGTGCAAGTCCTATCTCTCAGACCTTTATGGTTTGAGAGACATAACGTTTTGAAGTTCCCCCTTCCTCCCCTTTCCCTGACATCAGCTGTAAGCTGACAGCAGTAGATCCTGTCAGACTATTTATATGAAGGTATCTGACAATCCTGGTCTGGGGACCGGCAGGCGGCTCTTCAGTAGAGCCAAGATACCGAAATCTAAAAAGAAATACTTCATTGGAACGTTCCACAAAGTGTGCATGTGAACTAGGCACATTTTGTGGACTGTTCCAATTATGTATTTCTTTTTAGATTTCGGTATCTCGGCTCTGCTGAAGAGCCGCCTTGAGTAGGCTGATACTTATCTCCTGCTGTCAGCTTTACAGCTGACATCAGTTAGTGGAGAACTTTAAAACATCATATCTCTCAAATCATGATGGTTTTGAGAGATAGGACTTGCACTGATCAATTTCTCCTTGGATTATCTACAATATTACTTTTTATTCCAGTAAGACATTACTAACCCTTTAATCCTTTAAAGGGATAGTAATACTTCATTTTAACTTTATTTTATTTTGTAGGCATTAAAAAAACATGAAGAATGATATAAGGCTTATCTCTGAAACCTTTATGGTTTAAGAGATATTCACAAACAAAGTATCCCCCCCCTGTTCAACCAGATCAGAAGGGAGATGCCCAGGTAGACTGCAGAGAGGGACAATCTTCAATTAAGATAACGGAAAAAGCTGAAAAACTTGTCAAGGGGGGAAGGGCTTTCATTGTTTTCATACAAAGAAAATTGTCCCCTTCTGTTATCTGTACTGTCATACAACCAGACTCACATCTGAGAAGAGATGGCTTACACTAGGTAAAAGGGGCGGGGAGGGGAACTTTGCTTGTGAATATCTCATAAACCATAAAGGTTTGAGAGATAAGACTTATATCATTCTTCATGTTTTTTTAATGCCTACAAAATAAAATAAAGTTAAAACGAAGTATTACTATCCCTTTAAGGACCAACATTGGCACACAATGAGTTGCACAAATTGGCAGGCAATGCATTGCACAAATCACCACACTCTCCCCAAAAACTGAACCTGCTCACATAATTCTTAGACATCTGTCATGGCTCCCAATTCACGCATCAATTACAAAGTCCTTCTTCTCACCTTTAATGCTCTCCACACAGCCACCCCCCTCCTTACATCTCTTCCCTCATCTCCTCTTATGTTCCAGGCCACCTCCTTCTCTCAGTACACAACACCCTTCTTGTTACACCATCCACACCCTCTGCCCTCTCCCATCTCAATCCTCTTTCACTTTCCGCTTCCTACCTATGGAACTCTATACCTCTCTCCCTACGTCTTGAACAATCCCCCTCTGTCTTTACATCTACCCTGAAATCGTATCTCCCTGAGCACTAGGACCATGCACTACCTTTTGGCAAATTCAGCATTTGAACTCACAGCACTTGACACCCTCATACCCTGTTGTCTGTCTCCTATTACCCATTTAGACTGTAAGCTCCTTGGGTAAGGGACCTCTCTCCTGTTGCTTCTATGAATGTGACACTTATTTTATCCCATTTATTTACTGTAACATACTACAATTGTAAGACACTGCGCACACTTTGTGGCAACATATAAATAAAGATATACATACATACATTCATCTGGTCCTTAAAGGGTTAAAAACATATAGTACCGGCATTAAAATCCTATAGAACAATTCACTAAGCGTGTGTTTGTCAGAAGCCATCATGCGCAGTAGAGACTGCCCGCGCTGCTGCTGATAAGGGCGCGGGGCTCCGGTGCGCAGAGTGGACTGTCGTCTGAATTCGGAGAACCCTGCTCTGTATCAGCCGCGTCACGGGCAGTCTCTACTGCGCATGACTGCACCACGGCTGGTGCTGGGTGACACCGTGGCCTGTGTACACGGGCTCTTCAACTAGTTATATATAAAAAGTCCTACAAGAGATATGATCTCTTTAACCCTTTGAGTGACAGAGGGGTGTGCTGTCACTCAAAGGGTTAAAGAGATCATATCTTTTGCAATACAATGAGTATCCCTCTGGCATTCAAAGGGTTAACCTCCTGGTTGCTGGAGACAAAGCAGAAGAGCAACAAAAAGGTCGATAAACCACTTTAAAGCGTAACTTTCATTAAAATTAAAGTGCCCCCCAAGTCATTATACAAATACACATATCAGTACGAGTGTGATCCTCTTTTCTACCCCACAACAGGCAGAAGGTCCCGTTTCACGGCTCTACTAGGCCCCTTGTGCACTCTGCTAGAGATTCCTCCTTGTCAGCTGATTAAATGCTGAAGGTGGCTGGCATCGTAGTTGGGGTACTTGCTACAATGGCGGGTACCCCCTAAAGCCTACTCCCTAGGAGTGCAGAGTAGCAGAGTCACAGTTCTTCCTTTGTCACAGTCCTTACCTTTTCCCTTTCCTTTCCTCCATCTCTTTTTTCTTTTTATCTGCTCCCTTCCTTTTCTTTCTGTTTCCAATTCTGTCATCTTCACCCACTTGATTTCTACTCTCTCTTCCTCTTCTCCTGTCCCCCCTGAATCTGCCTTCTCACTTCCCAATGTGGGAGAAGTATCTGGAGTATGTTTCTTAATGCTGGGAACAATACACCTCCTTCCCAGGCTTTCTATTAATCACACATATTGGCTTAGTAGTCTGTGCTACCCTGGAAGAGCCTTGGACGTTTAACTGCTGTTTTATTAACTGTTGTATTGTTTTGGAGTCAACTGTCTCTCATACTTTGAACACTTGGAACTACTGTTCATAGGTGTTTGTGTACATGCTATAATGTTTTCTTTTCTTTAATCAAAATCTTTAAAAAAAAAAAATACGACTATGATCCTGAATAAGTCCAGCGTTATTGAGAAATCCGGCTTGTTCCAAGACAAACAGGCAGGCATCTTGCTGTAGAGGAATATGTGCTCCTGCACCATCAGTCCCTTCCTGTACCTTAAAGGGGATGTTTATCTTCTTCACAACTTTGGCTAAATCATTTCAGTACCAATAATAACCAATGGAAAGTGTGTTCTTTTTTTAAAAAAAATCTGCCCGTTTGAAGAAATTCTAAGTTTAAGTGTACCTCTGTTACTACTTCTGGCAGATAGTGCTGACCGGATCTGTACCGTAGTCTCAGCTTCTATGCAGCCTCCTCCGATGATGGAGGCTGTCTGTCTCTAAGCTGGAGGACTTTCATTGGCAGAGATCGACTTCTGGCCAATGAAAGTCCTCCAGCTTAGAGACAGACAGCCTCCGTCATCAGAGGAGGCTGGATAGAGGCTGAGACTATGGTACAGATCCGGTCAGCACTATCTGCCAGAAGTAGGAACATAGGTACACTTAAACTTAGAATTTCTTCAAACGGGCAGATTTTTTTTTTTTTTTTTTTTTAAAAAACACATTTTCCATTGGTTATTATTGGTACTGAAACGATTTAGCCAAAGTTGTGAAGGGGTAAACATCCCCTTTAAGGTACAATGCCACTCCCCCTCACCAGTCCTAGAGGAGACTGGGACTGACAATACAGACTCACAGATGCCTCTTCTGCAAGATGTCTGCGCTGATTCCTGCTGAACAAGTTGGATTTCTCAAAAATGCCAGACTTATTCAGGATAATATAAGTATTGATATGTGTATCGTTATTTGTAGAATGATTTGGGGGGCACTTTAATTTGAATGAAAGTTCCACTTTAAAGGGATAGTATTACTTCAAAATTACTATCCCTCATATTGTAGCCCTTAATAAACTGAGTTAAATGACACCAGTGGCATCTCTCAAACCTTTATAGTATAAGAGATAGCCGCTTTCAAAGTTTCCTCTCCCTGCTGTCAGCGTTCTGCTGCCAGCAGGAGAATCCGGTCCCGGGACAGGCGGAGGCTCTTCAGCAGAGCCGATATCTCGTTATGGAAGGAAAAATGATTCATTGAAACAGTCTTCTACGTGTGCTTGGTAACCAAGCACACGTAGAAGACTGTTTCAATGAATCATTTTTCCTTCCATAACGAGATATCGGCTCTGCTGAAGAGCCTCCTCTTGATTCAGAGACCGGATTCTCCTGCTGGCAGAAGAACGCTGACAGCAGGGGAGAGGAAACTTTGAAAGCGGCTATCTCTTAAACCATAAAGGTGTCATTTAACTCAGTTTATTAAGGGCTAAAATATGAGGGATAGTAATTTTGAAGTAATACTATCCCTTTAAATCTCTGTATATGGCTCCACAGAGAAAGCTTTATAAATGGCCGTATAAAAGATCTAGATCAGGGGAAGTCAAGTGTTGAACTAAAACTACCATCATCATCATCATCCCCAACCAGCCAATGACTGGAGGTCCAGTGTCTGACTACCCATGATCTAGATGTGTTACCATGTAGGGGATGTACTACAGAACAAGACAGGACCATGTGTCACCTCTTACTGGTGCACCAAGCTCAAGAAATGAATAGGCAGCCAGCTGTTCTCCAGCATTTTTCCAGGCTAAGGTTGATACAAATAGATTTGTATAACTTATAACTGCATATAGAATAACAATGAGTTTAATTTATATCAGTCTATAAAAGACTGTTGAACTACAATTCCCATCATTCTTAGTCAGCCAATGGCTGGCTGAGGATGAAGGGAGTTGTAGTTCAAAAACAGCCAAGAGAAGAGCAGGTTGTCCTCCCATTGAGTAAAGAATCATTCTTGTAACAGTGTCACAGTGGTCTCCTGCATACAATGCCACGCACAGATCTCATATGAACAGTAAAATGGACTGTGCCCCCCCCCCATTTCTTACCTTTGGATTTAGACTTGGTTTTGGGGGAACAAGGCTTAGTGGCCTCAACGGTCTGCTGGCACTCTGCATTGTAAAGAGCTTTCTTTAGGGTCCCAGAACGGATCTTCAGGCCAGTGGTGGTGTCACAGTCTCCCCAATTTTCAAACTTGTACTTACAGTCAGCTGTAGGGGGCGACATCAACATATACAATGAGTGGGAGAAGTTAGTATTCCTGCCTCATCCACATAAGAGAGAGAGAGAGAGAGAGAGAGAGAGCTGTTTAACCCTTTGACTGCCAGAGAGGAACGTAACACACCACCCCTCAAAACTTGGAGCCGTAGGCAGCTGCCAACTCTGCCTGTTAGAAAATCTGGCCCTGGAGCTGCCAACCGCAGGTCTCCATAGAATATGATAGTAACAGCTTTATCATTTTGTGACAGTTTGAAAGATTATAACTTTTGAGTATAACAACTACCAACAGTGGGAGTGCCCTTCTTTTATGCAACAGGAAAAGCCCTAAAACGTATAGGTTTTCATAATAAAGAGTTTACTGCTCCTTCACAGTTCTTATAGCTTTAAACTCTTCCGTTATCCTCTGGTTAGTGCAAGGCTCGGTGATGTCCGTGCTGAATGAATCCTTCATGGGAGATTACACTATTCTGTATGTAAATCCAAGTGATGGCAGATTCACAGACAAGGGGCTTCTATTGAGTTGAATAAAGAGGAGAGTAATGTCCCACAAGAGAATCATTCAGTGCAGATGTCTCCAGCCTTGCAGAACACCGTGATCTGCAGGGCTTACCGGAGAACGATGGAGGAGTTTACAGCAATGGGAACTCTATCCCCCCCAGCATTTAAAAGGGTCTTGGTACTGCACGTTTAAAGGAAACTTGTGTAACACCTACAAATAATCTCAGATTATATAATCTCAATTACCCCATATTCCATTAGACTGTAAAAAACGCTATTTGTTTTTGAGGTCTAAAATCGACATAGTAACATAGTTACATACATAGTAACATAGCTGACGAGACTGAAAAAAAAAAAACATGCATCCATCAAGTCCAGCCCATGCCAAACACACCTCTGTTGAAGGCAAAAAAATAAAAAAAAAAAAACCCTGATGCATTTCCAATTTTTCCCCAAGTGGGTAAAAAATTCATTCCTGACTCCAAATGGCAGTCAGATATTTCCCTGGATCAACATTCTATCTGCTTTGAAGCCATCTGTCATAATTTTCAATATTGTTCTGTGCTAGATAGGCATCCATTGTTTTTTTGAAAGCAGTTACATTATCCCAAGTACAACATCCCGAGGCCAAGAATTCTATAGCTTTACCGCCCTTACTGTAAAAGATCCCTCCCTTTGTTTTAGTCAAAAGCACCTTTCCTTTATGGATGACCTCTCGTTCTTCGCTCAGTTCTTTGCGTAAATAATCTAGTCTTATATATGCTCTATGGGAACAAGCATTCGTGCCTTTTGGATCACTCTCTGACTCCCATTGTCATAGCAATCTTGATAGATGTCCCAGAAACAATAAAGCTGCATTGTCTACAAATGGCCTAAAATAAGCTAACATCCTTTCTGAATAAAAGAGCAGTGAGTAATAATCTCAATAAATGAATATACTTAGCTTCTCTTCTCTCCTGAGGAAAGTGGACAAACAAAAACTAACCTTATGATGTCTCAATAGGACAGTTAACACATGTATTGATAAAAACAGGTTTCAGGCACATAAGAGAATTTTTTTTTCAGATGCTAGCTGGGAGATCATGAAATGTAACCCTTTTAGGTCCAGAGTGGTGTTAACACATTACTTTGCCATGCATAACACACACACCTGTCCATAAAGAGTTAAAGGGATAGTAATGTTTCACAAAAAAGCAGCTCTGATTAATCTTCATAGTATTTGGGCCATGGAGAGTGATCTTTCAATACTGTCAGAGTTGTAGTTCAAGATTAACTGAATGACAAAGTATCCCCATCCAGCCTCTTTTACCTAGTGTAAACCACCTCCCCTCAGATGTGGAATCTGGTCTCTTGACCAGACAGATACGGCAAGCTACAATATTCTTACTGTGAGCGTAAGGAAAACCCTGCTCCCCTTGACAAGTTTTTCAGGTTTTTCCCTTATGCTCACTGAAGATTGTCCCTCACTGCGATCCATCTGGACAGTCTTGCTGCTCAGTGGTGAGCAGTGTTACATCAGTAAAAGGGGCGGGAGGGAATACTTTATCATTCAATTAATCTTGAACTACAATTCGGACAGAAGATTAATTGGAGCTGTTTTTATTGTGAAACATTACTATCCCTTTAAATGTAGATCAACCAAATGCATTTTTAGGTGTGAATGTTTATTAATCCTTTGAGTGACAGAGAGGTATGCAACACTTTGCAAAGCAATGTGTTTCATACCCCTCTCACACTCAAAGGGTTGCATCCCCCCAAAGCAGCCTTTCACGTTTCACAAGCTATGCTGTTTAATCATAGGCTTAATGCACATGACACATCACAGGAAATTTAAATCCCCTTTAATTGCAGTGACATGACACACAGGTGCACGAAATCCAAAATGAGGTGAAAAAATTATTAAAAAAGAAACCATCTCTATACATATAATACACATTTATATAGGCAAAGTATTCTGATGACACATTTGGAAAACATGACTAATATCTCATTTGGCATTCAGCCTGTCTGATCACTCAGATGTCTGGCTGTAGTTGAACAATGGGAGAGCACGGGCTGGCTGTAACTAGGCGCTCCGGTACCGGGGCACTTAGTAACAGCCAGTAGCAACATTGCTGAAACATGTGATTCGCTAGATTAGCGAATCACATGTTGCAAAAGCTGAATGACAGGGACAGTATTTGTAAATGCTGTCCCTGTCACATCTCTCTGCCTCCCTCCATCTTAGACACTTCTGAGGTGGAGAGAGACAGAGAGACATCGTGCTCCAGAGTTCCAGAGCTGTTCCAGTGTTAAAAAAAGTTTTAAAAAAATATTTTAAACCCAAAATTAACCCCTTGATCACTGTCACTGCAGTGATCAATAAAATCCACCCCCTCTGATCACTTTAAAAGTGATCAATTGCTGCAGATCAGCTTTTGCTGATCTGTGTTACTCCCCCCACCCCCCTTGTACTTTTTTTTACATTTTTTTGTATTCTTTTTTTTTTTTTTTTTTTTTTAAATAATACTGATTATTTTGTATATTTAGGTATTTTAGGTAGGTAGTTTGGTAGGTTTAGTGTATACGTGTGTTAGGGAAAGGTTTAGGGTTATAATTAGGTTTAGGAGTAGAGTAGGGAAAAAAAAAAAGTTTATTTTATTTAAGTTTGAGTTATAAGCTAGTTTAGATAGGTAGTTGGTTAGGTAGGTTCAGGGAATACGTGGGTTAGGGTAAGGCTTAGGGATAGATTTAGGTTTAGGCATAGCGTAGGGAAAAAAAACAAAAATAACCCCAAAAAATTTATCATATGAATAGTTTGGGGTTAGAGTTAGGGTTGTTAAGTAGTAGGTAGGTAGTTATTTAGGAGAAATTAGAAATGTATTTAGTTTAGGGTAGGTGTTCATAATGCAGCGCCGTTATAGTTTAGAAGAGGCATATGCCTTTTTGGAGTCTGACTCAGAAGCCACAGACACTGCGTCAGATTTTTATATAACGCAGTTTTCAGAGAGTGAGAGCAGCTCTAGTGATGACGCTGGGCCTTCTGTGAAAAAAAGATGCACTGCTCCAAGAGCTGCCCCAGCAACTGCCCCAATAGCTGTCCCAGTAACTGCCAAAAGACTTTCCCAAAGAGCTGTCCCAAGACCTGCCCAAAGAAATGCCACAAGACCTGCCACTCCTCCTGAACCAAATGAATGGGTATCACCAACTAATTTAAACCCACAAATCCCAGAATTCACCGGCAGCCCAGGAATTCAAATTGATGTGGAAGGATTTACCCATGATCAGTTTATTGATTTGTTTTTGGGGGAAGACATTTTGGGGGAAATTGTGTCCCAAACCAATTTGTATGGAGCCCAGTATATTGTCGCCAACCCATCAGCTATCCTTATTAAGCAAGAAGTATGGAAGCCCACAGACATCACAGAATTTAAAGGGATAGTAATACTTAAAATGTAAAATAAAATATGTTGTAGGGTTTATTCCCCTGAGTAAAACAAGAGTACTCCCACTGCTGAAAGGTGTTTCATTCAAAAGTTATTAATTTTCAAAGTTGAATTTTTTAGGTGCAATATCACAGTGGCCTGAAATTGTACAGTGGCGCTGTTGCTACACGATCCTATGGACAGCTCTGGTCCCGGGACCATAAATCTCCATAGGATGGTGTAGCAACAGCGCCACTGTACAATTTCAGGCCACTGTGATATTGCACCTAAAAAATTCAACTTTGAAAATTAATAACTTTTGAATGAAACACCTTTCAGCAGTGGGAGTGCTCTTGTTTTACTCAGGTGAATAAACCCTACAACATATTTTTTTTTTACATTTTAAGTATTACTATCCCTTTAAGCAATTCTGGGCCCTAATAATGGCAATGGGGATAATAAAAAAGCCAAGTATAAGATCCCACTGGAGCAAAAACCCCATATGTGATACCCCTATATTCCCCAAGACAATGACCAGGTCCACATTTGAAGTGATTTTGTACTTCATGCATTTTAGTGGTACTACCCTGTGCCTCCCAAAAGAACACCCCCAGTTTGACAGACTGTACAAAATTCACCCCCTAATAAATAATTTACAGCAAAAATTTGCCCAAATATATACGCCCCAAAGACAAATTAGTATAGATAAATCCCTAATGAAGTATAAAGGCAGGTTAGGGTTCAAGCAATACATCACCTCCAAGCGCTCCAAGTTTGGTGTTAAATTTTATCAATTTTGTGAAAGTGCCACAGGCTTCACCCAGGCATTTAGAATTTATGAGGGCAAGGACAGCCAACTTGATCCTCCTGGTTGCCCCAAATTTATGGGAACAAATGGGAAAATCGCTTGGGATCTAATTTACCCATTATTAAATAAAGATTATCAGTTATTTGTTGATAACTATTACACCAGCCTCCTTTTATTTAAGTCTCTTTTTTGTTTGGACACCGTGGCCTGTGGCACTGTTAGGCATAAACTGCAGGGAGTTGCCAAAAAAACTTGTAGATAAAAACTGGGACGTCCTTATCTTTGTGCCAACAGGCGCTGCTGGCAGTTAAGTGAAGGACAGAAAAGAGGTCTACATGTTGACCACCATGCATGAGGACAGAACTGTGGCAGTCACTGTTCGTGGCAGGAGAGGGGTACTGAGAAAGCCAGTCTGCATCAGGGACTATAATAAGAACATGGGGGAAGTTGATCTGAGTGATCAACTAATACAGCCATACCTCGCAATGAGGAAGTGTAGGGCATGGTATAAAAAAGTTGATATCTATATGATGCAGACTGCAGTACATAATTCATTTTTACTTTTCAAACTGGCAAACCCCAATCCAAAATGTATGTTTTTACAGTATCAGCTACAACTTATTTCCCTATTTTTGTTTCTAGGTGTGCCAGAAATGATTCCAGTAAGACCCAGGGTAGCACACTTTATTTATAAAATCCCCCCAACTCCCCAAAAGAACAAACCACAGAAGCGCTGCAGGGTTTGCTACAGCAAAGGAATACGGACAGACACCACCACTTACTGTCCTCATTTCCCTTCCAAACCTGGCCTCTGCCAGAAGAAGGGGCTAAACACTAATCAATGCAGTTTTTAAAATCTACACCAATTCTGTGCTTGAAATTCACATCAACATTGAAGTCAAAGTGTGAAAAAAACTGTTTGTTTGTTTTTTTACTTAAGTCAAGATTTACGAGGGAATTGGGGTAAAATGGCTGTGTAAAAAAATTTGAAAACATACACAAAATGAAAGCCTGGGGTGTATACTTTCCAAAAATATACACTGTTGGGGGGAAATCTTAGAGTGGAGCGCTGTTACACAGCCCCAAATGAGACATGGCACCAGTTAACCAAGATGTGAACATTCAATATTTGTTCAAAATTGGGCCCTGTAGCTCCCCCAAACCTTGAGAAACCTATGCATACGGGGTATTGCCGTACTCAGAAGATGAAGCTGAACACTAAAAAATGCATTTTTAAAAATCGTCACCTATAATGTGCTTGAAACTCACATCAACATTGAAGTCAAAGTGTGAAAAACGCTGATTTTTTCACTTACGTCAAGATTTACAAGGGACTGGTGGTAAAATGGCTGCGTAAAAAATTTGAAAACATACATAAAATGAAAGCCTGGGGTGTCTACTTTCAAAAATATACACTTTTGGGGTGGAATCTTAAGGTGGAGCACTGGTACACAGCCCCAAATGAGACATGGCACCAGTGACGCAAGCTGTGAAAATTCAAAGTGTGAAACTGGAAACGCGCATGTTCCAATTTGTCCCCGTAGCTCCCCCAAACCTTGAGAAACCTATGCATATAGGGTATTGCCGTACTCATAAGAAGAAGCTGAACACTAAACAATGCATTTTTAAAAATCTTCACCTATCATGTTCTTGAAATTCACATCAACATTAAGTCAAAGTGTGAAAAACGCTGATTTTATTTACTTACATAAAGATTTACTAGGGATTGATGGTAAAATGGCTGCGTAAAAAATGTGAAAACATACATAAAATGAAAGCCTGGGGTGTCTACTTTCCAAAAATATACACTTTTGGGGGGAAATCTTAGAGTGGAGCACTGTTACACAGCCCCAAATGAGACATGGCACCAGTGATGCAAGCTGTGAAAATTCAAAGTGTGAAACTGGAAACGCCCATGTTCCAATTTGGGCCCCGTAGCTCCCCCAGACCTTGAGAAACCTATGCATATGGGGTATTGCTGTACTCAGAAGAAGGAGCTGAACACTAAACAATGCATTTTTAAAAATCTTCACCTATCATGTGATTGAAATTCACATCAACATTGAAGTCAAAGTGTGAAAAAAGCTGATTTTTTTTTACTTACGTCAAGATTCACAAGGGATTGGTGGTAAAATGGTGGTAAAATGGCTGCGTAAAAAATGTGAAAAAATACATAAAATGAAAGCCTGGGGTATCTACTTTCCAAAAATATACACTTTTGGGGGGAAATGCTTAGAGTGGAGATCTGTTACACAGCCCCAAATGATACATGGCACCATTGACGCAAGCTGTGAAAATTCAAAAGAGGGCACTTGGGAGGTATACTTTTCAGCATACAAGAAACTAAAATGCTCTATCCATAGGCATAGAAATTTAATTTTGTATTTGTCCCTTATGGTGCAGTTGGTTTATTCCAGAGTAACAACAGTTTGCTTTTGTAAATATGTGCCTTATTCATGGGTACAATTCTAGAACAAGTTTTACTTTTGGAACAAGTTTTACTCTACTGAAAGAGTGGTAGATAAGTGCAATAGACTACCAGTTGAAGTGGTAGAGGTTAATACAGGTAAGGAATGTAAGCATGTATGGGCTAGGCATAACACTGTCCTGAATATAAGACAAAACAAAGGAGCAAATAAGGTTTGAGTTTTTACAGTAGGAAAATGTTCAGACTAGATGGGCTGAAAGGTTCTTAACTGCTGTCAAATTCTACGTTTCTAACAATTTCACCATAGTGGGTAATTAAAATCTCCATTGGTTTAAATATGGCCTTTAACCCTTTGAATGCCAGATAAATCTGCATCACATTGTTGGTGATATCCCTTGAATTCTTCTTAAAAGCACATTTAATTCAAGTGGACGAGTGTGGAATTTTCATTTCAACCCTAACTTGATGAATAAGGTCCATTGTGCAGGCACTGATTTTCAATTAGGCTGAATAGGCAGATAGCTAGAAATCCAAATTTGAGGGGTGATGCTTTAGCTGTGTTGGCCACACCCACATTCTGAATTATGGGTGTGGTCAATCCAATGTCAATGCCCTGCACCAGTTTATATGTAACTCTTTACTTTCTATTATTTAACCCCTGAGATGCTAGAGAGGTCTCCAATGCATTGCAAAACAACACATAAGAAAGGTCTCTAGAAACCAAGGTGCTAATAGATTTTTTGTGCTTCCATGTCATAGACCAAGAGCGCTTCTGTGCCAGGGTAAAAAGGGCGGGACTGTTGGTGAGACCATGTGAGAAGTGAGGGTGTGGCCAGGGGCAGAGGTAACTCTCTGAGTGCCAAAGGGATATGCAACACATTGCTTTGCAGTGCATTGCACCCCGTTTAACACTCAAAGAATTAAGTGTGCCTAGCCAAGGAAGACCTAAGGTGTAAATCCGGTCCATTTTTATGTGTGTATGTGAATGTGGGTGTATCAATGTGTGTGTGAATTATTACTCGAGCTGAACTACGAACCAGAGGTCTTCCATTAAGCCTAGAGGAATGGCGCTTTCAACTAAACAAAGGCAGGGATTTTTTACTGTAAGGGTGGTAAAGCTGTGTAATTCTTTGCCTCAGGTTGCTGTGCTTACAGATACTCTAACTGCTGAAAAAAAAAGTAATCAATACTTATCTAGCACAGAACAATATTGAGAATTATGACATTTGGCTTCAAAGCAGATTGGTTGTTGACCCAGGGAAATATCTGACTGCAATTTGGAGTCAGGAAGGAATTTTTTTACCCATTTGGGGCTTAATTGGAAATAGCTTCAACTTTTTTTTTTTTTTTTGCATTCCTCAGTCAGGATCAACATGGTTGATTTGGCATGGGCTGGATTTGATGGGCGTATGTCTTTTTTCAGGCTCATCAACTGTGTTACTATGTTACTATGTATGTGTGTGTGTATCTATAAGAGAAAGAGATTTGTGTTGTGAAAAAACAGTTGTCTGGTGTCTGATCACACATTAGAATAGATTAAAGTGGCTCTATCACCTACGTAGATAACTTAGCGAATAAGCTTAAAAGTTATTATTAAAAAAAATATATATATAGGTTATTTTCCTGAAAATTAAAGTTTAAAGTGTGCCATAAATGCTACTTCCACCCAAACTGCTCTTGCCACAGTTTGCTGCTCTGCCTCCGCCCCCGTCCCTCTACCCAGCATCCTCAGATGACGGAGACTTTCTGTTAGTAAGCTGGAGAGATCTCATTGGCAGAGATCGATATCTAGCCAATGAGATCTCTCCAGCTTACTAACAGAACCCCTCCGTCATCGGAGGATGCTGGGAAGAGGGACGGGGGCGGAGGAAGAGCGGCAAAAAGCAGTTTACCCGAAAGTAGCATTCAGGGCACACTTTAAACTTTAATTTTCGAGGCAAATAATTTTTTTTTTTTTTTTTTTATTAAAAACTTTAAAACTTATTCTCTAAGTTATCTACCTAACAAGAATAACTTGTAAAGTGGTGATAGATCCACTTTAGATATATGTGATGTTGCACAGTGAAAGTATCAGTTCTGTGTCTCTCTGCACTATTAGATTGAAACTTTGTATCAGTGTTATGATTTGAGATAGATGTATCATTTTTCAGAGAAATTCAGAAGCGCTGTTTACCTGTGTAGTACTGCTGTATGTGTACAAATAGGCAGACAGACCTGTGTATATGGGGAAAATAGGCCTGCGGCCCATATTTTACCTCTCTATGTTAGAGGATTTAACCTTTTGAGTGCCAGAGGGGTACGCAACTCAAAGGCTTAAGACTCATAGTTAATGTGCGTAAATTCAAGTCAATAGAAAGGGTGGTAGTTTCATGAAATAGCTTCTCAGTTGAAGTGGTAGGAGCTAATCTGTTAAGATAATGGAATGATGCCTGGGGTAGACATGTCTATTCTGAGAATGATGTAAGACAGCTTGTTAAGAGACAGAAAAATGGACAGATTGGATGGGACAATTGCTACTTATCTGCTGTCAAAATCTACGTGTTTGTGTCATGTCACTGCAATTAATGGGGTTTAAATTTCCTGTGATGTGTCTAAGGTGTTAAGTCTATGATTAAGAACTAGCACGCTTGCAATGTGAAGGCTGCCTAGAGGCAATGTATTCTATAATCTTTGTGCTATGCGATCTTCATTGACTTTGTAATGTTACGCCTGGGGCAAGTGTCATAATTGATGCAGCAGCCTGCGTGAGAGCAATTGTGTGTGTGTGCATTTGTGTGTGCAGGCTCACAATGTGTGTGTGTGTGAGCGTGTGTGAGCAATATGTACAAGGCCAGATTTCCATCCTAGGTGACCCTAGGCAAGGCCCTCTAGGTGCATTTAGCTCTGCCATTGACCACACCCCCACCTCTCACATGACCTCACCCCCAGTTCTATCCTCTGTTTTCTGGCACAGAAAATACCCTTGGCCTATAACAAATGAGAAGGAAAAAAAAAAAGAACAATTTTAACCCCTTGGTTGCTAGAGTGATCTCCAACACATTGTAGAGCAATGCATTGGAGATTTCTCTAGCAACCAAGTGTTAGTAATCCTTTTCCTCTAATAAATCCATGACACTTCTACTTTATAGAGGTTTTAATATTGTGATATCATGCAGTTTACAGATTCTCAGTCTTTAATCATAGCAGCATTGTTTCAGGATAGACTTGTATCAGGGATTAAATAATATGCAGTAAAGGTGTATATAACTGGTAAAGAGACATTGAGATTGCTTTGGACACACCCAAAGTTCTGGATGTGGGTGTGGCCAGCACAGCAGAGGCTCCTCCTCTCAAAATGTGGTGCTCTAGGCAGTTGCCTAATCTGCCTATTGGGAAATCAGGCCCTGAATGTGCGTGTCAGTGTAATGCAGTGTTTGTTTGGATATAAGTGTGCATGTGTGTGTAGTGTGTGCATGTGTGTGTATGTATGTGTGCACTGTGTGTGTATACATTCGTAGTGTGTGTGTGTGTGTATGTGTTCAGTGTGTGCATGTGTGCAGTGTTTAAGTGTGTGTGTATTCGTGTGTAGTCTGTGCACTGGTGTAGTGAGCTTCCCAAATGGGCTTTTGTGATACACCCAATCAATTTTGTTGCTCATTAAAGGGATAGTAATATTTCGTCTTATCTTTATTTTATTTTGTAGGCATTAAAAAAACATGAAGAACGATATAAGTCTTATCTCTCAAACCTTTATGGTTTGAGAGATATTCACAAGCAAAGTTTCCCCTCCCGCCCCTTTTACCTAGTGTAAGCCATCTCTTCTCAGATGTGGACTGCAGTCCATAGACAATACAGATAACCGCAGGGGACAATCTTCTTCCTATGAGAACAATGAAGGCCCTGCCCCCCTTGACAAGTTTCTCAGGTTTTTCCCTTATCTTAATTGAAGATTGTCCCTCTCTGCAGTCTACCTGGGCACCTCCCTTCTGATCTGGCTGAGCAGTGTTACATCAGTAAAAGGGGAGGGAGGGGGATACTTTGTCATTGAATTACTCTTGAACTACAACTCTGACAGAATTGAAACACTCTCCAAAGTCCAAATACTATGATGATTAATTAGAGCTGCTTTTATTATGAAACATTACTATCCCTTTAAGAAATCTATTTTGTGAAACACCAACTATTTTCTGCGTATCCCATAATTCTATTTTCAGTGCAAAAATTAACCCATTGAGTGCAAGAAAAGTATCCAGTGAATATCATTCTGACGCTCAAAGCTTAAAAATGGAACTTTCACCTAAAATAACAATTTAACCACGTGTTGTAATAATTAACACAGCATTAGCACTGTATTTGTTTTCTTCGTAACTCACCTGCTAGTGGAAATATTTAGCCTTCAACACCGGGCACTTCCGCGTTCTGCGGGACCCCGTATTTCCCGCATGACACCTCAGGACTTCCTAGCTGCCCCAGGGAGCGCTTTCACACATGGTTACATTTTTATTTTAGGTGAAAGATCTGCTTTAAATGTTGATTTCCACAGAATTTATTTCATTAGACAAAATTTGCGAGTCATTAACAGATTATTTTGTGACCTTCCTTATTTCATGAATAAAGCGGATGTTGAATTTCCAATTTTTTTAGTAAACACAATTGCTTGATGACCATTTTTAAAACAGTTTTGTATACAGAACAAATGTGATTCAACAAACTTTATTATATGAACCTGCACAATTTTCTTGACAAAATTAATTTTGAAACTCATTTTGTGATCTATGAGTTATTTGTTGAAAACTAAAGTGGACAAGGCAAAGCAAATGAATGACAAAATTTCAGTTGATTTAACCCCTTAAGGACCATTGCCGTGCCAGGACCGTCACGGCGGTCCGGCACTTAAGGACCAATGACGGTTCTGGCACGGCATGGAGTTCAGGGCTCCCGTCGCGGCTGCACGCCGCTCGGGAAGTCCTGAACCGGCAGTGCTATTAAAAAAAAAATGCCCCGTGGTCCGCAAGTGCCAGACGCACGGGATCGCGCTGGTCCTTAAGGGGTTAAGTAGCATTTTAACCCCCTGAATGCTAGAGAGGTCTCCAAGGATTTAGGATTTTTTATTTTTCTTCTACGGTAAAACTGATTTGAACCAGAATGATGTCTCTTTAACCCTTTGATTACCAGAGGGGTATGTGTTGCGTACCCCTCTGGCACTCAAATGGTTAACCCTTTGCATACCCCCTCTGGCACTCAAAGGGATAATATCTTCGTATCTGTGTGTGTTAGTGTTAAAGGGATAGTAATGTTTCATAATAAAAGTAGCTCTAATTAATCATCATAGTATTTGGACTTTGGAGAGTGTTATTTCAATTCTGTCAGAGTTGTAGTTCAAGAGTATCTCCCTCCCGCCCCTTTTACTGATGTAACACTGCTCAGCCAGAGCAGAAGGGAGGTGCCCAGGTAGATTGCAGAGAGGGACAATCTTCAGTTAAGATAAGGGAAAAACCTGAAAAACTTGTCAAGGGGGGCAGGGCTTTCATTGTTCTCATAGGAAGAAGATTGTCCCCTTCTGTTATCTGTCTGGTCTATGGACTGGATTCCACATCTGAGAAGTGATGGCTTACACTAGGTAAAAGGGGCGGGAGGGGAAACTTTGCTTGTGAATATCTCTCAAACCATAAAGGTTTGAGAGATAAGACTTATATCGTTCTTCATGTTTTTTAATGCCTACAAAATAAAATAAAGATAAAAAGAAGTATTACTTTCCCTTTAAATGTCTTGGTTATGCTAGAGAGATCTTCAGTGCATATGATATATTATATATATATATATATATATATATATATATATATATATATACACACTTTATTTTTTCCACTGTTTGAGTGTCTGAAGGTAGTCAACGCATTTCGAAGCCACGCGTTGCCTACCCTTACTTGCCTGGCACACAAAGGGTTAAAAATGCAACCTGACTGGGAACAAACTGTGTCTGCCTCACCTCCAAAAGCTTTCTTCCAGTTGCAAGGAATTTTGCACTTGAGTTTGCGGGTCTCTTCCTTGCATGTGCCCTCCCTGGTTCCAGCTCCACAGTCTTTACTGGTGGGGATACAGCTGCCCCACTTCCACTCCGCACAATCAGAACCTCCCTTCTTTCCTTTCTCTGTTGGAGGAAACAAAACCGTGAAGTGGAGAATAATAGATCATTAATAAACATAGGTGTGTGTGGGGAGTGGGGGGGGGAGGTAGACAGAGTAGACAGGACATTCAGAGAGGGCAGAAAGAATAGGGGAGCAATGAGTTTGCAGAGACAGAGCATAGAGAGAAACATAGGGCCATATTTATAAAAGCAAACTGGATTTATTACATACCACCCAACATTTCAAATGAACAAAGAGGGACACTGGTTGTTGTGGATGTGGCTGGTGGGAAGGACATTACTGAGAATGTTTAAGTTATTTCATGACCTATTATTGACACCTCTTTGTGTAACAGAATAAATTATTTCGAGATAGTATTTTATTTACACAGATTCATTTATATACACATATTTCGAACTTTAACCCCTTAGGGGCATAACGTGCCAGGGCCAGATGCTTCTTAAACGTCATGGACTTCTGGGATGGCAGAGCGGTCATTAAGGGTTTAAAAAAATATTAATGTGAGCAATGTGATACATGTATATACACAGCACACAGTCTGATCTCCTAAACACAGGGACACCAGGGTGATACACTTATATACACACCATACAGTCTGATCTCCTAAACACAGGGACACCAGGGTGATACACTTATATACACACCACACAGTCTGATCTCCTAAACACAGGGACACCAGAGTGATACACTTCTATACACACCACACAGTCTGATCTCCTAAACACAGGGACACCAGGGTGATACACTTATATACACACCATACAGTCTGATCTCCTAAACACAGTGACACCAGGGTGATACACTTATATACACAGCACACAGTCTGATCTCCTAAACACAGGGACACCAGGGTGATACACGTATATACACAGCACACAGTCTGATCTCCTAAACACAGGGACACCAGGGTGATACACTTATATACACACCACACAGTCTGATCTCCTAAACACAGGGACACCAGGGTGATACACTTATATACACACCACACAGTCTGATCTCCTAAACACAGGAACACCAGGGTGATACACTTCTATACACACCACACAATCTGATCTCCTAAACACAGGGACACCAGGGTGATACACTTATATATACACAACACACAGTCTGATCTCCTAAACACAGGGACACCAGGGTGATACACTTATATACACACCTCACAGTCTGATCTCCTAAACACAGGGACACCAGGGTGATACACTTATATACACAGCACACAGTCTGATCTCCTAAACACAGGGACACCAGGGTGATACACTTATATACACACCACACAGTCTGATCTCCTACACACAGGGACACCAGGGTGATACACTTCTATACACCCCACACAGTCTGATCTCCTAAACACAGGGGACACCAGGGTGATACACATTTATACATACCACACAGTCTGATCTCCTAAACACAGGGACACCAGGGTGATACACTTATATACACACCACACAGTCTGATCTCCTAAACACAGGGACACCAGGGTGATACACTTATATACACACCACACAGTCTGATCTCCTAAACACAGGGACACCAGGGTGATACACTTATATACACACCACACAATCTGATCTCCTAAACACAGGGACACCAGGGTGATACACTTATATACACACCACACAGTCTGATCTCCTAAACACAGGGACACCAGGGTGATACACATATATATACACACCACACAGTCTGATCTCCTAAATACAGGGACACCAGGGTGATACGCTTCTATACACAGCACACAGTCTGATCTCCTAAACACAGGGACACCAGGGTGATACGCTTATATACACACCACACAGTCTGATCTCCTAAACACAGGGACACCAGGGTGATACGCTTATATACACACCACACAGTCTGATCTCCTAAACACAGGGACACCAGGGTGATACGCTTATATACACACCCCACAGTCTGATCTCCTAAACACAGGGACACCAGGGTGATACACTTATATACACACCACACAGTGTGATCTCCTAAATAATAATCCTTTATTTATATAGCGCACACAGATTCCGCAGCGCTTACACTCATATTGGTTCCTGTCCCCATTGGGGCTCACAATCTAAATTCACCTATCAGTATGTTTTTTTGGAGTGTGGGAGGAAACCAGAGTACCCGGAGGAAACCCACGCAAACACAGTGAGAACATACAAACTCATTGCAGATGTTGTCCTTGGTGGGAATTGAACCCAGGACCCCAGCGCTGTAAGGCAACAGTGCTAACCACTGAGCCACTGTGCTGCCCACACAGGGACACCAGGGTGATACACTTATATACACACCACACAGTGTGATCTCCTAAACACAGGGACACCAGGGTGATACACTTATATACACACCACACACAGGGACACCAGGGTGATACACTTATATACACGCCACACAGTCCGATCTCCTAAACACAGGGGCACCAGGGTGATACACTTATATACACACCACACAGTCTGATCTCATAAACACAGGGGCACCAGGGTGATACACTTATATACACACCACACAGTCTGATCTCATAAACACAGGGACACCAGGGTGATACACTTATATACACACCACACAGTCTGATCTCCTAAACACAGGGACACCAGGGTGATACACTTATATATACACCACACAGTCTGATCTCCTAAACACAGGGACACCAGGGTGATACACTTATATACACACCACACAGTCTGATCTCCTAAACACAGGGACACCAGGGTGATACACTTATATACACACCACACAGTCTGATCTCCTAAACACAGGGACACCAGGGTGATACACTTATATACACACCACACAGTCTGATCTCCTAAACACAGGGACACCAGGGTGATACACTTATATACACACCACACAGTCTGATCTTCTAAACACAGGGACACCAGGGTGATACTCTTATATACACACCACATAGTGGAAAAGAGGGACACCAGGGTGGAAAAGAGGGACAGAGGGATTTGGGTCTCAAAGAGAGACACTTGGGAGGTATGAATGTGGCACTTTAGAGAGGTAATACATGTATTATGATGCTAGTCGCCATATGTTTAATTCTTGAAGGGCAACTTATTACTACCTGAAAGTTCCGCTTTAATGCCTTTGGTGCACAGGGATATTTATCAAAGCAAATGTTTAGTAAATCTGTCAAAAAAAATATTGTACCATATATTTTTTTAAAAAAGAAAACCTCATTAATCTCAATCAGGGCTCCTTCTTTGATACATACATTGCAGTTGTCTGTTTTAGATTTACTAACTATGGTCTCTCTCACTCTTCAAACTCCCTGCGGGGTAATTATCAGGAACAGAGGAGAAAAGGTTGGGAAATTGAGAAGGAGAGTGATCCAAGGGGGAAGGGGAGGGGGACAATACAAAGGGAGATTTAGGGAAGCACAAAACGGGAATTAATCACCTTTCTTGTTTTTGGCAGCCTGGGAACCCACAGCCAGAAACGCAACCAACACGATGACACAGAAAGCTCGTAATTCCATCCTGCGGACAAAAAGAGAGAACAATATTAATTTAACACAAATTGTTCATATTTTATATTATATATATATATAATAAATATAATAATAAAAATATGTATATATAGACAGGGCTTAAAATTTGAAGTCCTTTGCTACTAGCCAGACCTGAAAACTTACTCGCCACTGCAAGACATAACATACCCACCAGGGCTGAATTTCTACTCGCCAGGACTAAATTTTCACTTGCCATTGGCTAGTGGAGAGTTGAAATTTTGAGCCCTGTATATATATATATATATATATATATATATATATATATATATACACACACACACACACATAAAATAAACTAGCGATGGTATATTGCGTTGCCTGTACGACTGAGCACACCTTGCAGTTTGGGGACCCACTGGACTGCGGCTATTTTCACAAAAGTGGCACGGGGGCTTTGCCCCCTGCCCACTCCTGTAAAAATCGGCACCGCCGGTTCACTGTCTGCTGACACACTCCACTCCCCCTGCCACCGCAGGGTGGGGCAGACAGTGAATCAGGAACCCTTAGGTTTTTATTATATATTTATATACTAGTTGAACAGCCCGTTACACGGGCCACAGTACCTCTGGCAGCCGGTCACGGGGCAGTCACGTGCAGTAGAGACTGCCCGCTCAGCTCTGTATCAGCCGCGGCGCGAGCAGTCTCTACTGCGCATGTCTGCCGCACGCGCAGCAGTGTCTACTGCGCATGTCGGGCGTTACACACGATTTAGCGAATTATTATATAGGATATAGAGAGAGAGAAAGAGAGAGACTGACTCATGGACTGGTAAGGAAAAGTAATACAGTAGTTTGATTTAAATTACATGAGATTTACACCACTTTTATAATAAAACAGCCTCCGTACACAAGTGTTGGTGAGAGGGGGAAAGAAAGAAAGAAAGAAAGAAAGAAAGAAAGAAAGAAAGAAAGAAAGAAAGAAAGAAAGAAAGAAAGAAAGAAAGGAAAAGAAAGTGTAGGGATGGAGTGACAGAGAGAGAGAGTCGCAGGGAAAGAACAGAGACAGAGCAGAGAAGGAGGAGGGGGAGAGAGGGAAAAGGAAGAAGGGAGACAGCAAGTGAGAGAGGAGGGAGAGAGAAGTCAAAGACAACAATACACAGAGCCCCATTGTGAGCGATGGAACACTTTCTCACTCTGGGTTGTTGTACTCCCTGCGGTGCACAAGATGAATGAGAGAGGTACTTCAATACTTTCCAATTAGGAAAAAATAGAAACAAAATGATTTCTGTATGTATAAATATAAATCGGCTCCCATGGAACCAATAACTCAGCGTCTGGGTACTTGTTACATTTACACAAGGGAGAGGTACAAGAAACACATAAGACAGTCAAGCGCTAAACCAGAAGATGGTAATGTGTGGCTCCCCAGCAGTCCTTGGACTACAGTTCCAGTTATGCGAACTGTAGTCCAAGAACTGCTGGATAGTGGGCATGCTGAGTACGATAGGAGATGTAGTGCAAAAATAAAGAATAGAATAAAGAGTGCTAAGAATTGTAGTCCAACAACCTCTGGATAGCCACAGGTTGTCCACCGCTGCACGATTCAGAAGTAACAGTTTGCGCTGCAGAATTAGTTGGCGCTATATAAAGAATAATAATTGGGTGCCAACTTCCAGTGAACCAACTGAGCTATAGAGAACAAATACAACTTCCCAAACTCCCATCAGATTAAATAGGGCTTTTAATGCAATGAATGCTAAAATGAGTTTGTTTCCCAAGATGCAATTGGTTTGTCCTAGACTTGTTCCACTTTTCTTTTTGTCCATGTGGCCCACTGTATTAGCTCTTTATGGAACAGAGGGTATGATCAACTCATTGTGAAGCAAGGCATTTCAACCCTCTCTGGTCCTTAAAGGGTTAACACACCTGTAATCCATTTTGGGAGATGGAACACTACAAAGACAGGAAGAGAACTCTACTCAAAGGAAGAGGACATTAGATCAGCAGCACTGCCCTGTGCATCCAGACCCCCAACTGTCCTGTGGTTAGAAAGATAGGTCCTACTGCCCTGTCACTTAAAGGGATAGTAATACTTAGTTTTATCTTTATTTTATTTTGTAGGCATTAAAAAAACATGAAGAACGATATAAGCCTTATCTCTCAAACCTTTATGGTTTAAGATATATTCACAAGCAAAGTTTCCCCTCCTGCCCCTTTTACCTTTTACAGACCAGACAGCTCACTGCAAGGGACAATCTTCTTATTGTGAGAACAATGAAAATCTTGCCCCTCTTGATGGATTTTTTCATTTTTTTCCTTTATGCTAATTGAAGAAGATTGTCCCTCTCTGCGATCCACCTGGACACCACCTTGCTGTTCTGAGCTGAGCAATGTTACATCAGTAAAAGGGGCAGGTGGGGGATACTTTATCATTCAATTACTCTTGAACTACAACTCGGACAGAATGGAAATAACACTCTCCATGGCCCAAATACTATGAAGATTAATTGGAGCTGCTTTTATTGTGAAACATTACTATCACTTTAATAAATAGTTCATTAAGCAGAGGATTTTTCTTCAATTGTTCTGTTGGAGTACATTTTGAAGGAGACTATATATTCAGTGTGAGAACATTAGCATGTAATGTATTCTGAGAGAGGTCTGTAGAGCCATGATAATAGTAAAAATAATCTGCCGAGTGAGGTTAATAGCGCAGGTTATAAACTGTTCAAACGGCAGGTCAGGAGAAAGAGACCAGAATGAGTGACAGGTTAAGAGATCAGAGTGTGAGAGTATGAAAGGGATGTGCAACATGAGGCCCTCCAGCTGCTCCAAAAGTACAGCAACCATCATTTACCAGCCAGAGAATGATGGGAGTTGTAGTCTGGGAGCAGCTGGAGGGCCTCACTTTGCCCACCACTGCTTTATGAGGTTGTGAGTGACATCAGAAAGAGTGTGGCTGAAACACTAAGAGTAAATGGAGACATTTTGGAGCAAACTAACTGCACCATAGGAATTAATTAAAATGACCCTTAATTTAAATGTGACTTTCCACCCCAAGAATGTAAAAGAGGTCTCCAATGCATTGCTTTTCCCTTTGCCCCATTTTTACCTTCAATTTATAGATTAAGAGATATTTCAGTTTCTCCTCCTTTCTGATTACATCAGTAGTTCATTTCAATACTATGCATTAGACACATTATTTAAATATCCCTAACTGAGTCACTGCTGGGTGTTACTGTAGTTTTTTTAATCTACCCATTCTCCTCCCCATGCTACCTTGTTCTGCCCAGTCTCATTCTCTTTCAGACAAAACCGCTAACCAAACCTGGATCTAAACAGGACCTAGTGATATATAATAAATGCATTATACTATGCTCCAACTCCACACTAAATGTAGTTGCTCTGTCCCTATCACACACACTTTTCTCTCTCCTTCCAGGATTACAGCGGTTACAATGTAATTTTATTTATTTACTTATTTGCTCATTGTAATACACATAAGTATGTACTTATATGGGGAGAGACACGGACAATGGTTTATAAAGCAGCAAAATATATTTTCAGTTTGTTTCTTTTAACAAAGAGTAAAACCTCCAGGTATGGAGCAATGAGCAACTTCCTGTAACTCAGTAAAGACATCACTCATGGGAATGAAGCAGCAAATTATTGTGTAACATTAGTTGCCCAAACCTGGGCTGGCTGAGAGATTGAAAAAGAGGCTGTGAATAATGCCAAGGAGTGGGGAGGGAGGTAGCCCAGAGTGGGGAGGGAGGGAGCCCAGCCTATTAAAGGGATAGTAATACTTCGTTTTATCTTAATTTTATTTTGTAGGCATTAAAAACACCTGAAGAACGATATAAGTCTTATCTCTCAAACCTTTATGGTTTGAGAGATATTCACAAGCAAACTTTCCCCTCCTGCCCCTTTTACCTAGTGTAAGCCATCTCTTCTCAGATGTGGAATCCAGTCCATAGACCAGACAGATAACAGCAGGGGACAATCTTCTTCCTATGAGAACAATGAAAGCCCTGCCCCCCTTGACAAGTTTTTCAGGTTTTTCCCTTATCTTAATTGAAGATTGTCCCTCTCTACAGTCTACCTGGGCACCTCCCTTCTGGTCTGGCTGAACAGTGTTACATCAGTAAAAGGGGTGGGAGGGGGATACTTTGTCATTGGATAACTCTTGAACTACAACTCTGACAGAATTGAAATAACACTCTCCAAAGTCCAAATACTATGATGATTAATTAGAGCGACTTTTATTATGAAACATTACTATCCCTTTAAATTAGAAACAGGTCTACTCCCAGAGACATCAGCAAAAGGTGATATTTAAATGCTTCAGTTTCATTTTAGTGCAGATAAAATTTGCACAAGGTACAACAGGTTCACTTTAACCCTTTGAGTGACAGAGATTATGCAACACATTGCTTTGTATACCCCACTGGAACTCAAATGGTTAAAATGAAAAAAAAATATTTGTAAGGCAAACTAACCACCATGGGAAGAAAATAAAAAAATCTGGCAATTGCCATTAATGTGATTGCCAGATGTGTATCCAATACACTGTGAAGCAATGCCTTTGATACCCCTCTGGTATTCAATGGGTTTATGCAATGGAAACTTATTTATCCCCCTATGGTACATTTGGTTTGCTCCACAATTGCTCCAACTGTATATTGAACATAGGATTCACAGAACCCTAAGTGTCCCTCTCTATGCCAGCAGTTAGATGTTGGAGAGATCTAGAGCAGAGTCCTCCAGGCAATGGAGATAGTGCAGAATAGTCAGTTTAAAGGGTTAGTAATGTTTCACAATAAAAGCAGCTCCAATTAATCTTCATATTATTTGGGCCATGGAGAGTGTTATTTCAATATTGTCAGTTGTAGTTCAAGAGTAATTGAATGATAAAGTATCCCGCCCCTTTTACTGATGTAACACTGCTCACCTCAGAGCAGCAAGATTGTCCGGATGGATGGAAGAGAGGGACAATCTTCAGTGAGCATAAGGAAAAGCCTGTCAAGGGGGGCAGGGTTTTCCTTATGCTCACAGTAAGAAGATTGTTCCTTGCTGTAATCTGTCCGGTCAAGTGACCAGATTCCACATCTGAGGGGAGGGACTTAAACTAGGTAAAAGGGGTGGGAGGGGCATACTTTATCATTCAATTACTATTGAACTACAACTCTGACAGTACTGAAATAACACTCTTCATGGCCCAAATACTATGAATATTAATTGGAGCTGCTGTTTTTGTGAAACATTACTATCACTTTAAATTCACACTGCAGGGCTGCATTACATCCTAAAGGACTCTGTATGGTGGATTTTATATAAGTGATCAGGATACATCACAGTTATCCCCTCTCCATAACAGCACATGGATTTATGTCCCCGAAAAGTGACCCACAGCATACGATCCCTGATAGACAATCCTTGGATTTCCCTTTACCCCCATCTACTGGGCCCCCCATTGCTCTTGCTGCTATGGATCCCATTATAGCCCCAAAAGAATCCCAAAATAAAACCCTTCAAACAAAGACTGCCCCCTGCAGAGAGAGAACAATGTGCTCTACTAAGTCTTCCTACAAGAACTACCCATCTAATGCTCTATACACAGCTGTCTCTCAATACAAAGCACCCATATACTCCTCCTTCCTAAAGTGACTCCTACATACACAAACAACTTATCTGCCCCTCTGGACAAAAACATCTGTCTGCCCCTCCACACAAAAACATCTATCCCTCCATATACAGACATCTGTCCCTCTATACACAAACACTTTTCCCCTTTCCCTCCTTACACAAACATCTATCTACCTCGCCGTACACAAACATCCATCTACCTCGCCGTACACAAACATCTATCTACCTCGCCGTACACAAACATCCATCTATCCCTCCACACACAAATACATCTATCTACTTAACTGTGCAAAAGCATCTATCTATCCCTCCACACACAAATACATCTATCTACTTAACTGTGCAAAAGCATCTATCTATCCCTCCACACACAAATACATCTATCTACTTAACTGTGCAAAAGCATCTCTCTCTCTATCCCTCCAGACACACAAAACTATCTACTTAACTGTGCACAAGCATCTATCTATCCCTCCACACACAAATACATCTATCTACCTAACTGTGCACAAGCTTCTGTCTATCCCTCCACACACAAATACATCTATCTACCCCCTCCATACAAAAACATCTATCCCTCCATATACAAACATCTGTCCCTCTATACACAAACACTTTTACCCTCTCCCACCACACACAAACATCCATCTATCCCTCCACACACAAATACATCTAGCTACCTCTCCGTACACAAAAAAAAAATAAATCTACCCCCTTCATACAAAAACAATGCATTTACCCCTACTTACACAACTATCTGTCTACCACTCCCTACTTAACAATCCATATACCAAAACACCCATCTACTTCTCCTTAACCCCTTAAGGACCAGCGGTCAAGGGAAGTTATCCTCAGATTAATCTTCATAGTATTTTGGGCATGGAGAATGTTATTTCAATACTGTCAGAGTTGTAGTTCAAGAGTAACTGAATGATAAAGTTTCTCCCTCCCGCCCCCTTTTACTGATGTAACACTGCTCACCTCAGAGCAGCAAGACTGCCCGGGTGGCTCACAGAGAGGGACAATCTTCAGTGACCATAAGGAAAAACCTGAAAACCTGTCAAGGGGCGCAGGGTTTTCCTTATGTTCACAATAAGAAGATTGTCCCTTGCTGTGATCTGTCCGGTCCAGTGACCAGATTCCACATCTGAGGGGAGGTGGCTTACACTAGGTAAAAGGGGCGGGAGGGGGAAAACTTTATCGTTCAATTACTCTTGAACTACAACTCTGACAGTATTGAAATAACACTCTCCATGGCCCAAATACTGTGAAGATTAATTGAAGCTGCTTTCATTTTGGAACATTACTATCCCTTTAACTCTAAAAACTAAACACAAATACAAACAATAATTCAGCTCAGCACTGCGGAAAAGTTGGCGCTATATAATTAAAGAACAATTATAATAATTCAGCTCTCCTTAATCCTCAAGCAGCCAGTGATGGTAACTGTAGTCCAACAACAGCTGAGAACCACATGTCGCTCAGCCTTGAATGTAAAGAGGACAATGGACCAAATTTATAAAAGCATGTTATTTTGCCATGGATTTGCTCCGCTTCCGCTTTTAACCCTTTGAATGCCAGAGGGGTAGGCAATGCATTGCTGTGCAATGCGTTGCATACCCCTCTGGCACTCAAAGGGTTAAGACTGAATGGATTATAAAGTTTAAGGCCTTGACTCTGGCAGCCGTCTCCTTTTTGCTACATTTGCACAGATTTATATAAAACATCCCCAGGAGTTAGGAGCCAGAATGAAAGGTTTAGGAGCTCCGAGGCTTCTGGGAAAAATCCTCCCCTCATTCAGCTCTTCCCTAACCAAACTGCTACCCAAACTAGATTTTCACCCCAGGTAAGCTGCCAATTCCCACCTTGGTACATGTGATTTCGTCTGAGCCATTTGTTCACCACTGTTCCATTTCAATAAAGCAATAGAGCTGCTGCAGAACTTCTTGGGAAGTGTATCTGCTTCATAACAGTAATTTCTGCAGCAGCAATATGATTAACAACTCAGCATTCTATGTGGGTTTCGTGCAGTGATGATGTACCAGCGAAGTTTAGAATTAAGCCCTCTTGGTAATCGATTTGAGACCCGGAAAAGTGGAACTCATTGCTTGGCAAATGCATTGCATGCACAGCTGGCACTCAAAGGGTTAAAAGGTCTGACCACACAACTCCCCCCCACACACACACATTTATTCCAAGGGCCATCCCCTCTGTTCTTGCACCATGATGCAGACTCACTGACTATACAGCAATGGGCTGACTCCCTCCCAGGGACATTCCAGCCACAGGATCCAGCACGAAGCTGCCCCCTCTCGGGAAGGGGGGGATTCCCATGTGGGGCATTGACCTGGAGTCTGGGGACGGAAATGTTCAGATTCGTACTACAGCGTGTCAGTCACACACTGCTCATTTATCAGCAAGCAGACCAATACATCAACACACAGCAATATATTTACATGTAAAGCAACACAAACAGAAAAATATAGCAGCACACAGGCAGAGCAATAACATAAATAAACACAGCAATACGAACGAACAGAACATAGAATGTGATAGTAGCAGCTCCATCACTTCATGACCGTTTGAACTGAAGTAACATCTAAATGAAGCAACTCCCACCAATTAGATTACTGTTTGTTTTACTCAGTGGGAAAAACCTGGCAATGCATTCCTGTCCATAAAAAAACTTTATTGATCCTTTAACTTTTTTTTCAATTGAGCAATTTATTGTTAAGATTACAATTGTAGTTTGAATATTTGGTTACTAGAGACAACTTCAACACATCGTAAACCAATGCAATGAAGGCGTCTTTAGTACCAAGAGGTTAAAAAACAGTGGATTCAATTTTTAAATTATGACGGTGACCTTTGCAATGCGTTGCATACCCCTCTGCCACTCAAAGGATTACATACCTCCCAACATTTCAAATTGCCAAAGAGGGACACGTTTTAGGGGTGGTTGCTGGGGGTGTGGCTGGTGGGCAGGACATTAACAATACTTTTTTGGCTATTTCACGACCTATTGACACCTCCTTGTGTAACCTAATAAATGATTTATAACAAGACCAAAGTATTTTATTTACACAGACCAAGTTATACGCACATATACTGATGTTTAAAGGGATAGTAATGTTTCATAATAAAAGCAGCTCTAATTAATCATCATAGTATTTGGACTTTGGAGAGTGTTATTTCAATTCTGTCAGAGTTGTAGTTCAAGAGTAATTCAATGACAAAGTATCCCCCTCCCGCCCCTTTTACTGATGTAACACTGTCCAGCCAGATCAGAAGGGAGGTGCCCAGGTAGACTGCAGACAGGGACAATCTTCAATTAAGATAAGGGAAAAACCTGAAAAACATGTCAAGGGGTGCAGGGCTTTCATTGTTCTCATAGGAAGAAGATTGTCCCCTGCTGTTATCTGTCTGGTCTATGGACTGCATTCCACATCTGAGAAGAGATGGCTTACACTAGGTAAAAGGGGCGGGAGGGGAAACTTTTCTTGTGAATATCTCTCAAACCATAAAGGTTTGAGAGATAAGACTTATATCGTTCTTCATGTTTTTTTAATGCCTACAAAATAAAATAAAGATAAAATGAAGTATTACTATCCCTTTAATTCAGGACTTCAGCTATAGACTTCAGCTATAGTCTCATACTTGCCACTTCTTTCTGTTTTTCAGGTATGTTTCAACCATTCATCCAGCTTCAAACTTTTATACCCCATATGTGTATTAACTACTCAGTGTCCTGGTAAAGATTCTCCCATAGGCTACTGCCCTAAAGAACCCCTGCTTCAAGTATATCCGTCTCACTTATTTTACCCTACCTGTCTGGCAAGGACCAACTTCTAAAGCTGCAATGCAAAGACAATATAAAACACAAAATAGGGGTGGGTAGGGTAGGAAGTTGTTTCACGTGAGCCCTCCTGCATCTACCACTCCCTCAGCGGCACCACAGGACTAACCCTCTCCGGGGAGTCTACAACCAAAAAATCCCAGGCAAAAATGGAATATAGAAACCAAAAGGATCAGAGGGCCCTGCTTGTCTCCACTGACGCTGTGAGGATCTTGTTGGAAATCTCCACACTTGGGACCTTTCAAAATGAGCTGACCTTGACAACTTGTAAATATTAACTCTTAAAGGGATAGTAATGTTTCATAATAAAAGCAGCTCTAATTAATCATCATAGTATTTGGACTTTGGAGAGTGTTATTTCCATACTGTCAGAGTTGTAGTACAAGAGTAATTCAATGACAAAGTATCCCCCTCCCACCCCTTTTACTGATGTAACACTGCTCAGCCAGATCAGAAGGGAGGTGCCCAGGTAGATTGCAGAGAGGGACAATCTTCAATTAAGATAAGGGAAAAACCTGAAAAACTTGTCAAGGGGGCAGGGTTTTCATTGTTCTCATAGGAAGAAGACTGTCCCCTGCTGTTATCTGTCTGGTCTATGGACTGGATTCCACATCTGAGAAGAGATGGCTTACACTAGGTAAAAGGGGCGGGAGGGGATACTTTGCTTGTGAATATCTCTCAAACCATAAAGGTTTGAGAGTTAAGACTTATATTGTTCTTCATGTTTTTTTAATGCCTACAAAATAAAATAAAGATAAAACAAAGTATTACTATCCCTTTAATGTTCCCTACTATAGAAAACCCTTTGAATGCCAGAGAGGTACACAATGCAATGCAAAGCTCTAGCCCTCAATGGGATAATATGCAACAACTTAGAGATATCACAAATTGAGCATGCACAAGATAAGCAGGACTTCTCCCTTTGTCTTTCTGGTATAAAATGTCATGAATTTACAGACTGCGGAAGCAGTTCAATGGAGCAGATTAGGCAGGTTACACCGGACTCTCTCACCCTGAGAATTTAGCCCTGAGATTTGAGTCAAGACCCTGAATGTCAGGGTCAACCCAACAGATCTCAGGAATGGAGATCTCCAGGCAACCATCATATCAAAACAGAGAACTTCCCAGGACACGGGATAATTCACCCCAGGGCCTCCTGGGGTCAGGGCCTGATTAACTGGGGAATGATGAAGCTGTAGCTTCAGACTCAGTGTAAACAATGGGCCCATTCTCATCAGTAGTGAGTGACTCACAGTGGGTGACTATTTGGTACACAACGACTGACGCACTTTTGTTGCTTAATATTGACTATACCTTTGAATAAAAAGTAATTCAATATTTAGACAAGCCATGTGAGTGCTGTATTTTGCTATATATACTGAACTGTATCTAGATAACATTGTGTACACATTCAGTGGAATAAGCCAGTCATAGCTTTCAGCTTCAGGACCATTCAGTCCTTAACCCTATGAGTGCCAGGGAGTTCACCAGTGCATTGCTTTGCAATGTGTTGGACACCCTCTTGGCACTCTCTCACGGTTAATCCAGCTACACCGTGGGTGACTTACATGAACAGTACTGAATCCTGTAACTAGAAGCTTGTCATGGTTTCCCTAATGTGAGCATCCCTAAGCATTGACCAGCAACATCTTTTCCTGCAGGGGAGGGCTGGCCTGGGGGGCAATTGCCCCCTGGGCCGGTCATATGCCTGGGCTGGTGGGCCACTGCTCCTCACTAAATCTCCCAATTGCTGCTGTAAATGAAGCTACATTAGTGATAACATAGAGCTTACAATTGAAATGGAGCTACACAAATGACACCACAGAGGAACAATCCAAATGGAGCTAAACTAGTAGCATAACCCATTCCCTTGTAAGCTCTATAGTATAACTAGTGTAGCATTACTTAAATTGTAAGCTTTGTATGAGCGCACTAGTGTAGCCTCATTTCAGCCGTAAGATATGTGGTATCAGCTGCCTTACTTCACAACATTAATGCCAATTTTAAAATTAACAAAAGGGGGTGGGCAGGGACAGTGGGCTTGAGTGATATAGAAATGGGCCACTTGACTGAATTTGCCCCCTGGGCCACAAGTTACCAGCCCTCCCCTGTTTTCATGACTACTTGTAGGACACAATGGGGGAGATTCGCTAAGCAGTGATAAAGAGGTGATAAAGTAACGATGACTTCTCCAATCACTTCTCCAGTTCCTATGTTACTGTATGGAGCCTAAACACTTAGATTTCTTCAGCTTTGGAGATCTTAGCGAATAGCACAGGAACTGAAGAACTGATAAACTGGAGAGGTCATCTTTACTTTAGCACCGCTTAGTGAATCTCCCCCAATGACATTGCCAGGAGATATAGTTATAAGATAAGAACATTGAGAGGGAGGGACTCAGTTGGGAGTGGTAAAGTCAGGACAGGGAGCAGCGCGACTGATTAAAGGGACATGTACAGCTATAAATAAATTGTGGTTATATACACTTAAACACCCAGTACTTCATTTTGTTTTCTGATGGGTAAAATCCAGTCTTACATATATTCAGATAAGTACTGTGGCATGTTGAAGGGAGAAAATAAATCAGATTTATGCTGCTATTTTTGTCCTCGTCTCTTATTCATTTAAAGATATTAAAGTTTAACAAGCATTGTATGTTGCTATGGCAACAGCAAAAATCTTCTCTAAATTTCTTGTATTAAGATGTCGTCAGCTGCACAAATCCCACTCAAACCTCCTAGTTTACACTGGTCTTACTAATTTCCTAATGTGGGGATGGCTTTTGATCATTAATGGGATGTCTAAAAGGGATAGTAATGTTTCACAAAAGCAGCAGCTCCAATTAATCTTCATATTGTTTGAGCCATGGGGAGTGTTATTTCAGTACTGTCAGAGTTGTAGTTCAAGAGTAATTGAATGATAAAGTATCCCCCTCCTGCCCCTTTTACCTAGTGTAAGCCACCTCCCCTCTCATGTGGAATCTGGTCTCTTGACTGGACAGATCACAGTAAGGGACAATCTTCTTACTGTGAGCATAAGGAAAACCTTGCCCCCATTGACAGGTTTTTCCTTATGCTCACTGAAGATTGTCCCTCACTGTGATCCACCCAAACAGTCTTGTTGAAAATAGCAAAAACTAACTGTACATTTTTATGGATTGTGCGGACACTTAGGAGCATCAGGGGCAAGTTTATCAATGCTGTAGGATGGAATCTAGGAGGCACTGCCCCTTTAATCTAAGATTAGCACCCACCCATTTTCTCTGTAAAAAGCGTGTTATCTCTTACAGTTTACAGACAATACTGCATTGTCACTTCTGAAACCCTATAAAGATATCAGTGCTGGGGACTCCTAGGTCAGAGTACGAAGCATGAATGGATACTTCCATAGGACATATTCAAGAGTAGATTCTCAGCATCAGATACCAGATAGAGAACTGTATTAGATACCAGCTTGAATTACAGAGTATGTTAAGTTTATACAACCTAATTAGATTTTTATGGTGTTCATGTTTCTTTAACCCTTTCAGTACTCAACACATTGCAATGTGGATCCGGAAGTGGGTATTTAGAGCTAAAGGGTAGACGGAGCTTGGAGAATGTCTGTACCAGGAAGTAATCGGCCATTCATGCTGGGAAGCCAGAACACGCAGCATCCCTCCCTCCCTCGCTACTGTCTAGCAATTGGATGGATTTGTCATGGTCGGGTGGTTTGTCCTCGCCTGTTCTTTCAGATATTGATGTGTTATGTTAAACTTTATGTGGATTGTTTGATTCCTCGGGCTGAAGCCCTTTGGAAGTTATGCCCGGATTTAGGTCACGGGTGTGACGTTACCCTTAGAAGCCAAAGTGGGTGGCCAATGGGGTAATTTGGGAAGTCAGTTACAAGAAGTGGAAGTATATTGGTATTTTAGTATGAGACCGGGCAATCTGGCCATTCTTGGCTTAACCATTGTTCTCTGGCACTCAAAGGGTTAAAATAGTTATAGTTTATTTTAAAGAGTAGTAAGAACTACCGTTTGATTGTGCTATCTACTACTTTGTAATATAAATAGTTTTTGAGAAATTTACCTTTAATTATCACTGGCACAATGTGGCACTTTATGCTAATTCGTTTATGTGCTGAGTCAGTATTACCACACATTGAGGCAAATGTGCAAAGTCTTTCAGTTTAGCTCCTCTGTGTGCACTTCAGGGTGTACAGTACAGGATAGGAGCAGTGTAGTGCATCCCGGGGGACAACTCCCACCATTGTTAGGATTCTAACGCCAGGAATCAATGTACACTTGTCCTATAACATGCTCAGGGAAATAGCCATAGCTGGGAACTCTCCAGATTTGCCCCGGCGACTCAGTTTTTTGTAGTGAATTACCGGGTATCCGGGGTGAGAGGCTGATTCTCCGGAGGTGGAGATTTTCCTACTTCTGCTCCTTCCCAGCCTGTTCCTCCCACTTCTCCTCTTCCCCACCCTGTTCTGCTCAATTCCCACCCACTTTATTAGACAGCCTGTTGAGCCCTCCCCCACTTGTGATTAAACCCCACCCCTTTGTGACACAAAATGTGTCATTTACATCCTTCCACCGGCACCCCATGAGTCCTCTTGGGGACTCTAGAAGAAAAAGTTCACAGGTGTGGAAATAGCGTATGATCACACAATTTCCTTGTTTAGTGTAGAGACACAAACAAAGTGCACTGGAAAGTGATGCCCTGAAACACCCACACTGTCCCCATTGTGCTCCTCTTGGAGCAAGTGGCTTAAGGGGAGCAATGTTGGCATACATAGCTTGGTAAATTGACTTCAGGCAGGTGTAGGAACACAGGTGCCACCATGTGATTTAGAGAAGACTCGTCAGCAGACATTCACACCAATGTGATATGAATGAGTTTAGGCAGTAAGGGCGGTAAAGCTATGGAATTCTTTGCCTTGGGATGTTGTACTTGCAGATAATGTAAATGCTTTCAAAAAAGCCATGTATGACTATCTAGCACAGAACAATATTGACAATTATGACAGATGGCTTCAAAGCAGACAGGATGTTGATCCAGGGAAATATGCCATTTTTTACCCACTTGGGGCTAAATTAGAAATTGCTCCAGAGGGTTTTTTGTCTTCCTCTGGATCAACAGGGGTGTTTCTGGCATGTGCAAAGAGCTAGTCAGAGACGCTCAACTAGGAACGAGCCTGCCCTCGAATTGATGCGGCTCTAAAGGATAAGTATCCTACCCAGGGTGCAATCTCTTTTAGCTCGCTAGTGCCTTTCACAGAGGAAATATCCTAAAGCACATCATACTGATACTTCCAAAAGGCAGTTCAGCCACGAAGTGCCAGGCAATTCCTCTCTGAGCAAAAGAAGCAGCCAACCCCAGACATACGTTTTGGCCTTGTTGGGCATCGTGAGTGAGATGCAGCTGATCTCTCTAGGCACTGTGAGGAACGGGTCCACGTCTGGATTACCCTGTTACCCTCAGGGTGACTAGTCCCAAGGGCAATTTGCATATGCAAAGAGCTAGTCAGAGATGCTCAACTAGGAATGAGCCTGCCCTCGAATTGATGAGGCTCTATAGGATAAGTATCGGCCTTGTTGGGCCTTGTCAGTGAGGTGCAGCTGATCTCTCTAGGCACTGTGAACAAACGTACGTCTGGGGTTGGCTGCTTCTCTTGCTCAGAGAGGAATCGCCTGGCACTTCGTGGCTGGACTGCCTTTTGGTAGGATTAGTATGATGTGCTCTCTGTGAAAGGCACTAGTGAGTTAAAACAGATTGCACCCTGGGTAGGGTACTTATCATATACAGCCTCATCAATTCGAGGCCAGGCTCATTCCTAGTTGAGCGTCTCTGACTAGCTCTTTGCATGTGTTTCTGGCATGGGCTGAACTTGATGGACACATGTCTTTTTTCAGCCTCATTAACTATGTTACTATGTTACAGAGATGACTCTTAGGGGGGAAGGGGGCATGTCTAATAGCACAACAAGGGATAAGTCTGGCCTAAAATTGCACTAATTATAATTGGTATACTGTGCAAGGAATTAGGGTCATAAGTTCAAAAGAAAAGTGGAGGAGTTCTGGGCCAAACCAATTGCACTATAGGGGAGACTTAAAAATTTCAAAAATTCCCATTTTTAGTTCTCCCCTATAGTGCAAAAGGTTTGCCCCAGACTCCTCCTGAAGTGCCGCAAAATTATAAAGGTTAATTTCTCAAAAACTATTTAAAAAACAAAGATAGCTAAAAACAACACATGGGCAGTTTGGAATTCTCTGTAAACAAAACTAAACGTCTTTTAGGTTTACAGGGTCCACTTTAAGGAAGCAATGCAGACAATTACAGACATACCTGGGAACTTTCATTTGGGACTACTCTGATGCTGCTGGGAAGTAGAATTGTGGGCAGAGTTTACATGTCAGTGGGAGTGGGGCTTTCCAAGGCATCACATAAGTGGACAGGAAGTGGGAGGAACTGGGTGAGGAAAGATGAAGAGTGAGAGGAACTGGGCGGGAAGGGGCAGAAGTGGGCAGAGTTTTAAAGAAAAGTCCCCACAATCAGAGTATCAGCCTCTGCCCCGGAGACCCAGTAATGCACTCTCAAAACCAGCGCCGGATTTCTCATAAGGCAGAGTAGGCATCTGCCTACAGGCGCACCCCACAGAGGGGCGCATGTCATTGGGACACGTTTTTTTATTATTATTATTTATTTATTTATTTTTATTTTCCTTGTCGTGAGCACTAACCCCCTACTCGGTCAGGGCTGCGCCTCCTTTGGCACAGACCTGTAGCTGCTGAGCTCCTGTGAGCTCTTTAGTAATGCAGAGCGCTGGGAGATGACATAATCTCCCAGCGCTCTGCATTACTGAAGAGAAGACCGCGTGGGAGCTGCAGCAGGTACAGGTCTGTGCAGAAGGAGGTGCAGACCTGTCTTGCTACGCCGCTGGACCACCAGGGAGGAAGTAGGAAACGGGAGTGGCCGCAATGTGAGGGTAATATGGAGCTGATGGAGAGCAAGTTGGAGCTGATGGGGGCAGTGTGAGGGCAAAGTGGAGCTGATGGGGGCAATGTGAGGGCAATATGGAGCTGATGGGGGCAATGTGGAGAAGATGGAGGCAATGTGAGGGCAATATGGAACTGATGGGGGGCAATATGGAGCTGATGGGGGCAATGTGGAGAAGATGGAGGCAATGTGAGGGCAATATGGAGATGATGGGGGCAATATGGAGCTGATGGGGAAATGTGAGGGCAAGTTGGAGCTGATGGGGGCAATGTGGAGATGATGGAGGCAATGTGAGGGCAATATAGAGATGATGGAGGAAATATGGAGCTGATGGGGGCAATATGGAGCTGATGGGGGGTAATGTGAGGGCAAGCTGGAGCTGATGGGGGCAAGTTGGAGCTGATGGGGGCAATATGGAGATGATGGGGGCAGTGTGGAGATTAGGAGCATTGTGGAGTTGTCCAGTGGAGATGGCCAATGGGGGGGGGGGCGCTTCAGATTTCTGTGCCTACAGGCTCCTGAGATGTAAATCTGGCCCTGCTCAAAACCAGAGCCTCTGGGGCAAATCTGGAGAGTTCGCAGGTATGATTACAGATCTGGGCTGTTTTTAAAGGGATAGTAATATTTAAGTATTACTAATCCCTATAGCAAAGTACTACTTAAAAAAAACATATTGCCCCCAGTGTCATCTCTCAAACCTTTATGGTTTGAGAGATGAACGCTTCTAAATTTGCCCTCTCCCTCCCCCTTCCCCGTAGTCAGCATTCTAGCTGACGGAAGGGAAATCCGGTCAGAGATCATCAGGCGGCTCTGCAGCAGAGCCGCGATCTCGTTAACTAAAAAAAAAACTTTCACTAAAACGGTCTTCTATGTGTGATTGCAAGCCAAGCACATGTAGAAGACCATTTCAGTGAAAGTTTTCTTTTTTAGTAAAGCAATCCGGCTGTGCTGGAGAGCCACGTGAAAGTCGTACGACTGGCTTCCCTGCAGTCAGCTAGAATGCTGACTATGGGTAAGGGAGAGGGCAACGTTAGAAGCGATTATCTCTCAAACCATAAAGGTTTGAGAGATGACACTAGGGGCAATACATTTTTTAAGTAGTACTTTGCTATAGGGATTAGTAACACTTAAGTATTAATATCCCTTTAAACAGTCAGTATTTTATGAAACTTTCCCTTTAATTGGGTTAGAAAACTGTGCAGTCACTTCTGCTCTCAGTCTCTTTGATGTGCTGAATTCTAATCATCTGAAGACTGGAGGTATTTGCACAGTGACGTTATCTTATATAAGAAATAAATCACAGAGGGACCGAGATAAATCTATAGACCTGTTCTTGCACAGAAAACCTGCCATTTCTTAGACAATTATCAAGCAAGAGAGTTTTAAAGCAACACTAACACCTAAAAATAAGCTGGGATTATATACATGTATACACCCTGTACTGGCATCTGTAAAAACATTCTCTATATTGTTTTCAGGCGCCTAAAATCTAGTCTTAACCCTCTGAGAGCGGCATCTAATGTATTGTGTTTCAATGCGCTGGAGACCTCTCTGCATACCTGGGAACTTTTCAAGCAGGACTACCCGGAGGGTAACCCTGTCAGTGCCGAAAATGACGCGCTTTGCATCATAAAAGGGGTGGGGCTTAGTCACGGGGGGGGGGACAAAAAAAAACCATGCAAAATGAAGGTAAGAGGGCGGGGAGTGGGAGGAACCGGGCGGGATGGAGCACAAGTGGGCAGAGTTTCTACTCTGGTAGTAGCCTTAAACTCCTGCATCCAAACTGGCTCTAGTGCGTGGCTGGAGTTCCCTTTAGGGGACTCAGGGGGCAGCAGCGCATGCTGGGCAAACGTGACCTGAGTATTCTCTAGGTAACCCTGAGTGACATGAGGAGCAATGAGCAATGGGGGACACAGATGCCCCAGTGTCCTTAGTCTTAGGCCTAGCCCCAAGGTCTAATGGAATAGACATTCTCACAGAGTCAAACGTCAAAGTATCAGAAACACCCAAAAAAGAGTGTGTATAAAAATAAAAATCACCCCAGAAACACTAAACTAGACTTATCTGGTAGGTGAAGGGATAAACTGCTGAGGAGAGAAGGAGAGTCCAAGCTCAGCGTAGGATACTCGATCAGAGAAGGCACAAAATGGCTGCCGCGGAGGGAGCCAATCAGAAATTAGCATGCGAAGCAATTGCTCATAGGAATTGTAGTTTCACAGTGCCCAAAGCCCCCTGAGCCCCGCAACATGCCCAGAACACTGACTGGATAACAGAGCAGGGGCAGACCAACCAAATTAGCCATCTCTGACCTCACTACGTGGAGCGATTGAAGAGAAACGGCGCAAACTGTGAAGTCCCATAGGAGTGAATGGAGCAATGGGGCCTATGTAGTAAACGCGCGCCTTAAAGGCACGGAACACAAATTTCACAGGGTGAATACCAAAATGTAAAACTACTCCAAGAGCCACTAGAACATGACAGTAGAGCCAATAAACACAGAGCCCAGTAGGGAAAGTGCCCACAACCCCCCAAGATATGCTAAATCAGCAGCCAAAGGGTTAAGTTACCACATAAACGTGCTCCAAACACCCCACAGATATACAGATAAACCCAATGAGTGCATGAGTATGTAATAGGAACTCCAAATGAGACCCCTGTGTGGAGGGGAAGCATGAGACATGTGTACCTCAGCACTCAAAGGGTGCTCACCTTCTCAGCAGGTCTCTGTCTTCAGATTACTATATCAAGAAGAAGCCTCAGTGGGCAACTCCTGGGGAAAGAACTTACAGCCAAGATTTTCCCCCCAGGGCTTAGGTCCACAAAAGCACCTGGTAAACTAAGCTATCCACATTTGGGTGATGGGAATTGTCAGTGATGGTAATCCGCCTAATGGTGGTATCCCATATCTAATAGAAAAATAATAAAAAAGCTAAAACTATAGCAGAACTGTTCTCTTGCCTTGTGTCTTGACAAAGGAACAAATCTTACGGGATGGGGGTTGGCTAGCTGCAAGCTAAGGAGAGGAGGTAGGCTCCACCCAGCAGTCACTTCTCAGAATTGTTTCTGCCTACTTAAAGGGGCTGATCGCCTACCCAAAGTTACCAGTAAACTGTATTGGACGACAGAGATAGATATTGAAGGGATTTTTAATTAAGCATAACAAGGGCTCTCCTACTTCTAGGAGATAATTTATGCAAAAAGTTATAACAGTTCAAACTTGCTTGATTTCTTCTCTTTTTTTCATTTTAATAACATAATTGTTATAAATGGTGACCACTAGATGATGCTGTTTCATTAGTCCCCATGGAGAACTTCTGTCATCGACTGTACATAAGACACTGTGTCAGGCATTATCTTGAGAGGTTAGAACTTTTGAATAAAGAATCTCCTAGTAGGGGATTACCTTTGTTTTTCTCAGCATGAAAAAGCTCAGCAATATTTATTTTTTATAAAGGGATAGTTTAAAGGGATAGTAATGTTTAAAGGGATAGTAATGTCCTTTTAAAACATAACAAAATATTGTAGCTATTTAAAAAATAAACAAAATGACCCCAGTCCCATCTCTCAAATCTTTATGGTTTGAGAGATAGAATGTTTTAAAGTTCCCCCGTCACTGATGTCAGCTGTAAAGCTGACAGCAGGAGCTGTGTGTCGGCCGACTCGAGGCAGCTCTTCAGTAGCGCCGAGATACCAAAATCTAAAAAGAACTATTTCATTGGAAAGGTCTACAAAGTGTACATGGTTTGCAAGCACACTTTGTAGACCGTTCCAGTTAAGAACTTCTTCTTAGATTTCAGTATTTCGGTTCTGCTGAAGAGCCGCCTGCTGGTTCCCAGACCAGGATCTCCTGCTGTCAGGTTACAGCTGACGTCAGGGAAAGGAGGGGGAGGTGGGAACCTTAAAACGTTCTATATCTCAAACCAAAAAGGTTTGAGAGATAGGACTGGGATCATTCGGCTTATTTTTTTAATAGCTACAATATTTTGTTATATTTTAAAAGGACATTACTATTCCTTAAACCCTTTGAGTGCTGGAGGGGTATGGAATGCATTGCAAAGCAATGCGTTCCGTACCCCTCTGGCGCTCAAAGGGTTAAGTGCCAGAGGGGGTTATCCAATGCATTGGAAATCTCTCTGGCACTCAAACGGTTAATAAGTAGCAAACAAGTCGGGTCTCTGACAAAGAAGGAAGAAGAGAAACATTTGCCCTTAAGCCTTTGACTGCCAGAGCGGAATGCAAAGCATTGCAGAGCAATGTGTTGTGTACCTCTCTGGCATTCAAAGGGTTAAATTAAATGAGATGTTGGAACATTCCCACTGCAGTAGTTTTAGAGACATTTTATATTGTTGGAACAAAAAAAACAAGCCAAAAACAAAAAATATCAGGACCAATAAGACTTTGGGTTTGAAAGTGAACAAATCAAATGGTATTACTGGCTAAAATCCATGTCTTCTATCGATATACATCCTAGCCTGCGTGACGGTCCTGGTACGTCAAGGGTTGTTAAAGAATTAAATCAATAGGGATTTCTATGTGTGCAGCTGCTTAGCCCCAGCAAGAACAACTTTTTTAACCCTTTAAGGAACAGAGAGGTGCGCAACACCTTACTTTGTAAAACGTTGCACACCCCTCTGGTGCTTAAAGGGTTAAAGCAGGGTTTATAGGGCCTAGGGAATGTTTATTGGTCACCTATAGTATAGCCGGTTTAGTCCACTTTAGCCGTTTGCCTATAACCCTGAGTACGTAATGAAGAATAGCATTCCATGTAATGGACCTGTTTCCCAATTCAGAATTACACACAAATTGCCCAATTAACTTTAACAGTTTAAAGAGGAAAAAAAAAGGCAATCTCTCTCGTTAGGCAGTCTGCGGATTGTACGCGTTGCATGTTGGCCAAATGAAGTATATTAAAAGCTGCATAAATATTTGAATAGCCACTTGAGAGGGTTTAATGGAGTTTAATGGAGTGGAGGAGAGCTGGGGCGGTTAACAAAAGGGGAGGGGTAAAGGGAGGGGGGATGAGGGACTGAAAGGAGCACTTCGGGCCGTATGTTCACAAGAAAGAGTGGACGCATTCCGAGGCAAACCAATAGCGTTATATAGGTGACAACTAAAACATCCCTTTTTTTATTTTACCCTTTGAGTGCCAGAGGGGTATGCCACTCTGGCACTCTTAAAGTGTTAAATGGGGATTTTAACCCCTTGACTGCTAGTGAGATCATTGGAAATCTCTCGAACATTCGAGGGGGTTAAAATCCCCATTTAGATCAGGGTGAATTTTTAGAATGTTTAGTTCTCCCCTGTAGAGCAATTGATTTGCTTCAAGGCTCCCTGAACAGCGTGCAGCCGAGTGAGGAGCCCTGAAATCCATGACTTACATGTACGGCATGGGTCCTTATTGCACGATGGACCTATGACATACATGGTCCTTGGACCTTAAGGGGTTAACCAAAGTGTTAAAGTGATAGTAATACTTGAAAACGTTTACATTTAATTCAATAGATATTTTATAAATACATTAATTGCGCCATTTTCGATCTCCCAAACCTTTATGGTGTGGGAGATATCAGTCTGCAAAGTCCTCCATTCCCTCCCCTTGTGCTGACATCAGCTTTCAAACTCCTAGACGGAGATCGCGGTCCATAGACTGTCCTGCGGCTCTTCAGCAGAGCCGTGATCGCGGTAGTTACAAAGAAATACTTCATTTGAATGGTCTACAACGTGTGCTTGCAAACCAGGCACACGTTGTAGACGGTTCAAATGAAGGATTTCTTTGTAACTACAGCGATCACAGCTCTGCTGAAGAGCCGCAGGATGGTCTATGGACTGCGATCTCCGTCTGTAGGTTTTAAAGTTGACGTCAGCACAAGGGGAGGGAAGGGGAACTTTGCAGACTGATAATAGATGACAGTTGGTACCGTGTTAGCCGTAGAAATACAGGATGCAAATTTTTTTTTTTTTTGCAGACTGATATCTCCCAAAACTATCGTATACATAAAATTGACCCCCAATTAATTGCCAGTATACTGGTAATTATGGAAATAGTATCATACGTTTGTTAAGTGCCGGCATTATTAGCAATCAGAACTTCATAGGGGACTTACACCAACACAACAGCGCAAACATCTTGGCAATGAGGGATCTATGCACCTGGGCTGTCCGTCCCTGTCTCATCACTGATAGGTTATTTGCCAAAGGGAGAGTTGCATTATATCAGTAGGGTACAGGCAGGACGGACAGTGCAAGTGCACAAATCCAACTTCATCTTGATGTAAGTCCCATACAAAGTTCTGATTGCTAATAATTTGTCTCCTATGATAAATCTGGTTTGCTAAACAATGACTTCATTATATCTTATTAAATCGTCCTCAGTGTGTCCAACGTCTGCTCTTCCAGGGCCACCCAACAAAACACAGTGGGCCGTATGTATTAACCCTTTGAGTGCCAGAGGGGTAGCACAGCACTCAATGGGTTAAAATAAAAATGAGCAATTCTAGGGAAGACTGGACCATAGGGAACAAGTGAAAAGTCCCACTGATTTAAATGGACCTTTAACCCTTTCAGTGCCCTTCACAATGCGTTCCGTACCCCTCTGGCACTGAAAGGGTTAATGCCCAAAATACTAAAGAGGTCTGCAATGCATGGTAAAGATCTTTACAGCATTTAAAGGAACACTACCACTAAACATATGTTGCTATAACTTTAAATATCTACCTAGAAAAGGTAGGAATATCTGCTCCCTCATAGCATAAGTAAGGTTAGATTTTTAAGCCTTAGAAAACATATAAAGAATTTTATAGATGACCACATGAAGTAGATGGTATTTAACACTTAAAGGGATAGTAATACTTAAATATTACTAATCCCGATATTGTAACATGGTAAAAAGAATTGAATTGTCCCCAGTGTCATCTCTCAGACCTTTATGGTTTGCGAGATAACCGAACGCAAAGTTCCCCCCTCCCTCCCCCTTCCCTGAAGTCAGCGTTATACTGACTGCAGGGGAAGTCTGTCATATGACAGGCTTGCAGCTCTGCAGCAGAGCCGAGATCGCGTTACTAAAAAATAATTATTTCACTGAAACGGTCTTCTACGTGTGCTTGGTTTGTGCTTGGTTTGCAAGCACACATAAAAGACCATTTCAGTGAAATAATTATTTTTTACTAATGCGATCTCGGCTCTGCTGCAGAGCCGCCTGATGCAAATTAGACCGGATATCCCTGCAGTCAGTACAACGCTGACTTCAGGGAAGGGGGAGGGAGGGGGGAACTTTGCATTTGGTTATCTCTCAAACCATAAAGGCTACAATATGGGGATTAGTAATATTTAAGTATTACTATCCCTTTAAGAAGTAAAAAACATATATGTTGTAGGTTTTATCCTTAGTAAATCAAGGTGTTTTATTCAAAAGTTATTGCAGCTCTAAATTGTATTTTAAGGTGCACTATCTCAATGGCCTGAAATTGTACAGTGGCGCTGTTGCTACACCATCCCATAGACAGCTCTGGTCAGTTGAATATAAATCTCCATAGGATGGTGTAGCAACAGCGCCACTGTACAATTTCAGGTCACTGAGTTAGTGCACCTACAAAAAGTCAAGTTTGAGGTGCAGTAACTTTTGTACAAAATATATCTTAACAGTGGAAGTACCCTAATTTTACACAGGAGGTTAAAACCTTGAGAAAAAAAATAAATTACACATATATATATATATATATATATATCATTGGGGACTGTGCAGCTGGGACTCAGTTTGATTTAGAGTGAGTGCTTCCAACCCTCCATATTTGAGATAGATATATATATATATATATATATATATATATATACAAATCCTATGTTATTCTATGGAGCCTATGCACTGAGATTTCTCCAGTTTTGTAGATCTTAGTGCATAGGCTTCATACAATAATATAGGACTTGGAGAAGTGATATCACTGGAGAAGTCATCTCTGATTTATCACCTCTTTATCACACTTTAGTGAATAACTCCCAAAGTGCTGTGCATGATGGGCTGGAGCACTGACAGATGGGGTGTGTGTACGTTTTGATGCAAACCAACAGCACCGTAAGGGGAAAATAAAAATTAACATTGATTTTAGTGGGGATTTTAACTAATTGAATGCTAGAGAGGTCTTTCAGTGAAGGGGTGCATGTACACAGGTGTATACAAAATGAGATAGATGTAATGTTTTAGGTTCAGGGCTCCTGTACTGTTTCCAGCCCTGGGGTAGTTCATACTGTAGCTGGTGATACTTGGGAGTTTATATGATTCACCGTCAGATCTATTAAACTGTACAAGTTGTCTTTAATGGGCAATGAGCAGCACACACACCACCACCTGAAAGTAGCAGAATTATATACTTACAGACCCCAGTCTACAGGCCCCCCTCCCACCGGAGCCTCTCCTCCTCAGAGCTGTGACCCCCAGAGGCAGCTGATGATTCTTGTGGAGGCATGGTCTGTGACTGCCAGATTCAGAGTAATAAACAAACCACATGGGCAACCAAGTTGCAGGTGAAGGACATAACATAGGCATACCTGGGAACTCAGGGTTTGGAACCAAATCTCGGGGTCTCAGGGTGAAGGGCCAAATTCTCAGGGTGAGCAAATCCAGTGTGTCCTCCTATATGACTTACACCAATTTACTGCTTATTTATTGTCCAAATCCATGACATTTCTACCAGAAAGGCAGGAGGACAAGTCCTGCTTGTCTTATGAGTGTATAAGACGTTATATCTCAGAACTGTAGCATGTGAAAGGTTTCTTACAAATTGATTGGATTATCTCTGGTTTAGAGCAAATGTTGACCTAACACACAGAATCTGCTTTCTTGTGGGTGTTAAGGGTTAATATTTCAAAGATCTCAGGGTGAGCTCATTTCAAAAGTTCCCAGGTATGAACATAGGATTTGGAGAAATGATATCATTGGAGAAGTCATCTCCACCTTATCACCTCTTTATCACACCTCAGTGCCTCTCCCTTCCTGTCTCCTCCTCAGTGATTCTGCGCTTGGGTGTAAAGAGGTCAGATAGATCCCACTGTCCCATAATGGAACTAGAATCAAGGTCTTCAGTGGGATACAGCCATTTCTTATATGTTCTTCATGTCATTAGTGCGCATTTTGTGATGGTAACTATAGTACAGCAATAGCAGGAGAACCACATGTTGCCCATCCCTACTATAGGTGCCCAAGGGTCCTGCAGTCTATACTTCGTTCCTGCAAATCTCAACTTGTTCACCCCCGCCCCCTGCTTTCCAGCCCTCCACCCTCTCACCCCCGGCACCCTCTTGACCCTCCCAGCACCTGGCTCACGTCCACAATAATTGGTAAAGTGCCACAAAGTGAGACACTTTGTTATCTCCATTCAGCAACTGGGAAAAGACTGGACCAATTATAAAGAGCTGGTCTTTGACGTGGGAAATGGAGAGTCGCCCTTATGACCCTTCGTTACTAACAAAAAGATAATACAGAAAAAAAAGAGTATAGAACTCACTGTTCCTGGAAAATCTAATCTCAATGGGGAAAACAGATTGCAAGTTTCTTGGATCAGTCATCCTACTAATTCAAAGCACATCTCTCTTTCTTTCATTCCTATAGTAAGTTACATTATATCTATTTAACCCTTTGAGTGCCAGAATGGTATGCAACGCATTGCTTTGCAATACGTTGCATACCCCGCTGGCACTCAAAGGATTATTCTTGCGGCACTTACAATCCGATCTGAGTGCCAACGCGTTGCTGGGCGCTCCCCATCTAGCATTCAACTGGTTACAATGAGCAGCAAGAGAGACTTGCGATGTGACAACCACAAATTAACCACTTAAGGACCAAAGAGTGAGCACAACGCGTTTCCCACCCCTCTGGTAGTTAACGGATTAAACCATATGGATACAAATATGTTCTTTACTCGGGGAAAAAAAAAGACAAGAACTCTCCAACCCTTTGTTAGGAGTCATTCAAAAAGCATGATTCAGTCACACATACACATCTACACATACATACACATCTACACATACACACACATCTACACATACACACACATCTACACATACACAGCATTGTAATTACATTAGGCACATTGTTAGGCAAAGTTGCAGGGACAGTGCACAAAACTTTCAATGATTTTTATTTTGATTAAAGGTTAATCTATAATTAGATTTTTAATGGTCCCTGAAGTTACACGTTAAAAGAACATGTTGAAATTCTTAACCATCCTTCCCTTAACCATTTGAATGCCAGTGCAGTGTGCACCCTTCTGGCACTCCAAAAAGGTATAATAAAAAGTATAATTTTCATTTAAATATCTCGTTTTCTCTATAAATGAAAATCAGCATAGAAAGAGACACGGATCCACCAGGACTGTTACGCAGGTAGATAAGTTTACTTATGGTATTTCTCTCGTCTCTTACCTGCTTTTCTGTCCCTTAGTCAGTTGTCCAGAGAATCCTGATTCCCCCCAAAGTCCTTTGGCTGAGTGTGAAGCTGGGCTGGGATAGCTGGAATGTGCGTAAAGGGGCTTGCTGGAGCGGTGGCTGCGTGCGCTGTGTGCCCTTATCGCCTTCTCCTTTGTCTCTTACCCAACTAGTTTCAGCTAGTCGCTCAGAAACCTTTCAATTATCTACTCAGCTGACACCAGCAGGGAGTTTTCCCAAACTCTGCCCAGCTCTGACCCTCCCCCTAAAGAGAAAAGAGGGGAGGAGGTGGGAGAGGAGAAGAGGGGGCGGTGAGAGGGGGTATATTCTAGCCATTTCAGAGCACCCAGCTGTGCCAAATCTGGACTCAACAGCACTCAGCTCCTAGTAAAGAAGTAGATTTGGCACTGGCCTCTACTCCACCAAAACGCATTTACAGTAATGATCTAGGGATGTCCAAACTTTTTTTTCGGCCACGGATTGGGGGGGGTCTACTGAATAAATGTCATTACATTAAAGGGGCACTAATAGCTGAATATGAAATAGGCTGGTATAGCTTGAAATGCCATTTACTTGAAACTAGCATATGTAAAACTATTCACATGTCAGATCCCTAAAATACAATCCTAATCTTGTTTTTAACGCATGTGTAAACTGTCTTATTCAGAGATCATTTGTTTAATTTTGTTTGCCCTCTTTAAAATAAAGAGATACAAGCTAAACAAGTTCATTCGTTCATTGGGATTTTATTCAGAAAAGATGTTATCTTATTCTGTTTACAGACAATACTGGACAATCAGAAGTAGCTATCACAATTGCATTGGTATTTGGAGCTGGAATTGAATGGCTTCTGCCACAGAGCTCTGAAGAAACCTGTTGGGGCTTCATAAATAAATGATAATACAATGTAAGTCTAGATTTAATGCCTCAGAAAACATACAATGACGTTCTACATAGGTTAGCATGACGTACATGGTATTTAAGTATATAACCCCAGTAAAATTTTTCATATGAATGTTCCTTTAACCCTTTGAGTGCCAATAAGGCATCCAACACTTGGAACATAAAGGTTGGATAACTTTCTGGCCCTCAGAGGGTTAAGCCCCATATGTATAAAAGTGGACCAGTTATGGAGCAAAGCAACTGCACCCTAAGGGAGACATAAAACATCCCATTCATCACATTAACTTGGGCTTTTACCCCCTTGGATGCTAAATACATATATGCAATGGAGATGGTCAAATTCATTTCAGTAGTATGGAGGGCTGGGTGTGGACTGACCATGTTTAATAGTGTTATATGGTCCCAGAACCCGATGTCACTAGTCAAAATCATCCCTTAATAACCACACTTTGTTTAGATTCTGGTTAACCCCTTGGATGATAGAGAAATCTTCAATGTATTGCTCTGCAATGTGTTTGTCTCTCTAGTTTCTAAAGGGTTAATAATGTTTCTGCCAAATATCCTGGATTTCCAAAGGACCATCTTTTATTATGTCTGTATTTTTGTTTTTAAAAGTTGTGGAGTAATCTATTGCAATGGGCTGTTTTCCATTAAAGAGTTAATAGTCTGTGGTCCTTATTATGTCTTAAAGGGGAAATCACTTTTATTTTGAAATATGTATGTAGGTTGTATTTTAATTGCATGCTGGTAGACACAATGCTGGGAGAAGCTTCATTAAAAAATGATCACAGGGTAAAGTTGCACTTCCTGAGAGTGGATAGGTGCAGGTTTTTTCCTGGGATTTATATGATACTAGTGTAAAAGCCCATGTACATGTGCCAAGGTCCAGGTGATGTTAACCCTCTGAGTGCCAGAGGGGTATGCAACGCGTTGCTCCCCTCTGGCACGCAAAGGGTTAAGAGGCCAGTCCTGCTCTGCATACTGCTGCCACCTCACTGGCGGCACACGAGATGCAGTCATGTGCTGTAGTGACTTCCCAAACACACAGAATGCCCCCAGCATTCTGTTTAAAGTGATAGTAATACTTGTAATTCAAACCATTAAATTCTGTAGATATTTACAAAATAAACTAATTACACAGTTTCTGATCTCCCAAACCTTTATGGTTTGGGAGGTATAAGTCTGCAAAGTTCCCCCTTCCTGTCCTTTGTGCTGACATCAGATTTAAAACCTACAGACAGAGATTGCAGTCCATAGACCGTCCTGCGGCTCTACAGCAGAGCCGTGATCGCGGTAGTTACAAAGAAATACTTCATTTGAATGGTCTACAACGTGTGCTTGCAAACAAGGACTGTGGTCTATGGACTGCGATCTCCGTCTGTAAGTTTTAAAGTTGATGTCAGCACAAGGGGAGGGAAGGGGAACTTTGCAGACTTATATCTCCCAAACCATAAAGGTTTGGGACATTGGAAACAGCACAATTAGTTTATTTTGTAAATATCTACAGAATTAAATGGTTTGAATTTCAATCATTACTATCACTTTAAGGGCAAGATTTGTTCCAGGCTAGAGCAGACCATAGAGAACACATTTCATAAAGGAAAACCATAAAAACACTGAAATTGTCCTCACACAGATGCTAATTTGCTCTGCAATATTAGAGAGAAGCACTTTCCAGTGGGGGGGGGGGGGAGACTTGTTTTTATCCAGTAGTAAAACCCATAAAAAATATACTTTCCATAATAATAATACATGTGTGCGAGATGATTTCCAGCCAGGCCACATCAGGGGAGTGGATAAGTTCTCCAAAGGACAGGGGCTTCCAAAAAGACCAGGGGGTTATGCACTGAGGTGTGATAAAGAGGTGATAAAGTGGAGATGACTTCTCAAGTGATATCACTTCTCCAGTTCCTGTTATTCTATGGACCCAATGCACTAAGATCACCAAAGCTGGAGAAATTTTAGTGCATTGGCTCCATTGAATAACATAGGACTTGGAAAAGTGATATCACTGGGGACGTCATCTGCACTTTATCACCTCTTTATCACACCTTAATGCATCTCACTCCCCGATGTTTGTCCAACTAAATGCAGTATCAGTGCACCATGCTGCCCAATTGTACCATAATTAGTAGTGAGATAAACACAATAAAATGCCCCAAGCTGGTAACAAAACCCAAAGCTTTATGAATGAGACCCAGTGGTTTAGCTCACTCCAACAGGACTTCGGTCAATGCCCTGACAATTTTTCCTTTTTAATCTAGAATTACTTTAAATCACCAATATGGCATTAAATACCATGAGCAAGGCCAGCATCAGCATTACGGAATGAGGTGACCTTGTATCTTTTTTACCTTGTATTACCTGAGAGGAGAAGTGGTATCATTGGGGAGGTCACCTCCACTTTATCCCACCATAGTGCACCCCCCCTTTTTTTACCTTCTATGCGATCAGCAGAGCAGGACACCATCACCTGCCACCAGCAAGACAACGCACCATTACAGAAAGAGGTGATCTATCTGGTACCTTTTTTTTTTAAAAAAATGTAACCTTATTTGAGATATTCCTCATTACATGCCACCAACAGAGCAACACAGTGTTAGGTGACCTGGGGAACGTTACACTTAGGTATGATAAAGAGGCGATAACACCTCCAGTGTGATAAACTCTACAAACTCTGTGTTATTCTATGACCCCTATAAAATAAGATGTCTCAAACTGTAGATATTTTAGTGCATAGTCTCCTTACAATATCATAGGAATTAGTTTATCACATTGGAGAAATTACCGTCTGGTTTTCACACCTTAGTGCATAATGCCACTGGATCCTTCCTCTTTAGAGAACTCCTACTTGTCTGCTAACTTGCTGGATACTAGAGATATCTTTATATGAAAGAGGACAATGCACACAAATAATAATTGTATTTATCCCTTTGAGCGGCGATGCATCAAAAAGATAAATGTATCACAACTGTTGCTATTCAGTAAAATGATATTCAATTCCAATGGGGATTTTATCATCATGAATGTGCATATGACTCTTATTAACCCCTTGAAGACATGAGGGGTGTGCAACACATCACAAAGGAATATGTTCTTGTTCTCAAAGTGTTAATCACCTTCATATTAGTATAGAAAATGTTAATAACGCATGCTTTCAACATGGCTATTGAGCATTTGGCTCCTTATCAGTTAAAATCATTAGCTTCAACAACGCAAAGTTGTCAAAGCAGGAATTGTCTGTTTGGGAGCAGAAGTGACATCAGAAATCCCAATTGGCCGCATTATATTTGCATGACTTCCACTGATGGTAAATGCTGGTTTTATCTGTAGCTGATAAGCCCCGCAATGAGATCCTGATCATGTTGAACAACCAAAGTGGAACTGCTTCAATCAAAAAAATTACCCTGAATATAGTTTTTCTGCGTATTTGCCAGCAATGTAATGAAGGCCTAAATTAAAGCAGAACTATCACCCCAAATTAAGCCCCCCCCCCAATAATTAGTCATATAGCGATAAGCTTAGAAATAGTACCATTATCCAGCATAACTACTGCATTATTAAGAAATGCTACTTCTTTTGAGACTGACGGCCAGGCTTCTTGCGTTAGAGGTATCTGTACGCCTGCACCGTCAATCCCTTCCTGTTACCTTAAGGTACAATGCAGCGCCTCCTAGAGGAGACTGGGATGGACAGCACAGACGCACAGGTGTCTCTAAGCCAAGATGTCTGCACTGATGCCTGCCCGTCAGTCTCAGATAAAGTAGAATTTCTTAATAACGCTGGACATACGCCGGATAATAGTACTATTTCTAAGCTTATCGTTATATGACTAATTATTGGGGGGGGGACTTTATTTGGGGTGATAGTTCCGTTTTAACTTTCTGAGTGCCATACCCCCAAAGTCTCCCTCTTTGAAACCTAAATCCCTCTGCCCCTCTTTCCCACCCTGATGTCCCTGTTTTTAGGAGATCAGAATGTGTGGTGTGTATATAAGTGTTTCACATTGCTTCACAGCAATAAAATTCACATTATTGCTTGTTTAAACTTCAGTATATGTGTTTATAAATTAGTCTGTACAAATAAAATACTTTGGGCTTGCTCTAAATCATTTATTCAGTTACACAATGAGGGGTCAAAGGTCATTAAATAACCTACAAATTCTTGGTAATGCCCAGCCCACCAGCCACGCCCCCAGCAACACCACTAGTGTTGAGCGAGCACCACGATGCTCGGGTGCTCGGGTGCTCTGACCGAGCACCCCCTGAGGCTCGAGTGCTCGGCCGAGCACCCGAGCCCCATTGGAATGAATGGGGCAACACCAGGCACCCCCTGCTCTGATGAGGGGAGGGTGCCTGGTCAATGCCCCCTTCATCTCCGCTATGCCCCCTTCATCTCCGAATGCCCCCTTCAGCTCCGCAATGTCCCCCTTCAGCTCCGCTATGCCCCTCTTCCACAATGTGCCCCTTCATCTCCGCTATGCCCCTCTTCCACAATGTGCCCCTTCATCTCCGCTATGCCCCTCTTCCACAATGTCCCCCTTCATCTCCTCTATGGCATAGAGGAGATGAAGGGGGACATTGTGGAAGAGGGGCATAGCGGAGATGAAGGGGCACATTGTGGAAGAGGGGCATAGCGGAGATGAAGGGGCACATTGTGGAAGACGGGCATAGCGGAGATGAAGGGGGACATTGTGGAAGAGGGGCATAGAGTCTATGCCCCTCTTCCACAATGTCCCCCTTCATCTCCGCAATGCCCCCTTCATCTCCGCAATGCCCCCGTACCTCCAGTCCCTGGTGGTCCAGCGGAGCTTCTTCGGATCTGTGCCTCTTCCGGCACAGATCCCTTCCACCCGAACATGTCGGGCGAGCACATGGCGGTACTCGACGAGTACCGCCATGTGCCGAGCAGAGCGATGCTCGAGCCGATCCGAGCATCGGCCGAGCACGCTCGCTCATCACTAAACACCACCTAAAATAAAAGTGTCCCTCTTTTGGCCATTTTAAATATTGGGAGGTATATAACCCTCTTCTATGGGTAACAATGTGGTCATTATAGGAACAGCCACAGCAGCAAACTATTTACATTATATACTTACCACCCAGACCTCCCCAACAAAATAATACGGCAGTCACTGAAAGCTATCGTTGCTGCGCTCCTTAGAGGGAATTGTTTCCTATGTGATCCTCATATTTGAGTTTGCCACGCCTGCACACAATAGTTAGTTTTCTGATGAAGGACCCCTATTTGTCACTAGAACAATAAAGTTTTGTTGGAACATCACCCCCTTCCCCCCGGCCCTACAATGTGTTGTACACCTTCCTAGTACTCCAAGAGTTAACAAAGCTATTCCCCCCTGTTCCAGCTCCCCCTTTCTCCAGGATGCACGTTTTATCCAGTTTTAAAGGAAAAAAGCCAAATGAATTCGGCCAGAATTTATAAAGGATTTGATCAAAGGAATGTTTTTCTTCAATTATTGAGATTGACATTTTTAATGCTGCCTTCCTCTATTTCCAGGATACATCATAAAGCTACCCCTTGTGAAATCTTCCAGGAATGGAATCTCTTTAATTAACATGTCACTCCGTGACAGTTTTACAGGGTTTTGTGTTGTGTGCAACACAATTCTGTGCAGCTAACATTGCTTTTAAATAGATTCTATTTGATCTTCACAGATATCGTAAAAGGAGGATGCATGTTTTAAAGCTTGTGAATTCAGCAAAGCCTAGAGTACGTAGATCAATTAATTTACAGAAAGAGGAATGGATTAATGTATTCACCTTCCAATATACATGGTAGAAGATACAACATTAAGAAAGTTTAAAAAAAAAAAAAAATCATAGTTGATTTAAATAACTGCAACTGTTGTAACACTTCATAAAAGAAAGCAGCATAAATTATTGGTAGGGTAATACAAGCCAGTGAGTCTGATATTTGTGATGGGAAGTATAGGGACACTATTTGAATAGAGACATCTCCAACCTATTGAAGATTTCTCTATCATTCAAGGAGATAAAGGGGGAGATTCTCTAAGAGGTGATAAAGGGGTGATAAAGTGGAGATAAGATCTCCAGTTTATCACTTATCCACTTCCTATGTTATTCTATGGAGCCTATTCACTAAGATTTCTTCAGGTGGGAAAGAGGGACAGAGGAATTTGGGTCTCAAAGAGGGACTGTCCCTCCTAAAGAGGGACACTTGGGAGGCATGTTAACAGCTGTGTGGTAGAACAGAAAATGTAACAATTCTGACTCTATGAAAGTGAACAGCGCTAGTTTTTCAGCATAGCAGCTATTTGTGTGCAATAGGCCTATATTTGCCCCATCCCAGAGGTGCCCCAGTTAGCCTTTAAGTAATCCTTTAACATATGCACAGAACACACACAGGACTTCTCCCTGTGCCTGTCAGAAAAGGAACAATATAGAGACTAAAGGAAGTTAAATGGATGTAGTAGGAAACACTGAAATGTCACCTCTGAAAATCTGCCCTCTTACCAAGAAATTTCAGTCAAACTCTGAGGTTTCCAGGTGTACTGATAAGAAACCAGGGCGGGATTTCCCGCTAGGCAGAGTAGGCAACTTCCTAGTGCGCCAGTTTGTGAGGGGCGGTGCCTCAGCTGGGATGGCTACACCCATGTTCTGAATTGTGAGCAATCTCAATGTCCCTGTAATAGTCTTAGAACCCTCTACAGGCTTAGATGCTGGAGTGGTCAACATTTTTGTCCTCGATTGTTATAGGCCATAGGTATTTTCTGTACCAGGATGGGGCTGGGGTGGGGTCATGTGAGGAGTGGGTTGTTGTCATGGGCAGAGCTATAGGCACCTAGAGTGCCTCATCTAGGGGCACCTGAGATGTAAATCCAACCCGGTAAGAAACCCTTGAATACTTTTTGATTGTGCATTTTTACCATTTAACATATTGGGGTAAACAATGTTTGGCACTGCACCTGTTTGGAGACTACAACTCCATCATCCCCAGCTAAGCAACACAATGCATTGGAAATATCCATACCTGGGAACTCCCAGGGTTTGACCCTGAGACTCAGGATTTAGACCCAAAATCTCAGGGTGACGGGCCGGATTCTCAGGGTGAGAGAGGTCCCTATTACCTACTATAAGAGTTGCCATTTGTTTGTTTCTTTAGTCTCTAAATTGGCACCATTTGTACCAGAAAAGCAGCAGGAAATGTCCTGCTTGTCTTGTGTGTGTTTAGGCAGTGAGATCTCTAAGTTGTATCATGTTAAAGGTTCCTTGTGGACCAACCGGAGCACCTCTGAGTTAGAGCAAGTAGGTACATATTGCATAAAATTTGTATTATGGGAAGCTTTAAAGGGATAGTAATACTTAAAATGTAAAAAAATATATGTTGTAGGGTTTATCCCCCTGAGTAAAACAAGGGTACTCCCACTGCTGAAAGGTGTTTCATTCAAAAGTTATTAATTTTCAAAGTTGAATTTTTTTAGGAGCAGTATCACAGTGGCCTGAAATTGTACAGTGGCGCTGTTGCTACACCATCCTATGGAGATTTATGGTCCCGAGACCGGAGCTGTCCATAGGATGGTGTAGCAACAGCGCCACTGTACAATTTCAGGCCACTGTGATATTGCTCCTAAAAAATTCAACTTTGAAAATTAATAACTTTTGAATGAAACACCTTTCAGCAGTGGGAGTACTCTTGTTTTACTCAGGGGGATAAACCCTACAACATATTTTTTTTTTACATTTTAAGTATTACTATGCCTTTAAGGATTAATATTCCAAAGATCTCAGGGTCAGCTCATTTGGAAAGTTCCCAGGTAGGAAACCTCTCTAGCACTCAAGGAGTTAAAAGCCCCATTTAAATCAATGGAAAGTTTTGTAATTTGCATGAACCCTCTAGGGTGCAACACATTTCTTAGTAGGCCAGCCCCTTGCCATTACAGGTCTCTTCTATAGGGAAATGGTTCAATCAGTGGGTGAGATTCATGTTGGCTACTGCGCTTTCCCTGTCACTAGATCTAACTGGAACTGGTACAGCCGTGTGCTGGGGGAGGGGACGGGGCACTGAGCAAGGTTTTATTCCAAACTTTATGGTTACCCGCTCTCCCCCCCTCCTCCTCACTTCAAACTCTTTTAATGAACTGCATCTCAAGTGGTTTACAAACAGCCCTCTCTCCCCTGCAGTTAAACCTTTGTGCTCTTTTTTTTTTTTTTTTGAGAAACAGAAGAGAGAGGGGGTGAGAGAGGCAGAGGGATTGTATCCTATTACAGCCCCTACGCCAATAGCAGATGAGGAGCAGCGGATGGAGGGGGGGCCCTTTTGACCTAAAGCAGACTGATTCAGTCTCTGGCGACTGAGTGTTGAGATGTGAGTAATATATTAGTCTTGGCAGGCTTAACCCCTTGAGTGTCAGAGTGGTACACAAGACGTGTTGCGCACACCTCTGGCACTCAAAGGGTTAACCTGTTCACTGCCACAGGCCACAAAAAAAAAGACTAAAACATTTAAAAAAAAAAAAAATGCTACAACAGTTTTTTTTTTCCTCCAACTTTGAACACGAGGGCAGAGAACAAAAGAAGTGCAATTTGGACTCCTATAAAGGGCTTCTCTTTTTTTGTCTCTCTCAGGAAAATGGTCAAAGGGCCTTTCATTCAGGCCACACCAACTCAGCAATGCTGCACTGGATACGGAACCCATGCCGCCAGGTATACTGCTGGACAAAGGTGCCTTTCACATTGAAAAACCATACCTGAAAACGAGAGAAATCTCAATGTATTCTTCCTGGTAAAACATTGTTCTAAATAAAACTAGTCGACTATTGCCTTGCATGGACGCACTAACGTCCAGCAAACTGCGCCTTTAGGTTGGGTTCACACTGTGATTGGACAGTGCTTCACTGTAGCGCCGATCAAGTCTTCTGTGCCAATCCACTTCTGCATTACGGTCACTGGAGGGGTATTACAGACTGAAGGGCAGGACACAAAAGTCCGTATGTTCAAAGAAGTAGCGAAATAGCTTTGGTCGTTTGTAACGACATTTCAAAGTACAGTGACGGTGGGCTCAGTAATATATAAGTGTTGGTTGTGATCAGAAACGTCTTTGAGGTATGATTCCTGACTGGAATTGTCATATGTAACAATAAAAATGTGATATTTCCACCACTTTTTTCTTAACGTACAAATTCTGTAATTTGCACAAAATTTCTTTACCCCTATACGATGCTAGCGAATAGTTTAGCCACGCCCTTGTTCCGCTCCTTTGCCCGGCAATACACTGCGGATATTACTAGTTTTTTTTGTTGTATTTTCTATGGAAAATGTCATTCATACATACAGTTACTTATTTTTGTCGATCATAAGACTTTTTTTGTCGTTATCCTTTTGAACATATGACCCATTGGCATCATCTATACAGGAGTGACTGATGCCCAGTGAGCCTCTATTGGATTGTTGTGGTGACAGAATCATCTGTGCGAATGATCTGCACTCATGCTGCATTGGCTGCCATGCAGATCACCTCTGCTGAATGTTCACAGAGATCTGCTGGGAGCACAGCAGTGATACAGCAAGCAGCATTGGTGTTCCAACACAAGGCAGTAGTCACCAGTGTGAACAGCCCCATAAGCAGTAAACCTTAGTGTGTTCACTCAGGATTCCAATAAGATACAGCCAGGCTTATTTTGTGGTGGTCTATGGGGCCACTGGTTAATCTTTCACATGTCACCAACTAAATTGGAGCTAGGAGTGAATGCCTAGCCCACATGGGCATCAACCAAAAATATCTGTCTGACACTTATGTTGGCTGGATATTAGGCGATAGAAATGTGGCAGGAGCCAATTACCATTTTAGTCTTACCCTCCTAGCTGTATCATAAATATCCTATATTATAATTCGCTAAGGATGTTTGTCAGAAGCCGTCATGCTCAGTACAGACATGCCACGGCTGATATGGAGCGGGGCACTGCGAATTCAGACCATAGTTCTCTCTGTGCACCTTCCTGGGACTGCGCTTGGTCCCAGGAAGGTGCGGCAGCGCCGTCAGTGTTAGCCCGTGCACACGGGCTTTAAAACTAGTATCACCATAAAGGACTGCGATTCTCTGATAAACCTTACCCTCTTCATAACATGTGGAGCTCTTGCTTAGCAACACTGGATTTATGACAGATAAAAAAGAAAGCAATTAACCTGCTCTCGCTTTAAATACACCAAGACTGATGCACTAAAAACTAGAAACATTCTGGAGCAAACCAACTGCACCATAGGGGAGAAAAGCAAATTCCCATTAATTGCTCTCTAACATCTTTTGAAGAAAGAAGATGATTGTGCAAATCACTGCAAGAAGGAGCAGGAATGTTAAATTACAACTGGATCTCACATGAAAGCTCCAGAGATTCTCCCTTTGTGAGGTTGCTGGGTGTGGCGACGACGGTGTTGCATTAACCATTTCAGTGCCAGAGGGGTACAAAATGCATTGCAAAGCAATCCGCTGCCTACCTCTCCGGCACTGAAAGGGTTAAGACCCGTTTCATACTGGAGACTTTGTAGCAACTGAAAATGTTGGTGTGTTTTTGGTGTTACATTGTGGCCAGGCTTTCCCTCATTCTCTCCATTGAAACAGAAGACAAAGAATTGGAGGCAATACGTAGCTAACTGCAATAGTTTTGGGAGGGTACTGTAATCCCATTAACCCTTTGAGTGTCGGAGGGGTACCCGACACATGGCTTCACAATGCGTTGCGTATCCCTCTGGCATTCAAAGGGGTTAACCCTCTGAGTGCCAGAGAGGTACGCAACACATTGCTTTGCAATGCGTTGTGTACCCCTCTAGCACTCAAAGTTTTAAAATCAATGCTACAAATCTGTAGATGCGTTATCACACTGTCTGATGAAAGATCCAGCAACGCTGCTGATGGTGTGAAATGCCGCATAGGGCAGGGCTTAAAACTGGAAGTCCTTTGCTACTAGCCAGACCTGAAAAGTTACTCGCCACTGCAAGCCATAACATACCCACCAGGGCTGAATCATACCTCCCAACATTTCAAATTGACAAAGAGGGACAATTTTGTTTTAGGGGGTGTTGCTCGGGGTATTGCCTGTGGGCGGAGCATTACCGAGAAATTTTGATGCTATTTCACGACCTAGTGATACCTCCATGTGTAGCTTAATACACGATTTAGATCAATAAAGTGTTTTATTTACACAGACTAATGTATAAATACACATATACTGATGTTTAAACAAACAAGAATGTGAGTTTTATTGCTGTAGAACAATGGGATACACATATATACACCACACAGTCTGATCTCCTAAAAAGAGGGACATCAGGGTGGGAAAGAGGGACAGAAGGATTTGGGTCTAAAAGAGGGACTGTCCCTCCTAAAGAGGGACACTTGGGAGGTATGCTGAATTTCTATTATTATTATTATTTATTTATATAGCGCACACAGATTCCGCAGCGCTTTACACTCATATTGGTTCCTGTCCCCATTGGGGCTCACAATCTAAATTCACCTATCAGTATGTTTTTTGGAGTGTGGGAGGAAACCGGAGTACCCGGAGGAAACCCACGCAAACACGGTGAGAACATACAAACTCATTGCAGATGTTGTCCTTGGTGGGATTTGAACCCAGGACCCCAGCGCTACAAGGCAACAGTGCTAACCACTGAGCCACCGTGAATTTTCACTCGCCATTGGCTAGTGGCGAGTGGAAATTTTGAGCCCTGGCATAGGGGGCAATTATTCTTAAAGGGATAGTAATACTTTGATTTAAAAATGTCTAATATTGTTGCTATTAACCCTTTAAGTGCCAGAGGGGTACGCAATGCATTGCAAAGTAGTAGAATAAGCTACTTCCCATTTCTCAAAACGTTATAGTTTTTATGTTCGTAGCATTTAAAGATCCCCCCTCCCTCCCCTTTCTCTAGCTGACAGAGGCCGATCCTGGGACTGGCAGAGGCTCTTCACCAGAGCCGAAATCACAACATTTATGAAGAAATACTTAACTGGAATGGTCTACAAAGTGTGCCTGCAAACCAGGCACACTTTGTAGACTGTTCCAATGAAGTATTTCTTTATAAATGTCGCTATTTTGGCTCTGCTGAAGAGCCTCTGCCAGTCCCAGGATCGGCCTCTGTCAGCTAGAGAAAGGGGAGGGAGGGGGGAACTTTAAATGCTACGAACATAAAAACTATAACGTTTTGAGAAATGGGAAGTAGCTTATTCTACTTCTATAGTTAATAGCTACAATATCAGGCATTTTTAAATCAAAGTATTACTATGCCTTTAAAGGGACTGTAATGTTGTAAAAAAACTAGATTGCAGAGTCTTCTTTATAATATAAGAAACACATTGCACAATTTAAACCACTGACATTTCTGTAGTTCATAACATAGTCACTGTAGAAGGATCCCCCACCGCCCCGTCTGGCCTCCTCCCACTAAATCTCTCAACGTGTCGTGCGACCCGACGGATGCAGCACAAACTTCAGTTAAAGGGATAGTAATGTTTCATAATAAAAGCAGATCTAATTAATCATCATAGTATTTGGACTTTGGAGAGTGTTATTTCAGTTCTGTCAGAGTTGTAGTCCAAGAGTAATTCAATGACAAAGTATCCCCCTCCCACCACTTTTACTGATGTAACACTGCTCAGCCAGATCAGAAGGGAGGTGTCCAGGTAGACTGCAGAGAAGGACAATCTTCAATTAAGATAAGGGAAAAACCTGAAAACTTGTCAAGGGGGCAGGTCTTTCATTGTTCTCATAGGAAGAAGATTGTCCCCTGCTCTTATCTGTCTGGTCTATGGACTGGATTCCACATCTGAGAAGAGATGGCTTACACTAAGTAAAAGGGGCGGGGAGGGGAAACTTTGCTTGTGAATATCTCATAAACCATAAAGGTTTGAGAGATAAGACTTATATCGTTCTTCATGTTTTTTTACTGCCTACAAAATAAAATAAAGTTAAAATGAAGTATTACTATCCCTTTAAGTATAAGGAAAACTCTTCCCCTTGATGAAGGAGGGCAGGATTTTCCTTTGCTTACTGTAGATTGTCCCTCACTGTATCTGTCCGGACCTGCAGCAGTGACATGGCCAGAAGGGGCGGGAGGGGGATCCTTCTAGAGTTAATATCTTATGAACTACAGAATTATAAGTGGTTTGAAATAGCGCAATGTGTTTCTTATATTATAAAGAAGACTTCGATATCTAATTTTTTTTTACAGCATTACAATCCCTTTAACGCTTGCATTTCTGTCTCTGCAACAATGTTCCATAGGAGAATGTGTCTTAAAGGGATAGTAATAATTGCAAATTACTAATCCCCATATTGTAGCTTTGTTAAAAAGAAACTTATTGCCCCCAGTGTCATCTCTCAGACCCTTATGTTTTGAGAGATGATAACGCTCAATGTTCCCCCTCCCTCCCCCTTCCCTGATTGAATGCTGAACGCTGACTGCAGGGGAAGCTGTCATAAGACAGTCTTATGTGCATCAGGCGGCTCTGCAGCTGAGCCGAGATCGCGTTTATAAAAAAGAAATCTGTCACTACAAGCACATGTAGAAGACCGTTTTAGTGAAAGATTTCTTTTTTTATAAACAAGATCTCGGCAATGCTGCAGAGCCACCTGATGCGAGTAATACCGGATATCCCTGCAGTCAGTGTTCAGTCAGGGAAGGGGGAACTTTGAGCGCTATCATCTCTCAAACCATAAGGGTTTGAGAGATGACACTGGGGGCAATAAGTTTCTTTTTAACAAAGCTGCAATATGGGGATTAGTAATTTGCAAGTATTACTAACCCTTTAAAGGAGAACACTTCTTAACCCTTTGAGTACCAGAGAGGTAGGCAACACATTGCAATACAATATGTTGTGTACCCCTCTGGCGCTCAGAGGGTTAATTATAATAACAACAACCCCCAATTAACATAGTATGGTCAGAAAATCCTAAAGGCCCTGTGAATTTTGCCCTTGAGCCTTTTTCACAAGAGATCTCTCTTGAGCAAAGAAACAAGGCCCATCAGTTTCCATCAGTCCTGCATATCTCCCAACATTTCAAATTGCCAAAGAGGGACACTTGTGTTTTAGGAGGTGTTGTTGGGGGCGTGGCTGGTGGGAGGGGCATTACTGATTAATTTTTAGGCTATTTCATGGCCTATTGACACCTCCTTGTGTAATCTAATAAATGACTTCTAACAAGACCAAAGTATTATATTTACACAGACTAATTTATAAACACATATACTAATGTTTAAACAAACAGTAATGTGAGTTACATTGCGGTAGAGCAGTGTGATACACTTATATACACAACACACAATCTGGTCTCCTAAAAAGAGGGACATCAGGGTGGGAAAGAGGGACAGAGGGATTTGGGTCTAAAAGAGAGACACTTGGGAGGTATGGTCCTGGTTGGGCATGTTGACTGGTTCAGGATGATAGGCATTGTAACTTGTAGTCCAACAGTGGGAGGTCCATCAGTTGACAACCACTGGGTTCCTTGTTTATTTTTTTCAGAACATCAGCTTGAATTTTAGATTTTGTGTTTCTTCAATTGCTGTATTAGGCTAGCTTTAGAACACATTTTATAGGGTTTTATTTATTTTTTTATTTTTTTTGCCTTTGTGCTTTAATGGATCAAGATCGGTGAGGATTTATCCTGTGTACACAGCCTGTCGACTTCCAATCTATACATAAAACAGACACTGGCTGCTCTTGTCTTCTTTCATACTGACTAATCACAAGAAGCACAACTACCAGGTATTTGGCAGTGTCTGTCTCCAAACGGCACATAAAATACATTCCCAGCCATACTTATGTAAATACATTTAATTCAGAAGCAAGAGAATTTTGTTTAAGCAATTAAATGAAAAACTGGGAAATTCAGTGCTAGGATCTGTATACGTGCAACAGAAACATGCTTGAAATGCTGTCTGAACACCACTGTATGGGCTTGTTCACACAGGCTACTAACACAATGCTTGTGTAGCTCATGTCACAATCTGCTACAGCATGCTGCAACTTCGGCGTGCATCACAAATGCATCTAAGTTGCAGCATGATTGATTTGCACAGTGCTGTATGGGACCACTGTAGGTGCTCCCCCATCAAATTCCCTTCATCCCAACCTCAATGTTTAAAGTTGTCCATTGTGACCAGGGCCTTAACTCTTTGAGTGCTAGAGGGGTACGCAACGCAATGCAAAGCAATGTGTTGCGTACCCCTCTGGCACGCAAAGGGTTAAAGGTTTGCAAACAGCGTGCGTGTAAAATCAGTATAATAGTGTGTCTGTAAAACTGCAGCAATGTAACAAAGATATTCATCTATAAACGCTTTGCAACACTTTTGCCAAGTACTAATGCCAATAAGTTGACTTTTTGAAAAGTAGAAAAGAAATGGACGTGGTTCAGATAAGAGAAATTGTGAAAACCTGGTTCAGTTCCCAATTTCAGCTTCTTGTGACCTTTGGCAAGTCACTTAAAGGGATAGTAATACTTCGTTTTATCTTTATTTTATTTTGTAGGCATTAAAAACATGAAGAACGATATATAAGTCTTATCTCTCACACCTTTATGGTTTGAGAGATATTCACAAGCAAAGTTTCCTCTCCCACCCCTTTTACCTAGTGTAAGCCATCTCTTCTCAGATGTGGAATGCAGTCCATAGACCAGACAGATAACAGCAGGGGACACTCTTCTTACAATGAAAACAATGAAGGCCCTTCCTCCCTTGACAAGTTTTTCAGGTTTTTCCCTTATCTTAATTGAAGATTGTCCCTCTCTGCAGTCTACCTGGGAACCTCCCTTCTGATCTGGCTGAGCAGTGTTACATCAGTAAAAGGGGCAGGAGGGGGATACTTTGTCATTGAATTACTCTTGAACTACAACTCTGACAGAATTGAAATAACACTCTCCAAAGTCCAAATACTATGATGATTAATTAGAGCTGCTTTTATTATGAAACATTACTATACCTTTAATAGCTCTTAATTTTGAGTATAACCTAATCTTAATGAAGGGAGTGTGTGTAAACTGTAAATGCAAAAACTTTTCATAGAATTTTCTAAGACAGCAACATGTGTATAAATGGCTTCACTTCATAAATTACCAGCCACTATCGCTACTTGTAAATTCCAGCGGAAATTGTGCATCACACCACTGGGCCATACGCAGGAATATACGGAGGTGAAATTCTAGAATATACCAGATGGGTCATGGGGAACAAATATTCCCAAAATTTCCATTGATTTAAAAGGAGCTTTTAACCATTTAAATCATACCTCCCAAGTGTCCCTCTTTACGAGGGACAGTCCCTCTTTTAGACCCAAATCCCTCTGTCCCTCTTTCCCACCCTAATGTCCCTCTTTTTAGGACATCAGACAGTGTGTATATAAGTGTGTCATACTGCTCTACAGCAATAAAACTCACATTATTGTTTGTTTAAACTTCAGTATATATGTTTATAAATTAGTCTGTGTAAATAAAATACTATGGTCTTGTTATTAGTCATTTATTAGGTTACACAATGAGTAGTCAATAGGTCATGAAATAACCAAAAAATTCATGGAAATGCCCCTCCCACCAGCCACGCCCCCAGCAACACCCCCTAAAATACAAATGTCCCTCTTTGGCAATTTGAAATGTTGGGAGGTATGTTTAAATGCTAGACATCTCCAAAATGTTAAAGGCCCAATTTAAGTAAATGGTCACTTTTATTTCCCCCTTCGGTGCAATTGCAGAGCCTGATAACTCAGCCTCACCAGGCTTTGCAAATAACACCATAGTTATAATGTTATCAACCCTTTGATTGCCAGTAGGGTGTGCAGTGCAAAGCAAGAAATTTAAGTGTGAATTTCCAACATTTACCAGGACCATAACCTACCCATTGAGTGCAAAGGAGGTATGCAACGCATTTCTGAGTCAAGAATATATTTGCTTAAAGCGAGTGCAGTTTGATTGATCAGTCACGTGGGGCGGCACGCCGAAATTCTCTATCTGGTCCTTAAAGGACCACTCACCCCACGACCGTTGGTCGTTAAGGGGTTAAGGCTCCCCTTACCTTGACATCAGCCCCTTATCTGACCCATTCAGTAAGCAGCTGATATAACAACCTGCCAGGCACCCACACACACATTTGTTACCATGGGAGCAGTTCAGCTGAGATAAAGTGGGAGATGCACTGAGGTGTGATAAAGAGGTGATAACGTGGAGATGACTTCTCCAGGGATATCACTTCTCCAGTTCCTATGTTATTCTATGGAGCCTTCCAACTTTGACAATCTTAGTGCACAGGATCTATTGAATAACACAGGAACTGGAGAAGTGATATCCCTGGAGAAGTCATCTCAGTTTTATCACCTCTTTATCACGCCATAACCCTTTGAGTGCCAGAGGGGTATGCCATGCATTGTGGAGCAATGTGTTGCGTATCCCTCTGGTACTTAAAGGGATAGTAATACTTCATTTTAACTTTATTTTATTTTGTAGGCATTAAAAAAAACATGAAGAATGATATAAGTCTTATCTCTCAAACCTTTATGGTTTAAGAGATATTCACAAACAAAGTACCCCCCCCCCCCCCCCCGTTCAACCAGATCAGAAGGGAGGTGGCCAGGTAGACTGCAGAGAGGGACAATCTTCAAATAAGATAAGGGAAAAAGCTGAAAAACTTGTCAAGGGGGGGGAAGGGCTTTCATTGTTTTTATACAAAGAAGATTGTCCCCTTCTGTTATCTGTTTGGTCATACAACAACATTCACATCTGAGAAGAGATGGCTTACACTAGGTAAAAGGGGCGGGGAGGGGAAACTTTGCTTGTGAATATCTCATAAACCATAAAGGTTTGAGAGATAAGACTTATATCATTCTTCATGTTTTTTTAATGCCTACAAAATAAAAGATAAAAGGAAGTATTACTATCCCTTTAAAGTGTTAGTAATGTCCACAAACAAGTTTTTTGCATTTAGAAGAGCTTAAAAAGCTGAGCTAAATGCAAAAAACTGTATCTCTCAAACCGTGTTTAACATTTGATCTCTCCTACTGACAGCTGTAAAGCTGTCAGCTGGAGATCCATGTCGGCCGACACAGAGGCGCTTGAGCAGAGCCGCGATCTTGTTATTTACCACAAATCCCTTCATTGGAATGGTCTATAACGAGTGCTTGAAAACCAGGCATTTTAGACCATTCCAATTAAGGGATTTGTGGTAAATAACAAGATCGCGGCACTTCTCAACACGGATCTCCTGCTGATAGCTGATCAAACTTTAAACGTCTGTATCTCTTAAACCATAGCGGTTTGAGAGATACGGTTTTCTGCACTTAGCTCAGCTTTTTAAGCTCTTCTAATTGCAAAAAAACTGTTTTGTGGACATTACTAACACTTTAAAAAAATATAACCTTTTAAGCAGACAGGCAGCAGGGAACAGCGCTTCAACTCCACTTCAATTCCATGATTGGTGATTTGAATGCCTTTGTAAGCCTCTCTGTTCCCTTCTCTGCCTGCAGAATGACAGGGTGGATTGGAGAACTCAGAGAAAGGAAGAGAGACCGGAGCAGCTTGAGTGCTGTTCCATGTACAATCTACACTTCAGTTAAGTAAGTCTATGTATTTGCAAGGTCTACAAGCAGGGTTTTATTACTTATGTCCCATAATTATTTATATTTAGTTCAGTTTATTTGCTGTTCATCTCTGAGCTCTGTAAATCGGGTGCTAAGGATGATGGGACTTGAAGGCGCCGTTTGTAGGTGCGACTTGAGAATCTTGCACTGTCCTGCAAAGCAAGATTCTCATGATGCCCTTTTAATCAAGGCAACATTACTGCTCCCTGTAGTCGTGCACTATTTTGCATGCAACTTTTTAAAAGGATACCATTGTAAATAATCTCATATATAACTCAAAAACCATGTAATATGGATGGGCTCATTTTATTCAATCACACACAGACACAGTGCAAAATGTAAATCTTTTATTTCAATGGCAAGAAAACAATATCCAGATGTGATAAGTGTAAATCCAGCATCCCCCCACCCAGTCTCCCTGCTAAGGGAATTTGGGGTGGTGGAGACAAACAGTGTGTACATAGTATAAGAGTGAACCTATCACAAATACAACCGCTATATAGAGAAAGGTCCCACTCTGAGGTTCTGATACAGAAACCCAGTATTGCACATGCAGGGGGGTAAGAGGGAAACGAGGGAAGGTGGAGGGTAGATAGTAACTTGAAATCCCCCTCCAGCACCCTGAGAAACGTAAAACTTTTATAACAAGAAAATTACAATCATCACAATAACGAGAACAGTGTGTTTGTCACACTGCGCTACTACTGCTGCTAGCTACGCACTTAATTGTGCAAGAAGATGGGGCAGACCATTTTAACTCCTTGGATACCAGAGATGTGCACTGTGCACTGACTGTCAATGTGTTGGGATGTCGCTAGAATCTAAGAGGTTAAAGGAAAATGATCTAAAATATAAAAATATGTTGTTAATTAAAATATTCTGTCCTCTCAACCATTATCTGTAAAATACACGTACTGGAAGCCATGTTCACATGCTGGAAACCACTATTTGCTTACAATTGTTTGTATAAACATGCGATGAGTGACATGATGTAAAGCAGTTACAGTAACTAATCTCTCGTAATAATCACCCCATTTATCTTAATCTGGGCAGGAAACACTATTGGCTACTATGAAGCAAGTTCTGAGTCTGTTGGTTCCCAAATATGAGTATTTAATTAGAATTAGATATGATGACCACGGAGGCAGACATGATTGATTCTATGTTGCAAGACTGCAGAAAACCAGATTCCTTTCCAGTGAAGGCATCCTAATTAGAAGTGGGAGGAGTTTGGGGTCTTGGATTCCTTGCAAAAGAATCTTATCTGCTTCTGTGGACATGATTTGTAGCACCAATTAAATATGAATGTTAGGGAACCAATTTACACAGACCTGATTCATAACGGCCATTAGGATTTCTGTCCACATTAAGGAAAGGGGCTTTATTATTAGGAGGTATTAGTTCTCCTGTAAGTCAAGGGTTAATCAATTGTTTTATTTCCTACTGTAGTGCACTACGACTCCCATCATCCTTAACAAGCCATGGGCTGGGAGGGAATGATGGGAGCTGTAGTTACAACAATTAATGTCTCTTGCTTTTACCCTTTGAATGCCCAAGGGGTAAGCAATGCATTGCATACCCCTTGGAACTAAAAGGGTTAAGTAATCGAGATAACCACCCCTTTTGTGTTCATAAACACTGTTACAACAATCCTATATAATTATTCTCTAGGATGTTTGTCAGAAGCAGTCATGCTCAGTAGAGACTGCCCGAACGTGCCGCAGCTGACTTGGTACGCAGAGAGGACTACGGTCCGTATCAGCCGCAGCTCGTTTGGGCACTGTACTGCACATGACTGCAGTGCGGGCAGTGAGCAAAGAGGGTCTGGGCACCAGCCGAGGCTGCTGGGTGGCACTGTGGCCCGTGTACACGGGCTTTTAAACTAGTGATTACATATTCACTTGACACCCATTACAATATTTTCTAAAATGAAAATATACCCTTAGATAATGAAAGATTTACCCCCAATATTATATAGTCTCTGAAAAACATCCCTCATAGTGCCCTTTCTTTATTATTTGGTGAAACACACAATACTGGAACCAACCATGTTTTCCTTTGCTCCATTAAACGGGTTTGCTACATGCCTTTATATCCACGTTCCTTTGTAGAAGCCTGAAATGAGGTCAGTGTCCATTGATAACTGTAATCCAGGCTTTTGTGCTATGTGGAACAATGCCTGTCTTATTTAAAGTACTCATATCTGCTTCATGTCTGCTTGGCAAGCGCAAGGACAAAAAGAGGCTGCCACCAGCACTGTAGCTTTCCCAGTTTCACTACGACACATAACAACAAGTGGCTGATTTCAGATATTTAAATAATACTGGTAGGTAAATAACCCTTTAATGATTTTAACCCTTTGAGTGCCAGAGGGGTACACGCTGGCACTCAAAGGGTTAAGAGGATTTTAGTCTTTCCTGTTAAATCCTTTTCTCTTAGTCCATACACGTTACTGGTAACTTTGGGTAGGCGATCTGCCCCTTTAACTAGGCAGGAACAATTCTAGAAGTGAATGCAGGGGGTGGAGCCTACCTTCCTTCCTTGGCTGCAGCTATCCAATCAGCTCCAGTAAGATATGAGACACTAACTATTGACTAGATTTTAGAAAGGAAAAAAAACTCCTGTGAGCATGACCCCTAAGGACCCCCACGGTCTGCCACAGGAGAGCCAAGCATAGTCCCTTGACAGGGTGGGAGACCAGTAACCTGTATGGACTAAGAGAAAAGGATTTAACAGGTGAGACTAAAATCCTCTTTTCTCTGTCGTCCAATACAGGTTACTGGTAACTTTGGGATGTCCAACCATTGAGTTTCCCAGAGGCGGGAAGTAAGGCAAGGACCAGATGCAAAGCCCCCAAAGTCACCAGAGCAGATATGAACCATCAGATCAGAGATAACCCAACAAAACAAATGAAGTGTCAATGGACACTGAACAGGCATAACACCACCCAAAAACTGTTACACAGCACACTGAACTAGAGCCAACAGGGCTCAAAAGTGAAGGAAGCACCAAGAACTGGAGAAGATCCTAGACAGGCAAGACTGCCTCCAGGATCTTCCTCCCAAAGCTAGCGTCAGCCGATGCCAGCACATCAACACGGTAGTGCTTCAAAAAGGTGTGCACAGATGAGCAAGTGGCAGCCTTGCACAACTACTCAGCGGAAGCCTGATTCTTGTAAGCCCAAGAAGACCCAATAGATCTAGTAGAATGAGCCATGACCAGAAAGCCTTAGGAATAGTGGACTTGATCCAGGACACAACAGCCACTTTGGATGCAGGTCTCCTTGCCCTGGGGCCCTCAGGAATGACGAACAACGCGTCAGACTGTCTAATGGACTTAGTGCGATGTACATAAAACTTGAGACAACGTCCCACATCTAACAAGTGGAGGTTCCTCTCCTTGTCAGAGGTAGGGTCAGGGCAGAAAGAAGGCACCACAATCTCCTGATTAATGTGGAACTCAGAGACCACCTTTGGGAGAAACTCCTGCAAAGTCAGAAGTACTGCCTTGTCTTTGTGAAACACCAAAAAGGGTGGTCTACAAGACAGAGCATGTATCTCTGCGACACGGCAAATAGACACCATCACCAGGAGAAAGGCCATTTTCCACATCAACAGGCATAGAGGAACAGTGGCCAAAGACTCAAAGGGAGGGTACTGAAGGACGCCCAAAACCAAATTAAGATCCCACTGAAGTGCGGGAGTCTTGAAAACAGGACGAGTATGAGCAACGCCCTGGAAGAAAACCTTGACATCAGGAAGAACAGCAATGCGCCTCTTATGGAAAACAAAGAGAGCAGAAGTCTGAACCTAAAGGGAGCTCAAACTGAGGCCCTTATCCACACCGTCCTGCAAGAAAGCCAGGAGCATAGGCAGATCAAAATCCTGAGAAAGGTTCCTATCAGCACACCAAGATAGAAAGGTCGACCAGACACGATGGCAGGCCTTAGAAGAAACAGGTTTGTGGGCACTAAGCGTAGTAGCCACCACACCAGAAGACACTATGAACATCCTCCTTCCACAGATAACCCTGTAGAAGAAGATCCGGACGTCAAGGGAGCCGGAATAACTCCGCCACTGACAGATCCAGAACCAAGACTGGCGAGGCCAGTACGGAGCAATCAGAATGACTGGACAGCGCTTCAGTCTCAATTTACGTAACACCCTGTGCAACACGAGGAGGGGAGGAAAGATGTTAGCCAGAGGAAATAACCAAGAATTGGACATGGCATCCACCGCTAGAGCTAGAGAATCCCTCCAGCGAGAGCAGAACCTCGGAACCTTCCGGTGGTGTCTTGTTGCCATCAGGACGATGCAAGGAAGATCCCACTACTGAACAATGAGGGTGAACACCTCTGGGTGCAGTTCCCACTCTCCGCTGTCCACTTTGTGTTGACTGAGGAAGTCTGCCATTCTAGAACATGTTAGCAAACCCAAAAAACACTGAACCCAGTAGGGAAAGTGCCAATAACCCCCCCAAAAGATGCAAAACCAGCAGCTAAAGGGTTAAGTTACCATAGAAACTTGCTCCAAAGCACTCAACAGACATCCAGATAAACCCAGTGAGTGCAGGAGTGTGCAATAGGAACTCCAAAGGAAATGCCCCTGTGCGGAGGGGCACTGTGGGACATGTGGACCTGCATCACTCAAAGGGTTGCTCACCTTTCCTGCAGATCTTCTGTCTTCAGATTACCATGTATTAAGAAGAAGCCTCGGTGGGCAACTCCTGAGGAAAGAACTTGAACCCAAGATTTTCCCCCTAGGGCTTAAGGTCCATAAAAAGCACCTGTATACTGAGCTAGCCACATCTAAGGGCATTGTCAGTTATGGTAATCCGCCTAATGGTGGTATTCCATATCTAACAGAAAAATAAGAAAAAGTTTCTAAAACAATAGCAGAACTGTTCTCTTGCCTGTGTCTTCACCAAGGAACAAACCTTAATGGATCTGATTGGCTAGCTGCAGCCAAAGAGGGAAGGTAGACTCCACCCCCTGCATTCACTTCTAGAATTGTTCCTGCCTAGTTAAAGGGGTGGATCGCCTACCCAAAGTTACCAGTAACCTGTATTGGACAACAGAGAAAGAGTATTTCCCCATTTAACCTCTTGAATGCTAGAATAATCTCCAAAGCATTGCCATGCGATGCATTGGAAACGTCTAAAGTAATCTTCATGGGTGCCAACACGAGGAATGTTAACCGCTCTAGGACCAAACGGGTGTTGCGCACTTCTCTGGTCTCCGAGAGGTTAAGATTAGTTTTTATGGCTACTATGCAAGGGAGATAAATACTTGCTGGTATTACAGGACTGGTAACACCAATTTTCTTTTTTCAGATGCTAAGCTCTGCTTAACTCTAAGTGCCAGAGGGGTAAGCAACACATTGCGAACCCCTCTGGCACTCAAAGAGTTAAGGGAAGGGGGGTTATACCTGCAGGAATAGGTGTATCAGTCTGTTTAACGTCATTACTTACCTAGTCATGTCTCCTTCCTAGAGCAGTCAAGTATATCCACAAACCGGTATACGGGAACCATTCCTATATGAATAAGTGGCTCTTAACCCTCTGGCACTCTAAGGGTTAAAAAAAGAACTAACCCCTTCTAATAAAAATCCTCCACTTACCTTACTATGGACATAAAGTCTTAATGGCCCCTCTGCATTTTGCGCTTGTGCCTTTGTTCAAAGCAGAACATCTTCAATAAGTCGTGGATGTCATATTGATGGAGGCGGACATGACCGTTGCAAGAAGGACCGCAGTACATCAAACTCTAATCAGTGCACATGGTAATCTTAATCTTTAACCCTCTGAGTGCCGGAGGGGTATCTAATGCATCGCAGCGCAATGCATTGGATACCCTTCTGGCACTCAACGGTTTACGGAACAGTGGTGTGTGTGAGCACTGCATTTTTTCACAGATTGTTGTACCCTCTTTGGTAATTAAAGGGTTATGAACTCTGATTACTTCAGTTTGTAAAAACTGACAGCAACTGTCATGTCCACCTCCATGGACTTAACAGTCAGTCCTGGATGCCATCTCTTGATCAAAAGCACAAGCTCAAAATTCACTGTGACCATTAGGATAGTCTAGTAAGCGGAGGGTTGTTGTAATTATTAGAAGGTTTTAGGTCTCCTTTAAGAGACACTTATTCTTATAATAATAGTTCCCCTTTAAAAGGCACAGTACACTTTTGTTATGAAAAGATTATATATGTCATAAGGGTACTCTCACTGCTGAAGCATATTTCCAGAATTATTACAGTATAAATGTGGTTTGCTTGTTTGTTTGTTTTTTTTACATTATCAGACCCCCTCTAGCTGTCAGATTCCAATTACTTATTCTCTTACATTCTATACCATAGTTGAACAGTTATACATCCTATATAATAAATTGCTAATGTATGTTTGTCAGAAGCTCTCATGTGCAGTACAGATAGCTGCGCGTGCTGCAGTCAAGCGCAGTACAGACTGCCAGCGCTGCAGCGGATAATGGAGAGGGGAGCTCCGAATTCAGACCGTAGTGCGCACAAAGGACTAAGGTCTGAATTCGGAGCGCCCCGCTCCGTTATTAGCCGCGGCTTGGGCAGTCTCTACTGTACATGACTGCACCGTGTCTATTGCTGCCTGGCACTGTGGCCCATGTACATGGGCTGTTCAACTAGTTTTGAATAAAACAAACAACAGCAGTGGTAGTGACCTTGTACTATTACTCAGCAGGAAAAGCTCTGTAACATATAGGTTTTCATAAAAAACAGTTAACTGCTCCTTTAATACTCTGTGACATGGTGAAGTACTGATTTCCTTCTGTAGCTCTATAAACAGGTCATGGAAATTAGTGAAATATGTTACAATTGCGACACAAAAACAAAGAGGAAGAAGAACAATAGTAATTGTGGAGTGAATCAACTGCACAAAAACAAATACACGTTTACATTGATTTAAGGAGTCTTTTAACCCCTTGAATGCTAGAGATCTCCAACTTACTGCAAAACAATGTGTGGATACCGTGATAGCACTCAAGGCCTCATTTAAATAAATTGGATTTTTTTATTTTCCTTCCTTTGGCTTCAAAATTACTTCATTGCTGCTCAATGTGAGGAAGAGACGAAAAAAATCATCAGCCCACAACGTGGATTATCAATTGCAAGAAAACAGGCTACACCAGTTTCTCACACTTATAAAGAGGTGACAGTGCTCTTGTAATGCACTTGCCAGCAGGGACAGTTTGACTTGATTTGAACATCCAATCACTCATGGTAACTGCAGACCAATGAAGTACACTGTGTGGCTACTGCAGAACCTCTTAGTATTTTGAGCACAAGAGGGTGCAAGGCCATTTTAAGAACCTTTGAGGCTCCTGGCCAAATTGTGATTGGAGGCACAAATACCAGACTACATTTAGAATCCTTTTGCAAAGTGTTTTGCATACCTGACTGGTCCTTTAAAGGATTATGTTTGGTGGTTGCCTTTCTGGAGCCCGTTAATATTTTTTGGGAAAAAGCAGTCACATTGGTGTCTTGAGCATCCAAGGAAGCCTCTCTCCTTTCTTAACCCTTTAGAGTGCCAAAGGGGTATGCAGCACACTGCAGATCAATGACTTGAGCACCCCTCTGGCACTCAAAGAGTTAACATGGGATTAAATTGCTTATTTGCTGGAAAACTGGGACCTCTTTGCCTTTGATTGCTTCAAGAAATCTGTACTTCAGAGAATGGCATAGGTTAACCCTCTTCTGCTCTTTCTCTGTCTCCGACTTGGATGTGAATTCAATGCTGCAATCTGATTGGCTCTTGGTTTCTGTGAGCCTATCAGAACACAGCATGATTTCAAACACACACAGAATACTGCTTAGGGAACAAGCTAGCTGACATTATCCACTTTAAAATGTAGATTTCTTTTTCAAATAAAAAAAATCAAATAAAAAAAACCTTCCAAATCTTTTCCATATACAACAGAACGTCTCTTAGTGCCATATGTTCAAAGAAACTGGGGTAAATCTGGGGCAAACCAAATGGTTTTTTGTCTGAACATACAATCCTTAGTGCTCTCCTTAATCCCTTAAGGACCAAGGAGTGAGCAATGCATTTCACACTTATTTGGTCCTCAAGGAGTTAATGATATGCAGTTTATGTTTTTGTATTTTGCCCCCTCTGTATACACAGTGAAACTATGACGACTATTTTGGGCCCATTTCTGGGCCATGTAACCCTTCGAGTGTCAGAGGGGTATACAACGCAATGCACTCAAAAAGTTAAAATGCTGTCCGCCTAACCCTACTAACTGCCAAGGGAAAATGTAAGATATTGTGCAGATTTCCTATCATGTCACAAATTCATAGTTCAATGACTATTCTCCTGCAGGTTATAGATATATTTTGCTCTGAACTCTACTTTTCTGCATATATTCCCATGTTCTAACAGGGAGGGCAATATGTGGCCCTCCAGCTACTTAGACTAACATTCCCGCCATGCTCAGCTGTCCAATGGCCAGCTGAGGTTGATGGGAGTCTTAGTCCAACAACAGCTGGAGGGCTGAAGATGTTTACCCTTGCTATAAAGCCCATTGTGTTTCAGGTCCTTCTGGCAGCAACAAGTTAATCTGGGCACCTAGCTCTTCACATACAACTCCAGGATAAAAAAATGCTGAGGAGTGCAGAGTTCAACTCCCCTCCTCTCTCAAAACCAGTCTCGATTGTTAGGCAATAAAGTTTTGTAAAAGTTGTCTTGTTAAAAGATGTTTTTGGTTAATAAAGTTCTTGTTGGAAAAAAAAGAGGGGGACGGGTAGGAATTTCTTTACACCTCATCATGAAACAAGGGAAAAGATTAGATTAAAATATGTAATTTCTTCAACAAAGTTCATCAACCTTAATACAAAATGACACAAAACTATGATAAAATATGCAATAAGTTATAATAAAACAAACAACCAAATGTAAAACTGTATCAAACAAAACTCATTTCAGTGATAATATAGGCTGTAAACCCCAATACTAATGGGGAAAATGGAACAAGGTAGCTGCACCAAGATGGCTGCTTGGCCTATCTTTGATGCAACAAATAACCAAGATGGAGCAGTGATTGCAGAGTGATGGCTGCAACAGACCTAGGTCAAAACCAAACTCTCTTGATATATGAGGTCTGATATGCAGCAAGGACATATGAATAAAATTGACCTAGGTTACTTAGATACTATACCATGATGGACAATTTGGTCCAACATGCAGGCTGACTGCACCAAGATGGCAGAACTGTCAACTGTAAACATCGTTTACCACCTCGCTACTTGCAAGAAGGATGGATCAAGCTAAAGCTGGATTTTCTTCCTATGTTCAAGCCCTCTGGAGAGGGAGTTTCTAAACCTAATTACAACCAATTCACAGGTTTAAAGTACATCAGGTAAGATCAGTAGACAGAACTCTGTGGGAGGGATCTTGGAAAGAAGCTTAAAAGTGGAAGTCAGTGACTTCTCTGCTAAATACTCACAGAACTACGTGTGTGTGTGATAATGTACACTCAAACACGCGACTAAGGGCCGTATTCAGGTAGTTAAAATGTAGCAAACCAACTACACCCTAGAGCATAAACATTAATATAAATGGGCCCTTCAACCCTTTGAATGATAAACAGATCCCTAATGCATCACTTCTCAATACACTGGAGATGTCTCAAAAATGAACGGGTTAAAAGCCCATTTAAATTAGTGGGACTTTATGGAACATGTGTCTGTCTCTGTGGTACAAATGGTGTTCACCAGAATTGCTCATTTTTTCTTCCTGCCTTTGGCACTAAATCTACAAAACACACCTCCCATTAGAAGAATAAAATAAACAAAAACACAACTGTTTTCACACGACAAGTTGAACACCACAAACAGATGAGAGGTGGACAGCGCCAGCACACGGAACATATAAACTATCCCCGAGTGCAAAGGAAAAGAGCGGCCTGTCCGTGGGTCCAGGGAGGAGGAGGAGCAAGGACCAGGAATGTCCTGCACTTTAACAGGATGTGGAGATCGGTGATACCGTATTTGTCTCTGATCCCAGGCCTGACCAGTGAGGTGTATCAAATATGAGGGTCACATTAAATAGCCTGGCACTAGAAGGGAAAAACAGCTAATTGCACAGTGAACAGGTCTCTAAAGGTGGCATGTCTAAAGTATGGGCATAACGATAAAAGGAAAGAAGGGAAATTAACTTTAAAGGAGTAATAAACCTTTATTATGACAAAAAACACAGGGTACGCCCACTGCAGGGCGGTGCTTTGTTTCAAAGTTGTTAAAGGTCAATCTAGTGTGATGAACACTACAATTCCTATGTTATTCTACAGGCCTAGGCACCAAGATCCTTCAAGTTAGAATAACATAGCGATGGACAATTTATCACTCTTTAAAAGTGATTGCCACTTGATTGCCTCTTTATCACACTTCAGGGCATATGACTCCTGGTGTTACTCTGTTGCATTCCATGGGAGAAGGGAGCCACTGACTTAAGTTCTGCAAAGTAACAGCTCAACCACTTCACGAGTCTGAGCCACTATAACTTTTGAACAAAGCAGCTCCCAGCAGTGGGGGTATACTTGTTTTACTCAGCAGGAAACACCCTACACTGTGTGTGTTTTCCATAGTACTGTTATTAATGTTTATATTAACTTACCTTATTTTAGTAGTATATCTTAAAGGGCAAGAATACCAATGAAATAAGTAGAAGTGAACCTGTGTAATAGACTGACTTGCTTAGGAACTGATCCTTCATTCAGCATTCGGTTACAACTATTCAACTTAATGCAAACCTAACATGGAGAATAGCAAATACAGGAACATATTTTTATATATATATATATATATATATATATAAAAATCTGCTGCAGAAGGACTCCAACCTAGGCAAGTGCTTCTAATACACACGTTAAGAGCCACTTATTCCTTATAGGTATAGTTACTCTTTAATACATTTTGCATGATGGCTTTAATTTTAATTGTGTGAGCTCATCTTCCATCAGCTATCTCCCTTAATTTCCTCCTTTTCACACCTTCAGTGACATGAGTGCCCTCTACTTGCAGTCTACAAGAAGTGTCTGCGTCTCAACTGGATCTGCAAACAATCATCAGAACAATGTATGGGTCTATGCTTGTGATGAACGTTCAGTTGAACATACAAAGCAGAGGCCTTTGCAGATAAAATTATTTTTTGCAGATTGCTAATAGAGAGTGCTCATATAAATGAAAGTGGAAGGAAGAGAAGAAATGAAATAGAGGATACAAGGTAACTGAACCCACTTAAAAAAAAGAATGCTATCAGCTAAAATACACTCATATATACACCACTAAACTAAGGAAAGCCAAGATAAAAAAAATATTCCTGTTCCTTTAAAAGAAACATGGGGAAGATCTTGTTAAAGAGAATTATAACTGGTACATTGGGAATTTCAGTCCAGCAACATCTGGCGGGAAGAAGGTCGCCCACCCCTACTACAGAGAAATATATTATATCTATATATATGTGTTTATACATTGCTCAACATTAGTTTCAATTCTCTTTAGGCATCATCTTCGCCCCTATAGGATTTAGTTCAGTTCAGGTCATAGCGAGTACAAAAAGGTTCCCAAGAGGATGAAGATGTACTGGTCCCAGTAAAAGGTGGAGGACTTGCACCTTGGAGAACATTGAGAGGTGGTAAACAAAATGAATGGGGTAGTTTGGAGATATACAGTAAGGCTTTCTGCTGGTGAAGGAGAGGAAAAAAGTGCAGCTCTCCCATCAAAGGGAACAGGAAGTTTAGGATTCTCTACAGGGAAATTGAAGTCTCTTTCTGTGGTACACGTCTCCTCCTCTCCCACCCAGTGGCGTCACACTGCCGTCTCCTGGTCCTCCCTCTGGATCATTTGGTAATGCTGTCTGTTCTCCAAGTATGCAGCCAGCTCTGGGTCCTTTGCCTTCTCTGCTCGGTTTTTTGGGGTGTCACCCTGGAAGACAAAGGAAAAATAAGGCACTACCACTTCTCACTGTGCATAAAACAAACAACCACAATGGTACTAAGGTTGACACCTTTGCAGGGACAAATACTGGCCTTCCTATTGCTATCCTAGGCTGAAAATCCAATTTCTACCAAACTGCCAATAAAATATCGGGTATATTGAAACCCTAGATGGGACAGGTTAACTACAAGTGTAACATTTTGATTGCAAAGACATTAAAAAGGTGCAGGCCAAGAAAAAAAACACAAAACAACAACACTTGAAATGCATTTTGTGCACAGTACAGTGTGGGCGACACATGTCGTTTGAGATTTGGTTCAACTTGTGTTCCAATAGCATCCTTCACCACCAGAAATGTGATTTCTGTATTTGGGGTATCTTGCTATGCAGGGCTTGATTTACATCTCAGGTTATCCTAGGTAAGAAATCTTGATGCCCCTGGCCTCATGACTGGTCTCATCCATACCCCTCTCATGACCGCACCCAAATCCGCACTCTCTGTCATTTAACCAATAAAACAAGCTCATAAATTAAAGGACCAATAATGGATACAAATACTTAAGCAAGATATTAGTTACAAATAGACTGGTAAATAAGCCAGCCATTATAATGAAATATGGCGGCCACTCCTAGAACGCAAAACAGCGGGTGTGGTAAGCAACACTGATGCAAACCTCCCCCTCAAAATCTGGCAACTTAGGTGGCTGCCTAATGGGAAGTCCTGTTTTGTTGACACTTGAACATATTTGCCCCAAATATGCAACAAAACCTCAACTTGAAAACTGGAAGCGAGTTAACGTGGAAATTATAAGCTGTACACAGGTTTATATGGATGTAATCACTATGAGGTAATGCCATTTTGCTTGTGTTATTGTTTCTCTCCCCTCAGTGGGGGCAACCTCACTAGTTTTGACCATTTTGAGTAAGTGGAGAAGTGCACTGTTTCCATTATCCAATGTAATTTAGTAGATGAGGTATAATCATACCAGTGAACTCTCCGGATTTGCCCCGTAGACTCCGGTTTTGACAGAATTTACCGGGTCTCTGGGGCAGAAGCTGATTCCTCCGGATATGGTGAGATTCTATTGAAACTCTGCCACATCTGCTGTATCTTCTGGTGTTCTTCTTTCCCCAACCTTCTGTGTGACACCTTTAAGCCCTGCCCCCTCAACTCGCGTCAAGCTCTGCCCCTTTTTGACGCTATTTGCGTCATTATTGTCACCCCCTGCTGCACCAGAGGACTCCCCTCCGGGTAGACCTCAATTGGAAGTTCCCAGGTATGGGTATAATTTTGTCAGTGGGTAATATCTTTAGGAGAGAATATTAACCAAACAAACAAAAAAAAAAAAATAAACAATCTGCACAGCTCATCAAAATTGCACAAATATTATTTTATCCCCTTAACGGCCAGCCGCACAGGCACGTTGCAGGCCCTAAAGAACCACTGAGTATTTTGTTTTTTATTCGCCGATCTGACACCGGGCTCCCCCAACGGCGCGCAGCCGCGAAGGGAGCCCTGAAATCCATGACGGTCCTGGCACGTCATGGGTCGTTCAGTCACTTTTACCCATGATGTACCAGGATCGTCAAGGGTTGTTAAGGGGTTAAACAAAACACTTATTTTTTAATAGAATGGTCAACAATGTTAACCCGCGTAAAAAAAGACACATATTTAATTTTTTTTATATAGTGTACACTGAGGGAGTAAGACTACATCTCTCCACAGAAAGTGATATGCACTGTGACCACAACAGAAAACTGCAATTTCATGTATAAAAAAAAAAAAAAAAAAAAAAAAAAAGGGTTTGGATTTGAGTTGTAATAACTTTTGAATGAAACATCTCCCAGTAGTGGGGATACCTTTATTTTACAGAACTGGAAAAGCCCAACAACATTTTTGGCCGTCACTTCACCTGTACGGGTCTGCTCATGTATGTCACCTTGTTTGATTGTATCCACCCCCCCCCCTCTGTATAGCACCAAGAAAAATGTTAATAATACTGTTCCTTTTACCATAAACTTCTATGGTAGAAGCGGGCAGCCTGAGTCTTGCTAGCTGTTCTTGGACTACAGTTCTCATCATTCTTAGTCGTTGGCTGTCGGAGGATGATGGAATTTTTAGTCCAACAGCAGCCAATGAGACGCAGGTTGCAATCCCCTGCTCTAAGGCAATTGTGAGTAAAACGGTGTACAGGCAATGAGATAACCTGGACAATACACATGTATGACAACTGCTCATTCAGCAGCACTGAGAAGACTGGGATAATGTCAACTGATGTCTTTATTTTACACTTTAACATGCAGAGTATCGGTTCTCAGGATGACAGTAGGGAGTGCCTGCAGCATACACAGTTCTGCACACTTTCCCAGATTACACGTGACAGCTGCTCAACCTTCCATGTTATAAGAAAAGCTCTGGGCCAAAAAAGCCCTGGCTCCTAATTCTGGCACATTGCTCTTTGTCTTCCCTAGATTCATCATATCATCATTTACTTCACAAAAAATGAGTCATCCACTTTCCAGGAATAGACTAGGAAACTTGAAAGGGCAGGGCATAGGAGCAGTGTCTCTGGTGTGGATGAAACGGGGGTCAGGAATGAGGTTAATATAATGTGTTTACCGTATGTTGCGTTATATATCAGTAATAGGTGCAATGAAGGGGGTGCGTGTGTATGGAGGGGTGATATGGGGGTGCAATGTAGGGCGTGGGTATGCTGAAGATTAAGAAAGAGGGAGAAAATAGGTTTCAATGCATGGAGTGTATGTAATGGGAGGTTAGGGATAGGGAACAATGTGGTGTATAGATAAAAGCGAGAATCAAAAGTGAGGTGCAATATACAGTGTGGACATAATGAAGGATAAGGAATGGGGTGCAATACAATGTGTGTGTGTATATAGATATCTCTCTATCTCATATATATATATATATTTATATATATATATATATATATATATATATATATATATATATATATATATACAGAGAGAGAGAGAGAGAGAGAGATTTATTGGAGGATAATGAGTGAGGTGCGATATATGCTGTGTATGCAATGGAAGGTCAGGAATGGGGTGCAATGTAGTGTATGTGTGTTTGCGTGTATATATATATAATGAAGAATAATAAGTGAGGTGCATTATATGGTATGTAATGAAAGGTCAGGAATGGGGTGCAATGTAAGGTGTGTTTGTATTGGGAAGGCAGAAAGGAGGTGCAATGAGATGTATTTGGGAGGTTAGAACTTGGGTGTAATGTCAGTGGGGTATTGGTGGGGTTTTTATACTCTCATGCAATGTCAGTGGTGTATACTGGGCTGTTATATCAGGTTGAGTTGTCACTATAGTAGTTAACAAATCCAGGGTTCAGTGTCAGAAGGGGTATAATGGTGGATAATGATTGAGGAGCAGTAGCAGGCATGTGTTTATTAAGGATATCAAGAATGCTGGAGAGATTACATGAGGTGCAGCATGAGGAAGCGGGATAACATGGGGGAGACAAATGAGGTGTGATGTCATCAATTTAGGGAGATCAGGACTGAGGTGCAATGTCAGGGTTGAGATGGGATGAGGTGTATTGTCAATCAGAAGGGTATTAGGGGGATAAGGTCTGGGGTGTAATATCAATGAGGGGGAAGAAGAAAGGGCAAAAATACTGGATGTCCATAATAACACAGGTACACTTTACTGCAGACGTACCGGATGTCCATAATAACACAGGTACACTTTACTGCAGACGTACCGGATGTCCATAATAACACAGGTACACTTTACTGCAGACGTACCGGATGTCCAGAATAACACAGGTACACTTTACTGCAGACGTACCGGATGTCCAGAATAACACAGGTACACTTTACTGCAGAGATAACGAATGTCCAGAATAACACAGGTACACTTTACTGCAGAGATAACGAATGTCCAGAATAACACAGGTACACTTTACTGCAGAGATAACGACTGTCCATAATAACACAGGTACACTTTACTGCAGATGTACCGGATGTCCAGAATAACACAGGTACACTTTACTGCAGAGATAACGAATGTCCAGAATAACACAGGTACACTTTACTGCAGAGATAACGAATGTCCAGAATAACACAGGTACACTTTACTGCAGAGATAACGAATGTCCAGAATAACACAGGTACACTTTACTGCAGAGATAACGAATGTCCAGAATAACACAGGTATACTTTACTGCAGAGATAACGATTGTCCAGAATAACACAGGTACACTTTACTGCAGAGATAACGAATGTCCAGAATAACACAGGTACACTTTACTGCAGACGTACCGGATGTCCAGAATAACACAGGTACACTTTACTGCAGAGATAACGATTGTCCAGAATAACACAGGTACACTTTACTGCAGACGTACCGGATGTCCAGAATAACACAGGTACACTTTACTGCAGACATACCGGATGTCCAGAATAACACAGGTACACTTTACTGCAGACATACCGGATGTCCAGAATAACACAGGTACACTTTACTGCAGACATACCGGATGTCCAGAATAACACAGGTACACTTTACTGCAGAAGTACCGGATGTCCAGAATAACACAGGTACACTTTACTGCAGAGATAACGATTGTCCAGAATAACACAGGTACACTTTACTGCAGTGATAACAAATGTCCAGAATAACACAGGTACACTTTACTGCAGAGATAACGATTCTCCAGAATAACACAGGTACACTTTACTGCAGACGTACCGGATGTCCATAATAACACAGGTACACTTTACTGCAGACGTACCGGATGTCCATAATAACACAGGTACACTTTACTGCAGACGTACCGGATGTCCATAATAACACAGGTACACTTTACTGCAGAGATAACAACTGTCCATAATAACACAGGTATACTTTACTGCAGAGATAACGATTGTCCAGAATAACACAGGTACACTTTACTGCAGAGATAACGAATGTCCAGAATAACACAGGTACACTTTACTGCAGACGTACCGGATGTCCAGAATAACACAGGAACACTTTACTGCAGAGATAACGAATGTCCAGAATAACACAGGTACACTTTACTGCAGAAGTACCGGATGTCCAGAATAACACAGGTACACTTTACTGCAGAAGAAATGGATGTCCAGAATAACACAGGTACACCTTACTGCAGAGAAAACGGATGTCCAGAATAACACAGGTACACTTTACTGCAGAGAAAACGGATGTCCAGAATAACACAGGTACACTTTACTGCAGAAGTACCGGATGTCCAGAATAACACAGGTACACTTTACTGCAGAGAACATGGATGTCCAGAATAACACAGGTACACTTTACTGCAGAAGTACCGGATGTCCAGAATAACACAGGTACACTTTACTGCAGAGAACATGGATGTCCAGAATAACACAGGTACACTTTACTGCAGACGTACCGGATGTCCAGAATAACACAGGTACACTTTACTGCAGAGATAACGAATGTCCAGAATAACACAGGTACACTTTACTGCAGAGATAACGATTGTCCAGAATAACACAGGTACACTTTACTGCAGACGTACCGGATGTCCAGAATAACACAGGTACACTTTACTGCAGACGTACCGGATGTCCAGAATAACACAGGTACACTTTACTACAGACGTATCGGATGTTCATAATAACACAGGTACACTTTACTGCAGAGATAACGAATGTCCAGAATAACACAGGTACACTTTACTGCAGAAGTACCGGATGTCCAGAATAACACAGGTACACTTTACTGCAGAAGAACTGGATGTCCAGAATAACACAGGTACACTTTACTGCAGAGAAAACGGATGTCCAGAATAACACAGGTACACTTTACTACAGAGAAAACGGATGTCCAGAATAACACAGGTACACTTTACTGCAGAGAACATGGATGTCCAGAATAACACAGGTACACTTTACTGCAGATGTACCGGATGTCCAGAATAACACAGGTACACTTTACTGCAGAGATAACGGATGTCCAGAATAACACAGGTACACTTTACTGCAGAGAAAACGGATGTCCAGAATAACACAGGTACACTTTACTGCAGACGTACCGGATGTCCAGAATAACACAGGTACACTTTACTGCAGAGAAAACGGATGTCCAGAATAACACAGGTACACTTTACTGCAGAAGTACCGGATGTCCAGAATAACACAGGTACACTTTACTGCAGAGAACATGGATGTCCAGAATAACACAGGTACACTTTACTGCAGACGTACCGGATGTCCAGAATAACACAGGTACACTTTACTGCAGAGAACATGGATGTCCAGAATAACACAGGTACACTTTACTGCAGAAGTACCGGATGTCCAGAATAACACAGGTACACTTTACTGCAGAGAACATGGATGTCCAGAATAACACAGGTACACTTTACTGCAGACGTACCAGATGTCCAGAATAACACAGGTACACTTTACTGCAGACGTACCGGATGTCCAGAATAACACAAGTACACTTTACTGCAGAGAAAACGGATGTCCAGAATAACACAGGTACACTTTACTGCAGACGTACCGGATGTCCAGAATAACACAGGTACACTTTACTACAGATGTACCGGATGTCCAAAATAACACAGGAACACTTTACTGCAGAGATAACGAATGTCCAGAATAACACAGGTACACTTTACTGCAGACGTACCGGATGTCCAGAATAACACAGGTACACTTTACTGCAGAGATAATGATTGTCCAGAATAACACAGGTACACTTTACTGCAGAAATAACAAATGTCCAGAATAACACAGGTACACTTTCCTGCAGACGTACCGGATGTCCAGAATAACACAGGTACACTTTACTGCAGAGATAACGATTGTCCAGAATAACACAGATACACTTTACTGCAGAGATAACGACTGTCCAGAATAACACAGGTACACTTTACTGCAGAGATAACAAATGTCCAGAATAACACAGGTACACTTTCCTGCAGACGTACCGGATGTCCAGAATAACACAGGTACACTTTACTGCAGAAGTACCGGATGTCCAGAATAACACAGGTACACTTTACTGCAGAGATAACAATTGTCCAGATTAACACAGGTACACTTTACTGCAGAGAAAATGGATGTCCAGAATAACACAGGTACAATTTACTGCAGACGTACCGGATGTCCAGAATAACACAGGTACACTTTACTGCAGACGTACCGGATGTCCAGAATAACGCAGGTACACTTTACTACAGATGTACCGGATGTCCAGAATAACACAGGTACACTTTACTGCAGACGTACCGGATGTCCAGAATAACACAGGTACACTTTACTGCAGACGTACCGGATGTCCAGAATAACACAGGTACACTTTACTGCAGAGATAACGATTGTCCAGAATAACACAGGTACACTTTACTGCAGAGATAACAAATGTCCAGAATAACACAGGTACACTTTACTGCAGACGTACCGGATGTCCAGAATAACACAGGAACACTTTACTGCAGAAGTACCGGATGTCCAGAATAACACAGGTATACTTTACTGCAGAAGTACCGGATGTCCAGAATAACACAGGTACACTTTACTGCAGAAGTACCGGATGTCCAGAATAACACAGGTACACTTTACTGCAGCAGTACCGGGTGTCCAGAATAACACAGGTACACTTTACTGCAGAAGTACCGGATGTCCAGAATAACACAGGTACACTTTACTGCAGAAGTACCGGATGTCCAGAATAACACAGGAACACTTTACTGCAGAAGTACCGGATGTCCAGAATAACACAGGTACACTTTACTGCAGAAGTACCGAATGTCCAGAATAACACAGGTACACTTTACTGCAGAGATAACGATTGTCCAGAATAACACAGATACACTTTACTGCAGAGATAACGATTGTCCAGAATAACACAGGTACACTTTACTGCAGAGATAACAAATGTCCAGAATAACACAGGTACACTTTACTGCAGACGTACCGGATGTCCAGAATAACACAGGAACACTTTACTGCAGAGATAACGAATGTCCAGAATAACACAAGAACACTTTACTGCAGAAGTACCGGATGTCCAGAATAACACAGGTACACTTTACTGCAGAAGTACCGGGTGTCCAGAATAACACAGGAACACTTTACTGCAGAAGTACCGGATGTCCAGAATAACACAGGTACACTTTACTGCAGAGATAACGATTGTCCAGAATAACACAGATACAGTTTACTGCAAAGATAACGATTGTCCAGATTAACACAGGTACACTTTACTGCAGAGATAACTATTGTCCACAATAACACAGGTACACTTTACTGCAGACGTACCGGATGTCAAGAATAACACAGGTACACTTTACTGCAGACGTACCGGATGTCCAAAATAACACAGGAACACTTTACTGCAGAGATAACGAATGTCCAGAATAACACAGGTACACTTTACTGCAGAGATAACGAATGTCCAGAATAACACAGGTACACTTTACTGCAGAGATAACTAATGTCCAGAATAACACAGGTACACTTTACTGCAGAGAAAACGAATGTCTAGAATAACACAGGTACACTTTACTGCAGACGTACTGGATGTCCAGAATAACACAGGTACACTTTACTTCAGAGATAACGATTGTCCAGAATAACACAGATACACTTTACTGCAGAGATAACGATTGTCCAGAATAACACAGGTACACTTTACTGCAGAGATAACTATTGTCCACAATAACACAGGTACACTTTACTGCAGAGATAACTATTGTCCACAATAACACAGGTACACTTTACTGCAGACGTACCGGATGTCAAGAATAACACAGGTACACTTTACTGCAGACGTATCGGATGTCCAGAATAACACAGGTATACTTTACTGCAGAGATAACGAATGTCCAGAATAACACAGGTACACTTTACTGCAGACGTACTGGATGTCCAGAATAGCACAGGTACACTTTACTGCAGAGATAATGATTGTCCAGAATAACACAGATACACTTTACTGCAGAGATAACGATTGTCCAGAATAACACAGGTACACTTTACTGCAGAGATAACGAATGTCAAGAATAACACAGGTACACTTTACTGCAGAGATAACGATTGTCCAGAATAACACAGGTACACTTTACTGCAGAGATAACGATTGTCCAGAATAACACAGATACACTTTACTGCAGACGTACTGGATGTCCAGAATAACACAGGTACACTTTACTGCAGACGTACCGGATGTCCAGAATAACACAGGTACACTTTACTGCAGAGATAACGAATGTCCAGAATAACACAGGTACACTTTACTGCAGACGTACTGGATGTCCAGAATAACATAGGTACACTTTACTGCAGACGTACCGGATGTCCAGAATAACACAGATACACTTTACTGCAGAGATAACGATTGTCCAGAATAACACAGGTACACTTTACTGCAGACGTACCGGATGTCCAGTATAACACAGGTACACTTTACTGCAGACGTATCGGATGTCCAGAATAACACAGGTATACTTTACTGCAGAGATAACGAATGTCCAGAATAACACAGGTACACTTTACTGCAGAGATAACGAATGTCCAGAATAACACAGGTACACTTTACTGCAAACGTACCGGATGTCCAGAATAACACAGGTACACTTTACTGCAAACGTACCGGATGTCCAGAATAACACAGGTACACTTTACTGCAGACGTACCGGATGTCCAGAATAACACAGGTACACTTTACTGCAGACATACCGGATGTCCAGAATAACACAGGTACACTTTACTGCAGACGTACCGGATGTCCAGAATAACACAGGTACACTTTACTGCAGAGATAACGATTGTCCAGAATAACACAGGTACACTTTACTGCAGAGATAACGAATGTCCAGAATAACACAGGTACACTTTACTGCAGATGTACTGGATGTCCAGAATAACACAGGTACACTTTACTGCAGAGATAACGATTGTCCAGAATAACACAGATACACTTTACTGCAGAGATAATGAATGTCAAGAATAACACAGGTACACTTTACTGCAGAGATAACTATTGTCCACAATAACACAGGTACACTTTACTGCAGAGATAACGATTGTCCACAATAACACAGATACACTTTACTGCAGAGATAACAAATGTCCAGAATAACACAGGTACACATTACTGCAGAGATAACGATTGTCCAGAATAACACAGGTACACTTTACTGCAGAGATAACGAATGTCCAGAATAACACAGGTACACTTTACTGCAGACGTACTGGATGTCCAGAATAACATAGGTACACTTTACTGCAGACGTACCGGATGTCCAGAATAACACAGATACACTTTACTGCAGAGATAACGATTGTCCAGAATAACACAGGGATACTTTACTGCAGACGTACCGGATGTCCAGAATAACACAGGTACACTTTACTGCAGACGTATCGGATGTCCAGAATAACACAGGTATACTTTACTGCAGAGATAACGAATGTCCAGAATAACACAGGTACACTTTACTGCAGACGTACCGGATGTCCAGAATAACACAGGTACACTTTACTGCAGATGTACCGGATGTCCAGAATAACACAGGTACACTTTACTGCAGACATACCGGATGTCCAGAATAACACAGGTACACTTTACTGCAGACATACCGGATGTCCAGAATAACACAGGTACACTTTACTGCAGACGTACCGGATGTCCAGAATAACACAGGTACACTTTACTGCAGACATACCGGATGTCCAGAATAACACAGGTACACTTTACTGCAGACGTACCGGATGTCCAGAATAACACAGGTACACTTTACTGCAGAGATAACGATTGTCCAGAATAACACAGGTACACTTTACTGCAGAGATAACGAATGTCCAGAATAACACAGGTACACTTTACTGCAGACGTACTGGATGTCCAGAATAACATAGGTACACTTTACTGCAGACGTACCGGATGTCCAGAATAACATAGGTACACTTTACTGCAGACGTACTGGATGTCCAGAATAACATAGGTACACTTTACTGCAGACGTACCGGATGTCCAGAATAACACAGATACACTTTACTGCAGAGATAACGATTGTCCAGAATAACACAGGTACACTTTACTGCAGACGTACCGGATGTCCAGAATAACACAGGTACACTTTACTGCAGACGTACTGGATGTCCAGAATAACACAGGTACACTTTACTGCAGACATACCGGATGTCCAGAATAACACAGGTACACTTTACTGCAGAGATAACGAATGTCCAGAATAACACAGGTACACTTTACTGCAGAGATAACGAATGTCCAGAATAACACAGGTACACTTTACTGCAGAGATAACCAATGTCCAGAATAACACAGGTACACTTTACTGCAGACGTACCGGATGTCCAGAATAACACAGGAACACTTTACTGCAGAGATAACGATTGTCCAGAATAACACAGGTACACTTTACTGCAGAGAAAACGGATGTCATGAATAACACAGGTACACTTTACTGCAAACGTACTGGATGTCCAGAATAACACAGATACACTTTACTGCAGAGATAACGATTGTCCAGAATAACACAGATACACTTTACTGCAGAGATAACGAATGTCCAGAATAACACAGATACACTTTACTGCAGACGTACCGAATGTCCAGAATAACACAGGTACACTTTACTGCAGACGTACCGGATGTCCAGAATAACACAGGAACACTTTACTGCAGAGATAACGAATGTCCAGAATAACACAAGAACACTTTACTGCAGAAGTACCGGATGTCCAGAATAACACAGGTACACTTTACTGCAGAAGTACCGGGTGTCCAGAATAACACAGGAACACTTTACTGCAGAAGTACCGGATGTCCAGAATAACACAGGTACACTTTACTGCAGAGATAACGATTGTCCAGAATAACACAGATACAGTTTACTGCAGAGATAACGATTGTCCAGATTAACACAGGTACACTTTACTGCAGAGATAACTATTGTCCACAATAACACAGGTACACTTTACTGCAGACGTACCGGATGTCAAGAATAACACAGGTACACTTTACTGCAGACGTACCGGATGTCCAAAATAACACAGGAACACTTTACTGCAGAGATAACGAATGTCCAGAATAACACAGGTACACTTTACTGCAGAGATAACGAATGTCCAGAATAACACAGGTACACTTTACTGCAGAGATAACTAATGTCCAGAATAACACAGGTACACTTTACTGCAGAGAAAACGAATGTCTAGAATAACACAGGTACACTTTACTGCAGACGTACTGGATGTCCAGAATAACACAGGTACACTTTACTTCAGAGATAACGATTGTCCAGAATAACACAGATACACTTTACTGCAGAGATAACGATTGTCCAGAATAACACAGGTACACTTTACTGCAGAGATAACTATTGTCCACAATAACACAGGTACACTTTACTGCAGAGATAACTATTGTCCACAATAACACAGGTACACTTTACTGCAGACGTACCGGATGTCAAGAATAACACAGGTACACTTTACTGCAGACGTATCGGATGTCCAGAATAACACAGGTATACTTTACTGCAGAGATAACGAATGTCCAGAATAACACAGGTACACTTTACTGCAGACGTACTGGATGTCCAGAATAACACAGGTACACTTTACTGCAGAGATAATGATTGTCCAGAATAACACAGATACACTTTACTGCAGAGATAACGATTGTCCAGAATAACACAGGTACACTTTACTGCAGAGATAACGAATGTCAAGAATAACACAGGTACACTTTACTGCAGAGATAACGATTGTCCAGAATAACACAGGTACACTTTACTGCAGAGATAACGATTGTCCAGAATAACACAGATACACTTTACTGCAGACGTACTGGATGTCCAGAATAACACAGGTACACTTTACTGCAGACGTACCGGATGTCCAGAATAACACAGGTACACTTTACTGCAGAGATAACGAATGTCCAGAATAACACAGGTACACTTTACTGCAGACGTACTGGATGTCCAGAATAACATAGGTACACTTTACTGCAGACGTACCGGATGTCCAGAATAACACAGATACACTTTACTGCAGAGATAACGATTGTCCAGAATAACACAGGTACACTTTACTGCAGACGTACCGGATGTCCAGAATAACACAGGTACACTTTACTGCAGACGTATCGGATGTCCAGAATAACACAGGTATACTTTACTGCAGAGATAACGAATGTCCAGAATAACACAGGTACACTTTACTGCAGAGATAACGAATGTCCAGAATAACACAGGTACACTTTACTGCAAACGTACCGGATGTCCAGAATAACACAGGTACACTTTACTGCAAACGTACCGGATGTCCAGAATAACACAGGTACACTTTACTGCAGACGTACCGGATGTCCAGAATAACACAGGTACACTTTACTGCAGACATACCGGATGTCCAGAATAACACAGGTACACTTTACTGCAGACGTACCGGATGTCCAGAATAACACAGGTACACTTTACTGCAGAGATAACGATTGTCCAGAATAACACAGGTACACTTTACTGCAGAGATAACAAATGTCCAGAATAACACAGGTACACTTTACTGCAGATGTACTGGATGTCCAGAATAACACAGGTACACTTTACTGCAGAGATAACGATTGTCCAGAATAACACAGATACACTTTACTGCAGAGATAATGAATGTCAAGAATAACACAGGTACACTTTACTGCAGAGATAACTATTGTCCACAATAACACAGGTACACTTTACTGCAGAGATAACGATTGTCCACAATAACACAGATACACTTTACTGCAGAGATAACAAATGTCCAGAATAACACAGGTACACATTACTGCAGAGATAACGATTGTCCAGAATAACACAGGTACACTTTACTGCAGAGATAACGAATGTCCAGAATAACACAGGTACACTTTACTGCAGACGTACTGGATGTCCAGAATAACATAGGTACACTTTACTGCAGACGTACCGGATGTCCAGAATAACACAGATACACTTTACTGCAGAGATAACGATTGTCCAGAATAACACAGGTATACTTTACTGCAGACGTACCGGATGTCCAGAATAACACAGGTACACTTTACTGCAGACGTATCGGATGTCCAGAATAACACAGGTATACTTTACTGCAGAGATAACGAATGTCCAGAATAACACAGGTACACTTTACTGCAGACGTACCGGATGTCCAGAATAACACAGGTACACTTTACTGCAGATGTACCGGATGTCCAGAATAACACAGGTACACTTTACTGCAGACATACCGGATGTCCAGAATAACACAGGTACACTTTACTGCAGACATACCGGATGTCCAGAATAACACAGGTACACTTTACTGCAGACGTACCGGATGTCCAGAATAACACAGGTACACTTTACTGCAGACATACCGGATGTCCAGAATAACACAGGTACACTTTACTGCAGACGTACCGGATGTCCAGAATAACACAGGTACACTTTACTGCAGAGATAACGATTGTCCAGAATAACACAGGTACACTTTACTGCAGAGATAACGAATGTCCAGAATAACACAGGTACACTTTACTGCAGACGTACTGGATGTCCAGAATAACATAGGTACACTTTACTGCAGACGTACCGGATGTCCAGAATAACATAGGTACACTTTACTGCAGACGTACTGGATGTCCAGAATAACATAGGTACACTTTACTGCAGACGTACCGGATGTCCAGAATAACACAGATACACTTTACTGCAGAGATAACGATTGTCCAGAATAACACAGGTACACTTTACTGCAGACGTACCGGATGTCCAGAATAACACAGGTACACTTTACTGCAGACGTACTGGATGTCCAGAATAACACAGGTACACTTTACTGCAGACATACCGGATGTCCAGAATAACACAGGTACACTTTACTGCAGAGATAACGAATGTCCAGAATAACACAGGTACACTTTAATGCAGAGATAACGAATGTCCAGAATAACACAGGTACACTTTACTGCAGAGATAACCAATGTCCAGAATAACACAGGTACACTTTACTGCAGACGTACCGGATGTCCAGAATAACACAGATACACTTTACTGCAGAGATAACGATTGTCCAGAATAACACAGATACACTTTACTGCAGAGATAACGAATGTCCAGAATAACACAGATACACTTTACTGCAGACGTACCGAATGTCCAGAATAACACAGGAACACTTTACTGCAGACGTACCGGATGTCCAGAATAACACAGGAACACTTTATTGAAGAACACCTGGTACCTATGCAATAACGTGTACCTGAATGATTCTGAACATACAGTTTTTGTGTCTTATTTCATAGGGTTTTTCCCCATCTCTTTGGATTTTTTGTTCGTTTTGTAAAATTAATCATGTCAACCTCTGTGTAAATGAAATCCAGTAAATATTTTTTGGAGGACCAATCCACACAATTTATTCACAATGGCCATTAGGATCTTCTGTCTAGATTAAGGTAAATGGGAGATTATTATTTGGAGGTGTCCTTGTCCTTTAACCCTCTGAGGTCACCCCTTCAGCACTCAAAGTGTTAAGGTTCCAGTGAAATTTCAGGCAAAATGAAGCCGGTTTGAAAATAAGTTTAATAGAAGAAAGTACCTGTCCGCAGTGGTAGTATTTTGTGCTGTTGCGGCAGTACAAGGCTGTAGTGACATTTCTTGAAAGAACTTGGATAAAATATTGGAAAGTGTATCACGTTATGGATGAAGTCTCGCCACTGTTTCCCAGCTTAGGAAAACTCTCAGTACCAGTCTTGATGGTATGTGTGCATTAAAATGTGCAGCTGCAGGTTAAGGGGCAGTTGTGTGTGTGTGTGTGTGTGTGTGTGTGTGTGTGTGTGTGGTGAGAAGAAGGGAGGGGGAATCCATTGCTTGCAGCTGTCTGGAATTCCTCAGCTCCTGTCATAACCCTTTGAGCGCCAGAGGGGTGTACAAGGCTTTGCGAAGTGCTGTGTTGCACACTCCTCTGACATGCAAAGGGTTAACACCACTACTCCAACACTTCCCGTCCTCCCCCCCCTTCTGTCTGTCTGTCTTACCCCCCCCCCCAGCATTCCAACCAATCACCTCTCTATCAGCAGCTGTCACTGCTCAGGTGGGATGGGGGGAGAGAAAAACAAAGAATTGAGGAAGGGGGAGAGACAGGGTTAGTACTAAACTAGTTACGGCAAAAAACAGCAAGTCCTGTGAGTGATCCGAGACAAAAACACGTTACTGTAGCAACCCCTCAAGGGAAACCATCATAAAATGTATTTGTATAATTCTATTTACCTTTACACAAAGCCTGAAAGGCAAACCATATAATGTTTTTTAACCTCTTAAAGACCAGACGGGTGTGCAGAGCTGGAGTTGATCACCCTTTCCCACAGTCCTAATGAGTTTAACCCTTTGAGCTCCAGAGGGGTACGGAATGCATTGCTTTGTCACTCAAAGGGTTAAGGGACAACTATCGTGAGGACAATGCCCTACTGTTGGGTCTGGGAAGAGACCTCCTGATAAAGCCAGGCCTGCATTGTCAGTACCGATTTGACTAAATAGAGACCCAGGTACCCCCACGGCTGGTTCCATAAGAGAAAGAAGGAAATTTGAGCTCTGAAATACTGCCATTCACTCTCACTGGTTTGCGAGTACACCCCCACAGCCACTAGAGAAGAGCTCGCAAGACACTAGGGACTGAATTCTATTGCAGGTGCTAAATCTTAACACTCGTTTTATCAAACATTTCCCTACTGAAGTCTATGGGGAAGACTGGAGGTAAACGCAGTGATAAAGTTAGTACCTGCAATAGAATCCAGCCCTTTATGTCTATAACGGCTGCACAAGCAAACTGAAAAATTTGTGAAAGTGATCCAGGCTTATGGGTTGTGTCTCCGCAGGCTGCCAGCCAAGGTAGGGTGACCACATTTCCGTTCTGCCATTCCGGGACATGTGGTCACCCTAGTCCCGCGGCTGAGGTTCCCGCTTGCACTGACCAGCTTTCTAAGGCTGACATAGTAAGAGTTCCCCGTGGGAACTCTTACTCTGTGTCAGCTTCAGAAAGATGGCCAGCGCTGGCGGGAGCCTCAGCCGCGGGTCTCACTTGCAGCACCAGCATACCTGCTCCATCCCAGCTGTCTCGCATGCACCAGTCCAGTCAGCCAATGAAATGTATTTGCTATATGGTCCTCATTGGCTGGCTCAGCCAGCCAATGAGGACCATATAGAAAATACATTTCATTGGCTGGCTGGACTGGTGCTTGTTGCTCCATTCCGGGACTCTTTGTTGTCCTGGTTGGGGGGTGACCCGGGACGTCGGACACAGATCCCCAATAAGGAACCATCCCAGCATTCCGGGTACGTATGGTCACCCTAAGCCATGGTGGTCAGCTTTCTGACCCCCTCCCCTCCCTCAACACCAATGGCTGGCAGGAGCATTTTGGAGCTGCACAGTGAAGTCCCTGGTTTCACTGAAGCAGACATTAAAGGGATAGTAATGGTTCATAATAAAAGCAAAAATAGCTAATCACTGGCGCATATAGTAACTGTTTCTTCATAGTGACGATCCCTCTATATGTGATCGGAACAGATACTCAGTAACAGACAAATCCTCCCCCTCTACCAGACTCCGACGTGTTACATCCACAATCACCTCCCTCCAGCACATATAGTATTAGTGAGAGAGTGGATCCACACACATCCGACCCACAGATCAGGGGGGAAAAAAAGGCTGTCCAATACATCCCCTGATACGTCTGGTAGAGGGGGAGGATTTGTCTGTTACTGAGGATCTGTTTCGATCACATATAGAGGAATTAGTATTCTTATATAGTGTTTTTGTATTATATTTGTTTTTTAGTTTTTCTCGATACTTTGTCTTGAGTTGATTTATTTCTCCTTTGGCTGAGATTGTCACTTTGAAGAAACAGTTACTATATGCGCCAGAGATTAGCTATTTTTGTGTTATATATTTTGATACCGTGTGAGTGAGGTATATTATCTGGTTTGGTTACTGTACAGACTTTTATTGGATTACTAGGGCGCTGTAGATATATTTCCACAGTTGTTAATAATAAAAGCAGCTCTAATTAATCATCATAGTATCTGGACTTTGGAGAGTGTTATTTCAATACTGTCAGAGTTGTAGTTCAAGAGTAATTGAATGATAAAGTATCCCCCTCCCGCCTCTTCTACTGATGTAACCCTGCTCAGCTCAGAGCAGCAGGCAGTGTCCAGGTAGATTGCAGAGAGGGACAATCTTCAATTAAGATAAGGGAAAAAGCTGAAAAACATGTCAAGGGGGACAGGGTTTTCATTGTTCTCACAGTAAGAAGATTGTCCTTTGCTGTGAGCTGTCTGGTCTATGGCCCAATTTCCACAACTGAAGGGAGGAGGCTTACACTAGGTAAAAGGGGCGGGAGGGGGATACTTTATCATTCAATTACTCTTGAACTACAGCTCTGACAGGACTGAAATAACACTCTCCATGGCCCAAATACTATGAAGATTAATTGGAGCTGCTGTTTTTGTGAAACATTACTATCCCTTTAAAACAAGATGACTGTACTTTATATAATCCACAGCAGCAGTGGATCACTAACGTTTTGCTGCACTGGAACTCTTTAGGTTCAAATGAAAACTAACAATAAAGTCCTTTAAATAAAGCTTTTAGTGCCAGGGAGGTACCCAACGCACTGCACCACAACGGATACCTCTCCGGTGTTCAGAGGGTTAAAAGGGACGTAAGATTCAAATACAGTTGAGGGCCGCACACTCAATGACTCCCTCTAGGGAGTGCAGCCCGAAAGGAAGCAGATGTAGTCACTGTTATTTTATTGGAGAGGTTTGGAGGGATGGATAAAATGTAAATATTTTGCTGCCCTGCTGTCTGATGTGATATTGACCCCCTAAATTGCCTCTAGAACAAGTGAAGGCAACCTTTGGTTCCCCAGCTGTTAGAGACTTCAGCCACGATTATCCCCAACCAGTGATCAGCTGGAAAGTCAAAGGTTGTCTGTCCCGGTTACTGAAAGCGTCTCTGTGTCAGCAAATCAAGCTGATCATAGAAACATAGAATTTGACGGCAGGTAAGAACCATTCGGCTCATCTAGTCTGTCCATAAAAAGGAATTTGGACCAGAAGGGCTTTTAACCCTTGGCTGATTGAGGAAGATGGAACTTTTAGTCTTCAAACGATTTCCCACCCTCCTATAAGGGCTTTATCTTACTACACTGAAATAATCAGGGCTGGATTTCCCAATAGGCAGAGTAGGCACCTGTCTAGAGCTCCAAATTGTGAGGGGAGCCTCAGCTGTGCTGGCCACACCCACATTCTAATTGTGGGTGTGGCCAGAGTAATCTCAATGTCCTTGCACCTTTACAGACTATTATTTAACCCCTTGAATGCTAGAGAGATCTCCCGACACATTGCAGAGCAATGCGTTGGAAATCTCTTTAGCAGCCAAAGGGTTAAAGCTCGTCTTTAGTTCTTGCTTTTTATAGACCAAGGCGATTTTCTGCTCCAGTAAATAGTGAATGGGACTGGGGGCGGGGTCATGTGAGGAAAGGAGGTGTGGTCATGGTCAGAGCTAAGGGCACCTAGGAGAGCCTTGCCTAGAGGCAAGTGGAATGTAAATCCAGTCCTGGATATAATGAATACAATGCCTGGAACTTCCACACAGTGACCCATTAACTATAAGGAATACTGGGTTCTACTTCAGGGATACACAAGTTCAGCAAATGTCACAATCCAGGCAGATCTAAGAGATGACAAAGCAGTGAGTAAGAAGTGTGAGTGGTGATTGAAAATGGTCTAATTGTTTAAGAATGTATTAAGGGAAATCTCACAAATCGGGCCCAAACCTGCTCTGTTTAAAAAGTTCTGCCATAAAACATCACCAGACTGCTATGCGATTTATCATGAAGGAGCAGATGCAATTCACATGACTACATAAAATTAGATCGGCCACGCAAACAAAACAAGAATGTCGAACTTTATAAATAATATGAAAAATACACATTTTTATATTAATCCCATGAGAACGAGTCCTCAAGGGAATTACAAGAAACTACCTAATATGACAAGCTTCACAGGCATGAAAAATTTAACAGTTTGAGTGCCTGACGTATGGAACGTGATGCACTAGATGTGTCTCCAGCTCTTATGCAATGTGTACATGAACGGGACTGCTAATATTCACAGACATGTATGTAAACATTTCCATTCCTATCGTAAGTTGCTACAGAATTTGTTGCCACTTTAAAGGTATAAATACTTTAGAAGAAATTAATATATATGAAATTACATGTGCTGTTTTTCAGCAAGCCCAATAGAAGAAAATGTTCCTTTGCCGCATGCCGCACTGCCATCCCAGAATTTAATGAGCAAAAAAAAGAAAAAGCTCCGCGGTCCTTAATGGCCACCCACGAGCCGGATCGGGTGGTCGTTAAGGGGTTAAGGACCATAGATGTGTGCAATGCATTGCTACACAAAATGTTGCACAGCCTTCTGATCCACAGTGGTTAACAAATGTATCTGACTGCTGTTTTTCAGGATTGCTGTTTCTTTAACACTGTGCATGTCAGAGGAGTGCCCAGTGAATTACAGAAAAAAGTAGTGCAGCAACCCTGTAGCAATCAAAGGGTTAAATGCTCTAAGATATAGTTTGCTCAGTGGTTCTCTCTGACAATTATCTCCCACCTCCTCTAGAATTCCACAGCTCGGACACACCTGGCTCCTCAGGCCTCAGCCCACCCCCTCCCATCTCACACCACCCCATCCCCCCCAGCTTACCTGTAAATCTGTTTTCATAAGTGATGCTCCCGCCTCCACTATGTAATGACAAATTGTGCGCTGGCGTAAGGATGCCGCAAGGTGCAGCCCGGTCTCCCCGCTGTCAAGACAATAATAAAAGTGGGGAACACTAGTTTAGATGTTTAACTCCTTTTGTCCCAGACACACACCTTTGCTGGGGCTTCTTCTTAGAGATTTACCAGCAATGTATTGCATTGCGTGTCATCTTTCCAGGCATGAGGGGGTTAAAATAATTTCAGTGCCAAAATGGTATGCAGCACTTTGTAAAGCAATGTGTTGCACAATGCGCTGTCCTGATATCTTATTAAATCTTAAAGTAGTTTTGAATAAAAAGTTATTTCTAAAGAATAATGTGCGCTTTGTACTTTATCCCTTTTTTAGGATAAGAGGTGTGTGACGCATTGCTTAAAGGGTTAAAACCTATAACTATCAACACCAAAGTCTTACACATAGGTGAAAGAACTTTTACAGTCCCTGCAGGAGTTCTGTCACCTTTGCTGATTCACTTTGCTCTCTCTCCTGTGTTCCATCACTAATCTGGATGCAGGAGGGGAATGTCTGATGGTCGGTCCACATGAGCGCCAGCTAATATTATTGGCTGGTGCCCACTTAGGTTAGCCATTCACTGGAGGTTGTGATGAAGCTGCAATATAGACATTCCTTACTGCTTCCTTTACCATGTTCCTGATGGAATAATGTATGTTGCAGCTTTCTGAGCTTTGGTATATCCCTTTGAGCACCAGAGAGGCTCACAACACATTGCAGAGCAATGCATTGCGTACCTCTCTGGCAATCAAAGGGATATTCAACAAGGTGATAGTGGCACTATGAAAGGAACAATAGCCAAACATAGAACATTTCATGGCAGGTGACATAATCAAAGCAGCATTGATGCACTATTGTCACCAGTATGAAAAGGGCCATAGGGTATTTATGTAAATACGACAACCAGTATAATTTATTTAGAGGTATTTTACAAGAGCGTTAATTGCATGAAATCAGGATTAGAACCATGAAAATTTTTTTTTTGCTTATCCTTTCCCTTAATCCCAGAGGGAAGAGGTGCTGCTTCTGAATACAAAGAGTAGGGAGTGTCCCCCTGTTAACGGTTTAATAAAGGAGGTTAAAGACTCACTTCTTCGATTCCGCTACATCTAAGATTTCAGCTGGAGCTATGGAAAGATGGAGAAACAGGGAATGATCAGTAACAAACTATAAAAATGTTAGATTGAGGGAGCAAGATACAAGAAAATGAAACGAAGCCCTTTGGATGTTAAAGGAATATTAATACTTCGTTTTATCTTTATTTTATTTTGTAGGAATTAAAAAAACATGAAGAACGATATAAGTCTTATCTCTCAAACCTTTATGGTTTGAGAGATATTCACAAGTAAAGTTTCCACTCCTGCCCCTTTTACCTAGTGTAAGCCATCTCTTCTCAGATGTGGAATGCAGTCCATAGACCAGACAGATAACAGAAGGGGACAATCTTCTTCCTATGAGAACAATGAATACCCTGCCCCCCTTGACAATTTTTTCAGGTTTTTCCCTTATCTTAATTGAAGATTGTCCTTCTCTGCAGTCTACCTGGGCACCTCCCTTCTGATCTGGCTGAGCAGTGTTACATCAGCAAAAGGGGCGGGAGGGGGACACTTTGTCATTGAATTACTCTTGAACTACAACTCTGACAGAACTGAAATAACAATCTCCAAAGTCCAAACACTATGATGATTAATTAGAGCTGCTTTAATTATGAAACATTACTATCCCTTTAACCCCTTAATGACCGGCCAATCGGCACGGTCAGTTAAGGACCACTGAACATTTTTTTTTTAAAATTTCCGCTTCTGGACTCCCCGATGGTGTGCAGCCGCGGGGGGAGCCCGGAATTCCATGACGGTCACAGTACGTCATGGGTCGTTAAGTCAGATCGACCCATGAAGTACTATGACTGTCAAGGGTCGTTAAGGGGTTAAAGAAGTCTACAAAGACAGACACATCTGTAGTTTCCAAGGGGTTAAACAGAGGCGTGAGGTAGAAGTGGAAGGATGAGAAAGCGCGTTGTAAGAAATGCAGAGAAAACAATAAAGCGATTGTCACAGAGAATAGTTAAGTGCAAGGAGAGAACCGTTAAGAAGATACAATACATTACAGATTGCCTCTAACTATTCCTACAAAAGGAAAGGATAACGATCCCTTAATTAGAATAATTAACACCTATAGTGCAAGGCAAGTCTCTAATTAAAGGGAAACTATTATTACTGTTTCTATAATCCCATTTACAGTTAAGCAGTGTAGTTTACAAGTACAGAATTTTGCCAGTCTGCATAATAAGTTTTAAATCAATCAGGCATGCATTGCTTTATACCAAAATTGCAGTTTTTTTGGGGACTTCTTGATGGGTAAATTAATCTGACTAAATCAAGGAACCAGTAATACACGCATTTCCACTTTTCTGATTAAAAGTCGGTAGCCTTAGTCCTTCCAGGTGTTTTTAGACAGCGATTCCCATCGTCCTCAGTCTATCGCCTGGTCTCTTTCCACAGAATTCTACAACAGTACCAGCCTCTGTGGAAGCCATGAACATTCCTAGATGCGGTGGTCAGAGATGCTCAGCTAGGCAGGGCTGGTATCCTTACCCAAGCAGCAATCTCTCTTAGCTCACAAGAACAATAGGCAGAGAAGAAATATGCTGATGTATATCATATTGGTTTTGCCCAGATGATAGCCCATCCAGAAAATTCCATGCAATTCCTCTCTGAAGGAGAGAGGCAGGTTACCCTAGAAGTATGTTTTGGCCTTGTCGGGCCTCGTCAGTGAAGAGCTGCCGATTTCTCAGTGCACTTCATATGCCAATAGAACCATTACTAAGTGGGAGATTAGCACTACTATATGCACTATGGGGCCAAAAATATGTGGACACCTTCTTGTTTATCCCATCCCCAAATCATGGGCATTAATATGGAGTTGGTCCCCCTCTACTGCGGTAACTTTCTCCACTCTTCTAGAAAGGCTTTCCACTAGATGTTGGAACACTGCTGCAGGGATTTGCTTCCATTCAGCCACAATAGAATTAATGAGGTTGGCTACTAATGTTGGGAGATTAGACATGGCTGACAGTCGGAGTTCCAATTTATCCCAAAGGTGTTTGATGTGGATTGAGGTCAGGCCTCTCTGCAAGCCAATCAAGTTCTTCCACACCAATCTCATCAAACTATTTCTGTATGGGCCTCTCTTTGTGCCTGGGGGCACTCTCATGCTGAAACAGGAAAGGGCCTTCCCCAAACTGTAACCACACATTTGGAATCATACAATTGTTTAGAATGCCATGTATGCTATAATGTTAAGATGTACATTCACAGGAACTGTGGGGCCTAGCCTGAACTATGAAAAACAGCTCCAGACCATTACTCTCCTCCACCAAACTTTACAGTTGGCACTGTGCAGTCAGGTAGCTCTCTATTGGTATCTGCCAAATGCAGAATGATTAAATGGTGGCAAATTTTACACCACTTCAGCCAAAGCTTGTCATTGTACATGGTGATCATAGGCTTGTGTGTGGATGCTCAGCCATTAAAAGCCTGAACTCCCAACAATAGTTCTTGTGCTGACATTATTGCTTCCAGAAGCAGTTTGGAACTCGGTAGAAAGTACTGCAAACAAGGACAGATCCGTTTTAGAAGCTATGCCCTTCAGCACTCCCATTCTGTGAACTTGCGTGGCCTGCTACTTCGTGGCTGAGCTGTTGTTATGCCTAGAAGTTTCCACTTCACAATAACAGCACTTACAGTTGACCTGGGAAGCTCTATCAGGGCAGAAATCAGACAAACTGTTGGAAAGGTGGCTATGACGGTGCCACTTTGAAAGTCACTGAGCTGGACAGTACGATCCTTCTACTGTCAGTGTTTGTCTGTGGATATTGCATGCCTGTGTGATTCATTTTATTCAACTCTCAGCAATGGGTGTTGCTTAAGCAGATGACCAGAGAGGTGTCCAAAGCATTGCGTTGCAATACTTTGGATACCTTTCTGGCACTCAAGGGTTTAAGCTTTAGACCTGTGGCTTAAGCCCCCTCATCCAGTACCTAGCACAGCCCCTATGTCAGCTCTTTTTATGAGAAGTGAACTGCAGGTGAGTGAAGTCACTGTTCATTACACAATGTGCAGGAGGTGGATAAGGGTCTGTGTCACTACTCACCATGTTCAATAATATACTTTACTATCTCTTTGCTCCCAGAGTTGATGGCATGGTGAAGGAGGGTGCAGCCCCCGGCATCTCGCATTGTTAGACTGCCCCCAGCTTTATGAGCCAACCGGAACTGGAACAGAACCAGAGCAGGGATTACATGGGGCAAGGGTTAAATAGGATTTATCAGCAGTGCCCAGGCACAGAGCTACTCAACCCAGCAATGTCCTGTCATAGTGTTATCAACCCCACAGTGTCTTGTCATACCTCATTTCTCACAAGGTCCAATGCAGTGCTACATCTGAATGCCCCTCCTAGGCACTGCATGTCACAGTGTTCCTGTCCCTGCATCATCATCAGTGTCCCGCTCCTTGGCACTGTATTGCATCACATACCTCTCTTCGTAGCACTGCACCTTCCATGCCTTTCCTCAACACTGCACAGTTCATGTCACTGCCTCCAGCACTACCCTGACAAAGAATTACTTTCCATAGCACTGTGCATAGTATCACTCTACAGAATTACACCTTCACAATTTCCCTTCCCAGCATTGTTCCAGTCCATGTCCTTCTCCATGGAGAGTGCAACAGTGTCATGCACGCCAACACTACACCATTGCAGCGTCACGCTCCCCAACACTGCACCACCTCAGCGTCATACTCCCCAACACTGCACCACTGCAGCGTCACATCACCCAGAATTGCTGCAGTCCTGTCTGTGTCACTCTCCCCAGCACTGCACGTTACAGCTTTGTTCTCCCAAGCTCTGCATTATTGCAGTATTATGCTCCCTAACACTGCGCCATTGCATTATACTACCCCTCACTGTACCGCAGCATCATTCTTCTCCTCAGAACTGTACGATCCCAGCATTGCACTCCCCAGTAATACACAGTCATGCTCCCCAGCATTGCACCATCGTAACCTCACGCTCCCAGCACTGCACCATCAAAGGGTTACGCTCCCCAATGCTGCACCATCACCCTACCCAGCACTGATTTAGTGCCTCTGTGCTATCACAGTGCCCCTCTGACCAGCACTCTCTCTCCTCAGCATAACACTGACGCTTATGTACTAAGAAGCAAGCCAATGGCACCAAAAGGAACAAACAGAAATTCAAATTGCTTTAAATGGGACTAATAACTTTTGAATGCTAGAGGCCTCCAGTATGCAATGTGTTGGAGACCTCTCTAGGAGTTAAAATCCCCATTTAGATCAATGGGAATTTGTGGGATTTTTCGCTTCAGAATTGCACCACTTTTCTTAGTAAATCAGCCTCAGCCCCTTTAAAGCGTCACTTTCCCCAGAACTACAGCTGTGCGGTGTCCCTCTCATACCCTTCCAAGATCACCATCTTTTGCAGCTTCCAATAAGATTTCATCTAAAGGAAATAAAAAGATAAAATCAGTACAGACATGTCAGTATCCCAGAACTGATAATATATAAAATCTAGAATGCAAATCTAATGAAGGATGTGTTAGCCTACAGACTTCATATATACATATACACTATCTCTGCTGTGAGACCATTCTACATATCCAACACTCCTTCTTCAAAGTAGTGACCCTGCCAACCCCCAGGCATCAAAAGCATGGTCCCTTGTTCCCTTATTTCTTGTATTTGCTATACAAAGGAGGACATTGACTCTACTTACCATGCTGAGACACCAAGATGTCTTTTCCTATCCTACAAAAAATATAATGAGAAAATATAATTTCTTACTAAAAACCCTCACAAGGCTTTAGCACAGAGATTAGCAAAATATGGCCTGTGGGCCGATTTTATTTGCCCCTTGGGTCTCGCTGTCTATAAAAGCACAATAATGCTCCTATATAGAGGAAAATATCACTTCTCCTGCAAAGGAAGAATGATAGATTTGAATAAAACATGGACACACACACACACACACACACACACACACACACACACACACACACACACACACACACACACACACACACACACACACACACACACACACACACACACACACACACACGTCCATAAATATCTGGACAGTAATACAAGTTTTGCTGTTTTGGCTCTGTCTTCCAGCACACTGGTTTTGAAATGAAACAATGACTAAGAGTATAAAGAGCGTACTGTAAGCTTTGAGGGTTTTATAGCCATAAGCTATGAATAGTGTAGGAATTACACCCATTATTACATATAGATCCTCCATTACAGGGGTCCAAAAGTAATTGGACAATTGACTGCTCAGCTGTTTCTTGGTCAAGTGTGTGTTATTGCATCCTTAGTTCATGAACAAGAGACATAACAGGTCAACAGGTGATTCTAGGTGCGGCATTGGGAGTGTGTTGCTGTCATCTTGCAAAATGATGAGCAAAGTGTCAATGACAACAAAGTAGGCCATCATGAGGCTGAAAATCAGAATAAAATAGATCAAAGACACAGCCAAAACATTAGATGTGTCAAAATACGGTGTGGTACATTGTTAAAAAGCAAGACTGTACAGATGAGCTCAGCAATAGCAAGCAACCTGGTAGACCACAGAAGACCACTGTAGTGGACGTCCAAAGAATGCCTGCAATTGTGCGAAAAAAGAAACCTTTTCATCTGTCGAACAGATCAAGAAGACTCTCCAGTATGTACTGTGTTCAAGTGGTCTTGAAAGCTTGCATCCTAAATCTTAGTTAGCCAATAATGGTATCAACTTGACTGTAATTGCCTCCTGTATTTCTACGGCTAACACAGTATCTCCAGGATGTAGGCATAGAAGTGTCAGAGTACCATAAAGAGAATACTGCACCAGCATAAACACAGAGGGTTTACAACAAGATACAAACCACTGGGAAACCTCATAAACAGAATGGTCAGTTGAAATATAACTACAATAGTGATACCACACTTTACAATTTTATCACAACCCTTTGGTAAGATCCGTGTATTCCCAAATATAGCTCAACTGGAAGCTCTGTGTATCACTAGTGTCACACCATCTCAACTGTATGCTCTGTGGTATCACCAGTGTAGCTCAATTTCAACTGTAAGCTGGTATAATTTGCCTTACTATACAAAGTTAATGCCATTTAAAAAAAATTAACAAAAGGGTGTTGGCTGGAATGTTGGGCTGGAGCAAAGCCTCGGTAGAACAAATTACACCATCAGTTACGATATAATTATTTGTTCCACCAGCTTTGGTTAGGGGCCTCTAACATCTAAGTGGATAAGTGACATTTTCTCTCTCAAGCACCTTTGGTGAGTGGCTTTAACTTCTGGTTTGGTCACACAGCTGTCACTACACGTCCTTCCACGAGGAGGTCCTTCTTGAAGTTCTGCAAGGGTTGGAGAGTTGAGAGGGGAGGAAGGAGGTGGTGGGAACTGGAAAAGTCGAGTGGAAGGACTAGCAGATTGGTCACTGGATTCTGGCATAGCAGGTGAGGTGCCCACAGATTGCGTGATGATCAGCTCTGGATCAAGCACGTACAGCTCGTCCTGACAAATCTCCAGAACAAAGTTCAGGTGTTCCTGGGGAAATATGAGCACAGTAAGCTGGACAGAGGGACATGTTATAGAGACACTAGGACAGCATTAGGTGGCATAGCTAAACAAAGTATTGGCCATCTTGGAATCCCATCAAAATGACATTTTGTAACAAAGGTCAAAGGCCAGTTAAACACAGGTGTGATCTGTCATATGGCTACTAAGGTCAAATGTTAGTGGTTTACATGTGTCATCTGTTACAATGTTAAGAGACCATTGTGTTGCTGGTGTCATCTGTTACTTTATTACAAAACAGAGCCAGTCCAGAAGTCAGTGGATGACAGGTACTTACTGTCACTTTGTCACTGAGGTCAGAGGTCAACGAGTCACAGGTTGCCCATTTCTCTCCCAAAACAGTGAGATGAAAAATGCATATGGAACAGGACTGCTGCCTGTGTGACTGTTACACAGTAGCCAAGCGATTATCAGCTTTTTTATACAACAAGAAAATCAGACTCACTAAACCTGAAGTGTTAACCCTGAGTGCTCATTGCTAAGGTATGCTTTGCACACGCTTCCGGCACAAAAAAGGGTTAAGAAAAACTGAAGCAAACCAACTGCAACATACAGAGGTGAAAAACAATGAAAGCATTCCCATTGATTTAACCCTTTGAATGCCAGAGAGGTATTCAATGCATTGCACAGCTTTTACTCTCTTGAATGTTAGGGAGCAATGCGTTGGAGGCCTCTAGCACTGAAAGGGTTATATAGGCCCATTTTAATCAATGTAATTTTGGGGACTTTCTGTTTCTCTCTACTGGTTCAGCTGCTTTGCTCCAGAATTTCTGCGGGGGTCTTCGTATGTAAGCTTCACGGTGAGACTGGGAGGGAAGGCAGGACCGTTACTCACCTGTGCCCGGTCAATCCGATAGAATCGGTCAGCAGTGGTGGCTGGAATAGAGGACCAGTATTCAGTGAGCACAGACAGCATCAGTTCATTGAAACAACATAATTATGTATACTGCTAAACTGAGGTACAACTGCACTGAAGGCAACAAATAAAATGTTCCCAATCTGCCATTGATTGAAACTGGTCTTTTAACCCCTTGAATGTTTACAATGCATGGGACATCTCGCTAGCATTCAAGAGGTTAAAATCCACATTTCAATCAATGTGGGAGTCTTATTTTCAGCTGATGAACTGGAGTAATTAAAGCAGAACTTTCAGTTAGTACTAAGTCTCCATACATTCATTAAGCGCACGGCGACTAGCTTGGAAATCAAAGTCTTACCTTTAAAAAATAGCACATTCTAAAGAAATCTTTGCCGTTTGGAGACTGACGGGCAGGTTAGTGCGGTCCGCGCGCCTGCACTATCAGTCCCTTCCGCTGACCATACGGTCACTGCAGTACTACACAAAGGAGACCGGGACGGACATCGCAGGTGCGCAGACAAGATGTCTGCACTGTAGCCTGGGTTACGGTCTCCAAACGGCAAGGATTTCTTTAGAATGTGTTATTTTTTAAAGGTAAGACTTCCATTTCCAAGTTAGTCTCCATGCGCTTATAGAATGCATGGCGACTTAGTACTATCTGAAAGTTTCGCTTTAAGGGGCAAACTAATTGCCCTGGAGGGGGAAACTTAAAATTTTTCTTTAACCCACTTCTTTAAGACCTCTTTAGCATTCAGTAGGTGAAAGGATAGTAATGTTGCACAAAAACAGCAGCTCCAATTAATCTTCATAGTATTTGGGCCATGGAGAGTGTTATTTCAATACTGTTAGAGTTGTAGTTCAAGAGTAATTGAATGATAAAGTATCCCCCCTCCTGCCCCTTCTACCTAGTGTAAGCCACCTCCCCTCAGATGTGGAATTTGGTTCACAGACCAGACAGCTCACAGCAAGGGATAATCTTCTTACTGTGAGAACAATGAAAACCCTGCTCCCTTGACAGGTTTTTCCCTTATGCTAATTGAAGATTGTCCCTCTCTGTGATCCACCTGGACACCACCTTGCTGCTCTGAGGTGAGCAGTGTTACATCAGTAAAAGGCTCTGGAGGGGGATACTTTATCATTTAATTACTCTTGAACTACAACTCTGACAGTATTGATATAACACTCTCCATGGCACAAATACTATTAATTGGAGCTGCTTTTATTTTGAAACATTACTATCCCTTTAAAGGGATATTAATACTTCGTTTTATCTTTATTTTATTTTGTAGGCATTAAAAAAACACGAAGAAAGATACAAGTCTTATCTCTCAAACCTTTATGGTTTGAGAGATATTCACAAGCAAATTTTCCCCTCCCGCCCCTTTTACCTAGTGTAAGCCATCTCTTCTCAGATGTGGAATGCAGTCCACAGACCAGACAGATAACAGAAGGGGACAATCTTCTTCCAATGAGAACAATGAAAGCCCTGCCCCCCTTGACAAGTTTTTCAGGTTTTTCCCTTATCTTAATTGAAGATTGTCCCTCTCTGCTGTCTACCTGGGCACCTCCCTTCTGATCTGGCTGTGCAGTGTTACATCAATGAAAGGGGAGGGAGGGGGACACTGTCATTGAATTACTCTTGAACTACAACTCTGACAGAATTGAAATAACACTCTTCTAAGTCCAAATACTATGATGATTAATTAGAGCTGCTTTTATTATGAAACATTACTATCCCTTTAATGGTTCCAGTTAAATAAATGGTATTTTTTTTTTTTTTTTTTAACTTGTTCTTGCATTGGTTTTCCACAAAACTTCTCCACTACATGAGGCCCAAAGAAACAGCAGGGTGGATGGGGAGAGACTGAGGACAGCACAAGAAATCAACAGCATGAGAAATGCCAGCCAAAGAGAGAGCAGCCAAACAATATTGCATTAATCCAGCAAAAATGAGAAGCTAATGATATGGAAATAATGTCTGTCCCTAGTTTCCAAAAGTTTGCTTTATGACTAAGTTTAATTCTTGAAAAGCTATACTCTCAGACTAACGCTCTCCACTGGAAGTGCTAAAAACATTGTCACCTGGTGACCATAGCAAATAATTACGGTTTAATAAAAACAAGTCTCAGCTGTAACAGAAAAAGTGGTGTTTCTTGTTTTGCTCATCAGGAAAAGCCATATATTTTATTTACACATTTTATGTGTGTGGGTGTATAAATGTTTTTTTCTCCTAATTAACCGAATAAAGAAAAAATACTTGCTGTAACTATTACTTGATTCTTCAAGAAATCAGTCTTCAACCACATCTTAGAAATGAGAGGTCAGCTCTTTAAATCTCCCCCAATCCTACTTTGAACACTCATACCAGTGGTTTAACACAATGTGGCTAATGTTTTAAGTAGAGCTGGACTAATTCTGTGGCAAACCAACTGAACCATATGGTACAAATGCAAACCGGGCTTCACACTAGACACAAACAAAAGACATTCTGTGTTACCATCTATTCACCAGTGTTTTGGCAGAATAGCTGCCTTAAAGGAATAGTAATGTTTCACAATAAAAGCAGCTCCAATTAATCTTCATAGTATTTGGGCCATGGAGAGTGTTATATCAATACTGTCAGAGTTGTAGTTCTAGAGTAATTGAATGATAAAGTATCCCCCTTCCGCCCCTTTTACCCAGTGTAAGCCACCTCCCCTCAGATGTGGAATCTGGTCGCTTGACCAGACAGATCACAGCAAGGGACAATCTTCTAATTGTGAGCATAAGGAAACCCCTGCCCCCTCTGCGATCCATCAGGACAGTCTTGCTGCTCTGAGGTGAGCAGTGTTACTTCAATAAAAGGGGCGGGAGGGGTAAACTTTATCATACAATTACTGTTGAACTACAACTCTGACAGTATTGAACTAACACTCTCCATGGCCCAAATACTATGAAGATTAATAGGAGCAGCTTTTTTGTGAAACATTACTATCCCTTTAATCGGGGACAAAAAAAGAAACGACAAACACACATTCGTATATAAAGCCACATCATCACTAAACAATGAACATAGTTCTCTGTGAAATTTCCTAAGAAGCCCCTTGTGTGACGTCTGGATGTCTACATCCTATAGGGAACTCAGTCTGGAACTCACGTTTACATAGCAGCCAAACCCATACCGGGGAACTCTCAGGGGTTTGATCCCGAGACTCAGGGTTTTAACACATATCTCAATGGTTTCAGGGTGAAGGGTAACATTCTCAGAGTGAGAGGTGTCACGAACGCCCTTGCTCCAAGCATGCACGTGACTTGGTGGGCAGTGAAAGGGTTAAAAAATTCACTGTCTGCCCTAGACCAGAAATAATGATAAAAAATCCCCTTTAACACCACCCACACTTAATTATAATGATATAACTAATATCATAACGCTGCCACCACCAGACAGTCTATAAATGCATAAGACAGAGAGGGGGGTGTCTGGGTCCCCCACACAATTTAGACTAAAAACCCAACAAATATGGTCTATGTTCCTATCTGGTTTGGTGTTGTACGTACTCTAGATTGGTATACACAGCCCAGTCCTTGCCTTTCAGCTCCAAGTTGATTGTGACGTGGTGTGTGAAGCACATGTGCAGAACTGAGGAAAATGGAAGTTAGGTCACTTGGACCATCTCCTAGTTCCAGGCGGTGGTAATGTAAACATCCGGAAGTCACAGAAGGTGTATCTCAGGATTCCTCATAGAGAAATATATTTTATTGTTTGGTGATTAGGTATGGATTTTGTATATCATCTAGTAATGTGGGATGGTGTTGCCCGTCATGTTATGACCTCTGGGAGTATGTGTCTGAAATGTAGATGCACTGATAAACACAGACATATGCAACACACAGACAGACACATACACTGAGGGTGGAGCAGGAGGACATTTAGGCATAGAAAAGTGTGTGTGTGTGTGTGTGTGTGTGTGTGTGTGTGTGTGTGTGTGTGTGTGTGTGTGTGTGTGTGTGTGTGTGTGTGTGTGTGTGTGTGTGTGTGTGTGTGTGTGTGTGTGTGTGTGTGTGTGTGTGTTCTGCATCTGCCAAGTAAGTTTCTTGTATTCCAAGCCTCTTTTTCATGTTGTGAGCATGCTCATTCAGTTCCTTCAATTCCAAGCCTCCTTTTCACATACTGAGCACTACCATACAGTTCTAAACAGCCTAGTAAGTCCTTGACAGTTCCTAGGAGACCCACAACAGAAAAAATCCGGGGGTTACATGCATGTGTGTGTATGACACAGTTTGTGTGTGACATGTTTTTTTTTCTGTGTATGTCACAGTGAGTGTGTGTAACAGTGAGTGTGTGTGTGTGTTTGTGTGAGACATGTTTTTTTTCTGTGTAGGTCAGTGTGTGTGTGTGTGTGTGTGTGTATGTCACAGTATGTGTGTCACAGTGAGTGTGTGTGTGACATGTTTTTTTCTGTGTATGTCACAGTGTGTGCGGGTGTGTGTGTGTATGTCACAGTGGGTGTGTGTGTCATGTCTTTTTTTCTGTTCAGAGTGAATTTGAGGGAGAGCTAATCCCTTGCAGAGTTTTTGACAGGAAAATCATGCACCCTGTATCTCCAGGAGTGGCAGTAACGAGGAGACATGAATATCCCCTCCTTACTGCCACCACTGGGTATGTTAGGCTTTGGACATGTTTTTCGGTCACATGATATTTTCTCTTTTATATATATATATATATATATATATATATATATATATATATATATATATATATATATATAGATGTGTCTGTGTATGTCATTTCTTGTTATGTCTCTGATAAAGAAGGTTATTCCACTGGTAATAAAGGATTCTGTTTATGTGTAGTGTGCAACACACTGCACTCTACACGTGTCTGGGTGGTGGGAAGAGATCACCAGTGCTTTGCATCTACTGTTAATATTGAAGGTGTGCAGAGGTCTGGCCTCTAGCATACAAACACCAATTATAATATAATTATAATCCCTTGAATGAGATGCGCTGGAGACCTCTCTAGCACTGAAAGCATTATAAGACTCATTTAAAACAATATGAATTTATGGAATTTTTATATGTCCTCTACAGCGCAGTTGTTTTGCTCTAAAATGTTACAAATTGTACTTTGTATGACACACACACACGTTGATGTACTTAGTAGACTTGGCTTAGTTCTAGATCAAACCAATTGCACTATAGAAAACATATAAAAATTCCCATTCATTTAAAAGCGTTAGAGTCCTCCCTAGCATTCAAGGGAGAGTCACATAAATCAATGTGAATTTTTATTTGTTGTCTATTGTGCACTTGGTTTGCTCCACTGCTCATAGTGCATCTGCCTCAGCCTTGGCCAGTCTGGCAGGTAACACTGCTTGAGCCCTAATCCTATTCTGAATTCTACTCCATAAAACTCACAGTCCAGGAAACACCATTTAGGGGAGAGTTTCTGTGAGGAGACCGTCTGGGGCCTGGCTGTTCCATCCTCCTACAAAAAATAAACACATAAATAAATAAATACATTCTTTAGACATTGATCTGTTGTTTTCTGATCATTTATACTGCACAAATGAAAGCAGAACAAGGAAAGCACAGAGGGTTTTTTTTTTCTAAATAGTGCCAAGTCAATATATGCTAAATTGTAAGTTTAATTACAAATAGGTCTCCCGAGATCCATTTCTAGTCAGGTTTGAACCCTCTGGATGCTAGCAACATCTCAAACGCTTTGCTCTGCAATATGATGTACACTTCACTAGAATCCAATGTGTTAAATCTTTACATTTCTAACTGAAGCAGCAACAACTAACCACTGTTAGTGAATATAAGCAAAGTACAATTCCTCACATTGGTCTATGTGAACACTGATTATGTCTGCGCTATAACTCACTGTGACTGGTCTAGATTTCTCAGTCTAGTCCCTCATGCAATTCTTCACTCTTGATTCACATTAAAACACTCCCTATACATCTTCAGGTTTCCATTTAGCCCTTTGAGTGCCAGAGGAGTGCGCAACACATTACTAAGTGATGCATTGCGTACTTTCTGGCACTCAGATAACATTTCACTATAAATCCTTATAGCAAAACTGCTCAGAAGAAAGTCTCATTGTGTAATATGACTTCTCCTGTTACTGCATCTAATCCCTTCATACAGCACCTTTTATTGCCCCATATAATCTCTCCTAACTCCTTCTATCCTATATAATCATTCTCTAGGATGTTTGTCAGAAGCTGTGATGTGCAATAGAGACTGCCTGAACGCACAGAATGCTGGGAGGTGTAGGAATGCTGGGAGTTCTGTGCTGGGAGCATTCTGTGTTTTCAGGCAGTCTCTACAGTGCATGACTGCGTAAGCGGCAGGACGCAGAGCAGGACCGGCCTCTTAACCCTTCGAGTGCCAAAGGGGTAGCGTTGCGCACCCCTCTGGCACTCAAAGGGTTAACATCACCCAGACCTTGGCTAGTATACACGGGCTTTTACACTAGTTACTACATATAATGCCTCCTTAGAATCCCTCCCCATAACTCCTCCTACTGCTCCATATAATCCCTCCTAACTCCTCCTACTGTTCCATGTAATCTTTCCTAACTCCTCCTATTACTACATATAATGCCTCCTTATAATCCCTCCCCATAACTCCTCCTACTGCTCCATATAATCCCTCCTAACTCCTCCTATTACTACATATAATGCCTCCTTATAATCCCTCCCCATAAATCCTCCTACTGCTCCATATAATCCCTCTTAACTCCTCCTATTACTACATGTAATGCGTCCTTATAACCCTTCCCCATAACTAGTCCTACTGTTCCATATAACCCTTCTTAACTCCTCCTATAACTATATATAATGCCTCCTTATAACTTCTATTGCTCTATATAATCCACCCCCATAACCCCTCCTACTGGCCCATATTCTCCCTTGTAACTCCTCCTATTACTACATATAATGCCTCCTTATAACCTCTCCCCATAACTCCTCCTACTGCGACGTATAATATTTCCTAACTCCTCCTACAAATACATATAATGCCTCTTTATAACGTCTATTGCTCTATATAATCCATCCCCAAAACTCCTCCTACTGCTCCATATAATCCCTCCCAACTACTATTACTACATATAATGCCTCCTTATAACTCCTACTGCTCCATATAATCCCTCCTAACACCTCCTATCGCTCAATACAACTCCTCCTTATAATTCTTCCTACCAATCTGTATAACTCCCCTATAACCACTAATAAGTCTGCCTACTGCTCCATACCCCATACCGGCGCTTCCCCATATACTTCTCTCTACTGTTCCATAAAACCGCTCCCTACAGCCCATTTTGCTGAATTTAACAAAATCTTCTGTTGCTCCCAAGTGCCGCAATTTAGGAGGGACAGTCCCTCTTTGAGACCCAAATCCCTCTGTCCCTCTTTGCCATGCTGGTGTCCCTCTTTTTTTAAGAGAGCAGACTATGTGGTGTGTATATAAGTGTATCACATTGATCCACAACAATAACACTCACTTAATGTTTGTTGAAACTTCAGTATACGATTTATGAATTAGTCCGTGTAATAAAATACTTTGATCTTGTTCTAAATAAGTTATTCAGATATACAAAGAGCTGTCATTAGGTCATGGCCCACCCACCAGCCACACCCTAACCCCTCCATCTAACAAAAGTATCCCTCTTTGGGCATTTGAAATGTTGGGAAATCTTCTTACTGTGCCATATAACCTCTCCCTATAACTCCTCCTAGTGCTCCTCATAGCATCCCTCAAACTCCATTTGTTCTATATCAACCCTACCTACAACTCTTCCTATTGTTCCATAAAATATCTCCCTATAACTCCTCCTTTTGTCTATATAACATTTTCCTTCACATCTTGCTACTGTTCAGAATAACCCACCCTCAAACTCATCCTATTGAATAACTACGCTTAGAAAGATCTTCCTGCGCTGCTGCTTTTTTGTTTCCTACTACAGTGAGTGCCGTGGAGAACCCAATATCCTTATACAGCTAGCTGCGGAAGGACTGAAGCGGATTTGTTTCCATGTTCTTTGGGACATTACGTAAAGACTCTTTTTCTCTATAGATTTATATATTTATTAGGCGCCTCCTAAGTGTGTAAACCCCTGGAACTGCCTAGTAGTTTGTAGGGGAATACTACACTAAATTTTGTGTTTGTATTGAATAACTACCACCTGTAACACCTAAGGCTCCATAAAGCCCCTCACTGTAACACCTCCTATTCCTTCAAATAAACTCTAACGAGAACACATCCATATAACTACGCCTGTTGCACTATAAAATTTGTCCCCATAACTTTGTTTGCTTATTCATATAAAATTCCCTACAGTTAATCCAACTGCTACATATAACCCCTAGCTCTACTATGCACTGTATTGCTCCATATAACTCCAGTACTTTTAACCATCCCCTAAACCAGGTACCTGTAATTACTAAATAACCCAGTGATATTCTGATATACGGATGTGGACATGTGTCCCATTTTCCTAATGAATGGCACAAAGGGCTGCTTACCACACCTCAGCGCATGCAAACACCCCATATTAAAAGAACAGCACAGATGTAAGGTACACAACACACAGTGATGACACAGACACACAGCACACAGCCTGGAGATTCTTGCTGCACACACCTTCAGATTGAGACGTTGTAAGATTGTAGGATACTCAGGGAAATCCTGGAGAAAAAGAGCCATGTCATCTTAACCCCAAACCATTCACACTTCCGATGGCACAATAGAACATTTACTTAAACACTAGGGCTGCCATTGAGAATCACATTGTGTGAGGTGGTGGTGTGTTATTGCAGTGGGTGACTTCCTTGTAATATAGCAGTATTTGTAGATGCCATCCAGAATCTCATTGTGTGAGGTGGTGGTGTTATTGCAGTGGGAGACTTCCTTGTAATATAGCAGTATTTGTAGATGCCATCCAGAATCTCATTGTGTGAGGTGGTGGTGTTATTGCAGTGGGAGACTTCCTTGTAATATAGCAGTATTTGTAGATGCCATCCAGAATCTCATTGTGTGAGATGGTGGTGTTATTGCAGTGGGAGACTTCCTTGTTACATACCAGTATTTGTACACTTACTTCTAAAACATACCAGACCTGTCACCAGCAAAGAATACAAAGTCTACAATGTTTGCATTGCATTACCAGAATTCCATGCAGCAACACACAAATAAATCACACTGTGCAGTTTCTGTTTGATTCCAACTCTATAGAAATATGGATTCCTAGGCATATATGTGCAGTTTTCAAAGCTTTTAAAGTTGGAGATGGAATCTAAAAAAAGTAACTGCACCGTGTGCTTTCCTTTGCATGTATCTGCATGGAATTCTGGGGATGCAATGGAAATATTACAGGCTTTGGATTCTATGGAGGAAACAAGTGTATCATATAAGCCCTGTACTGTCACATTTGTTCACCTTATTGATGATTGTATTATCTAATTCTGGTCTCTATGTTTGGATAAAAAAGTAACGAGGGATGCATGATCCCTATTCTCATAGCATTCAACGTGTTAAAAAAAAAACATTTAAATCAATGTGAAATGTAATTTGTTCCCCGTGGTGACATCAGATTACACCAGAATTGCTTCTCCTCTTTATCTCATGGTCTTTGGGGCCTAAATCACCGAGTCAGGGACCAAATCAACTACACCATAGGGGAGAGAGAAAAAAAAACATCACCACTTATATAAATGGGGCTTTTAATCCATTCAGTTGTAGAGGTCTGCAAAGCAATGAGTTGGACACCTCTCCAGCATTCAATAAAAGCCTCAATTAAATCACATTGTTCCATAGGGTACAAATTAAAATTTTCCAAATTCAGTGTTTTAGTCTGATGAAGAGGGACCTCCAACTACCTTTGCCTCAAGCAACACTTAGATTTTAAACTTCATGGCACAGATACGAATAGTACCTGAAAAACTGTGTACAGCACTGTGTATATGCTGGTAGCGCAATATAAGAAAAAATATTATTACTCATTATCTGTATTGTGATTATTATCTTATAAGAAGTATATAAGAGAAGTCTTCCAAGGGGTGGCGTACATCTGCTTCAGCTCTAAAGTTCTGAATATATTACAAGACCAATTCAGATGTCATCACCTAACAAGCCTGGAAATCATTTAATAGGGGGAAAAAGGCGTTTGAAGATAAAGTGACGATTTCTAGAAGGTGAAGTCGGGTCCCAGTTGAGTTTCCGGCACTGAGAAAGAGAAGGTGTCACAGCAGCCGGTTCCCCGCTGTGCGCTCGGGATCCTACGCCAAACTAAATAAACCTAAATCCATTAGGGATGACCTCAGCACTCTGTGTGGGGAAGCTATGGGGAGGGGGCAAGGAGGATGGAACGGCGGGTTTGGGATTCTGCCACATAAAACAGCTCAGACTGGAATAATCCACAATACAAAGTATTTCCATGATGTCAGGGTCCCTGCGGTGCTCTGTAGTGACACACATGTAAAGATTATATGCAATGAGGCACCAGGGCATTTCTTGCAGGTAACAAGGTATCAAGCACAGGGAAGTGGGAAAAGGCCAGTTTAACTCTTGAAGGACCAGAGAATTGTGTGTGCGTGCTTTGGTCTTTAAAGAGTTAAATGAGAATGAATAACTATTAAAAAAAAAACATCAATTACCTTATTATGGCTGGAAAATCCTAGCAGCCCATATTTTTTCTATAAAGGATAACATCCCTAATCAGTTCTGGATGTCATATCCAAGGAGACGGACATGACTGTTGCTAGCAGGACCTCAGAACCTCAGACTCTGTTCATGGTTATCTTAAACCTTTAAGGACCTGCAACGTCTGCAGTGAATCGCTTCCTGCACTCTGACTGCTTCAGTTTAAAATAACTTCCAGCAACTGTCCTGTCCACCTCCACCGGCAGGACACCTAGGACTGATGGAGGGGCTTTAGGATGAACTAATCATAGTAAGGTAAGCGGGTGCTATTATTAGGAAGTGTTAGTTCTTTAATGTCATTTCTAACAGCAAAAATCAGTTTTTAAGGATTACCCTGATAGATTACATGTGGGTAATCAGTGGATTAGCCTTTGTGATTGAGCTACATGTGTTTAAAGGGATAGTAATGGTTAAAATAAAGCAGATCGTCAAGTCTTCATTATGTTAAACATAACACTTCGTGCTACGTGTAATTATTTACATTGCTATAGTTTTAAAGATATTCCATGTAAAAGGACCCAGCTCCTGCCCCTTTTTGTCCGCCTCCCCTTGGAGCTGCAATACGGTCATGGGACTGGACGGACGCAGTGAGGGACAAACTTAAGACAGTAAGTAGAAGGAAAACCTTGCCCCTTGATGAAGAAAGGCAGGATTTTCTTTTTCTTACTGCAGTTTGTCCCTTGCCATCCAGACTACGCATGGATGAGAATGACGTGGTCAGAAGGGGCAGTGGGGGATCCTTCTACAAAGAAATCTTAAAAACGATAGCAATGTAAGTTATTACACATAGAGCAACGTGTTATGCTTAACATAATGAAGACTGTGCGATCTATTTTATTTTAGCCATTACTATCCCTTTAAGCAGGAGTATCCTTAAAACATGACCTGTTGGTGTGTCACAGCTATTAGAGATGAGAATCTCTGTACTACAGTGTGTAACAGTCTCTTACAATGGGTATGAGAATTGGTTAATTATTATGCAAAAGAAAACTGGAAATACAAGGTGTACGGAAATGTTACTGCAAATGATAGAGTGTGTCTGTGACTGACAATGTGCAACTAAAAGAGTGTTTGAGTGTAAAAATGTAAGTGTGTAGATATGTATTTTTGCATGTGTGTGTGTATGTATATGTGTATATATATATATATATATATATATATATATATATATATATATATATATATATATATATATACATACACACACACACTCACTGATAGATTCTTTTTGTAATAGAGGGTTGGCCAACTTTTAGATCTCTGTTCGCTGGCTGAGTATGCTAGGAATTTTAGTGCAACAACAGCTGGAGGGACACAGGTTGTCCAAACTTTGTGTATGGAGGAGAAAGAGCTGGCGAGCGGTTTGTGTGCACACAGTGTTCTTACCTCCTGCAGCCTCTGTATGTGCGCGCGACAAGTCTCCAGATCACTGTCTCCAGGGACCACAATAACTCCCAGCGGGAGAGCTGAAATCAGAGAGAGAGAGAAAACAAGAGTGAAAGAAGCACAGAAAACGGCAAAGGAATACGGAATGGGGGGGGGGCACAGAGAAAAGGACAACATTAAAAAAGGAAGGGTGCAAGCATGTACAAAATGGGACAAAATTAAGATTCAAATTGCCATTGGAGGCACATTGAGGCTGATGTACTAACGAGAACTGCAGGGATGTGCACAGACATTTTGGGGGGGCAGGGGCTCAAATGAAAAAAGGGCACTTCTCATAATTATTTATTCAAAATATATATTTAAAAAAAAAGGGCACGAGGGCACTTTGGACAAAAAGGGCAGGTGCTCAAGCCCCCCTTGGTGTCTGTGTGCACGTGCCTGGAGAACTGGAGTAATTCAGAAGCCAAATGCACTATAGAGTACAAATGAAAATTCCCATTGATTTAAATTGGGCATCTAACCCCTTGAATGATAGACAGGTCTCCAAAGCATGATAAGCGATGCAATGGAGCACTCCCTGGCATTCAAGGGGCTTTAAAGGGATAGTAATGTTTCATAATAAAAGCAGCTCTAATAAATCATCATAGTATTTGGACTTTGGAGAGTGTTATTTCAATTCTGTCAGCGTTGCAGTACAAGAGTAATTGAATGACTATCCCCCTCCCTCCCCTTTTACTGATGTAACACTGTTCAGCCAGATCAGAAGGGAGGTGTCCAGGTAGATTGCAGAGAGGGACAATCTTCACTTAAGATAAGGGAAAAAGCTGAACAACCGGTCAAGGGGGGCAGGGCTTTCATTGTTCTCATAGGAAGAATTTTGACCTTTAATGTGAGCTGTCTGGTCTATGGAATGGATTCCACATCTGAGGAGAGGGGACTTAAACTAAGTAAAAGGGGTGGAAGGGGGAAACTTTATCATTTCATTACTCTTGAACTACAATGCTCACAGTAAAGAAATAACACTCTCTATGGCTCAAATACTATGAAGATTAATTTGGGCTGCTGTTTTTGTGAAACATTACTATCACTTTAAAGGGATAGTAATACTTGAAAATTAGGATTTTAGTCTTACCTGTTAAATCCTTTTCACTTAGTCCATACAGGTCACTGGTACTCTGGGAGGCGTAAGTCCCCTTTAATAGGCAGGAACAACTATGCAAATGATTTGCAAGGGGCGGAGCCTCCCCTCTTACTTAAGCCACCTTCTGGCCAGAGCCACTTAGATTGATTTGAGACCCTAAAACTGACCTCAGGTAAGCAAAAAGAAAGACTCCTGTGAGCATGCCCGAACGGTCTCCCACTGAATGCCACAGGAGAGCCAAGACTGGTCCCTTGACAGGGTGGGAGACCAGTGACCTGTATGGACTAAGTGAAAAGGATTTAACAGGTAAGACTAAAATCCTAATTTCACTGTCGTCCAATACAGGTCACTGGTACTCTGGGATGTACAAACATTGAGCTGACCCAGAGGTGGGAAGTAAGGCAAGGACCAGGCGCAAGGCCCAAGTCACTAGAACTGCTATGACCCAGTTAATAACATAGCCCAAACTGTAAGTGTCAACGGACACCAACCAAGGGAAACAATCCCTGAACTAACACAGCACACGGAACCAGAGCCAACCGGGCTCAACAGTAAGGAAGCACTAAGGAACACAGAGCGGAAGACCTACACAGGCAAGAAAGACTGCCTCCAGGACCTTCCTTCCAAAACTGGCATCAGCCGAAGCCAGTACATCAACTCGATAGTGCTTAGAAAAAGTGTGCACAGAGGACCAAGTGGCCGCTCTGCACAGTTGATCAGCAGAAGCCTGATTCTTGTAGGCCCAAGAGGCCCCAATAGATCTGGTGGAATGGGCAGTCACCCGGAAAGGAACATGCTTATTTCTCAACTTATAGGCTTCACGGATGGTAGCTTTAATCCAAGATGCAATAGTAACTTTGGCAGCCGGTCTCCCCGCCCTAGGTCTCTCAGGAATGACGAATAGAGCGTCAGACTTCCTGATAGACTCGGTGCAATGAACATAAAACTTGAGGCAACGCACCACATCCAACAAATGGAGATCTCGTTCCTTGTCAGATGAAGGATTAGGGCAGAAAGAGGGAACCACAATCTCCTGATTGATGTGAAACTCGGACACAACCTTGGGTAAGAATTCCTTGGTAGTGCGAAGCACAGCCTTATCCTTGTGGAACACCAGGTAAGGAAGTTTACAAGACAGAGCTTGTAACTCTGCTACCCGGCGAACTGAAACAATAGCCAAAAGGAAGGCCATCTTCCAAGTCAAAAGACGTAATGGAATGGAAGCCAAGGATTCAAACGGTGGTCGCTGGAGAACTCCCAGCACCAAATTGAGGTCCCACTGGGGAGCAGGACTCTTGAAGGCAGGTCGAACATGAGTCACACCTTGGAAGAAAACTTTCACATCAGGAAGGATAGCAATCCTTTCCTGGAAAAACACAGACAAGGCAGAAGTCTGAACTTTGAGGGAACTCAGACTGAGCCCCTTATCCACACCGTCCTGCAAGAAGGCCAGGACAGTGGGAAGATGAAACTCAAGGGATAACTTCTTATCAGTGCACCATGCAACGAAGGTTGACCATATGCGATGATAGATCTTGGAGGACACAGGCTTACGAGCACTAAGCATAGTCGACACCACAGAAGGAGAAAATCCTTTCTTTGCTAGAATCGAGGATTCAACCGCCATGCCATCAAATGGAGAGAGTGAACATCCTCCTTCCACAGATAACCCTGGAGAAGTAGGTCCGGACGGGCAGGGAGCGGGATCGGATCCGACACTGACATGGCCATCAACTCCGGATACCAGGACTGGCGAGGCCAGTTTGGAGCGATCAGGATGACAGGACAACGCTCCTGCTTCAACTTCTGGATAACTCTGATCAATAGAGGAAGAGGAGGGAAGATGTAAGCCAGGAAGAAATCCCAAGGGATCGACAAGGCATCCACTGCTAGAGCAAGGGAGTCCCTCAACCGGGAGCAAAACACCGGAACCTTCCTGTTGTGCCTGGTAGCCATCAGGTCCACCACAGGCATCTCCCACCGCTGGGTGAGCATGTGAAACACCTCTGGATGAAGAGCCCATTCTCCGCTGTCGATGGTGTGACGACTGAGGAAGTCTGCCATGATGTTGTCCACGCCTGGAATATGAACTGCAGAGATGACAGGCACGTGATCTTCTGCCCAAGACAAAATATCCTTGACCTCCCACCAGGCGGAACCGCTTCTTGTGCCGCCTTGCCTGTTGATGTAAGCCACCGCCGTGGCGTTGTCGGACTCCACTCTGATCGGAAGACCGGTCAGTTGAGACTCCCAGTGCCTCAGGGCAAGCCGGACAGCTCGAAGTTCCAGAACATTGATGGAGAGAAGGGATTCCTCCAGACCCCATTTCCCCTGAGCACTGAAGCGACCCCAGACTGCACCCCAGCCCCGAAGGTTGGCATCCGTTGTGACTGTGGTCCAACGAGGAACTAGAAAGGATCTCCCTTTCAGGAGATGAGAGAGATCTAACCACCAGTGCAGACTCGACTCGACATGAGGAGGAAGAGAAACGGACAGATGTTGATGATCTGGATGATTCCTGCACGTCTGGATCACAAATCTCTGAAGTTCCCTGGAGTGGGCCATGGCAAATGGTACTGCTTCGATCGTGGAAATGAACTTCCCCACTAAAGACGACAACTTCGGTACCGGAATTTCGTCCATGTCCAGAATCCCAGCCACTCTGACGGCTATCTGGTGAGCCACATCCTCTGGAAGAAACACCATGCATTGGCGAGTGTCGAACAGGAGACCCAGGAACAGAAGCCTCTGAGATGGAATCAAGTCCGACTTGTCCAGATTCAGGATCCAGCCATGACGGTTCAGAGTGTGCATGCACTGCTGTAATTGCTGACGGAGAAGTTCCGCTTAGGAGGCTTTCAGAAGGAGATCGTCCATGTATGGGGTCACTCTGATCCCATCCTGATGAAGCACCGCTATCAAGGAGCCTAACACCCTCTGGAAGATCTGACGGGCTGAAGTCAGCCCAAAGGGGAGCGCTGCAAACTGAAAGTGTCCCCTGTGGCAGGCAATCCTGAGATACCGCCTGCTCTCTGGATGAATAGGGATGTGAAGATAAGCATCCTGAAGGTCCAGGGAGGCAAGGAACTCCCCTGGAGACATTGCTGCAATCACAGAGCGCAGGGACTCCTGGCGGAAGTGGGAAGTCACCACATAGGCATTGAGATCTTTGAGATCCAAAATGGGACGAGCCCCTCCGTCCTTTTTGGCTACCACAAACAGGTTGGAATAGAATCCTGAACCTGTGTCCCCCTGAGGAACCGCCTCCAGGACCTCTTTGTCCAAGAGATCCTGAATAGCGTCGTCGAACAGACGCCTTTTTGTGGGTTCCTGAGAAGGACGAGTAAAATGGAACCGAAAAGGAGGAAGGGAGGAGAAAGGGATTCTGTATCCCTCTGACACCACCTGAAGAACCCATGGGTCCGCCACTGACTCCTCCCAAGTCTGGCGAAAGATGCGGAGACGTCCACCTACAGCCGGATGCGGACCCGGGTTCGGCGAGTCATGCCGAAGCAGTCCTGGAGGTCTTGGCCTTGGGGGCAACTTTGGGCTTCCAGGACTGTTTGGGCTTGGAGGAGGAGCGCGTAGTGGGAGGACCCGTTTGGGCCGAGGAGCGTGTCTCAGTCTGAAAGGAACGAAAGGACCGATTGCGTTTGGCTGGAAACTTTTTCTTAAAGACTGAGGGTAGAAGAGTACTTTTACCGCCAGTAGCCTCACTGATCATTTCTTTGAGTTCAGACCCAAAGAGCAAATTCCCCTGAAAGGGCAAGGAAAGCAAGGCTTTCTTAGAGGCTGTATCAGCAGACCAAATTTTCAGCCAAAGGGCGCGTCTAGCCACCACAGAGGAAGTGGAGGCCCTCGCCATCATGCGCACAGCATCAAAAGCAGCGTCAGCAACATAGTTCTGAGCTTCAGTGATATTAGCAAGAAGCTGCAACTGTTCAGATACTGGTGCATCCTGGCGAACTGCTTCAGTCAGTCGTTCAGTCCAGGCCGCAATGGCTCTATTAACCCATGCCACAGCAAAGGTTGGACGCATGGCAGTGCCAATGGAGGCAAAAATAGATTTAAGAGAAAGCTCTAGCTTTTTATCTGTCCAATCCTGCAGGGCAGAGGCATCAGAGACAGCCAAGGCGGTAGACTTGGAGAGTCTAGAAACAGGAGCATCCACCTTGGGAGGATGAACCCATTTCGCCAGCTCAGCCTCAGGAAAAGGGTATAGTTTAGCAAACTTTTTAGAGACAGAGGAGGATCTATCAGGATTCTTCCATGCCTCAGAGACCAGACGGGCAAGAGTAGGGTTAGTTGGAAAACAAACCACTGGCTTAGATGGCTTTTTCTGAAAAACATCAGTAGGATCATAAGTGGATTCCTGAGTCAGAGGAAGGTTGAGCGTATTCAGAACCGCTCTGATCAGACCCTCAGCCGAGACTTCAGAGTCACACTCATAGGGGTCCCCAATGGATCTGTTAGATTCAATAACAGTACGTTCCTCAGCATCAGAATCCTGCAAGAGTTCTTCTTCAGAAGAATCAGTTACATCAGGAGCCCCCTGTGGCTTAGGCAGGGAGGTCCTGATGGTAGAGGGGGTCTGCTAGACCTGGAGAGCCCCCTGTATCTGAGAGGGAAAGAGTTGAAGCGTGGATCTGAGATCCCTAGTGGCAGCTTTAAACTCCCTCACCCAAGATGGCTCAATAGCGTGGCTGGAAAGCCCAGGGTTGCTATCTTGACCAGTACAATTAGGGCATAGATCCCCCACATTATCGCTAGACAGCCCAATGTGGCAAGAGGAGCAAAACGCTATGGGGGTAGCAGACCCCCCATCCTCCTTAGACTTGGGTCTAGCCCCTAGCTCCAGTGAAGTAGACATGCTCACAGCGTCAATATACCCCACTAATAACACTATCACCCAGAAAAAGTGTAAAGGATTAAAGTTTCACCCCAGAAATGTCTAAATTCGGACTTATCTGGCCAGCGAAGGGTTAATCTGTAGAGGAGAGAGAAGGCTCGGTCCCTGCGTAGTGTACTCGCATAGGAAAAGTACCACAAAATGGCGGCCGTCATGACAGCCAATCAGAAACGAGCGCGAACCAGGCGCTCATGGGAAATGTAGTTTTCCCCATAGAAGTACCCTAAACAGTGCCCGAAGCCCCCCTGAACACCCCACGTAAATAAAACACAATCCAGATGATAGAGCAGGAGCCTAGCAGTAAAATGAGCCCTCCCTGGAGTTGCTGTGACAAGCGGTTCCAAAGATATGTCCCACACTGTGAATTCCCATAGAGAGTAAAGGAGCCATTGCGTCTGAGCGGGAAAAGCCGCGCTTAAAGGCGCGGAACTCAATTTTTAATAAAGTTTAAGAAAACATTAAAAAGTGCTCAAACAAGAATAAAACACATAAGAAACATAAGTAAACTAATATCCCAAGCTCCAAAACCCAGAGAATATCACAGAAATTGCATAAACATTAAGAATGCAATAAAAACACCCTATGAGTGCTGGAGTGTATTGAAAACTCCCAAATACAAGCCCAACAAAGGGACACTGTGGGGACAAGTGGACCTTCAGCACTCAATGGGTGACTCACCTTTCTTGCAGGACTTCTGTCTTCAGGTGACCATGATGAATAAGGAATAACCCAGAGGTAAAGTCCTCAGTAGGGAAGCTGCTCAACACAAGCTGTTCCCTCTTCAGGGCATAAGGTCCACAGAAATCCCTGGAAGCTGCACCAGCCACTTTAGAGAGGGCAATTCACAGCCATGGTCACCCTCCTAATGGTGGTATTCCATATTTGAATAAAAATAATAAAACACTAAGATGCATAGATGTTCTTCTACCTGGTGTGCAAGGCACTCCAGGAACAAATCAATCTAAGTGGCTCTGGCCAGAAGGTGGCTTAAGTAAGAGGGGAGGCTCCGCCCCTTGCAAATCATTTGCATAGTTGTTCCTGCCTATTAAAGGGGACTTACGCCTCCCAGAGTACCAGTGACCTGTATTGGACGACAGTGAAATAATTATATTTTATATTGTAGCCCTTAAAAAACATGAAAAATTATATAAGTCTTATCTCCCAAACCTTTATGGTTTGGGAGATATTCACATGTAAAATATTGAAAAATTCTCTTTTCCTGGCTGTTTCAGCCAAGTCTGCCATCTAGTGGACAGATTTGGAATTCGGTCCACAGAGCAACCGGCAGCTCTTTAGCAGTGCCGAGATCACAATCTTTGAAAAGAACTACTTAATTGGAACTATCTACAAAGTGTGCCTGGCTTGAAAGCACACTTTGTAGACCATTCCAATTAAGAAATTCTTTTTAAAGATGGTGATCTCAGCACTTCTGGAGAGGCACAGCCGGTCCCGGGACCGGATTCCAAATCTGAAGGGTGGAGCAATGATGTCACTCCAGGGGAAACTTTAATTCTGAATATCTCTCAAACCTTTAAGACTTATATCATTTTTCATGTTTTTTTAAGGGCTACAATATAAAATAGACTTATTTTCAAGTATTACTATCCCTTTAAGTTCAATTTAAACCTATGGGAATATTGGGAATTTTAATTTACATGTAGGAGCAGAGTACACTTTTGATTAGGCAGAGTAAGCAGCCAACTTGGGACCAGAGATGTTCTGGCCTCTGCCACCATGCAGCTGTGGGTGTGGCTAGTGCACTTACCATGTCCCCTGCACCTACACCTAGTCATGGTTTACGGTGACAGGTTTTTAGTTTGAATAATCTGAACAAAGCAATATATTTCATCTCTATCAGCCAATGTACTAATGCAGGTTTTATCTTTCTTTAATCTATGTAGCCCAGTACCCCTCGCTACTCTTTGACAACTAATCTATAAGATGTTATGGGCTCCCCAAAAATTCCAGACTGTGTGTGGTATGCGTTGCGTACCACTCTGGCACTCTAAGGGTTAAGGCTGTCTTTTTTTTTTTTTTTCTTTTTTTTTTTTAAATCAAAAGGATTAAGAATCACTTTTGAATAAAGTTCCTCCTGAAACTGGTAAGTGCAAGGAAAAGAAGTTAACACTAAGTGCCAGAGGGGTATGCAATGTAACACAGAGCAATGCATACCCCTCTGGAAAGGGTTAAAAATGGTATACAGGTATATAATATTATCTCTCTCTCTCTCCCTATATATCTATATATATATAAAATATTAATATAATATATATACACACAAATACTAGTCAGCAGGTAAAAAGTTACTAGTCCATCCAATGTTAAATACAAAGAACAGCATCATTTCTTAATCATCTGCTGTGTTTTTTTTTCCAGCCCTGCATACATGAATATCTCTATCTGTATCTGCATGTGTTTATATAGCACGATAAATCATGTAGTAGTGAACACTTACCAGACCTGAAAATAGTGACACAAGATGCAATAAAGTTTTTTTTTTTTTTTATTCTTTCATTAAAAGGCAGCCTTTGGCTCTCCAGCTGGTGGCTGGTTGAGGATGATGGAATCTGTAGCCTTTTTTTTTTCCCCATGTGGCCCTATTCCAATCACTTTTTATGGAGAGCTGCAGTTTAACACTCAATATAGTGCATTATAAAAAAAATGCACTCTGTATACTAGCTTGAGCTGTAATAACTTACGATTTGCACAGTGCCCTTGTTTTACTCAGCACCAATCATCATACAATAGGTTTTTCATAAAAATAAACTTTACAAAGTGTTTTATAGTCACCACCAGGAGGTGCTGTTGCTTCCAAGCAGTTCTCCGAAAATGCAAATAAATATTGATTTTGTGATCTGGTTTGAACTGCAGTAAATTTTTAATCAAACATCTCTTATCAGTGGGGATACCACTGCTTTACCCAGCATGCAAAAACCCTACAATATATACATATTTTAAAACATAATTTTATTATACCTTTAAAGGGTTAGTAATGCCCAAAGATAACTATGTTTTATTGTACATTTAAATATATAAAGAAATTATGTTCAGCAAATCCCATTTTGAGAGATATTCGCTGCTAAAGTTCCCTCTCTCCTGAGATCAGCTGTAAAGCTGACAGGAGGAGATCCGTGTCGACCAACACGAGGCGGCTCAAGAAGAACTACTTCATTGTAATGGTCTACAAAGTGTGCTTGCAAACAAAGCACACTTTGTAGATCATTCCAATGAAATAATTCTTCTTAAAGATCGCTATTTTGGCTCTACTGAAGAGCCGTTGGCTGGTCCCAGGACCAGGATTCTCCTGCTGTCAGCAGAGCGCTGTCGTCAGGAGTAGGGGGTAGGGAGGGGGAAACTTTATGGTTTGAGAGATATTCAGTTCTAAAGGTTTGAGAGATGGGATTTGCTGCACATAACTTCTTTTTAAAATCTACAATAAAACATAAAATTATCTTTGGGCATTACTAACCCTTTAAAGACTTGATGAAGACCTAAAGTGCGATCAAAAGGGAAAAGTGGGGTAGAGGTGGCAGTTAGATAGGGTGCACAATACTCACAAGCCTCCCGCAGCTTCTCCTTGTCATAGTGCAGAGCTTCATAGTCATGCATGGAAATGCGGTTAACGCGCAGACGCAGTCTGTCCGGGATTGGCTGCTGACTGAGCACAAACACACACACACCTGTTAGAAATGTTGTATTCTGGGAAGTATGGGAACTGGACTGATATATGTACATGTGCTGGGGTGGTGGTAGTGAGGAGTTGATATTTATAATAGATGACGTTCATTAGATCGGTCGTGGACCCACAATGGGAAGCTGGAAAGACCTTTAGAACAGGATACATTCACACCTTAGGGGGAGATAAATGTTCGGCTGCTCTCTTCCTAGACTCATTTATGGGGGGCTAAGGCAGGAATTTGTAACCTTTGGCTCTCCAGCTGTTGAAGGATACAAATCCCAATATTTGGCAGGCTGTGGATGGTGGGAGCTGTAGTCTCCTACAGATGGAGAGCCAAAGGCTGTCTACCCCAGATTAAAGTGGGCTTATTACAGGTGTGCTGAGCCAAGCAGACACTCACTCGTTAAGCAGTGGAACAGACGTACGTCTCTTGGTTTTCTGCACGAGGTTAGCCTGGTTCCGCAGGCTAATCTTCACAATGGAGGGTCCTAACTTGCACGGCTCCCCATCTACCTGCATGGGAATGGACTTGTATGTGCTGAGCAGGACCTCCCGGCATTGGTGCAGACGCTCGCCATGACCTCCGACCTGCAGAGCCGCCTGTGAAAAGATTCACAAGAATCAGGGAAAGATACAGTATAAGCAGGTTGTCAGTCGCTGATAAGAGAATGCAAAAGCAAAGAAACAGAACACCAGCAGGGGGAGAGACATGGGCATATGTACACAGATAAAAATGTGAACTTGGTTTGCCAAAGGTATGTTCCTAATGCTTTATATGGGGCTTTTACCCTATGATTGCTAGAGAGAGGTCTGCAGTTCATTGCGAAGCAACTTTTTAGAGACCTCTCTAGCATTCAAGGGGTTATATTCACCCACTACTATATACTTTGCCTGGGGCTTAAAGGAACAGGAAGAACACTATTTACACATATGTGTATATATATATATATATATATATATATATATATATATATACATATACACACACACACACACACACACACATGCAATATATACACAGTTCTCTGGCACACACAGGAGCTTGTTTCAAAAAATGATGTAGATGTTTAATGAATCTGCATTTTGGCTGTGTAACCCGTCCTTTATCAAGATTCAAAAAACATCTACATCATTTATTGAAACAAGATCCTGTGTATACCGTCTTTCCAGAGAACTGTATGTATTAACCCTATTTTGGATGCGCACCCAGGTCGGATCTCATATTTTCAACAGTGTGTGCAGCCTTTCCAAAGACATTGTATATATTATTTGGGCAGCCTCTACTGAGCATGACTGCATCAGACAAACATTCTGGCCTTTTATATTATAGGACTGTATATAGATTGTTATATGACTTGATTACACCCACAAATTCTAGCTGCAATTCAACCAGTATATATCAATCGATGAAGTTGGTTTCTGGATGGGGTGGACATGAATGGGTCCCGTAACTGGACAAATTATTCTCCTTCTGGTTTCTTGCTTTGTAAGGCTACGCTCCAATGAATTTTAGTAAAATGTAGCATTTTTTCTTGTAAATGTTTCAATATGGGATAAGTGGACTCAGTCCAATAAGTGAGGATACATTTGATGGCCAACATTATTTTGAAATCCAGGAGATTAATTTGTAACTTGGAAATGTGTTTCTCCAGAAAAGAGGCATTCAGCATTTGTAGCGGTATGTGTAATTGGCTGTATATAAAGCGTACAGTAGAATGCCAAAATTGAAAGATGGGTGGACACATAATCAGCATATGTATTAGGTTAGCTTCAGTCACCGTGCATTTGGAGCATTTATCTGTTTTAGTAAGGTTTGCTTAAGTTTTCGGAAGGTAAGTTATGTGCAACAACCTTCATGACAGATTGTGAAAATATGTGGAAGCAGAGCTTTTAAGTCTCCTGGTAAAAGCAAGAGAGACCTACGGCTATTGAGAGGGATGCTATATCTGTGAGCCATTTCCTAATATAGGACGGAGAATTTTCATGTTTCATAAGGATAAGGAAGGATAAGTTAGTAAATGGTTGCTGAGTTGAATACTGTAGATGGGTTGTATTAAACAATGCAGCATGTTATTATTAAGCTAAAGTAGGTCTTGAATAATCTGTTCGTAGTGTTTAGCCTGGAGAAAAGTAGAGACGGTTAGGAGAATGGCTGTATCCCTATTGTAAGTCAGTAAATGAGTATATTGATTCAGTGAAGTGCATTTTTTATGAAACTTAGTAACAGTGCCACCTAGTGCCCAAATAGCATTGTTGTTTTGATATTGCTCTAAGGGAGAGAGTGAACCTTGAGAAAAAGAAAAGAGATAATGATAATTACAGCTCCTGCTTGTCCTGACGGTTTGCGATACAACAACTTTTGAATGAAGCAACACCCAAGAGGGAGAATACCCTTGTTATTTTTTCTTTTTTTGCAGGAAAAGTCATGCATGGTATATATACGTTTTGCATAATGGAACTTTACAGCTCCTTTCAAACTGCCCTAGGCATGAATCCCAGAAAATTCAACTACAGACAAACAATACAAGCAGGCACGTGCACACATAGACACCAAGGGGAGCTTGAGCACTTGCCCTTTTTGTCCAAAGTGCCCTCGTGCCCTTTTAACAAAAATAAATAAATAAATAAATAAATAATAATTATGAGAAGTGCCCTTTTTTCATTTGAACCCCTGCCCCCCAAAATGTCTGTGCACGTCCCTGAATACAAGGACTCTATAAAGTAAACCAACACCAAGGAGGAGTGGATGAAGGATGATTAGTTGCATTGCCATCTACAGAGCAGCACATAAAAAGCAGACAGACAGAGGTACAGACAGCAGACAAACTAAAGCACACGCACAGTACCAGGGATGCCATGGTGAAACCAATCACTTCAATGCAGCCGTCGTCATGTCGCTGAGGTTCAAAATCGTGGTGATCTCCAGGATTGCCCCATGGCATCGTGCCAGCACAGTACCTAGAGTGAACCAAGGTCAGGGTCATCAGCCACAAATCAACAGCTGTTACATGACTAGAACTATACATTGTGGCAGTGTCAGCTGTTCTGTAGTACTGGAACACCTACTGAGATCTGCCGTTTACATAGTAATTTAGGTTGAAAAAAGACACAAGTCAATCAAGTTCAACCTTTTCCCTCATAACCCAGAGACATGAGGATTTTATAGCTTGGATATTATTATTCTTCTTTATTTATATAGCGCCAACTTATTCCGCAGCTCTGTACAACTGGGAATAGACATACAGAGGTATTAAACTGTATAATCAGATGTGGAGAACAGATCAGAGGGTCCTGCTTGTGACAGCTTACAGTCTCCCACTTGAGAAATCTTAGTGCATGGGCTCCATAGAATAACATAGGAACTGGAGAAGTGATAAACTGGAGAAGTCATCTCCACTTTATCAACTCTTTATCACACCTTAGTGCTTCTCCCCCCTGGTATAAACCTGGTAAAGTCGTAGCCAAAGGAAAAGTAATTTTTTTTTTAATGGGAAAAAAAAGGATTTTTCCTGCTCAGAGAGTTTCTATTTAAAACTTAATGAACAGCAAGCTTATTATTGTTAAAATCAAAGTTAGCAACTGTGAAAACTGGTGTCCTACAGACAGCGTCCTTTATAAAGTACTCTGTGCAGCGAGCTTGAGTCACAGACCACAGCGTTAAATTGTAAGTGAAAGAAATAACACCAGGTTGTAGATGCACTAAGGTTGAGGAGATACAGTGGAAATCATTTATCCAGTGTGATAAAAGCTCCGAGTCCTATGTTATTCTATTGAGTCAATGATATAAAATTTCTCCAGATTGAAAGATCTTAGACATCTCCACATTACTACCTATTTTTCACAATTTCATGCAAAACTCTCCAGGGAGTTATGCTCTAAGGTGAAATAAAGTGGAGATAACTACTCAAGTGTGATAAAACCCTCCAGTTTCTATGCTATTCTGTGGGGTCTAGGTACAAAGATATCTCAAACTGAAGAGATGTTCGTGCACAGGCTACATAGAACTGGAGAGTTTATTTAACACTGGAGAAGTTATCCTCACTTTGTCACACCTTAATGCACCTCTCCCAAAGTGAACCCAATACAAAATTGCAGTTTAACCCTTTGAGCGCCAGAGGGGTCCAAAGGGGTACATTGCTTTACAATGCATTGTGTACTCCTCTGGCACTCAAAGGGTTAATATAGTGAAGCAATGCAGCACGCAAACCTCTGATCTTTAGAGGGTTGAAGGGACATTAGTGAAGGGACAGTAATGTCCCATAAAAACTTGTTATAGTTTTGTAGAGGACGAAAAAATAAGCTTAATGGCGCAAAGCCTATCTCTCAAAGCGCTATGGTTTAAGAGATCTAGGCATTGAAAGTTCCCCCGCCCTCACTTTCTCCTGATGTCAGCTGTAAAGCTGAGAGCAGTAGATTCGTGTCGGCCGACACAAGAGAAGGCTCTTCAGCAGAACTGAAATTGCGTTATTGCAAAAGAATGACTTCACTGGAAAGGTCTACAAAGTGTGCTTGCAAACCAGGCACACTTTGTAGACCTTTCCAATCAAGTAATTCTTTTGCAATACCGCGATTTCGATTCTGCTGCAGAGCCGCAGGATGGTCCCCAGACCGGGATCTCCTGCTGTCAGCTGGACGCTGATGTCATGAGAAGGGGAGGGAGGGGGGAAACTTTCAATGCTTATATCTCTCAAACCATATTGGTTTCCGAGATTGGGTCTGCACCATTAAGCTTATTTTTTCGTCCTCTACAAAACTATAACAAGTTTTTATGGCACATTACTGCCCCTTTAAACAAAACCATAGCACAGAACAGAAAAGTTGATTACATCAATCTCAAAATTGCATTTGTGGCCTCTCCAACAGTGAGTGAGAGAGAATGTGTGTGTGTGTGTGTGTGTGTGTGTGTGTGTGTGTGTGTGTGTGTGTGTGTGTGTGTGTGTGTGTGTGTGTGTGTGTGTGTGTGTGTGTGTGTGTGTGTGTGTGTGTGTGTGTGTGTGTTCCCCCACATTATCTCAAATCACAATGTGAAATTGCTGAGACCTACAACATTGTTAAATGATCCTCACACTCACCGGGGAATATTGAGGAATACTAAACATTGTAACTTGAGTTCTTGGATTTTGGCAGTCAGGTCTGTGCCGTCGCACTGTAGAGGAAGAGATCTGGTCAGAGAGATGGTACCACTCAAATAGCCTCATCTTTTGCATAATACATATATATATTAACATTAACATAGCTGTTGAGGCTGAAAAAGACACGTGTCCATCAAGTTTGGCCTTTGTTGATCCAGAGGAAGGTGGAAAAGACCCAATGAAGAAATTTCCAATTAAGCTCTAAATTGGAAAAAAATTCCTTTATGACCCTAAATGGAAGTCAGATATTTCCCTGGATTAACATCCTCTTTGCCGTGATACAAACTGTCATAATTCTCAATACTGTTCTGAGATAGAAGGGTGTCCACTACTTTTTTTTAAAGCAACTACAGCATCCTGAGACAAATAATGGCTGCCCTTACAGTAAGAACACCCATACATCTGTTTTAGTCAAAAGCACTTTCCTCTAGTCTTAACCCCTTAACGACCTGTGATGTGTTAGGACTGTCACCTTAAGACGGTCCTGGCACGTCACATATTTTGTGCTTACATTGCTCCTGCGCGAGCTCTGTAAACACTAGCAGGGTCTGAAATTGACCACTCGTAAACCGGAGATGTCTCTCTCAGACCCCCATTTGGAGTGCCGGTACAAGTCATCAGTCATGTGTACCAGCTCGCCGACCAAGATCTAAGCATTCTTTCCTGCAATTTCACTTCCCAGACAGCTCATCCTTAAAGGGTTAATGGATGACCTCTTGTTTCTTGCTCAGCTCTGAGTAAATATTTGTTTAGAGAGTTCTTTGTATTGACTTTGAATATAATTATAAATGGGATCATCTCTGGTATAATATGCACATTTTTACCCCATTTCACCTTATGTGAAGTAGGGGGTGCGTATTATACACGAGTGGAGAGAAAAAAGAAAACAACAAAAATAACTAAAATGCCCCCCTCAATCACCCTTCCCAGCCTCCCCATCTCAATATCAGTACATACCTGCCCCCCTTTCTGTTATCAGACCCCCTGAGACCCAGGCCCCCCCATCTGGAGGCAGCAGGAAGCATTCCTGCGCTCACCGCCTGCTTCCTGTATGTTTTGTTATTTGTTAAAATAATCTTAGACTCCTTAGAGCCCACCTGAATAACCAGGATCCCCCTCTGAAGGCAGCCGTGATATTGGGGCAGAGGGAGACATTCTTGCATTCGCTGCCTGCTTCTTCTGCTTGTAACTTGATTGCCCAGTCAGGAGGTCCTGACAGGGCACTACCATAGATTCAATGCGCATGTGTGTGTGTGCATTGAATCTAAGGTAGTGCCCTGTCAGATCTCAGATATTCATCAGCTTTCTGCAATATTTGTGTCACCTGACATTACTGGGTCATTCAGCTGGACGCTCAATTATGTTGTGATATCTGGATATTATGGACACATTGTTGTGACGCCATGGGATCAAACAGTTTCCATCACTGGAATCAAATGTTATTATTGATCCTTGGGGGCAATTTTGTAGTTGGTGTCTTCAAACACCAGCTCTGGATTTCAGCATATTTGTGCCATTATTCAGTATTTCAGACTATTATTTAGGATCTACTTACAGGAATCCACATAAGAAATGTATTGAGTGCAAAGCAGCAACTCTTGATCTTTCTAAGTAAATCTGATGCCAGCATATATGTGAGGGACTTTGGGACTTATGGCTTATATTGGCTTCATATTGAAGAACGTCTGGATCTCCTCGTGTGTGTCTTCTTGGAAATGTGCTCATATGGACATTTTGATTATTGGAGGATCACAGTGACTCAGTAACTACCTATTCTGGGTTGCTATAATTATTCAAATGTACCTATGTCTATATGATGCAGATTTCTTGCTATATCAATATATTTTGTTACTATATATCCTATACGATGTTTTCTGAAAGGGGAACTATCAGCCCAAATAAAATCTCCCCCCAACAATTACTCATCTAGCTATAAGCTTAACAGGAGTAGTATTAGCCAGCATGATCACTGTGTTACTGAGAAATCCTACTTGTGCCGAGACTGACAGCCAGGCAAAAGTGCAGAGACATATGCGCCCCTGTGCTGTTAGTCCCGGTCTCCTCTAGGAGGCATTGCATGATACCTTTAGGTACCAGAAGGGACTGTTGGTGCAGGTGTGCAGATGTTGCCTGGCCGTCAGTCTCGGCAGAAGTAGGATTTCTCAGTAACGCTGTGATTATGCTGGCTAATGTCAGTATGGTTAACCTTTGAGTGCCAGAGGGGTACTCAACGCATTGCTTTACAATGCGTTGCATACCCCTCTGGCACTGAAAGGGATAAGTTTATCGCTAGATGGGTAATTGTTGGGTGAAGACTTTATCTGGGGTGATTGTTCCCTTTAAATATGTTCTCTGACTGTTCTATACTACTCTGTTGGAATTAACTTTACTGTATCGTGCCATTGAGATATTTACTTGGATCGCCAGTTATTTGTATATAATTCATATTTTTGCAAATTCTCCTGTTTTGGGATACATTTGTAAAGAATTCATGGAGGTATAGTTCTATAACTCTCTGCATATTTGGAAGCAGATCTCCTTCTCCCTTATTGGGTTGAAATTGCTACAGATAATGTGTGTTTTTGTAGTCTGTACTTTCTCTATGCACTTTAAAGGGATAGTAATGTTTGCAATTAAAGGGATAGTAATACTTAAAATGTAAAAAAAAAAATATGTTGTAGGGTTTATCCCCCTGAGTAAAAAAAGGGTACTCCCACTGCTGAAATGTGTTTTTTTAGGTGCAATATCACAGTGGCCTGAAAGTGTACAGTGGCGCTGTTGCTACACCATCCTATGGAGATTTATGGTCCCAGGACCAGAGTTGTCCATAGGATGGTGTAGCAACAGCTTTCTTTTTTTGAGAACCTTATTTATTCCAGTATACTTGTCTTTAGCTAGACTATTTATTACTTTAGTGGATGTGTGACTCATTATCACTACTGCTCGCCTGCATTGTTTTTAAATGTTTTTACATTGCCTGTGTACTTTTGCATTATTAATAAAGAATGTTTATAATTTTTTTGGATACCCTGTTGAGTGCCTTGTTTAATTAGGTTCTTTGTAGGGGGGAATTTGGCGCTTTCACCTTATGAGTCTTCTTTCTTTAGACATGGGAATATCAGACTGAACTGAAATAACTGTAACACCATAAAACAGCGCACACTAGCTTACATTTACTTATACATTATGCTAGTGCAGCATTTCTCCAGCAGATCAAGTAACATAGAATTAAAGAAAAAGCCAGCCAGAGCATTAGTGATAGTAATGTTTCACATAAAAAAGCAGCTCCAATTAATCTTCATAGAATTTGGGACCTGGAGAGGGTTATTTCAATACTGTCAGAGTTGTAGTTCAAGAGTAATTGAATGATAAAGTATCCCCCTCCCACTCCTTTTACCTAGTGTAAGCCACCTCCCCTCAGATGTGGAATCTGGTCTCTTGACTTGACAGGTCGCAGCAAGGGACAATCTTCTTACGGTGAGAATAAGGAAAACCCTGCCCCCCCTGACAGGTTTTTCCTTATGGTCACTGAAGATTGTCCCTCTCTGCGATCCATCAGGACAGTCTTGCTGCTCTGAGGTGAGCAGTGTTACATCAGTAAAAGGAGCGGGAGGGGGATACTTTACCATTCAATTACTCTTGAACTATAACTTGGACAGTATTGAAATAACACTCTCCATGGCCCAAATACTATGAAGATTAATCAGACCTGTTTTTTTTGTGAAACATTACTATCCCTTTAAGTTAGCACATACTACTAAAATATTAAGTGTTTTATGCAGGAAACACAAGACGTCCAACTCTGGAGCAAACCACCTGTACCACAGGGGGCAAACAGAAACCCAAGGTGATTTAAATGGGGCTCTTATCCCACTGAATGCATTGGAGACCTCTCTAGAATTTAACTCTCGGAGGAGCAATTCTGGAGGGAGAGATGAAAATACTCCCATTGATTTAAAAGGCGTTTTTAACCCTTTGAGTGCCAGAGGGGTACACAACGCATTGCCTTTGGTACTCAAAGGGTTAACTTCTTGAACGTGAGAGATATCAGCACATTGCAAATCCTCATTTATATCATCAGGAATTTTTGTCTGTCCAATATGGTTCAGCGGATTTGTTTGAGAATTGTTCCAGTTCTTTTCACATCATCAGCCTCAAAAGAACATCAGATCCCCAAGCACAAAAAAAACCCTTATCCTCAGGTAGGACACACAGTTTTATTCCCGGTACTCACCACCACTCGAATGTGCTTGGCCAGGTCCCGGGAGCTGCCAGTCAGGAAGTCGGAGAATGCAGTCTATAAAAAAACAGGAACTCTCAGTGTGATCCATTACGCACATGATGCCTAGGGCTAAGTTGCGCCTCAGTTGCGCTGGCCACACCCTTAGTTCTGAAGTTTAGGCGTTGCCACCCCAAAATGAACAGTCTGCTCTAGACATTCGACCCTGGTTTGTTTGCCATTTTTTACACGTCTGTAGCATCCAGTTTATTTCTTCAACTGGTCAATTCATTTTCCAGTACATACATATTGTTGTATTGCCCAGTTTAGTCACCAGTTTATATATTACTGTAATGCCCAGTTTATTTACCCGTTTATTTATTAATGTATTTCCCAGTTTATCACTTTATATATTGCTGTAATGCCCAGCTTATTTATTAGTTTCTTTATTGCTGTAATGCCTTGTTTATTTACTGGTTTATATACTGCTGTGATGTACAATTTACCAGTTTATATATTGCTGTAATACCCAGGTTATTCACCAGTTTAAATTGCTGCAAGGCCCAGTTTACTAATCAGTTTATTGCTGTAATACCCATTTTATTCATTGCTGTAATGCCCACTTTATTTAGGTTTATATATTGCTGTAATGCCCATGTTCATTACTAACCTAGAGAATTTATAAATTGCTGTAATGTCCAGTTAATCTACCAGTTTATATATTGCTGTTAAACTCAATTATTTACCAGTTTATATATTGCTGTTAAACCCAGATTATTTACCATTTAATATATTGCTGTTAAACACAGTTTATGTACCAGTTTATATACTGCTGTTAAACCCAGTTTAACCCCTTAATGACCAGCCACGCAGGCACGCGGCAGTCACTAAAGGACCACTGAGCTTTTTTTTTTTGTTTTTTTTTTTGTTTTTTTTTTGACGATCCGATTCAGGGCTCCCCGAACGGCGTGCAGCCGCGGGGGGAGCCCTGAAATCCATGACGGTCATAGTATATCATGGGTCGTTCAGTCACTTTTTACCCATGATGTACCATGACCGACAATGGTCATTAAGGGGTTAAACACAAATTTGTTCCATTTATTTACCAATTCATATATGTCTGTAATGCCCAGTTTATTTACTGATCTGGCTATTTAGTTTATCAGTTTATGTATTATTATACTGCCCAGTGTATTTACTGATCTGGACAGTTTATGTACTGCTCTAATGCCAAGTTTATTTACTAACCCAGACAGTTTATTTACCAGTTTACATTGTGGTTAAGTCTAGTTTATATACTATTGTTGTCTATCAGCTCACATGTATACCCTTTTACTGATCAATTCATTGTTTGGTGTTTGATTACATTTAACCCCTTGAATGCTAGAGGTCTTCAATGTGAAGCAATGTACTGGAGAACTTTCTAGAATCCAGTGAGTTAAAAGTTTTTCTTGCGCTAGTACATTATCTGTGCTAGCAAAAGTGGATGTGGCTTGGGGCGGGTCATGTGTAGGGTGTGGCCTAGGACGTGGTCTGTAAACCAAAAATACAAGAGGGGTGGGTTGCACAACATTAGTAAATATCTGGGGTTATGCACTAGACAGAGAGAAGTTACTCCAATGTCTGTTAGTCTATGGAGCCTCCTTTTCAAGATGACGCATCATAGTGCACAGGTTCCACAGAACATAAGGAACCGGGATGTTTCTCTCACTGGAGAATTTCACTCACTTTAGCGTATCCTCCACAAGGGATTGTGCAGGGAAATACAAAGCACCAGGGAGCATAAAAGTAGAGGGGTGGAAGAACCAACTCTTACCCCTGCGTAGAACATCTTATTGCGGAAACGGCTGTTAAATTTCTCAGGATTCGCCTCTGGAGGAGAATAAAACAGAATAACCCACCAATATCTTACACTACCTTACACGTCAAGGTAACACAGACAGACAAGTACAGGCGGACGCGCACGCACAGGCACACCCACAGGAAGACACACGTGTGCATGAACACACAAACAGACGTGTACCGACAGACACACACACAGGGAGACACACAAAAACTAACTGGAGCAATTCTGGGTCAAACCATCTGCACCATAGAGCACAAATAAAATTCACATTGATTTAAACATGGCTTTTATCCCAATAAATGTTAGAGAGGTCTCAATGCTTTGAGAAGCAATGAGTTGGAGATCTCTCTAGTAAGTTAAAGGCCCCATTTAAACTGATGGTATTTTTATTTATCCTCTATGGTGCAGATGGTGTGCCCCAGAATTAGTGTATCAGCCTCACTGTTATGCTACATACTGCCCCAAATCGTTGTGCAATACATTCACCACTACAGAACTGCACAGGTACTGCATCACTGAGCACAACGTAACTGTCACTCAAAGTAACACAGAGTCAGCATCAGTGGGTACAGTCGGTACTGCTGTATCAATCAAACACAGATGACTAGGAATTGAACACACAGAAAGCCAGCGAGAGGGGTTATGCTTGGTGCACACAATCCCACTTACATATGAGGATTAAAGGGATAGTAATACTTCGTTTTATCTTTATTTTATTTTGTAGGCATTAAAAAAACATGAAGAACGATACAAGTCTTATGTCTCAAACCTTTATGGTTTGAGAGATTTTCACAAGCAAAGTTTCCCCTCTCGCCCCTTTTACCTAGTGTAAGCCATCTCTTCTCAGATGTGGAATCCAGTCCATAGACCAGACAGATAACAGAAGGTGACAATCTTCTTCCTGTGAGAACAATGAAAGCCCCGCCCCCCTTGACAAGTTTTTCAGGTTTTTCCCCTTATCTTAATTGAAGATTGTCCCTCTCTGCAGTCTACCTGGGCACCTCCCTTCTGATCTGGCTGAGCAGTGTTACATCAGTAAAAGGGGCAGGAGGGGGATACTTTGTCATTGAATTACTCTTGTACTACAACTCTGACAGAATTGAAATAACACTCTCCAAAGTCCAAATACTATGATGATTAATTAGAGCTGCTTTTATTATGAAACATTACTATCCCTTTAATATAAGTTTATTAAAAAAACAAACAAACATTGAATTATGAGGGTTCCCCAAGTAGGATTAGTGTTAGGGAGTAAACCTAAACATACAAAGACATGAAGTCTAATCAGGACACTCAGCTTGAGTATATGTCACCCCAAAGCCAAAAAAATACCTTGGTTCGGTCTCTATTGCTAGCTAAATGCCAAAGAAATAGCTGATAGCCAGCCCTGTAGAGTGTGGCAGTGTAGAAAAAAATGGCATTCTGCCTCCTTGCAATGCACGATCGTAAGTAAGTAAGACAGAGAGCTGACTGATATTCTCCCAAATATGAAGGGGACCATAGAGGACTAATATGCCTTAGCCAAGTGTTCCTGGGCTAAATGAATAATGGAGCCGAAGATGGCATAGACAGAAGTCCCAGTGAATATCAGGCCGGCTGTTTGTGGTTCCATTCAGATACACCGAATGCCTACAAAGAGCAGGAAAATTCAAACTTACAAATGCCCAGGAACATCAAAAACTTAAACAGATGCAAAATACTTAGCTTCTATGGGGAGGGGAGAACTTCCTATGGACTCTGAGTAAACTGCGGAAGAACAGGTTAAGTTATGAGCTATGGGACCTCTATTCCCATAGCTCTGAGGGCACAGCCAGGAGTTTAATATGGTATTTTACTGACTCTATATGACCCCTGTAATAACCAGTAAATGGTAAAAGATAGAGGACACAGCATTTTGCAGAGTGCAGTACCAGGGATGGCCAGAGGCAAAGCACAATGGCAGATAGGCGGATAGGCTGAGCATTAGAGCCTATCAGGACCTAGCAGGTGGATACCACTGAGGGGCAAAGGGCAAAAAAGTATGATTGGGGCACCACAAAAGGAAAACAGGCTACAAGGGTAGAGAAGAAAGGAGGAGGAAAGCTAGCAGAAACTGCACAGGCCACATGAGGGCACAGAAACTGGAGATTAGCTATTGGAGAGGCAAAAACTGCCCAAGGCCTTTAGGAAACAACCACAGAAGTGGAGACAGGGAACTGGTCATTAGGATACACATGGTCTGAAGAAGAGCCATAGAGTCAGCGTGATCAGAGAAGCAGAGGTCAGCAAGCACTACAGACACAAGCAGAGGACACGAGCCAGCAGGTAGCAAGAGTCAATCTGCAAGCACAGGCTATCTAGGGATGGCTCACATTTCACCCAAGTATGAAGAACTTTGAACAAGTACAGAAGTGTACCACAAGCCAGAATTTATAGGGATGGTAATACTTCGTTTTAACTTTATCTTTATTTTGTAGGCATTAAAAAAACATGAAGAACGATATAAGTTTTACCTCTGAAACCTTTATGGTTTGAGAGATATTCACAAGCAAAGTTTCCCCTCCCGCCCCTTTTACCTAGTGTAAGCCATCTCTTCTCAGATGGAATCCAGTCCATAGACCAGACAGATAACAGCAGGGGACAATCTTCTTCCTATGAGAACAATGAAAGACCTGCCCCCCTTGACAAGCTTTTCAGGTTTTTCTCTTATCTTAATTGAAGATTGTCCATCTCTGCAGTCTACCTGGGCACCTCCCTTCTGATCTGGCTGAGCAGTGTTACATCAGTAAAAGTGGCAGGAGGGGGATACTTTGTCATTGAATTACTCTTGAACTATAACTCTGACAGAATTGAAATAACACTCTCCAAGTCCAAATACTATTCTGATTAATTAGAGCTGCTTTTATTATGAAACATCACTATCCCTTTAAAGGAAAGAGGAGGAAATGAAGGCCAGAACAGAGTTACACTAAACTAGGTCCTATAACTGTCACTCATGCTGGCACAGTCCACATTCTATAATAATCAATCACACTGCAATATGCTGCACCTATAATAACACCACCCTGGGGCAGACAACACTTCACTCACACTGGCAGCCACGCATCACACTTGTAAAACCTCACAAACTTGGACACAAACCACGTGATTCACATACACACACACATACACACACATACATGTACACGTACCTCGAGACTCATGGAATTCCAGTGTGACACGTGCATCAAACCCCAGGCTGAAATAGTTATTGAACACGTCCAAAGGCAGCTGAAAGGGAGATTAGTTAATCTGAGAAATCATTGGTACAGTAAACTCCCTCACTCCAATTATTTTCTCACATTCACTATGAGTCATTAATCAAAGCAATTATCAGATTTTACCTAGTCTGTCCCTATGGGTGTAGACTTCGTGAAAAACAGGGGTTAAATTGTGATGCCCAAAAGGTCACCTAACAGCTGTTCAGGTAGGATGTAATCTGATTCGCCTTGGCTGGAAGGTTACCTGGAAGTCTGTGACTTCAAGTCCCAAATGTCATGAGATGTGTGTGCAGTCTCTGTAGACAGTGTAGTGATTTCAAGCCTGAAGCAGAGGTCTTCTGGGTACAATATACAAGAGACTGAAATGTGAGACTTCAGTTTTGCAGTTCAGTCTCTTCTCACAGGGTCAACAGGAGGTGCCTGTTTTAAGAACCCTGTTTTGCTCCCTCATTGATTCCCAGGGCTCTCAATGAACCCTGGTTTGACCTGCAGGTCTGCTTATAGATTTGTTGATAGGGCATGACCCTAGTGATAGTTGCTCTTTAAACTGCAGCCTCTCTCTCCATGCTCCTCTTCCCTTAACCCAGGGACACTCAGCTGGCAGACCTCCAGCTGTTTGCTAGCTGGGGATGATGGGTGTTGTATTCCCCAAACCCTGGTGTTCCAGCAATTAACTACTCTAGCCTTAACCCCCTGAATATTAGAAACGTATCCAACCCATTGAGAAGAACAAATTTCTTTTTAACCTTATAAAGGACCGCAGGGGTGGCCAATACATTGGGAATCAATGCACCGCACACCCCTCTGGTCATTACAAGGTTAGTCCAGGGCTAGTTAATTGTTGAACCTACTGTCCCATCATCCCCAGCCAGCCACTGTTAGCTGTAGTCCCCAACAGCTAGAGATCCAACAATTGACCAGCCCTGGGTTAACCGTTACACATCCATGTTCGCACTTTTAATTTCCAGCAGTTACTCTGTGAGGTTACTTCCATTCCTCCCGTCCCCATTTTGGTGGCATCCCTCACCTTATCCGTGGCTCCATCACCCCGGTCCTCTTCACAGGCATCTGGATTTCTCTCCACCTCAAGGTTCCATCGATCCAGCTGGACCACGACACCCTCCTCCACGTGGCTTAAGATCTTAGACAGTGGCTCATCTGTGTAACCCTGAGTGGTGAGGCAGATAGGCACAGTGATTTAGGGTCATAAGTATATAAACAAAAGTTAAGCAATGCTGGGGCAAACCAAATGCACCATAGGGAACAAATAAAATGTAAATTTCTTTAAGTGGGATGAGCTGTAGTCATACTACACTCTGCTGTGTGTGAGTCGGTACGAGCTGTAGTCATACTGCACTCTCCAGTGTGTTCGTGTAAGGACGAGCTGTAGTCATACTGCACTCTCCTGTGTGTGCGTGTAAGGACGAGCTGTAGTCATACTGCACTCTCCTGTGTGTGTGCGTTCCAGGATGAGCTATAGTCATACTGCACTCTCCAGTGTGTGCGTGCCAGGACGAGCTGTAGTCATACTGCACTCTCCAGTGTGTGCGTGCCAGGACGAGCTGTAGTCATACTGCACTGTGTGTGTGTGTGTACTAGCTCCATATAAATCAGTTGGGATTTTCATTTGCCCCCTACGGTACAGATGGTCTGCCCCACAACTGCTCCAGTTTAGCTTACTTAACACATCCCTTTGTTTTCTGATTTGCAGCCTGATACATTTCAAGCTCACATGTAGCAACTTATAGCAAACTGAGATTTTCTTACATTGGCTTCAGTTTGTGGAACATTATATACTAGTTGAAGAGCCCGTTACACGGGCCACAGTGCCAATCCCAGCCGGTCGCGGTGCAGTCATGCTCAGTAGAGACTGCCTGCGCCGCGGCTGATACAGAGCGGGACGCTCCTTCGGAGCGCAAGGTATAACTACAGGTCATCCTGACACACAGGAGAGCGCAGTATAACTACAGTTCATCCTGACACATACAGGAGAGCACGGTATAACTACAGGTCATCCTGACACATACAGGAGAGAGTGGTATAACTACAGTTCATCCTGACACACACAGGAGAGAGCGGTATAACTACAGTCCATCCTGACACACACAGGAGAGAGCGGTATAACTACAGTTCATCCTGACACATACAGGAGAGAGAGGTATAACTACAGTTCATCCTGACACATACAGGAGAGTGCTGTATAACTACAGTTCATCCTGACACATACAGGAGAGAGCTGTATAACTACAGTTCATCCTGACACATACAGGAGAGAGAGGTATAACTACAGTTCATCCTGACACATACAGGAGAGCGCGGTATAACTACAGTTCATCCTGACACATACAGGAGAGCGCGGTATAACTACAGTTCATCCTGACACATACAGGAGAGTGCAGTATAACTACAGTTCATCCTGACACATACAGGAGAGCGCGGTATAACTACAGTTCATCCTGACACATACAGGAGAGCGCAGTATAACTACAGTTCATCCTGACACATACAGGAGAGCACAGTATAACTACAGTTCATCCTGACACATACAGGAGAGCGCAGTATAACTACAGTTCATCCTGACACATACAGGAGAGCGCAGTATAACTACAGTTCATCCTGACACATACAGGAGAGTGCGGTATAACTACAGTTCATCCTGACACATACAGGAGAGCGCGGTATAACTACAGTTCATCCTGACACATACAGGAGAGTGCGGTATAACTACAGTTCATCCTGACACATACAGGAGAGCGCAGTATAACTACAGTTCATCCTGACACATACAGGAGAGCGCAGTATAACTACAGTTTATCCTGACACATACAGGAGAGTGCGGTATAACTACAGTTCATCCTGACACATACAGGAGAGTGCGGTATAACTACAGTTCATCCTGACACATACAGGAGAGCACAGTATAACTACAGTTTATCCTGACACATACAGGAGAGTGCGGTATAACTACAGTTCATCCTGACACATACAGGAGAGCACAGTATAACTACAGTTCATCCTGACACATACAGGAGAGCGCGGTATAACTACAGTTCATCCTGACACATACAGGAGAGCGCAGTATAACTACAGGTCATCCTGACACATACAGGAGAGCACAGTATAACTACAGTTTATCCTGACACATACAGGAGAGCGCGGCATAACTACAGTTCATCCTGACACATACAGGAGAGCACAGTATAACTACAGTTCATTCTGACACATACAGGAGAGCGCGGTATAACTACAGCTCATCCTGACACAAACAGAAGAGTGCAGTATTACAGCAGCTCATCCTGATACACACACAGTGTAGAGTGCGGTATAACAACAATTCATCCTAACACGCACACAGGAGAGAGGTATAACTACAGTTCATCCTAACACAGACACACACACACACACACACACACACACACACACACACACACACACACACACGAGAGTGAGGTATAACTACAGTTCATATCCACACGCATTCACATGAAAGTGAGATATAACTACAGTTAACACTGAAACACACACAAACACAAGAGAGTTATAACCACAGTTCATCCTGACACACACAAAAGTGAGGTATAACTACAGTTCATCTTGACACACACATACACAAATAGGAGAGTGAGGTATAACGACAGTTAATCCTGAAACACACACACACACACACACACACACACACAGACGAGTGATGTATAACTACAGTTCATCCGGACACACACATAGGAGAGTTGGGTATAACTACAGTTCATCCTGACACACACAGGAGAGTGAGGTATAACTACTGTTCATCCTGACACACACACACACACACACACACACACACACACACACACACACACACACACACACACACACACACACACACAAGAGTGAGGTATAACTACAGTTCATCTTGGACACACAAATATAGGAGAGTGAGTTATAACTACTGTTCATCCTGACACACAGGAGTGTGTCGTAAGACTACAACTCAGCTTGGAACACACAGGAAAGTGAGGTATACCAGTTCATCCTGACACACAAAAGAGTACAGTATTACAGTAGCCCATCCTGAAACACACTCAGTAGAGTGTGGTATAACAACAATTTATCCTGACACACACAGGAAAAGAGGATTTTAGTCTTACCTGTTAAATCCTTTTCTCTTAGTTCATACAGGTTACTGGTAACTCTGGGTAGGTGAACTGCCCCTTTAATTGTAAGCAGGAACAATTCTAGAATTGTATGCAGGGTGTGGAGCCTACCTTCCCTCCTTGGCTGCAGCTAGCCAACCAGCTCCAGAAAGATTTGAGGCACTAACTATTGACTAGATAGTGAAGGGAAAGAAGACTCCTGTGAGCATGACCCCGAAGGACCCCCACGGTCTGCCACAGGAGAGCCAAGCATGGTCCCTTGACAGGGTGGGAGACCAGTAACCTGTATGGACTAAGAGAAAAGGATTTAACAGGTAAGACTAAAATCCTATTTTCTCTGTCGTCCAATACAGGTTACTGGTAACTTTGGGATGTCCAACCATTGAGTTTCCCAGAGGCTGGAAGTAAGGCAAGGACCAGGTGTAAGGCCCCAAAGTCACCAGTGCAGATATGAACCATCAGATCAGAGATAACCCAACAAACAATAACGTGTCAACGGACACTGAACAGGGGTAACAACACCCCAACTGTTACACAGCACACTGAACTAGAGCAAATGGGGATCAAAAGTGAAGGAAGCACCAGGAACCGAAGAAAATCTAGACAGGCAAGACTGCCTCCAGGATTTTACTCCCAAGGCTGGTGTCAGCCAATGCCAGTACATCAACACGGTAATGCTTCGAAAAGGTCTGCACAGACGACAAGGTGGCAGCCTTGCACAACTGATCAGCAGAGACCTGATTCTTGTAAGCCCAAGAGGCCCCGACAGATCATGTAGAATGAGCTGTGACCCTGAAAGGGACAGGCTTCCTCCTCAGCTCATAAGCCTTACGAATAGTGGACTTGATCCAAGAAGAAATAGTCACCTTGGATGCAAGTCAATCAGAAACGAGTGTGAGAAGCAAGCGCTCATGGGAAAGCCCCCTGAGCCCCCCCAACACGCTATAAACATGAACAGGAAGATAGAGCAAGGGCAGACAAGTAAAATGAGCCATCTCTGAAGTCGCTAGGTTAAACGGTTGCAGAGATATGTCCCAAACTATACAGTCCCATAGGAGTGAATGGACCAATGGCGCCTATGCGGTAAAGCACACCTTTACTCAAATTTTACAAAACTGAAAGTGTAAAACTAAAAGACATGAAACATCACTAGAACATGTTAGAATACCAAAAAAACACTGGACCAGTAGGAAAAGTGTTAGAAACTCCCCAAATGAACGCAAAACCAGCAGCTAAAGGGTTAAGTACCACATAAACCTGCTTCAAACACCCAACAGACATACAGATAGACCCAATGAGTGCAGGAGTGTGCAATAGGAACTCCAAATGAAAAACCCCTGTGCGGAGGGGCACTGTGCGACATGTGGACCTGCAGCACTCAAAGGGTTGCTCACCTTTCCTGCATATCGTCTGTCTTCAGATTACCATGTTTAAAGAAGAAGCCTCGGTGGGCAACTCCTGAGGAAAGAACTTGTATCCAAGATTTTCCCCCCAGGGCTTAAGGTCCACAAAAAGCACCTGGTCACTGAGCTAGCCACATCCAAGGGCATTGTCCGTTATGGTAATCCGCCTAATGGTGGTATTCCATTTGTAACAGAAAAATAAAAAAAACTTCTAAAGCTATAGCAGAACTGTTCTCCTGCCTGTGTTATCTTCACCAAGGAACAAATCTTTCTGGAGTTGGTTGGCTAGCTGCAGCCAAGAAGGGAAGGTAGGCTCCACCCCCTGCATACAATTCTAGAATTGTTTCTGCCTACAATTAGAGGGGCAGATCGCGCACGCACGCACGCACGCACGCACACACACACGTGTATAGGAGATAACTCACCCCACCCCAGTTGAGGGTCCTAGCAAGGTCATTCCCTGTCCCGAGAGGAAGGATTGCAACAGGGGGAGGTGGAAAAAGGTGCAGCTGGTCCAAAACAGAGAGGATCCACCCAACCTACAGAAAATGGTGTACAATTCAGAGAGAGAGAGAAAAAAATGATAGCAAGAGACAGGGAGAGTGTCAGCAAGATAATCTAAGGCAGAGGTTCTCAACCCGTGCCCTCAGTGGCCACTAACAGGCCAGGACTTAGGAATTTCCCTGCTAGAACACAAGGGTGTTGATCAGAGGCTCAGTCGTATTGATTAACTCACCTTTGCTCTTAAACCTTTGAGTGCCAGAGGGGTACAGAATGTATTGTTTTGCAGTGCATTCTGTACTCCTCTGGCAGCAAAGGGTTAAAAGGAAATTGTAAAATCCTGGCCTGTTAATAGCCACCGAGAGCACGGGTCGACAACCACTGATCTGACTTTTTTTTTTTTTTTTTATTGTTACATAACAAGACATAAAACATAAAACCTTAGACAATCAAAAAACAAAAATAAAAAATAGTAAACAAATTAAATTTGATACTTTAAAAATAGTACGCTTTTTAATTCTGTTTTGGTGGAATTTTTATGCACTAGATTTATTTGTCCTTATATGTAGATCCATTATTTCTCCAACATTTAAACAAGAGTCATATTTCCAGCTTTTTAAACCGAATATTTTTTATTGGCTGTGGATTCAGAATCAGGCACGCTTTAATAAATATATGTTCGCTGGTTATTTACTTACAGCAAAGTGCGTCAGTCCATTTTTTCTTTAGTTCTCTATTTTTTATATTAGCACCATTGTTTAGGTGCTACATAAATCATTTATATTTTAACAGCCACATTATATTTATATATACATGTATATATATATCAGTTTTTAAATCGCTATTTAATTTTTTTCACAGATAATACTCACAATTTTGCCCCTTTCACCTTACTTGAAGTGTGTGTGGGGGGGTACGTATTATAATACTGAAATCCAAACAGTAATTCAGCGGCTCCAAACAAAACTGGCAATTCTTTCCACATGTGACACAGACTATATCGTCTACTTAAGGAAACATTTTTGATCAGCATGCGTTTGGGAAAATAGCGTCTCCAAACCTCCAACATAATCACAAATATACAAAAGAACATCCCATATATCGCACCGCTGTCATATAATATACATATCAAACAAGCTTCATATAAAACGTAACACTTTATTGTGAAAATATATTAAAATCATACTTGAGACTTACAGAGTGGGTACAGCAGCTGTTACAAACAATGTATAAGATCCATTGTTATACAATATTTGTAACAGCTGCTGTACCCACTCTGTAAGTCTCAAGTATGATTTTAATAATACGTTTTATATGAAGCTTGTTTGATAGGAATATTATATGACAGAGGTGCGATATATGGGATGTTCTTTTGTATATTTGGGGTATATATATATATATATATATATATATATATATATATATAAAACCTATCCTCATGTACTCCCCACCTCACTCCCTCTACTTCAGTATGCTTCCACCTTAACGTTCCTCACCTCTGTCTGGAGGCATCTGTGATATCTGCGCAGTGGGCAGCATACTTGCATTCTCCCACTTCCACCTGTGAGGACCTGCGTTAATTGAAGATAATAGCAGTGTTCTTTGAGGACCTGAAGGTCCTCGATGGGCACTGCTGTAGTTTAATTGCTCAGAAGTCTATGCATTGGATCAATGGTAGTGCCCCAAGAATACCTTCAGGTCCTCAAAAGGCGCTACTATTATCTTGAATTAACACAGGTCCTCACGGGGTGGGTTGCAGGAAGTGGCCAGCAAATGCAAGCATGTTGCCCCTTGCTCAGATATTCCAGATGCTTCCGGAGGGGGTGAATATAGGTATGGGAAGGTGGGAGCATATTTAACTGGGTGGAGGGAGGGAAGGAGATAAGACTCAAATTTTTTTTTGGTGGGTAGCCGGATGGAAATCAAGGGTGCGTATTATTCATAGGCACTTTTGTTTTCCCCTAAAATCTTGGGTGTAATTTACACCTGTGTATTATACACAAGAGCATATTATACCGGATACTTTATGATTTTGAACATGGTTAACCAAATACATAGCCATGAATGCGTTTAACTCACAGTGCCATCTCCACCACATGCAAGGATGCGCAGGGATGGAACCTTCCGATACATTTCTAACCTGCACAAGAAACACAAGAGGTTAATATAAGATTGACAACTTGAACACAACACACACACACTGATATACCACACAAAAAGCTCAACGCACCATTAAACCCCCAAAATCACTGTCTCAGTCAGATTTACATAGCGCTCCTAGACAAGGCACCCCTGTTCCTGATACAGCCCCAGCCCAAGTCACACCCACTGTTACCTAGAGCAAAAAGTACTTTTATCTCTGGATTAGTCAATCTCCGGCTCTCCAGCTGTTGCAGACTACAAATTCTGCCAACCCCAAACAGCCAATGGCTGAAGGGCCAAAGACAGACTTCCCCAACCTTACATTACAGCAAACAAATAAAAAAGATCTTAACCCCTTGAATTATATAAAGGTGTACAGTGCATTGCTTCACAACGGAATATTAAAGACTTCTCTGGCACTCAAGGGGGTTAAACGATTTACCAAGTAGAGAGGTGCATAAACTGTCCATAAGCAATATATAAATGTAAACTAAGCCTGGTGTTGTTGTCTAATGTAATGGTTTCCCAACCTGTCCTCAGGGAACAGGCCAGGATTTCTCACATTAAACAGATAGTAACGTTTCATTATAAAGTAAGGTTTGATCATTCCTTATATTGTGTACTAAAGCTCTGTCCCGTGTTACTAAGGTTCATATTGGTCGTTTCTGTGTAATTATATTATATTGTGTTCTAACATTCTGCCCCGTGTTACTAAGGTTCATATTGGTCGTTTCTGTGTAATTATATTATATTGTGTGGTAACGCTCTGCCCAGTGTTACTAAGGTTCATATTGGTCGTTTCTGTGTAATTATATTATATTGTGTAGTAACGCTCTGCCCCGTGTTACTAAGGTTCATATTGGTCGTTTCTGTGTAATTATATTTTATTGTGTACTAACGCTCTGCCCCGTGTTACTAAGGTTCATATTGGTCGTTTCTGTGTAATTATATTTTATTGTGTACTAACGCTCTGCCCCGTGTTACTAAGGTTCATATTGGTCGTTTCTGTGTAATTATATTTTATTGTGTACTAACGCTCTGCCCCTTGTTACTAAGGTTCATATTGGTCGTTTCCGTGTAATTATATTTTATTGTGTACAAACTCTCTGCCCCGTGTTACTAAGGTTCATTTTGGTCGTTTCCGTGTAATTATATTATTTTGTGTACCAACTCTCTGCCCCGTCTTACTAAGGTTCATATTGGTCGTTTCTGTGTAATTATATTATTTTGTGTACCAACGCTCTGCCCCGTGTTACTAAGGTTCATATTGGTCGTTTCCGTGTAATTATATTGTTTTGTGTACCAACGCTTTGCCCCGTGTTACTAAGCTTCATATTGGTCGTTTCCGTGTAATTATATTGTTTTGTGTACCAACGCTCTGCCCCGTGTTACTAAGGTTCATATTGGTCGTTTCCGTGTAATTATATTATTTTGTGTACCAACGCTCTGCCCAGTGTTACTAAGGTTCATATTGGTCGTTTCCGTGTAATTATATTATTTTGTGTACCAACGCTCTGCCCCGTGTTACTAAGGTTCATATTGGTCGTTTCCGTGTAATTATATTATTTTGTGTACCAACGCTCTGCCCCGTGTTACTAAGGTTCATATTGGTCGTTTCTGTATAATTATATTATTTTGTGTACTAATGCTCTGCCCTGTGTTACTAAGGTTCATAAGTTTCCACCTCCCACCCCTTTTACATCCGTAACAATACCTCCCATCAGACCACAATGAGGGACTATCTTGTGTTAATCAGTCTTAACGAAGGAGGGAAGGTTTTTCTTTATGCTGACAGAAGATTGTCCCTCGTTGCAATCTATCCGGACCGGCTTGCTGCTCAGAGTGGAGGCATCGCGACGTATGGAAAAGGGGCACAAGGGTGAAACTTTATAATATAATTACAAAGAAACTAGAACGATATGAACATTAGTACCTGTGCAGAACGTTAGTACACAATATAAGGAATGGCTGAACCTTACTTTATAATGAAATACTACTCTCTCTTTAAAGTGACTATCACCTAACTTTGGCAATATGAAAGAGCTTTCGAAATCTCCTTTATATTAAACAACTTTCACTTAAAAACCTAGTTTTGAGTAATTTGTATGCATAGATTATGATAATTAAGGAACGCCATGCAGGCATTTCCTTAGTCCTTATATACGAAAAGAAAAAGAATTTCAATAGATACTTTATAGGGCGCTCTAGTGATAAAGTCACAAGGAAGTCTGTAATCATGTATAAGCTGCTTGTGGTGAACGTACTTAAAACATAACTTTTATTCCAGAAAAACAATATAACACTATTTTGTTAAAAAAAGAAAATAGCTGTGAACACTTGTTTCATTGTTATATTTTATAGTTTTTCTGGAATAAAAGTTATGTTTTAAGTACGTTCACCACAAGTGGCTTATACTTGATTACAGACTTCCTTGTGACTTTATCACTAGAGTGCCCTATAAAGTATCTATTGAAATTCTTTTTCTTTTTGTATATAAAAATGATGTAAGTTTAGATACAGGTGCACGACAGAATGTATAACTGATAGTAAAACGAGCTGCTCTTAGTGTATGACACATTCAGTGCTCCAGTCCTGCTCCCCCCTTTATTTCCTTAGTCCTACATTACCTCCACCAGTCACTGACCCTTAACCCTTTCAGTGCTATGGGGAGGTAATTTAGAGCCGAGACAGGAAGTGCTTGCTTGGCATGTGTGTTAATTAAAATAATCTATATATTTAAATAACTAAAAATAAAATAAAAAAAAATGCCAATACAGTATATATAAAGAATACTGAAAGCTCTTTCAACATCAAAGTTGTTTTTAGGTGATGTGATCCCTTTAAGAATAGGTATGTCAACCTGAGAATCAATCATTTTGATTGATTCCCTTGTACTCACATAGGGAAATGCCTGTGAGTGGTCCCAGAGGACTAGAATAGAGAACCACGATCTGATGCAGGGAAATTGGGATTATGCTGGCCGCACCCACATCATAGTGGGCACGGCCAGCACAGCTGACACACCCCATACAATTGGGCATCTCTAGGATTGTCCTTCACTGCTTAACCTTTTGAGTGCCAGAGGGGTATGCGGGTTAATGGGTAATCCCATTGATTTAATTGGAGAATTTAACCCCTTGAATGCCTTCAACAGGCGGCCTCTAGCATTCAAGGGGTTAAAAGTTGGTTTGTCCCAGAATTGCTCCATTCTTCCTTAATACATATAATGCACAGAGACATGTACAAAGAGAAAGTTACAAATTCTGCTGTAAATTAAGTGCGCCATGTGGATCAGATAAAAATTAGCATTTCATTGAAGCCTTTAACCCATTAAATGCTAAAGGTCTCCCACACACTGTGAAGCAATGCAGTTGGAGACCTCTCTAGCATTTATGGGGTTAAATCAAAGGGACTTTTTATTTGGTCCCTGGGGTGCAGTTCATTGATCTCAGAATTGGTCCACTTTTGTCTTTATAGGTACGGTCCACAATGCTACTTATACCAGCTTTGCTCAGTATGTGGCAATGCATCCTGGTACTTACGCCTCTTTAGGGCCACCCTGGCTGAGGTCGAATACCTGACGAGGGTTCAGATACCACATGAAGGACTGGAGGATCTTTACTCCCTGAGGTAAGAAAAATATATCAGAATAAGGGGAGGAGTTAGAAGCCTATGCCAAAGGGGCCGTGGGAGGGAAAACTAGCCCAAAGGGGCCGTGGGAGGGAATACGAGCCCAAAGGGGGCGTGGGAGGGAATACGAGCCCAAAGGGGGCGTGGGAGGGAATATGAGCCCAAAGGGGGCGTGGGAGGGAACACGAGCCCAAAGGGCCAGAGGGAGGGAACATGAGTGCAAAGGGGCAGTGGAAGGGAACACAGGTGCAAAGGGGCAGTGGAAGGGAACACAGGTGCAAAGGGAGGAAAAGAGGAAACAATGGCCAATAGAGGAGGGAGCAAGAGCCAACAGGAAAGACTTGAGGAGAGTGAACAAGTGCAAAAAGGAGGGGGCACAAAAGCCCAAAGGGGTAGGGAACAAGAGCCATAGGAGAGAGGGAAGGGCGCAAGAGCCAAAGAGCAAAACACAGGAGAAGGAGATAACAGTAGGACAGCGAGAGAACCAAAGGCAGTAGGGACAGAAAAAGAAATGGGGGAAAGAGAGAGACAGAGAAAGAGCAATGGAATAGAGAGAGAGAACCAAAGGGAGGGTGAGAAAAAGGAGAGGGGGAGCAAGAGCAGAATGGAGTATAGCACGAGAGACCAAACCGAGGAAGAGAGAAAGAAGGAGAGAAAGGGAGAGAACGGAGGAGGGAGAGAACTGAAGGAGAGAAAGGAAGAGGGAGAGAGAGAAAGAGGGAGAGAACGGAAGAGGGAGAAAAAGGTAGAAGGAGAGAATGTAAGAGGAAGAGAACAGAAGAGGGAGAGAAAATAAGGGAGAATACACAGAACAACATATTGAGAAAATATGGTGTAAAAAGGGCCTCACTTGATTCCCACCACTTTTAGGGTTGACAAACACCAGCACTGGCTTCATCAGGGGGCAAGGAGCTGGTCTGATAATAAACGGACGTAACCTGGGCTCCTGAGAGCAAAAGGGAATCCACAGAAATGAAAGAGAAATAAGACCTCCTGTCAACCATCATATATCTATATCCCCCCTCACGCTGCTCTCTATCCCCACTTCAATATGAACCACCAGCCCACACACCTATACTTCACTAAAGTCTGCAGTACTCTCTTCTTTCCCCTGCAGAACTCCATGATATACAGGGCTAAGTGTTTCAGGGCTCCATTGAAATCTTCTGGGGATCTCCACCCTTCTCACTGAAGCCTATAGTCAGCAGAAGCACCAAATAAAGAGTCGCATCACCCAGCCCTGCAGATCACGGAGAGCTACGGGGGAAATAGTAGACTACTGCATATATTTTTAACCCTTTAAGGACCAGAGATGTGTACAGTACAATGCGCTGCACACCACACCCTTCTTGTCCTTAAAATGCTAATATATGGGTGACGGATACCAGTACTCAGACTGAGCAGCTCCGCCAAAACTGTGCTTCCTTAACCCAGGACAACGCTCAGGAACTCCACCCGCAAGGAACTAGGATTATAGCTCCATTCCCCCAGTCACTTAGGAAGGACTCAGTGTAGGGTGAGCACACTCTGGAGACAGCAAGCAGCTCCAAGCAGGCTTAGAATAAGTACTCCTTTATTGAATCAAACACACAGCTTATATACACTTACAGAGACTTTTATCAAGATCAGCATGCAAACTAGGACTTGGGATAGTGTTTGTACGCTTGACCAATCAGCCACCAACACCCTTATCAAGATAAGCATGAAAATTAGGACTTGAAAAATGGACATTCTAACTGGATCATAAATAACCTTCCCTGATTGGTCAAGGAAGCACAGCAGGGATCAATTAACATTCCAATCTTTCCTTAGCACAGACCTGAAGTATATTGGAAGCAACACCCAACCCCCACTCACAGCTACCAAACCCCTATACAGAATTTACAGTATAACGCCACACACTATTACATTATACCACACAATATACAATGCAATGAGCAATATTTCAGATGTTATAGTCCTGAATCACTCCACCTGGTGACATCTACTATTCCCCATGTAAAGTCCATGAGTCTGTAGGAAGGGGGGCTGGCCCCTAGGCCCCTCCAGGAACCAAGGGACCTGTGGTTTCCGTGACATATGGGAACCTGTCTCCACTAGCTGTCTAGTAACTTTTTACACATACATAAAAACAGAAAACTATATGTAAGTGCAAAGAACAAGCTAGTGTCAAAAGCTGCTCCCAGCAAGGACCGCTCTTACAGCAGACTCCTGCACTGGTGGGACGATCACACCATTAACTCATCACATGTAGCGGTAGTGGTCCAGTCCCTACTTGGGCACACTAGCCTACAATCTACTGCAAAGAATAGTACTTAGGCAATGATAAAAACTATAGTTATTAGCAAATATAAAAACATAATTGTTCTAGCTACAAATTTTGTATCATTAAAGCCGCCATTTTATCAGGAGATTACCCTAAACATTTACTGTCCCTTTCACCCTCTGTATGTACCACCAGCCCACACCACATACCTTCATACTAGAACACATATGTTCACATCTCACCTCTGCTCCCTTCTTGCTGAGTTTCCTCTTGAAGGACGGTCTCTTTTTCTTTTTGCTGGACTTGATGGAGCTCTGCAGCAAATCAGAGCATGATTAAAGGGGAGCTAAACAGCCTAGTAGAGGAAGAGAGACAGGACAACAGACTCACCTGCGGCCGACGCACCCGAATTATCCATGTGGGGGGAACTATGACAGCAGCATGAGCCCCCAGAGAACAGGGCTCTTCTATATGGTGAAGCATGAAGCAAGTTACCTTGTTGTGGTACTGAGAGGGGAGAGAGATGAAGATACAGACTGATATAGTAACAGACAACACATGGTTATAGAAAGTTTAACAGGCAAGGAAAGGGACATGGTAATGGGAAACTATGAATATGAATAATTGGATTAAAACAGCAGCTGCAGTAAATCTACAGAAAAAAAATAATAATACATGTGTTATAGGACTTTTCCTGCTGAGCAGCATAAGGACTCACTCACTGACTTTCTCTCCCACCCCTCGCACCGTATCTCTGTCTTTCTCTAGCTCGCTCCTGCACCATTTCCTTGACTCTCTCACTTGCTCCAACACCGTATCCCTGCCTCTCGCCCCCTCTCTCGCTCCCGCACCATATCCCTGCCTCTCTCGCTCGCTCCCTCACCATATCTCTGCCTTTCTTCCTCGCTCCTGCACCGTATCCCTGCCTCTCTCACTCACTCCTGCACAGTATCTCTGCCTCTCTCGCTCATTCCCACCATAACCCTGCATCTCTCTCGCACCATATCCATGGCTCTTTTGCCTTCTTGCACCTGCACCTTATCCATGCCACTTGCTCGCTCCCACACCACAGCCCTACCTCTCTCTCACTCGCTCCCCCACTGTATTCCCACCTCTTTCTCACACACCATAGCCCTGTCACACTAGCTCCCACACTGTATTCCTGCCTCTCGCAATGTATCCCTCTCTCTCGCTCCCGCACTGTATCCCAGCCTCTCTCTCACACAGTATTCCGTCCTCTCTTGCTTCATATCCCTGCGCCTCTCTATCTCCCTCACCATATCCCTGTCGCTCTCTCTCTCACTCCTGGACCATATCCTTGCCGCTCTCTAACTCACTACCACACCGTATCCCTGCCTCTCGCTTGATCCTGCAATGTATCCCTGCCTCTTCTGCTCCCTCGCCGTATCCCTGCCTCTCTCTCTCTTGCACCATATCCCTGCATCTTTTTCACTCCTGCACCGTAGCCCTGCCTCGCTCTTGCTTGCTCACGCACTGTATTCCTGCCTCTCTCTCTCTCCCGCATCGTATCCCTGCCTCTCTCTCGCTCCCGCATCGTATCCCTGCCTCTCTCTCGCTCCCGCATCGTATCCCTGCCTCTCTCTCGCTCCCGCATCGTATCCCTGCCTCTCTCTCTCTCGCACCATATCCCTGCCTCTCGCTCACTCCCACACTGTAGCTCTGCCTCTCTCTTGCTTGCTCACGCACTGTATTCCTGCCTCTCTCTCGCACCATATCTCTGCTTCTCTCTCTAGCTCCCGCACTGTATCCCTGCTTCTCTCTCGCTCCTGCACCATATCCCTGCCTCTCGCTCACTCGCGCACAAGCAATGTATCTGTGTGTGTCTCTCTACCGCAATGTATATCTGCATCTTTCTGTCTCATGCACTGCATCTCTTCCATACCATATCCCTATACCTCTCTTTCTTCTGCTGAATCCCCACCTCTTTATCCCAGCCTATCCCTTCCTGTATCCCTATCATCACATAGACACACCCTCTCCATTCTAAGCTTCTCTTGCTTATACTCCATTTCTTACCCCAACCCTGCCCCCCCAACCACGCCGCTAACCCACCAATCCCCCTGCCAATCACCCACCCTTTACTCTACAACTCTCATCTTAACCATCCCTCTCTACTCATCTTCCTCACTCTCTTTTGTTCTGTCTCTGAAAGGCTTTATTTCCCCCAGAACTTGTTAGGCTCCTATGCCCTTGCAGCTGTATGAATTACTCACAACTAGGCATTCATTTCTGACATTCACAGGGTTAAACAAAGTCACTAATTACAGTTCCTCTTTAAAACATCACAGATGAAATAAATAAGATTTCAACAGATCTTTATACAGAAAAGGGAATCCCCCTTCTCTAACTCACAGCCAGTTTGCACCACGAGCAGCTGATTGCAACAATTTCTTTGCTGTGAAACGCAAATTTTTGCTGGAACCCCTAAACAAAAGAACATGCATATAGTTACTGATCAGGCAGAAAGCAAGAAATTCTAAAAACATTCTGTGGTTTTCACCAACATGTAGATATAATTGACCCCCAATTAATGGTTAGTATACTGGGAATCAGAGAAATAGGGTTATAATATTATTACAGGGACAGTAATGTCCCAGAATTTTTTTTATATAGTTTTGTAATGCTTAAAAAATTAATCTATATGCAACAAATCCTCTCTCTCAAACTGCTATGGTTTGAGAGATATTCGTATTCAAAGTTCCCTCCCTCCCCTTTCCCTGACGTCAGCGCTGTGTTGACTGCAGGGGAATCCTGTCTGGGGACCAACTGGCGGCTCTGCAGCAGAGCCACAATCGCGTTATTGGAAAATAATTACTTCACTGGAAAGGTCTACAAAGTGTGCCTGGTTTGCAAGCACATTTTGTAGACCATTCCAGTGAAGTAATCAGTTTTTAATAACTCGATTTCAGCTCTGCTGAAGAGCCTCCTCGTGTTGGCCAACATGGATCTCCTGATGTCAGCTTTACAGCTGACATCAGGGAAGGGGAGGGAGGGGTGAAACTTTGAATACGAATCTCTCTCAAACCATAGCAGTTTGAGAGATGGAATTTGTTGCATATAGATTGATTTTTTAAGCATTACAAAACTATAAAAGAAGATTTTAGTCTTACCTGTTAAATCCTTTTCTCTTAGTCCATACAGGTTACTGGTAACTCTGGGTAGGCGATCCGCCCCTTTAAGTTGGCAGGATCAATTCTAGAATTGTATGCAGGGGGTGGAGCCTTCCTTCTCTCCTTGGCTGAAGCTAGCCAACCAGCTCCAGAAAGATTTGAGACACTAACGATTGACTAGATAGTAGAAGGGAAAGACGACTCCTGTGAGCATGACCCCGAAGGACCCCCACGGCCTGCCACAGGACAGCCAAGCATGGTCCGTCGACACGGTGGGAGACCAGTAACCTGTATGGACTAAGAGAAAAGGATTTAACAGATAAGACTAAAATCCTCTTTTCTCTGTCGTCCAATACAGGTTACTGGTAACTCTGGGATGTCCAACCATTGAGTTTCGCAGAGGTGGGAAGTAAGGCAAGGACCAGGTGCAAGGCTCCCAAAGTCACCAGAGTAGATCTGAACCATCAGATCAGAGATAGCCCAACAAATACAGAAGTGTCAACGGACACTGAACAGGGGTAACAACACCCCAACTGTTACACAGCATACTGAACTAGAGCCAACGGGGCTCAAAAGTGAAGGAAGCAACAAGAACCAAAGAAAATCCTAGACAGGCAAAACTGCCTCCAGGATTTTCCTCCCAAAGCTGGTGTCAGCCGATGCCAACACATCAACACGGTAATGCTTGGAAAAGGTGTGCACAGACAACCAAGTGGAAGCCTTGCACAACTGATCAGCAGAGGCCTGATTCTTGTAAGCCCAAGAGGCCCTGAAAAGGACAGTCTTCTTCCTCAGCTCGTAAACCTTACGAAGAGCGGATGCAGGTCTTCCTGCCCTAGGACCCTCAGGAATGACAAACAATGCGTCTGATAGACTCAGTGTGATGTACATAAAACTTGAGACAATGCACCACGTCTAACAAGTGGAGATCCCTCTCCTTGTCAGAGGTGGGGTCAGGGCAGAAAAAGGGCACTACAATTTCCTCATTGATGTGGAGCTCCGAAACCACCTTCGGAAGAAACTCCCGAGAGGTGAGAAGCACCACCTTATCCTTGTGAAACACCAAATAGGGTGGTTTACAGGAAAGAGCATGTAACTCCGCGACACGGTGGACAGACACAATCGCCAGGGGAAAAGCCATTTTCCACGTCAACAGGCGTAGAGGAATAGTAGCCATAGACTCAAATGGAGGGCGCTGAAGAACACCCAAAACCAAGTTAAGATCCCATGGAGGAGCAGGAATCTTGAAGGCAGGACGAGTATGAGCAATGCCCTGGAAGAAAACCTTGATATCGGGAAGGATGGCAATGCGCCTCTGGAAGAAAACAGAGAGAGCAGAAGTCTGAACCTTAAGGGAACTCAAACTGAGGCCCTTATCCACACCGTCCTGCAAAAAGGCCAGGACCGTAGGCAGATCAAATTCCTGAGACAGGTCCTTGTCAGCACACCAAGATAGGAAGGTCGACCAGACACGAAGGTAGGTCTTGGAAGAAACAGGTTTGCAGGAACTAAGCATAGTAGTCACCACACCAGAAGAAAACCCTTTCTTCCTCAATATTGAGGATTCAGTTTCCAGGTCGTCAACGCTAGACAATGAACATCCTCCTTCCACAGGTAACCCTGTAGAAGATCTGGACGGCAATGGAGCCGGAATGGCTCCGCCACTGACAGATCCAGAAGCTCCGGAAACCAAGCCTGGCGAGGCCATTATGGAGCAATCAGAATGACTGGACAAGGCACCATTAGTAATTTCCTTAACACCCTGTGAAACATGGGGAGGGGAGGAAAGATGTAGGCCAGAGGGAATAACCAAGGAATAGACATTGCATCCACCGCCAGAGCTAGAGGGTCCCTCCACCGAGAGGAGAACCTCAGAAACTTCCTGTTGTGTCTTGTCGCCATCAGGTCGATGTAAGGAAAACCCTATTTCTGAACAATGAGGGTGAACACCTCTGGGTGCAGCTCCCACTCTCCGCTGTCCACTGTGTGTCGACTGAGGAAGTCCGCCGTCCGGCTCTAAAAGGGACTGACAGCGCAGGCGCACGGACGTCACTATGGCAAAATGTCCGTGCTTCTTGCTATGGTCAGCCTCTGAATAAGTAGAAAATCTTTTAAACCAGGTAATATTTCTGGCGACTAACGCTACTAAGCAGCTAGTCACCAGATGAAGACTTAATTTAGATGACGTTTTTGCGGGGTGGTAGTTCCACTTTAAATACCACATAAACCTACTCCAAACACCCAACAGACATACAGATAGACCCAGTGAGTGCAGGAGTGTGCAATAGGAACTCCAAATGAAAAACCCTTGTGCGGAGGGGCACTGTGGGACATGTGGATCTGCAGAACTCAAAGGGTTGCTCTCCTTTCCTGAAGCCATGTATCAAGAAGCCTCGGTGGGCAACTCCTGAGGAAAGAACTTTTGGACAAAATTTTCCCCCCAGAGCTTAAGGTCCACAAAAAGCACCTGGTCACTGAGCTAGCCACATACAAGGGCATTGTCAGCTATGGTAATCCGCCTAATGGTGGTATTCCATTTCTAACAGAAAAATAAAAAACTCCTAAAGCTATAGCAGAACTGTTCTCTTGCCTGTGTTATCTTCACTAAGGAACAAATCTTTCTGGAGCAGGTTGTCTAGATGCAGCCAAGGAGGGAAGGTAGGCTCCACCCCCTGCATACAATTCTAGAATTGTTCCTGCCTACTTAAAGGGGCGGATCGCCTACCCAGAGTTACAAGTATCCTGTATTGGATGACAGAGAAATATTTTTTTCTGGGACATCACTGTTCCTTTAAGTGCTGGAATTAACTGCAATAATACATTTGTATGAGACTCACCTCAACACGACTGCGCAGACATCTTGGGGAAGTGGAATCTGTGTGCCTACACTGTCTGTCCCTGTCTCATCACTGATAGGTTATTTGCCAATAGGGGAGTTGCATTGTACCGTACTGTACAGACAGGGACAGACATCGCAGGCACACAGATCCCACTTCACCAACATATCTGCACTGTCGTGTTGAGGCGAGTCTCCTCCGAATTTATGACTGCAAATAATGCCGGCACTTCCCTATTTTCCTGATCCACGGAATACCAAAAATTAATTGGGGGTCAATCTATGTACTAATTCCTCTTTAGTTCCCTCTGCATTCAGATATCCCACATCAATAAAAATTTGGATGTAGGGTACATGGATCTTAAAACAAGAATGGAAAAATCTATGCTTGTGTGGAGTGCTAAGGACTGCTGGAATGTTGGGATATTGGTAACTGGACTATTACGAGGTGTTGGCATTGCTATTTACTGGATGAAAGGAAGAAAGCTCCAAATCTCATGCTTAAAGCCTCTGATCTTGTTGTAACTTGGTGCTAATCTTCATAAAGTAACCGAGTAATTTGTCTGCAAGATAATAATACGTTAAGTTGGCCCAAGTCCCAGGAATTTTGGGAACCTAGCGCTCTGGTTATGAGATTCACTCACCTTCCCACATTGCCGACACTTCCCTGCCTGACGTCTACGATGAACCCAGTGATGCCGCACGATGACTGGCTATTGTATTGGAAGACAAAAGAGATGAGAGTAAAACAGTATATCAACCAGGTGATAAGACATATGAAATAAGTCAGAGGAGAGACTGAAAGACCTTAAAGGAACAGTAACACCTCCAGAAAATCCTATGAACTTTGCCCTTCAAATCAGATCTAGGTGGAGACAGACATTACAGTTGCTGGAGTTTTATTTTTTTTTTTCAAACAGAATCAGGCAGAACGCATTAACCTACTTAAAGGGTTAGTAATGTATGTGTGTGTATTACATATATAAATTTCATATTGCAGCTATTAGAAAATTAAACTAAACGACCTTTATGGTTTGAGAGATATAGGAAGCTAAAGTCCGCTTTTCCTGACGTCAGCTATAAACTGACAGCAGGAGATCCTGTCCCGGGACAAGCAGGCATCTCTTCAGCAGAGCTGAAATAGCTCAAACAGAATCAGGCAGAACACATGAACCTACTTAAAGGGTTAGTAATGTACATATTTTATATATATATATATATATATATATATATATATATATATATAAATTTCGTATTTCACCTATTAGAAAAATAAACTAAACAACCTTTATGGTTTGAGAGATATAGGAAGCTAAAGTTCCCCCCTCCCTCCGCTTTCCCTGACGTCAGCTGTAAGCTGACAGCAGGAGATCCTGTCCCGGGACAAGCAGGCGGCTCTTCAGCAGAGCCGAAATAGCTCAATGTAAAAAGAAATACTTCAATAGAACATTCTACAAAGTGTGTCTGCAAACCAGGCACGCTTTGTAGACCATTCCAATGAAGTATTACTTTTTACAAAGCTCTATTTCGGCTCTGCTGAAGAGCTGCCTCGAGGCGGCTGACACACATCTGCTGTCAGTTTTAGAGTAGACATAAAGGTTTGAGAGATGGGACTGCAGTCATTTAGTTTATTTTTCTAATAGCTTCAATATGAAATTATTTATATATAGACATTACTACCCCTTTAACCCTTTAAGGGCTGAAGACAAACTGCAAAGCAATGTGCTTCCCACCTCTCTGGTCTTTAACCCCTTAAGTACCCAGGACGTGCCAGGACTCTCTTGGAAAAACTTCCATTAAGGACCCATGACGATCCTGGCAATTCATGGAATCCAGAGCTCCGCACGCGGGTGCACGAAGTTCAGGGACCCCGATTCCATTTGGCAAAAAGCCCTGTGGTCCTTATCTGCTGGCCACACGGCCGGCCCTTAAGGGCTAAGATTTCCAAGTTCAGTAAGCAGAATTTATACACAATTGAGCGTGAGAGTGATCGTTATATAAAAACTGCACAGAGCGTGGGATCTCTTGATCACATATCATGTGCAATTTAATTTTAAAAAACTACTTTGTAGGGGGGCATCAGGACCCCACCTGATGCCCCACCATAGTATTGATTGCCTATCCAATAGGAATGGCTATCGATGCTGCGATCCTTGACAGTCCCGCCTTGTTCCATTGGTAGCCAAAGAATTGCACACAATGTCTGTTTCCCTAGCTTTGTTCCACTAGGCCCAGGGGAAGGTTCTCCTCTGATGCAGAGTCTGGCTCCTATATTTTTGGTCTGGCTCCTAGAGTAAACCAAATTTGTCAAGTCCTGCCACAAGCACAAAAAGTGGAGCAACTCCAGAGCAAACCAATTATCCACAGGGGACAAATAACAATGCCCATTGATTTAAAAGAGCAGTGAACTTTTTTTTTTATGAAAACCTATATGTTATAGAGCTTTTCCTGATAAGGAAAATAAGGGTACCCCCACTGCTGTCAGTTGTTTTATTCAACAGTTATAACCGTTTACATTGTCAGGAAGTGACTTACAGAGTGGGTACTTCCTGAAAGTTCTGACAGCATGACATTGGAGTTTCACTGCCAAACAGTTATCTGTAGAAAGTGATAGAGTCACTTTTCCTACAAAATGCAACAGAATAACTAATTGGAATCAAACCACTAGAGGGCACCTGACCAAAAGTTTAAACTACACCAACTCTGAAAATATGCATCTCTCAGTAGTGGAAGTGCCCTTGTATTACTCAACAAGAAAAGGCCTACACTATATATATTTTTCATTACAAAAGCTTAGTGCTCTAGAGGAGTGAGAAATGCATTGCTAAGGAATGCACTGCACGCCCCTCAGGCCATTAAGGGGCTAAATGAATATGAATTTTTATTTGTTCCCTATGATGCAGAGGCAAGTGCCCTAGTTCTTAGTACAAATGCTTGTGTGTGGAATCTCAAGAACATTCCTAAATTCCTATAGGCCATTGGGCATCATTGTGATGATGATGAGACATATATAAATGTTGTTATTAGTAGACAGCGCTCAGTTGCAGTCTTTTAGCTAAATACATATGTATTTAACAGATGCCCCCAGGCCCAGTGCAACAGACCACGCACGCACACACACAATCTGGCTACAGCAACTCCGTAATAAAACAAGGGATGTGTTTACTCAGTGAAACAGTTGTCAAGTAACACTTGAGTCAAAATGAAGGTCCCTGAATCTCAAAAATTAAAGTGGACCTTTCATGTTCTTACCTCCACAGCCCCCCTTTGTATTTTTATGTAAAAAGATCTTCAAAAAAGCATATTAATTCTTTTAAAAGTACTCCATTAAAGGGGAAGTATCACCTCTATTAACAAAACCTATGGTAACATTTTTTAAAGTATTATTAGGAAAGCTTTTTTTTTTTCTAAATGTAAGTACTTTTAACCCCTTAACGACATGTGCCGTACTTTGACCGTCACGGTCCTTGAAATACTTAAGGACCGATGACAGTCATAGTACGTCACGTACTTTTTACTTACAGAGCTCTACCGGGAGCGCTGTAAGTAAAAATTGGGCCTGAAATTGACCGCTCCAAGATCGGAGCGATCTCTATCAAGCCCCATAGAGACGCGCCGATACACGCAACAGGTCACGTGTACCGGCGCGTCCACGTGGTTCAATGCGGTCCTTATGGGACGGAAACGTCCCAGGACCGCCAGTCGCTAAGGGGTTAAAGATATTCTATCTTCTCTGCTGTGCACTTCCGCATAATGGGCACTATGAATCTTCAGCACAGCTCTTCATCTCTTCCCACATCCCTCCAAGCTGCCCCAAGGAGCGCATTCATGCGTCCCTTTGTTGGTGTGAATGACGTCTATCATTATTTCAAACTCCGGTTAGCATTATACTGAGGTTGCAACCTCATGCTGGGTGTCTTATGCAGAACAAAATCCGAGTAATTAAGGACAGAGCAACTGTACCAAACAAACAATCTGAAAGGCCTCATTAATTTAAAGGGAGCTTTTAACCATTGCATTCTATGTGACCGGTCAGTCACTGACAACATTTATCTATGGAATGTGACAGTAACAGCTTCATCTTTTTGGGACAATTTGAACAAAAAACTACTGGGAGATTGCAGTGCCCTTGTTTTAGTCAAAAATAAAATTCCTATAACATATTATATATATATATATATATATATATATATATATATATATATATATACACACATACATATACACACATACATATACACACACACACACACACACACACACACACACACATACATAGTAACATAGTAAATTAGGTTGAAAAAAAAGACACATGTCCATCAAGTTCAACCTTCTCCTCATACCTCAGTAACTGAGAATTTTATAGCTTTCCTGCTACCAATTAAGTTAGTCTTTATCAGACCTTCCTGATCAGCCTACTGATAAACAGTATAATTCTATATGTTCCCTTTTGAAAGAAATGTATCTAATCTTCTCTTAAATGTATCCATTGTATCTGCCATAACCACCTCCTTGGGCAATGAATTCCACAATTTAACAGACCTTACTGTAAAAAATCCCTTCCTCTGCTGAAGTCTAAACCTCCTTTCCTCTGATCTCAAGGGGTGTCCCCTGGTCACATACTGCTCCTTTAACCCTTTGAATGCCAGAGGAGTGTGCAAAGCAACGTGTTTTGCAACCCTCTGGCATGCAAAGGGTTAACAACATCTGGTTTAGCGCCTAATCCATACAAATGCATATAGATGTAGTTTCCTACCTCACGTATGTTGCGAGAGCCAGACTCCCGGAACGATGGTTTGCACCGGAAATTTATCTGCAGACAGAAATACGGACCGTCAATTAACCTTTTCACAGCCACACAGGACTGACATTTTGGCCACATCTGGCAGCGAGAACAGTGGGGTGTAAAAGGAATAGCATTTTAACCTTAGAGTGTCAGTGAAATGCACAACACATTGCAAAGCAATCTACTACACATGCCTTTGTCGCTCTCGGTCAAACATAGAGTTAAGTTAAATACTCCATTTATTACAATACACGTCTTGGATCTTGCAGCTGAGAAATGGGTTGCAGGTTCTTTCCAGGGCTGGATTTTAATTTGTGCAAACTATATAACTGGCACTTTGGTGTAATCCTGGGCACTAGATTTGGATGCCACGTCTTTCCATGAAGGCTTTAACACAAATGTAAATGTTTGGGTTTCAGATGTATAATTATAGAAATGATGCCCAAAATACTTGTTTTTGCCATTATTATGGTGACATTTAAGAATAACTCTATATTATGCATCTGTATCCATCATTACACCAATTACAAATGTCCTATAAAATGTTTGGGGTGCCCTGAAAATTCCAAATTGCAAGTCAGGGCTGCCCTGACCAAATAAATATGGAGAATTACTGGCCTAGGCTGATGATAGGAAACAAGAGGCCTTCCAGCTGCTGCCAGACTGAGGCTTCCATTATTCACTGGGGAATGATGGGCGTTATTGCCCTCTCTTGCATTCAAGGGGTTAAACGCACAACTTAAATCAATGGAAATGTGGGGATTTTATTTTTTGTCTCCTATGGTGCACTTCATTTCCTTATTTGCTTTAGTGGATAAGACTCCAGTTATTTAGGTGTTACTCAATCTTAGCCTTCAGGACACAAAAACAGGACAGGTTTTCGGGATCTCCCTGCTTGTTTCCCAGGTGTAATCGGTAGCCTAGCCTTTGTGATTGCTCCACCTGTGCTTAATTAGGAATATCCTTAACTCCTTCCCGTCCACTGACGTGCCAGGACCGTCACGGCTGTCCAGCACTTAAGGACCAGTGACAGCCCTGGTACGTCACATATTTTTTACTCATAGCGCTCCTGCAGGAACGATGTGAGTAATAGTGGGGACTGAAATTGATTGATCCAAAACCGGAGCGATCTCTTTCAGTCCCCCGTCCAGCGTGCCGGCACACGTGATCAGTCACATTGGCCAGCACGTCAACGTTTTCAGTCTGGCCCTTAAAGGACCACACACCCGGGACTGCTGGTCCTTTAGGGGTTAGCGAGATAGCAATGCCAGAATTGTCAATTATTCGTTATACATACTTTTCTAAGTGTCCTTAACGTTGTGTTCTTAATGTTATTTTATTTTAAAGGGTTCCCCTCCCGCCCCTTTCCCCTACGTCACGCTGCCTTCCCTAAGATCTAAAAGCCGGTTGCAACGAGGGACAATGTTGTGTCTATCAGTGTAAGGGAAACCCTGCCCCTTGACGAAGAGACAAGATTGTCCCTCGTCACGACCCATCCAGACCGGCTTTCTTCTCTGAAGGAAATCAGAGTGACATAGGGAAAAGGAGCGGGACAATAAAATGAACAACACCTCACCTTTTCAAGTTGCTCTATGCACGGTGTATGCACTACTATCTTGCACGCTGCACACTTCCTCCGCGATGCAGACTTCTGCTGTTGGTGGAGACAGAAAGCATCTTAATGTCAAAAAGCAGATATTTTTTTTCTTGCAACTCTCTTAACTTTGCAGTGCTGCCATAACACCCAGCTTTCCCTGCTAATAATATTCTGTGATAGTGTAATAACAGAATGCCGAGCTATGGTCACAATCTCTTGGAGTCGTCACAATTAAGTGAAAAATAGGATTTTTTTTTTTTTTTTTTAAACTTAAATCCTTTTCTCTTTAATCCATATGGACCAAAGGAACCATGAGGAGGGAGCTCAACCCCATGGTTCGGGTGTTCCATATTGGAAGTAACAGAAAAGTGTTGTACTCTAGTCATAAGTTCAGTACTCGCTGTGCAGGAATGAAGGTGATTAAAATGACAGCCAACCTGGGTTTTGACTTTTCATAGTCTGCAAGGGGCATAATACGTAATAACAACTGTCTACATGTTTTATTAGATTGCTTTTCCCATCTTCAACTATATAATATAAGAAACGGTATGGGGAGAGCGCTATTATCTCTGTCGTGTATGACCACCTTAATAAAATCAATACCGCTATATAGCAAAGGTATCAAACTGATAATAATAATATAACAATTTATTAAATATAAAACATGGTATATTATATATATATATATATATATATATATATATATATATATATATATCGGCTGCCACTAGAATTACCTAGTGGGAATATGTAAATACAAACAGTGATATCACCAGAAAAAATATATAAATTTTTTTAATACATTTTTTTTTATATATTATTTTTATGTATATTTTTCTGGTCGATAGATGGATATAAATATATATTTATGCTCCCTGGATATATGTTTCCAGAGTGCTTTCTCTCAGGAACTGCGCAAGCAAGGTAATGATACATTGTAACTGTCAGTGCTGTGAAGTCAGGCTTTTCTGATGCATTAGTGTTTCACTGTATCACTACCCCTACTTTAACAATACCTTAACAGAAAGCTTTCTGAAAACACATCCAGGGAGTTCACTGTCAGGGCCTTCAAAAAATAGTGCAAAAATAACACAACATCTCTTGTTCTACCATCGAACCCATGGCAGTGTCTGATCATGCTCCAGTCTGCCTATATCTCTCCTTTCCAATCTTACACCTGGAAAGGCCCCCTCTGGAGACTGAATGACACTCTTCTGAATAACGCCATTGACGTGACACGACTTGCCAAAACATTGGCTGAATACTTCCATTTGACTACCACCCCAGGGGTCTCGGCCCCCATGATTTGGGAAGCACACAAGTGCTTTATACGTGGAGAGCGGATTATACTGGGAACTTTGAAGCAGAGGCTCTTCAGGAGGGAGGTGGAGAAACTCACATCTCTGATTCACAATAAGGAGTTAATACATAAATCGACCCTCTCTGCGGATTTTCTGTCCGAACTACATTATGTTAGGAAGGAACTTCCACTATGCTACTCAGTTGTCAACTTAAGTCATATAATTGGAATAAATACCGCTCTTACATGCATGGAAACAAGTGCAGTAAGACCCTGGCCCGTCTGGTCAAGATCAGACAAAACTCAGATTACATTGTCAAAATCAGATACTCGCAGCAGCCCACATAAGTAGTTTGCTTCCATGGCATCAGTATTCTAGGATTTTTATCAAACACTCTATCGTATACCCCAAATCAGCAAAACACTCTCTCTTGGCATTCTGACATCAAAAACTTCCTGACTAAATCCAGCTTACCTGGCTTTTCTAGCCATATCATTGAGGAACTGGACACACCTGTTACACATGCCGAAGTACAGAAAGCCTTAAAATGCTGAAGTACAGAAAGCCTTAAAAGATACCTTTCTGGGGAAAAGTCCAGGCCCCGACGGCTTTACTGTTGCAAACTATCGTAAATTTAACTCCATCTTGATTACCCCACCTGACCCATTCCTTTAATTCCACTGCTTTTCTCTAGCTATCGCCCAATATTCCTGTTAAATTACAAAGTTAAATTGTTTGTCTCAGTTATAGCAAACCACCTGAAACCATTTTTGACTTCAGTTGTCCACCCCGACCAGGTGGGATTTGTGCCAGGCCTGGAAACTCGAGCCAATACCAAGGCGATAGCTCTTCTATTCACAGTTTTGTGGCAGAGGGCGCTGTCCCTCCTGGTCTCGGTGGATGACGAAAAAGCATTTGATTGGGTGGGCTGGCCTTATCTCTTTTCAGTTTTGACTCAGTTAGGTTTGGGATCCCATTGCATGTCAGCTGTTCAAACCCTGTATACGGCCCCCTATGGCCAGAGATAAAGTGTTAGTAATGTCCCAATATAAATAGACTTTATTTTGTAGAGCTTCAATAGTTGAATTTAATGCAAAAATTTTTCTCTCAAAGCTCTATGGTTTGAGAGATATCAGCATTCAAACCTTGAGGTGTCCTGCTGTTAGCTGTAAAGCTGTCAGCAGGAGATCCATGTCAGCTGACATGGAGGCTCTGCAGCAGAGCCGCACACTTTTTAGACCATTCCAAGGAAGTCATTCTGTTTAAAAAATGTGATTGCGGCTCTGCTGCAGAGCCTCCATGTCGGCCGACACAGATCTCCTGCTGACAGCTTTACAGCTGACAGCAGGACACATCAAAGTTTGAAAGCCGATATATCTCAAACTATAGCGCTTTGAGAGATACTTTTTTTGCATTATATTCAACTATTGAAGCTCTACAAAATAAAGTCTATTTATATTGGGACATTACTGACATTAAGGTAAAAAGGGTTCCTCTCAGACACATTCAAGATATATAATGGTACGAGACAGGGCTGCCCCCTTTTCCCGATACTTTTTATTTTAGCTCTCTAACCCCCCTCCTTAACACCATCTGACTTTCTGATACTATTTCTGCCATAACAGTTGATTCATCACATATAAAATTAGCACGTTACGCAGATGGCATTTTGCTCTTCCTCTCCCGGCCACTCTCTTCACTTTCACACCTTGCTCCACTCCTTTCCCATTTTGGATGTCTTTCCCACTTCAAAGTAAACTTCACCAAATCCAAAATTTTGCATCTCAACATCCCTACAACCTTGTTGGCCAATATGAAACAAATCTTCCCATGCAAATGGACCTCCTCCCATATACCATATATTAGTGTCTTAATCCCTGGGACTCTTCGAGCCATAGCACGGCTAAATATCAGCTCCCTCCTCCAGACTATTGTTTTAGACATAAATAAATGGAAACACTTATTCCTAAACTGGCGCAGCTGTGTCAATCTGGTAAAAATGTTGATTTTACCCCGTATCCTATTTATCCTTAACTCTCTACTGGTGAAAAGTGGCTCAGTGTATTTATAAAGAAATGTCGCCATCTGCGACAATTTAGCGGCAGAAGTCGTGTCTGACCCGTTCTAATTCTTTACAGTCACCGCGTTTATAAATGTAACTAGAATGCGTTATAAATACCCGCTCATAATAAGGAAAAAGGACATTTTAACCCCTTAAGGGCCAGTGACGCATCAGGACCGTCATGCTGTCTTTGCTTATAATACCATTAAAGGTCCTGGCACAGCAAGTATTTTTTACTCACAGCTCTCCTGATCAGTCATGTATGCCAGCGGACCAAATGTCCTCTATCTGTTCCTTAACGGGACTCCCCCCCCCCCCCCCCACAGGACTGCTGGTCCTTAACCACTCGAGGACCGCATGCCGTGCTATGACCATCACACAGGTTTACCTTAAGGATCAGTGACGGTCATAGCACACCTCGTACATTTTACTTACAGCGCTATAAGTAAAAACGGGGATGGAAACTGACTACTCCAAGACTGGAGCGGTCTCTCTCAGTCCCCAATGTGGCGCACCAATGCACGCAACAGGTCACTTGTACTGATGAGCCAGAAAGACCAAAGTGGTCATTAAGGGAAGGTTAGTTCCTAGAACCCTGATCATTACAGGGTCAAGGATCCGTTCGCAAAAACGAACAAGATCACTTTTTTTATATAAATATATATTCCCCTGCTGCAAAACTGATCTGATATAGAAGAATTTTACATTTGTGTTATTTTGGTTTCTTAAGGGTACACGATACCCTCCCACACACCAAAAAAAAAAACAAAAAAATTAAGAGTTCATTTCCAAAAATAAATGATACACCACCAGCACCCTTTTCCACCAGAAAAGTATCATGTTCTAAATCACTGGAGTTTAACCTGTTGGGTACCAGGCACGTGCACAACACATTGCTTTGCAATTCATTGCACAATCCATGGCTTAACCCTTTGAGTGCCAGAAGGGTTAGCAACACACCCCTCTGGTACTCAAGGTGGTAACTCCTTGTATTGCAGGGAGATGGTGCATTGCTGGAAAACAATGTATTAACCCTTTGAGTGCCAGAGGGGTATCCAACACATTGTGTCAGCATTCAAAAGGTTAAGAGGGTACCTCTGCATGATTGTGGGAACAAAGCACAAAAGTACCACATAAATGTATTATCGTTCGTTTAGAATGTACAATGAACTGTTATTTACTCCTGGGTTAATCTCTTCCCTGGGGTCTTGTGAATTAATAATGTCTCAACACCATGGATGCCCAGAACATCTCCAACGCAACACAGAGCAATGTGGTGGAGACCTGTCTAGCTGCTAAGAGGGTAAAGGGATAGTAATGTTTCATAATAAAAGCAGCTCTAATTAATCATCATAGTATTTGGGCCTTGGAGAGTGTTATTTCAATTCTGTCAGAGTTGTAGTTCAAGAGTAATTGAATGATAAAGTATCCTCCTCCCACCCTTTCTACTGATGTAACACTGCTCAGCTTAAAGCAGCAGGGAGTGTCCAGGTAGATTGCAGAGAGGGACAATCCTCAATTATGATAAGGGAAAAAGCTGAAAAAGCTGTCAAGGGGGGCAGGGCTTTTATTGTTCTCACAGTAAGAATATTGACCCTTGATTTAAGCCATCTGGTCTATGAACTGGATTCCACATCTGAGGGGAGGGGCTTACACTAAGTAAAAGGGGCAGGAGGGGGAAATTTTATCATTCAATTACTCTTGAACTACAATGCTCACAGTAATGAAATAACACGCTCTATGGCTCAAAATATATGAAGATTAATTGAAGCTGCTGTTTTTGTGAAACATTACTATCACTTTAAGTAAATTTGCACAAGTAAGCCAGTAGTCCATTGGGAAATATTATAGCTTATATGAGGTAATTTTCACAATAAAACCTGTAAGGGAATAAGGAAGCAGAATCTTGAGTAGGAACATCCAGATATGTTAATGTGCAGAACTCCTGCCACATCTGCCATTCCTTAAAGTTACCACCAGAGGGAGTGTATCACAAGAGTTGAGCATTCTAAGAACAGTGAGTCTGACATACCAAGAGGAGCTAGAGCAGTGGTTCTCAACCTGTGGGTCGGGACCCCTTAGGGGGTCGAATGACAATTTGCCAGGGGTCGCCTAAAGCCATCAGATATTTATATTTGGATTCATAACAGTAGCAAAATTACAGCGATGAAGGAGTAACGAAAATAATTTTACTGTTAGGGGTCGCCACAACTTGGGAAATTTTATCAAACGGTCGCGGCACTAGAAAGGTTGAGAACCGCTGCGCTAGAGTAATTCTGTAGCAAATCATCAGCACCTAGGGGACAAAAAATCTAGCTGATTAAAATAAGTGAGGGACGGGGGGGATACATTTCCCTAGAGGAAATCTAATTGATAAACAGAAGAAGAAATGCAGTGTTTTTAAACCTGCACACCGTGAATGCAAGGAGGAGTGTGCATCGGGGGGCTCTCTTGCATTTTGGCGGTTAAGCAAGATTTTGCCAGAAAATGTTCCTGCCTCTTTAATCACAGCTGATGGTCACTGATGACATCACTCCCAGCAGCGATCCCGTTTCCCTGTACTGAGATGTAGCTCCCAGCAGTATTATCAGGGGACAGTGTATGTGTGGTTATGGGACTAACACTGGCCAGTGGATGTGTGATACTGTGACTACTAGTCATTGTGTGGAACAAGGCTGGGGTGTCAGTGCGGCACCGCAGAATGGTTTTTTCACAAACAAACATTGATTTAAATGGGACTTTTTTTTAACCCCTTAAAGACTGGCCGCGCAGGCACGTGGCGGTCACTAAAGGACCACGGAGCATTTTTTTTATTTTCCTGACTCCCAGAACGGCGTGCAGCCGCGGGGTTGAGCCCAGAATTCCATGACGGTCATAGTATGTCATGGGTCATTAAGTCAGATTTACCAATGACGTACTATGACCGTCAAGGGTCGTTAAGGAGTTAAAATCCTTTGAGTGCCAGAGAGGTAGAGATGCCAACGCACTGCTTCATTGTGGGTCGGAGACCTCTCTAGCACTCAATGGGTTATGAGGGTTTTCATTTTTTCAAATTGGCTTTCCAAAAATCCACAATGAACCCGTCCATGCACAAACTGCAGGAGACCCAAGAAGAGTCAGTCTTTGCCAAAACTGTAATGAAATATTATCAGCTACTAAATGTGAATATAACAGCTATATCTAGCCCTGCCTTGGAAGTGCCAAAGCCTGACAACTATTATCAGATTTATTGGCCTGATGTTACAGTTCAAAAGAGATAAAATTATAGCATTAAAATGTTCATACATTAAGGTAGCCAAGTGATAAGAACATTGCTATTAAAGGGATAGTAATATTTAGTTGTCAACTCAGCTGTTTGTTCAACAGAATGAATAATACTGACAGTTGGTGCTCTTATTCTCCAAAATGGAATAGTTACGTCATTTTATGCTGAAGTTGGTCCTCATGTCCCTTTTCCCGTTCTGATGCCGCCTTCCCTCAGATCTGAAGTCCAGTCGCTTGACTGGTCAGATCACAACGAGGGACAATCTTCCTTCGGTCAGTATAAGGAAAAACCTGCTTCTTGTAGAAGGGCAGGTTTTTCCTAATACTATCTAGGTTGACCACATGTCCCAGATTGCAAGTGACAGTCCCAGATTTGAATTGCATGTCCCTTGTCCTGGGTAGCCCCCTTCTGGGACCATACAAATTCCCAGAATGAAGACTCCAGAGCACAGAGTTCTAAAGAGTAGAAGCAGAATAGCCCATTGTCTACTGTGAGAGGAAGTGATGCCTCTGATGAGCTACAAGAAAATGGCTTCTAGACACCTCTCTGAAGAACAGAGAGAGAACTGAGCCTTTATCTTGACATCTTTTGGGAGCTGCAGTGCAATTCTGTTGCAGTTTAATGCTAGTCTAAGATTTTGGACTTGATAAACATTTTCTTGTTGCCCACCACAGGCATCACTTTCCGTCACAGCAGTCAATGGTCAGTTCTCCCTTCAGTGGTCAGAACTGTGTGGTGTGCTCTTCTCTCTGCAGTGTCCCTGACTGGCAGAAATGGAATGTGGTCACCCTAATACGAAGTGAAGATTGTCTCTGATTGTGATCCACTGTCAGATCTGGGACAGAAATGCTGACAGCAAGAAAAAGGGGCATGAGGGATCAACTTCAACATAAAATTACATTGTAACTAAACAGTTTTGGAGAATAAGAGCATCAACCGGCAGTACTATTCATTCTGTCAAACAAATGGAGCTGCGTTCAAAACAAAATATTAGTGTGCATCATAACATGGCTTCCCAACTCTTGTTTCTGCAATTCATTATGATTCTGTGCTGCCACTGTAGCTAGTTAGAATGCAAGCTCTGCAGGTCACATAAATTACACACTTTTGGGTGCAGTTGGCTTTCCCCAAAAGGACTCCACATTTTGTTTTAATACAGGACACTAAACAGGTGTAGTTTTAATGTAAAGTAACTGTGTCTCAGGAGACTAATAAAAACTGCACGAATTCCCAATGATTTAAATGTGGGTTTTAACCCACCGCATGCATTCAAGGGGTTAAACTTTTGAGGACCAATGCGCTGGACACCTCTCTGGCACTCAAAGGGTTAAATGCCCAGTTTAAAATAAAACTACTTAGATTTAAAAATTACCTATATATTGTATTAGCCATTTCTTATTTAGAAAACTGGTTTCTGATGAATAAAGTATGCATGTTAAGGCATGCTGTACAGGCACTTCCTGCCTTAATTCTATATTACCTCCCCCATACACTAACACTTAAAGTGGACCTGTCACTGAGTGGGGGCTAAGACAGGAAGTGCCTGCATGACATGTCTTAAAGGGATAGTAATATTTTCTTTAGACATGCTTTAAAGGGGAACTTTCATCTGTAAAAAACTATTTTCCTATGTGCTTACCTATGAAAATAGTATTAGGAAAGATGTGTTTTTTTTTTTCCCATTTACTTACACTGTAAGATATTTAGTCTTCAAGCTGTGCGCTTTCGCATTATGCGACACGCTGAGTCTTCGGTACAGCTCTGCAGGACTTCCCAGTGCTGTTTAATTGTCCTCCCACCTTCCCTTCCAGCTGCCCCAGGAAGAACATTCACACTTCCCTTTGTAGTGCTGTGAATCACCTCTATCATTACAGCAAGCTCCATTTATCATGAGCTTGCAACCTCAGTATAATGATAAATAATGATGAACACCTTGAAGACTAAATATCTTACAATGTAAGTAAATGAAGGGAAAAAAAAACACCTTTCCTAATACTATTTTCATAGGTGAAAGTTCCCCCTTTAATATAATTCTTCTTAATAAAATAAATCAAATGATCCAAGTCTTTTTTTTCATAACTTGTTTAGTTTTAGTATAATAGCTCTGTAAAGTCCCCCCTCCGGCCCCTTTTATCCACGTCAGCGCTCTAGCTGACAAACTTGTATTCTGGTCCCGGGATGGACGGCTCCTTTGCAGAGATGAAATAACACCGCGTACAAATTTCACTTTTCTTTTGAACAGGGTTCTGATGGCATATTCCAGAAAGTTAAAGAGGAACCATTCTGGAGAGAAACCAACTGCACTTAGGGGGACAAACAAAATTACAACCAATTCCTATTAATTTAAATTGCGGTTTTAACCCCTGGAATGACTAAGAGGTCTCTAATGCACTGCGAAGCAATACAACGTCCCACTGGTGAATTAACCCCCTCAATTCTAAAGAGGTCTCCAAAACATTTGACCCACCTAGTCTGCACATTTGCCCAGGGCCGGATTTGCCATTAGGCAAAGTAGGCACCTGCCTACAGGCGCACGCCACCAAGGGGCGCCTGCCATTCAGATTTTTTTTTTTTAAATATTCTTTAAAAAAAATAAATAAATAAAAAAAAAATAGCCACCTCGCTGGCTGCACCAGGTGCTGAGCTCCCTCATCGCCTCTTTAGGAATGGAGAGCGCTGGGAGATGACATCATCCCCCAGCGCTCTGCATTCCTGGATAGGAGACCGCGCGGGAGCTCCAGCAGGTATAAGACTGTGCCAAAGGAGGGACAGATGACATATCTCCTACCAGGGAGGTAGAAAACGGACAGGGGGGGGGGCAATGTGAGGGCAACATGGAGATGGTGGGGGCAAGTTGGAGCCGAAGGGGGGCAATGTGAGGGCAACATGGAGATGGTGGGGGCAATGTGGAGCTAATGGGGGGGCAAGTTGGAGCCAATGGAGGGCAATATGGAGATGGTGGGGGCAATGTGGAGGACAATGTGGAGCTGATGGGGGGCAATGTGAGGACAATGTGGAGCTGATGGGGGCAATGTGAAGGCAATATGGTATATGGAGATGATGGGGGCAGTATGGATCTGTTGGGGACAATGTGAGGGCAATATTGTATATGGAGATGATGGGGGCAATGTGAGGGCAATATATGAGATGATGGTGGCAAGCTGGAACTAATGGGGGGCAATGTGGCGATGATGGGGGAAATGTGAGGGCAATATGGAGATGATGGGGGGCAACATGGAGATTAGGAGCATTGTGGAGGTGTCCTGTGCAGATGGCCCACGGGGGGCGCTTCAGATTTCTGTGCCTATAGGCTCCTGAGATGTAAATCCAGCCCTGCATTTGCCTATACAGCTAATCCTTTTAATAGCCATATATCTATCCCAAAAGAACTTACATTTAATGCTGGATTTCCCATTAAGCAAAGAAGGCAACTGCTTAGAGCTCCAAATTTTGAGGGGAGGTGCGTCAGCTGTGCTAGCCACTCCCACAATCTATGTTGTGGGTGTGGCCAGAACAATTTTCCTGCACCAATTTCATACCCATTGCATACTATTATCAAACCCCTTGGATGAGAGAGAGGCAATGTGTTGGAGATCTCTATAGCAACCAAGGGGTTAAAAGCTTTTTCAATTTTTGCTCGTTATAGGCAAAGGGTATTTTCTTTTCCAGGAAACAGTGGATTGGATAGGGCACGGGGGTCATGTGAGGAGTGGGGTGTGGTAGTGGGCGGAGCTAAGGGAGTCTAGTGTGCCTTGCCTAGGGGAGCCTGGGATGTAAATCCAGTCCTGCTTACATTCATTTACTGTTTTATCCCCTACCACTTCTTCTGGGAGGTTATTCCATGTATCCATCTCCCTTTCCTTAAAGTCAACATTTCTCGTGTGTCTTATTTTTCCACTCTCTGATTTTAGCCCACGACTTCTTTTTCTAGTATTCCTTTTATTGTGAAAAATGGATGCTCACTCCCTTCTTTCCTCCAAACCAGGACTGTCCAAGTCCAGACCAGCATTTTAGGATTTCCCTGATTAAGCACAGGTGAGTTAATCAGTGCATCATTCATTGTGACTGACTCTCCTGGGCTTAATCAGTGAAATCCTTACATCCTGGCCTCTTGGTGGTCCTTGAGGACTGAACTTGGGCAGCCCTACTCCAAACTGTACATACTTACGTTCCGATAGGTTTTGCCATTTAAAAGGAGTAATAACATTTTTTAAGTGAAAATGTATGTTATAGGGCTTTTCCTGGTGAGTAGAACAAGGGTACTTCCCACCACTGTCAATTGCTTTATTCAAATTATACAACAGCTCAAATCTACAGTAAGTGAATTACAGCACATTTACTTCCTGAAAGTTCAAACTGACAGGAAGTGACTCAGTTTATATCACATTCTATGGAGAACTGTTTGTCATTGACTTTCCTCTCAAACAGAATGTAACAGAATTGTTAATTAGAATCTGACCACTAGAGGGCATTGATAATGTAAAAAAAACAATCGTCTAAACTGTAATAACTCTGTAAATATGCATCTCTCAGCTGTGAGAGTTTCTTTCTTTTTTCTGCTGCTAATGCCTTATTCTGTACAACAGAGTATCCTGCTGACTTTCCCCATGGCTTTGCTGCATTTAAAGGGCAACTGTCATGCTGACAGAACGCTTTGAGGCCGGTCTTCTGGCCTGTGAGTAAACACGCCAATAAAACCAGGGCTGCACTGTGAGCCCAGGAAGATCAGTGAGGGAGCTCAAAGCAGGTCTGAAATGCCTGAGAGAGATTCAACAGTGAGGTCGTGAAGCCTTGTAGTTCAGCCACCATAGGCTCTAGTGAAAGTCTAGAGTCTACTGAGGCTGCAAGCATAACCTGTGTTTGCTACCAGCTAAGGGAGTCCATTTTCTTACTGAATCCCACCCCACATGGGAGACAAGAGCCATTTTGGGGCTGCACAGTGGAGCCCAAGCTTTTTACTAAGCTACTCCTGTATAGCAGATTTAAAGGGATAGTAACGTTTCAAAATAAAAGCAGCTCCAATTAAGCTTCATAGTATTTGGGCCAAGGAGAGTGTTATTTCAATACTGTCAGAGTTGTAGTTCAAGAGTAATTGAATGATAAAGTATCCCCCTCCCGCCCCTTTTACCTAGTGTAAGCCAACTCCCCTCAAATGTGGACTCTGGTCTTAAGATCAAACAGCTCACAGCAAGGGACAATCTTCTTACTGTGAGAACAATGAAAACCGTGCCCCCTTATGCTCACTGAAGATTGTCCCTCTCTGAAAGCCATCTGGACACCACCTTTCTTTTCTGAGGTGAGCAGTGTTACATCAGTAAAAGGGGCGGGAGGGGGATACTTTATCATTCAATTACTCTTGAACTACAACTCTGACAGTATTGAAATAACACTCTCCATGGTCCAAATACTATGAAGATTAATTGGAGCTGCTTTTATTTTGAAACATTACTATTCCATTATTAAACCCTGACAAACACCCTTTACATGGGGCTTTTAACCCTTTGAATGGAACTGAGGTCTCCAGTGCATTGATCACCAAGGATAATGGGAACTGTAATCCAAAGACTCCAGGAGGCCTGCAGGTTGCCCAACCCTGATCTACATTACCTTTATAAAGGCTTTTATTACAGCGAGCTAACAGTTTTAGCCACTAACATTTATATAGCTATTCTCCCGAAGTACAGAGACATGGAAGACACTAGTGCTTTAATCTCAGTATGACTGGTGGGGTATGAAGCACATTTGCTCACAACACATTGCACAGCTCTCTGGTCCTTTAATTGCTAACAGAGAAAGTTAATAAAAGTAATAACATTAGTCACTTTACTGTGACTCCACTGAACACAAGCTTACCTGGATCTTGGCTGTGCAGTACTGTTCTCCCACGTAACAGAAATCTCCAGATACATTTGTCTCAAACCAGAGGTGATCCCCATACAGTGCAGCCTCCTGGGGGTGAGATTAAGATCAGAGAGATGAGAAGGAGGGTTAAAAGAGACAGATTCTAGAGAAGAGAGAGACCTGTGCTACATAGAGCAGAAGGAGAGCGAATGAGCTGCGCTGGAGGGAAAAAGGGAGGAGAGGGAGTAAGCTGTGCAGGAGGGAAAGAGGGTGTGAGCTGTGCAGGAAGGAAAGAGGGAGTGAGCTGTGCAGGAGGGAAAGAGGGAGTGAGCTGCACCAGAGAGAAAGAGGGAGGAGAGTGAGTGAGCTGCGTCGGAGGGAAAGAGGGAGGAAAGCGAATGAGCTGTGCTGGAGGGAAAGAAGGAGGAGAGTGAGTGAGCTGTGCCGGAGGGAAAGAAGGAGGAGAGTGAGTGAGCTGTGCCAGAGAGAAAGAGGAAGGAGAAAAAGCGTGCTGAGCCAGAGGGAAAGAGGGAGGAGAACAAGCGAGCTGTGCCAGAGGGAAAGAGGGAGTAGAACAAGCGAGCTGAGCCGGAGGGAAAGAGGGAGGAGAAAGAGCGAGCTGTGCCAGAGGGAAAGAGGGAGGAGAACGAGCGAGCTGTGCCAGAGGGAAAGAGGGAGGAGAACAAGCGAGCTGTGCCAGAGGGAAAGAGGGAGGAGAACAAGCGAGCTGTGCCAGAGGGAAAGAGGGAGGAGAACGAGCGAGCTGAGCCAGAGGGAGCTGAGCCAGAGGGAAAGAGGGAGGAGAACAAGCGAGCTGTGCCAGAGGGAAAGAGGGAGGAGAACGAGCGAGCTGTGCCAGAGGGAAAGAGGGAGGAGAACAAGCGAGCTGTGCCAGAGGGAAAGAGGGAGGAGAACAAGCGAGCTGTGCCAGAGGGAAAGAGGGAGGAGAACAAGTAAGCTGTGCCAGAGGGAGCTGAGCCAGAGGGAAAGAGGGAGGAGAACAAGCGAGCTGTGCCAGAGGGAAAGAGGGAGGAGAACGAGCGAGCTGAGCCAGAGGGAAAGAGGGAGGAGAACGAGCGAGCTGTGCCAGAGGGAAAGAGGGAGGAGAACGAGCGAGCTGTGCCAGAGGGAAAGAGGGAGGAGAACGAGCGAGCTGTGCCAGAGGGAAAGAGGGAGGAGAACGAGCGAGCTGAGCCAGAGGGAAAGAGGGAGGAGAATGAGCGAGCTGAACCGGAGGGAAAGAGGGAGGAGAACGAGCGAGCTGTGCCAGAGGGGAAAGAGGGAGGAGAATGAGCGAGCTGTGCCAGAGGGAAAGAGGGAGGAGAATGAGCGAGCTGAGCCGGAGGGAAAGAGGGATAAGAATGAGCGAGCTGAGCCAGAGGGAAAGAGGGAGGAGAACGAGCGAGCTGAGCCAGAGGGAAAGAGGGAGGAGAATGAGCGAGCTGAGCCAGAGGGAAAGAGGGAGGAGAATGAGCGAGCTGAACCGGAGGGAAAGAGGGAGGAGAACGAGCGAGCTGTGCCAGAGGGAAAGAGGGAGGAGAACGAGCGAGCTGTGCCAGAGGGAAAGAGGGAGGAGAACGAGCGAGCTGAACCAGAGGGAAAAGAGGGAGGAGAATGAGCGAGCTGAGCCGGAGGGAAAGAGGGATAAGAATGAGCGAGCTGAGCCAGAGGGAAAGAGGGAGGAGAATGAGCGAGCTGAGCCAGAGGGAAAGTGGGAGGAGAATGAGCGAGCTGAGCCAGAGGGAAAGAGGGAGGAGAATGAGCGAGGTGAGCCAGAGGGAAAGAGGGAGGAGAATGAGCGAGCTGAGCCAGAGGGAAAGAGGAAGGAGAATGAGCGAGCTGAACCGGAGGGAAAGAGGGAGGAGAACGAGTGAGCTGTGCCAGAGGGAAAGAGGGAGGAGAACGAGCGAGGTGAGCCAGAGGGAAAGTGGGAGGAGGGAGAGAGAGCAGAGCCGGAGAGAAAGAGGAAGGAAAGTGTGAACTGCTCTGGAAAGAAAGAAGGAGGAGTGTGAGCTGTGCTGGAAAGAAAGAGGAGGGGGCATTGAGCTGTACCAGAGAGAGAGATGAAGGAGAGAGCAAGCTGTGCTGGAGAGAGTAGGAGCTGAGTGTGAGCTGCGCTGGGTGGAGAGGAGAGATGGGGAGAACATTCTCTGCTTGAGGAAAGAAAGGAGCTCCAGTGGAAAGAACAGGACGAGAGAGAAAGCAAAGACAAAGGGAGACCTGCTGACAGAGAAGAAGGAGACCGCAAGCTATGGTTTAGGGCAAGTAGTAGAGATTGGAGGGTGGATAGACTGTTCCTGGTGAAATGAAGACATAAGGGTTGCAGTGGTGGAAGGAGAATTTGTTCCTGTGGACAGACTGGGGAGCAAAAGCTGCTGTACAGAGGCTTAAACATTTCAGAGCCAGAATGCTGTGCAGAGTAATGTACCCCCCCCCCGGGCTTTCAAATTATTAAGAAAGAGGTCATGTCTCTCCAGTGCAGCCAAAACTGAAGTAGTAGTGGTGTTTGCACCTACAAAACAAGCCTCACATCCGGTGTAGAATGTGAACTTACGCTCCAGTCCACTGTGCTGCGCGCTTGTGTTTCGGAGTCATTATGCAGGATGCTGGGGACGGGCACCAGGTGCTGGGCTCCAGATTTGGCAATTGCTTTCCTGAAAAAGGACGGGACAGGTTGAAGTCTCCAAGAGGACAAAGCATGTACAGCTCAGACACAGAGCATCACACTTAAAAGGTTAATTGATAAGAGTAATATCAACTCCATCAAACCACCAACAGCAGCTCTAGTTAAAGGATGGAACATCTGTAGCTCTAGTCCCAGCATGGAATATGTCTCTAGATGTAACACTGGACAAACAGAGCTTCGGACCAATCATAGTATGCAAACAGCACTAAACACAGTAACTCTAGACCATTTACAGAACATTTGCAGCTATATACATACAACATAGGAATTATGCTGCTCTTCTAGACCCTTCACAGTGTGCATATGGCTGCATACACCAAAGAACACATGACAGCATGGAATGCATACACAGCATGGAATATATGCTGTTCTACGTAAAGAATGGAACATGCACTCTTCCATAAAGAAGCATTAAACATATAAACAAGCTACAGTACAGGAGTCCAGAGCTCAGGAACACGTGCATTTCATGTTTAATCACATGACAAGAGATCAACAGAGTCTCTGTGATAATCATATTTTTTTATTTTCATAGTGTTCGATATAGACATATAAACGACTCACTCTAACAGGTTATGTAAAATCACATGAATGGAATATATGGGATAAGTGGATGATAAAATCACAAAAAAATTGTTACTGGGTTGCTCTTTTCTTTAATTCTGAGCAGTTACTGTGAATCGGCTATTTCAGTTCTTCTTCTCCTTCCACATTCCGATATGTGATCGCCCTCTACCTGTAGCAGCTACTAACTATACAAATATAAGATCATATGAACTCTGAAGCTGATGTACTAAGTGGAATGGTCACCTTGAATTTAAGTCTGCATATTTCAAAAAGTAATTCAAAACTGCCTGGGTTACATTAGCGAAAATACTAGCGGAAGCACAGATTAAAATACATTAATAATTTTTTTTTTTTTTAAAGTGAAAGTCTCAGTGCAGCACATAGCTTAATCAGTAGTTGAAAAATCAAAGAATAAGCATCACTAGCATAAATTAGCTTATGGAACTGCACTTGAAGAGCTCACCACATGGAAATAAATGTGTGACCATCTACTAAACTATACATATGCTGGTCTTTAAGCTAACACAATGCACAGGCAGTTTTTAATGAAAATGTCAAATATGGAAAGCTGATTTCAAGGTGACAGGCCAACTTTAAAATATTAGTCAGTCACAGACTCTTTACAGACTGCAGGTAGAGGGAGCTTAGAACACGGATAGTGAATATACCAGAACAAAATGAAACAGCTGATTCTAGATAAATATGCATAAATAAATGAGCATTAAACATTTTTTAATGATGGAAACAAAAAATACGTAACAGACTTTTCCTTGCTGAGTGAACTAAAAGGTTTCTCCCAGTACGATAGATCTTTCTTTCAGAAACTTTTACAGTTCAAATGTATTATTTTTTAAATAAAGCTGTTAGCAACAGTTGCAGCTGATCTCTATCAGCTCCCCATAGTAAATGGTAGGAACAGCACCTCCTACCGACCACAAGAGGAAATTGCAGCTAAACCCTTTAATGACCAGATGCATTGCTTCGAAATGCATTTTGCACTCCTTGGGTCCTTAATCTTTTGGGCGTCAGAGATGTATTCAATGGCTTGCAATGCAACAGATACTCAAAGGGTTAATGAGTTAATTAATTTGGAAAAGTGAGCTGTTATGATTTTTGAATGAAACAGTTTCTAGCAGAGAGAGAGTGCACTTATTTCACTCAGCAGGAAGTGGACTGGAACATAATTTTCATTAAAAGAGCTTACTGCAACTTTAACCTCTCAAGGTCGAGAGGAACATGCAATGCTGCACTGCTCATAGGAGAACAATGAAGGAGCTGGGATACTAAGGGCCCTAAGTTCGAAAGAAAAGGGGAGGAGTTCTGGGGCAACCCATTTGCACTACAGTAGAGAACTAAAATTTCCATTGATTCAAAGGGATAGTAATATTTTATTATTACTATATCCCCCAAATTGTAGATATTTGTAAAATAATTTAATAGCCCCCAGGTTCATCTCTCAATCCTTTATGATTTGAGAGATAACCGAAGGCAAAGTTCCCCCCTCCCTCCCCCTTCCCTGAAGTCAGCGTTGTACCAACTGCAGGGATATCCAGTTTTATTTTGCATCAGGCTGCTCTGCAGCAGAGCCGAGATCACGTTAGTGAAAAATAATTATTTCACTGAAATGGTCTTCTACATGTTCTTGCAAACCAAGCACATGTAGAAGACCGTTTCAGTGAAATAATTCTTTGTCACTAATGCAATCTTGGCTCAGCTGAAGAGCCGCAAGCCTGTCATAAGAAAGACTTCCCCTGCAGTCAGTACAATGCTGACTTCAGGGAAGACGGAGGGGGGAACTTTGCCTTTGGTTATCTCTCAAACCATAAAGGTTTGAGAGATGAACCTGGGGGCTATTAAATTATTTTTCAAATAGCTACGTTATGGGGGATAGTAATAATAAAGTATTACTATCCCTTTAAATGTGGATTTTACCCCTTGAGTGCTAGAGAGGTCTCCATCGCCTTGCTATGCAATGCACTGAAAACTTTTCCAGTATTCAAGGGGTTAAAATCTCAATTTAAACCAATGGAAATTTGTAGTTCTTACCTGTAGTGCAAATTGTTTGACCCAGAATTCCTCTACCTTTCTTTTGAACATATGGCCCCTTGTCTGTCTCCCCATAATAAGACCAACATGTACAGATCTTAGTGATGGGAAGCCTTCCAGTATACAATTATTATTAATGCCCCCAAACACAAAATAAACCTATGGAATTGCTTCACAAGGTGTTGCCCACCCCTCTGGCCCTCGAAGGATTAACCCCTTATCGTCCGGTGATGTACCCGGACCGTCACGCTGGTCCGGCACTTAAGGACCAGTGACGGTCCTGGTACATCACGTACTATTACTCACCGTGCTCCTGCAGGAGCGCGGTGAGTAATACCGGGGACTGAATTTGATCGCTCCAAGACTGGAGCGATCGCTTTCAGTCCCTCCATTCGGCATGCCGCCCCACGTGATCAGTCACGTGGGGCGGCATGCCGAAATTCCCTATCGGGTCCTTAAAGGACCACACACCCCGCAACCGCTGGTCGTTAAGGGGTTAAAGGAGATCTAAAACATTTTAATAACCGCTAACTTACTATGGCCAGAAAATCCAAAATAGCCCCCATGAGTTTGCTCCCCAGAAATTAACTTCAATCAATCCTGGATGGAAGCAGACATTACAGTTGCTAGCAAGACCTCAAACTCTCTCTGCACATGGAAATCTTAAAGGGATAGTAATGTTTCACAATAAAAGCAGCTCCAATTAATATTCATAGTATTTGGGCCATGCAGAGTGTTATTTCAATACTGTCAGAGTTGTAGTTCAAGAGTAATTGAATGATAAAGTATCCCCCTCCTGCCCTTTTTACTGATGTAACACTGCTCACCTCAGAGCAGCAAGACTGTCCGGATGGATCGCAGAGAGGGACTATCTTCAGTGATCATAAGGAAAAACCTAAAAAACACGTCAAGGGGGGAAGGGTTTTCCTTATGATCATAGTAAGAAGATTGTCCCTTGCTGTGAGCTGTCTGGTCTTAAGACCAGATTACACATCTGAGGGGAGGCGGCTTACACTAGGTAAAAGAAGAGAAAGAGGGATACTTTATCATTACTTTTCATTTACTCTTGAACTACAACTCTGACAGTATTGAAATAACATTCTCCATGGCCCAAATACTATGAAGATTAATTGTAGCTTCTTTTTTTTGTGAAACATTACTATCACTTTAAGGACCAGAGGGGTGTGCAATACACTGTTTTGTGAAGGCTCGTGCACTTTGCCTGCATTGATTGAAAACGCTGCTATCAACGGTCATGTCCGCCTCCATGGATCTGACATCCATGACTGATTGAATCTAAGGTCATCTTTTAAACCAAGGAACAAAGGCAACGTTCTTAGTGGGGAATTAGGGTTTTCTGGCCACAGTAAGGTATGTTGGGGGCTGGACAAATTGGAGGTATACGTTAGCTTTTAACAAAAAAAGAATGTCAGCAGGTTAAAAAAAAAAAAGTATTTCTAACAACAAAGAAGAAATAAAGGTTAATTGAATTTTTAACCCTTTGGAATGCATTGCACACCCCCTCTGGCACTCAAAGGGTTAAGTGGTATTACATTCTCGGCTGTTTAAAACAGAAAGTGGTAGCAGGACTCCCCAGCGCACTGTGTACAGAGAATGAAGTGAAGCCGCAGGGAGGAGGGCACCAGGCCGTGTAATGAAATTCCTTCCTGTGAAATCCACCCAAGAGCCGCGGGTGCAACGTGAGCTGGTGCCAAGGTACGAGAGATATGTGAGACAAGGGACTGGCAGTGAGCTTGGGGGGGGGGGGGGGAGGACTCAGACCTTCCATCCCCCATGCCAGATATTACACAGGTGCCCAGGGGCTGCTGCCAGGACAGAAGACTGGCGCTGGCTAAACTAAACCGAGCACACCTACCTCTTACTGTGTGTCCCATGCTGAATATCACACAGCAGGGTAGTTCTATCCATTTCACAGGAGTCTCATAATGGCACCAACATCAACAGCGAGCAACCTGCAGCTCTCTAGCTACTGTGGTTCTCAAATGGTTGTCAAACTACGACTCCCATCATTGCCAACTAGCTGCTGTCCAGAGGCAGATGATGTGAGCTGGAGACTGACAAAAGCAGGAGAGCTACAGGTTGCCCACAGCCAGCCTAAGCAGTTCACTTTTTTTTTGTATAAATATCAAAGAAATAGTCATGCTTAAAGAGTTGGAATGTACTTGAAGTATTAACCCCTTAAAGACTAGCGATATAATGCAATGCAAATTGGCCCTTAAGGGGTTAGAGTGTATGACAGCGCTTTAGTATACACAGGTGGAATTAACCCTTTGAGTGCCAGAGGGGTACTGATCACATCGCAAAGCAATGTGTTCTGTACCCCTCTGGCACCCAAAGAGTTAAAATTTCTCACACAGAGACAAATGTCAGTGCAAGTGATCCACTGAGTGGGTTGCCATCCAGTGGCCATACCGCTCAACATGTCATGTCTAAAGAGGGGCACTTCTGTTTTAGTTGGTGTTGCTGGGGGTGTAGCTGATGGGCGGGGCATTACAGAGAATATTTTATGTTATTTCATGACCTATTGAAGCCTCTTTGTATAACTGAATAAATGATTTAGCGCAAGACCAAAGTATTTTATTTACACAGACACTTATAAACATAGAGATTGAAGTTTATACAAACATTAATGTGAGTTTTATTGCTGTGGTGCAATGTGATACATATATACACACCACACAATCTGATCTCCTAAAAAAAGGAGGGAAACCATGGTGGGAATGAGGGACTGGGGTCTCAAAGAGGGGCACTTGGGAGGTATGACTGGCTAAGTGAAAAAATGAAGGAAGGAAGGAAGGAAGGAAGGAAGGAAGAAAGAAAGAAAGAAAGAAAGAAAGAAAGAAAGAAAGAAGAAAAGAAAAGAAAGAAAGAAAAAGAATTTTAAAAATGAAATTATTCAGAAACTACTGAGTATTAAAGAATGTGACTGATCAGTCACACTCATTAATACTTTATAACACGTTGCACCCAAAACATTACTATCTCTAACCTTTAAGGACCATATGCAAAACAGAAGAGTAATTCAGGGGTGAGCCAACTGTATCATTAGTGACAAACATTCCCCAAATTCCCAATGATTAAACTAGAGCTAATATCCCCTTGCATGTTAACCCTTTGAGTGCCAGAGGGGTACACAATGCATTGCAAAGCAATGCGTTGTGTACCTCTGGCACTCAGAGGGTTAAAGATCTGTCATATTGCTTACTCAAGGGGCTAATTCCTTTATTTATTAAAAAAAAAATCCTGCCATTCTTGAAGATGTGCATGGAAACATGGCATGAGCTTCATATTAACCCTTTTGAGTGTCAGTGGGGTGTGGAGAGCATTGTTTAGCAACAAACTGCACCCCCCCATGGCAATGTCAGGACTAAAAGCTGACAGATGCAGGTGTGTGTGTGTGTGTGTGTGTATACCAACAGACAGCAGTCCCACAGCTACACAACCAAACACAAGCCCAGGCCCTTGGCAACTACTTAGCTAGACTTGCAAAACATTCCATAAAGGGCACTTTCTGGGCAAGAATTGGGTAAACGTGGCTGCATTAACTGGATTGTTACCAGAAAGTAATTTAAATTCATTGTACATTGTTTTATGTGCAATCTGGATTAATCCTTTCAGTGCCAGAGGTGTTAGACACCACTCTGACATTTGAATTATGAGATGGTTGTGTGCAGTGAACACATATCTAAGATTTTCCAAACTTTAACAAACATCTTACACCAGGATAAATGTCTCGGAGTTGCCTGGGGTGTGTAACATATACACTGGGGAGAATTTGTCATGCCGGTCCTGCGCAATAACTGGCATTGTGTCCCAATGTCTGCCTAATGTCCATTTATTAACTTGTGTATGAACCAAATCCTTTCCTTAACCCTCTGAGTGCCAAAGGAGTACAGAATGCATTGTGTTCTGTACCCCTCTGGCACTCAAAGGGCTAACACTGCTTGCCCCAAAGGGTGGACAAGGGGGTAGTCTATAGGTGTTTTGGGGCAGTCTTTTCCTCTACCCACTGCTTAACCCTATGAGTGGACAGATGAATGTGCAATACATTGCCTTGCACACCAATATACCAATCAAATGGTAGTGGAAATTGCTTTAACTTAATTTTTCTATGCATGATATGGGGCTGGCGTGCAAAGCTTGCTAGCATTATACAGTCAATGCTGACAAAGTGTGTCTACCAGAATGCACTACAGCAATTATATGGTACGTATGCCTTTAAGTGGCACCACCGACATTAGACACCAACACTGCAATATTTTACACCCTCTCCACAGTGTCAGTTCCATTGTCTCTTTCTTGTGCAGTCATTCCCTCCAGTGTTGTGCTCTCTACTGATCTTTCATGGTCTCTCTCGCTCCGTCTGGCTTTTGCGATGTTGCTAACAATCTCAGTTTATGTTTTCTGTCTCTCTCTCACATTTGCTCCTTCTTTCTTTCTCCTGCTGTATCTCGTGCTCTTACTCCTCTCTCTCTTTTGCAGGTAATCTCTCACGTGTTTGCTCTTTTTCATGCCACTCTTTCATGTGTGCTCTCTTGACGCATTCTATCTTCATTCTCTCCATTATATATACACTCGTGGTCTCTCTTTTACACATGCTCCCTTCCTTACTGATTTTTAGAACACTCTCTGATGCGCTCACTTGCTATTCTCCTCTTTTGCACACGCTTTCTTGTTTACTCACTCCCACATGTTCACTTGCACCCTCTCTCTACTTTATGCTCTCTTGTGGTGTTTCAGTCTCTCTTTTTCTGTCTCTTTCAGAGTCTCTCTGTCAGTTTGTGTGCCTCTCACACATTATATGTCAGTCTTAGTCTGAAGATGATGGGAGTTGACCAAAAACAGCTAGAGAACCACAATTTGTCAGCTCCTGTTTTAGGCTGGGCTCACAGGTGCAACACAGAGCAATGATTCAACATGGTTTACTCTCCTCTGATCTACTGCGATACCCTGGTGATCCTTAGTCAACAGGGGGCACGGCAGAGGTGTGACCATGAGGACCCATGAGTATCAGCGATACATTATTGGCCGACACCCACCTGAGTCGGCCAGTTATTGGTGGCTGAGAGGAGGATCACAACCTCCGATATCACCAGTGTAAACAATTGGCACATCGGACCATAGACCTATGTACAAATCTAGGATGCTGCATCTTTAATGCAATCTATTTTAAACGCACCAAAAGTTACATCATGTCTAGGAGGCATTGCCAGTGTGCGCACTCAAGGGGCCTAAATTATAGTGGATGCACAGTAGATTGACTCGGTGCAAGCAGAAATACTAATAGGTTTATTAAGTGCTTCTACTAAAATGCATAGGCCCATATTTATCATAGCAGTAAACCAACTGCACCTCAGGGGACAAAGCAAAATTTCCTACATTCTCATGTGCTTGACTAGGGCTTTTAAACCCCTTGTATGCATTCAAGGTGTTAAAAGCCCAATTTTATTTAACAGGAATTTTGCTTTGTTTTGTTGCTTGTTTATTGAAGAATAACTCCAATTTGATTTTATAAATATGGGTCATAAAGTGGCAGAGGAAATTTCAACAAAACAGACAACATTTATGAAACCTGGAATGTGTTAAAGGCAAACTACCACAAGGATGGTACCCCATCGGTAGATTGGTTCCCCTGGGAGCGGACCTGCCAGTGAAGTGGGGGATACATTATGAGCTTGTACCAAAGGAGGAGCAGAATAAAAGAGAACCCCAGGGCTCACTCATTGGTCCCATGAAAAGAGACTGAACTACAAGAATGAAGTTCTCATGGATCAGTCTCTTGACTTGGACAACAGTGTCCCCAGAGAGTATAAGGAGGCTGCATGGACAACCCATGAAATCTGTGGCTGAGAGCCATATATGTTCAAGTTGTGGGCCAACCAAGGAAGCCTATTTTCTGATCTCATCAGCCAGTAGTTGATAGGAGACCTTTTGAGGCTGCACAGTGCAGGTCTGGGCTTTTTACCAAGTTTGCACCCATAGAAGCAGTTTTAGTAAACATGATAATAGCAGTTTAAGTGCTGTTTATTAAACATGGTTATATGACCAGTGATTTTATATCAGAGTAAATGTGTGGCTCTTCACCTGCTGTCAGCCAGCTAAAGATGATAGGAGCTATAGTCCAACAGCAGCTGAGCAATCATTGATTGCCCATCCCTGATTTACATTATATTGACCAAGTCTAAGTATACAAGTCCTTATCTGTACACATTATTCAGTCTAGAAATGTCAGGCTGTAACCAGATGCAGGCAATAGGTACCTCACTCTCTCTACCTTACAGCAGGGGCATTGCCAGGTTCTGGATGAGAAGGCTAAAGTCCCTGGTTTCAAGCTTAAAGCCCTGGGACGTGCTGCCAATCCCCCTACTAGCAATGGTGCAACTGGACTGCCCTGTGCGCTATAATGCATTATACTGGCCCACTCCCCAGGTTTACGGAGAACCTAGCAAATCTCCAGTCTCATGTGTTTACCCCCTTACCCACTTCTCTGCACATCACGTACAGTGTATGATGGTTGGTGGCAAGTGTGATGGAGCAGGATTCAGGATCAGATCCTTCCCTGGCATCGATCATTGTGTCCACAGCCTCACAGGTGTGATTTTCCAAATCTTCTTCTTCATTTGAGGTCTCTTCCAACTCTTCATCCCCTGAACTCTCCCCTTTGTCCCCTGTCACTTTCTTCATGGGGATCAGGCTGGCCAGCAGCATGGATGGCCCCAAAAGCTGATTGTCTATGGTGTGTAACCTCCCTCCTCGCCTTTTTTGCACTGCAAAACGGGGGGCTCAGTCCTGGTGTTGTGGTACTTGATCTCCTACGTCCATCTCTCTTTGTCCCCCTCCTTGCTGGTGTGCCCAGGCTGAGAGGCAAAGGTTGTGCTGGGGTGAGAGAGCTGCGACGCTGCATGGTGAGAGAGGAAGATGGAAGGCCAGCACTGGAGCGACGGCGTGCTTTCCCTGTGGTGATTACCACGCTGCCCCTGCGAAGTGCTGGCGGGAGGCTGGGTGCGCAGGTGGTTGGTGCAGGTTTCCTTCGGAAGTGCCTTTTGAAAAAAGTATCCATACTTGTCTCGAAGAGGGAAGGGAGAGGGGGAGAAAGGCAGACAGAGGAGGGGGCTGTTGGTGCAGAAACCACCAAGTTAAAACATGGCCACCCTTCAAGGAACAGTAATAATAATAATAATAATAATAATAATAATAATAAAAATGAATCACCTTTTAATAACAAGCCCCATTAAGTTTACTCAGGCCAAAAAATCCTAATGGCCTTCACATATCAATATGTGGATTGGTTGCCCAAGATTAATTTTGAATTAGTGCTGGATATCACTTTCATGGAGGCTGACATGATTTTTTTTGCCGGACTCCAAGACCCCAATTTCTTTCCACTGAAAACCTCTTACTAAACCTTCAGGAGAAGCTTAACCCTTTGAGTGCCAGTGAGGTGTTCAACACATTGCAATGTCTCTGGTACTGTAAGGGTTAAGTTCCTGGAGGCATGCATCAAACAATAAAGTCTGACTCGGTGGACATGATGGCCATTAAAAATGTAAGGCTAATCTGGAGGAACCAAACCACAAATAACTGGTTCAGAGAGGCCATTAGGATTTCTTGTCCCGATTAAGGCAGGTGGTGCCTTATAATTTAGAGGTATTAGTGTTCTCTTAATGTTTATACTAAAAGTATATATATTCACGTATAATGTGAGCCCTCTACCTGCAGTCTGTAAAGAGTCTACAACTCACTTTTATCAGCAAAAATCATAAGAACAGTATGTGTCTCATTCACCATTTCAGTTCAAAGGAGAGACTGAAAGGGAGACAGGGAGAAAGACAGGGAGAGAGGGGGGGAGAGGGGGGAAAGAAGGGAGAGAAAAGAAAGAGGGGAGGAAGAGAGAGGAAAGAGGAGAAAGAGAGAGGAAAGAAGGGAGAGAGAGAGAAGAAAGAGGGGGAGAGAGAGAGGAAAGAGGGGGGAGAGAGAGAGGAAAGAGGGGGAGAGAGAGAGGAAAGAGGAGAAAGAGAGAGGAAAGAAGGGAGAGAGAGAGAAGAAAGAGGGGGAGAGAGAGAGAGGAAAGAGGGGGGAGAGAGAGAGAGGAAAGAGGGGGGAGAGAGAAAGAGAGGAAAGAGGGGGGGGAGAGAGAGGAAAGAGGGGGAGAGAGAGAGAGAGGAAAGAGGGGAGAGAGATAGAGAGAGAGAGAGAGGAAAGAGGGGGGAGATAGAGAGAGGAAAGAGGGGGGTGAGAGAGAGAGGAAAGAGGGGGAGAGAGAGAGAGGAAAGAGGGGGGGAGAGAGAGAGAGGAAAGAGGGGGGGAGAGAGAGAGAGGAAAGAGGGGGGAGAGAGAGAGGAAAGAGGGGAGAGAGAGAGAAGAAAGGGGGAGAGAGAGAGAAGAAAGGGGGAGAGAGAGAGAAGAAAGGGGGAGAGAGGGGGGAGAGAGAGGAAAAGGGGGAGAGGGGGGAGAGAGAGGAAAGGGGGAGAGGGGGGGAGAGAGGAAAGAGGGGGGGGAGAAAGGAAAGAGGGGAGAAAGAGAAAGGAAAGAGGGGAGAGAGAGGGGAGAGAGAGAGGAGAGAGAGAGAGGAAAGAGGGGAGAGAGAGAGGAAAGAGGGGAGAAAGAGAAAGGAAAGAGGGGAGAGAGAGGGGAGAGAGAGAGAGGGGAGAGAGAGAGAGAGAGAAGAAAGAGGGGGAGAGAGAGAGAGAGGAAAGAGGGAGAGAGAGAGAGGAAAGAGGGGAGAGAGAGGAAAGAGGGGAGAGAGAGGAAAGGGGAGAGGGGGACAGAGAGGAAAGAGGGGAGAGAGAGGAAAGGGGGAGAGGGGGGACAGAGAGGAAAGAGGGGAGAGAGAGGAAAGGGGGACAGAGAGGAAAGAGGGGAGAGGGGGGAGAGAGAGGAAAGAGGGGAGAGGGGGGACAGAGAGGGGAGAGGGGGGAGAGAGAGGAAAGAGGGGAGAGAGAGAAAAGAAAGAGGGGAGAGAGAGGAAAGAGGGGAGGGAGAGAGGAAAGAGGGGAGGGAGAGAGGAAAGAGGGGAAGAGAAAGGGGGGGAAGGAAAGAGGGTGGAGAGAGAGGAAAGAGGGGGGAGAGAGAGAGGAAAGAGGGGAGAGAGAGAAGAATGAGGGGAGAGAGAGAAGAATGAGGGGAGAGAGAGAAGAATGAGGGGAGAGAGAGAGGAATGAGGGGAGAGAGATAGGAAAGAGGGGAGAGAGATAGGAAAGAGGTGAGAGAGATAGGAAAGAGGGTAAGAGTGGGGGGAGAGGGGAGAAAGTGGGAGGGTGAAAGGGAGGGGGAGAGAAGGGGAGAGAGGAGAAAGAGTGTGGAGAGAGTTGATAGAGAATGAGCAAGCGAGAGACGAGGGGGGGAGAGGGGGGACAGGGGGAGAGGGGGGGAGAGAGGGGACAGGGGGAGAGAGAGGGAGAGAGGGGGAGAGAGAGAGTGGAACGGGAGAGAGAGAGGGGGGTAGAGCATATGCACAAAGACAGAAGTGGAGCAGGCCGGCACCTAACGATTATTACGATCCTTTGCAGATCCAGTTGAATCACAGACTGCAGGGAGAAGGAACTCAAATTGGAAGAAAAAGCAGAACCAAAATAGTAGATTAAAATAAGTATACAGAATTAACATAAAAGAAAGCCAGTTGGTAAAACAAATTCTGGTATACCAAGATAAAAACTTTAAATAATGCATTACTATTCCTTTAAGCCAGACATAGACAAGCTTGGTCACTCCTGCTTGTCGGGAATAACAGGAGTTATAGTCCCTACAGCTGAAGAACCAGAGGATGCATACTTGTCTATGCCTGCTTTAATGGTTTGAATATCAGAGTGGTACACAATGAACTGTGAAGCAATGCGTTGCACAGCACTCTGGTACTCAAAGGGTTAAGAGAACACTCTTCTAATTCTGTACATCATTACAAAATGGAGAACAGGCATTCCTCAGTGCACATAAGACAAGTATAGATGACAGTAGTTTTAAAGCCCGTGTACATGGGCCAACAAAGGCGGCGCTCCAGTCATGCACAGTACTGACGTTATCAGTCACGGCGCGGGCAATCTCTACTGTGCATGACTGCAGCGCGCGCAGCAGTCTCTACTGCGCATGACGGCTTCTGACAAACATCCTTAGCGAATTATTATATAGGATTAGGTTGATCCCTCCTGTTTCCGAATCACTGTATGTCCTTCTATGTGAAAATGAGCGATATTCTGCGAGATGTCCAGCACTGATAAACTCAAAACTGGGCCTAAGACAAATTTAGTTACAGATACAATTAAAATCAGCTTATGTTGTGCTACATATTTTTATGGAAAATTATATTTTGCAGAAATTAACATAGTAATATAGATTTTGATTGCAGAAAAGGACTATATGGACCATCCAGTTTTCCCATTTTACCATCTACCATATTTGCTCGGATATGAGGCAGGGTTCTTTCTCAGGCATTTTAGCTTGAAAAGCCAACCTTGCCTTATATTATATTTGGGGTCATCCTTTATTCAGGCTGCCTGCCAGATGGGAAGAAAATCACGGCGGTGGGCAGGCCGGAGATCTCACTCCTTCTAACTGTAACACTTAGAATGCCGGAGGGATACGGAACGAACTGCTTTGCAGTGCGTTCCATACCCCTCTGTCACTCAAAGAGTTAATATTAAGTAATATATTGGGCAGTCTTCTCGGAGTGAACACTCCTCCACGTTGATGACATGCGATGCAGAAAGGTCCATGCAAGACCTTTCTATCAATATGCAGACTCCATGCGCACTGATACAGATAAAAAAGTCCCGCAAGACACTTTCTGCCTAATGTTTCATCAAAGTAGAAGATGACTACAATACTAGAAGACAGCCGGGTACATTAATAAAAATTAAAGGTAGATGGGAAAAAAGAATGCTGGGTGTGAAATTTAGGAAAAAAAATCCTCAGTATAACGGGATCTCCTTCTATTGGGGATTTTTCTATTTTTTTCCATACTCAACATTTAGAAAGTTGTTGGGGGGGGGGGGTTACATTACAATCAAGGTCACCCTGTATGCGAGCAAATACAGTAATGAAAAAAACAATCTTACTTCTCAGAAAAGACTTACATACATTTCAGGCATTTCTGAATTCCCTAACAGTATTAAAGGGATAGTAATGTTTCACAAGACAAGCAGCTCAGATTAATCTTCATAGTATTTGGGCCATGGAGAGTGTTATTTCAACACTGTCAGAGTTGTAGTTCAAGAGTAACTGAATGATAAAGTATCCCCCTCCTGCCCCTTTTACTGATGTAACACTGCTCACCTTAGAGCAGCAAGACTGTCCGGATGGATCACAGACAGGGACAATCTTCAGAGATCATAAGGAAAAACCTGAAAATCTGTCAAGGGGGGCAGGGTTTTCCTCTTGATCACAGTAAGAAGATTGTCCTTTGCTGTAACCTGTCCAGTCAAGATACCAGATTCCAAATCTGAGGAGAGATGGGAAGGGGGATATTTTACCATTCAATTGCTCTTGAACTACAACTCTGACAGTATCAAAATAACTCTCCATGGACTATGAAGATTAATCGGAGCTGTTGTTTTAAAGAAAGAAAAAAAAAAAAATTACTATCACTTTAAAGTATTAATCTCTTCAACCTCTGCTGAGAGACTGTTCCATGCATCTATCACCCTTCCTGTAAATTAGTACTTATTTGCATTACTTTTGAATTTTTTCTCCCTATAAACTTAGATAAACTTAGATCATGACCTTTTGCTATGAAAAAATGGTTCAGTCCTAAGTTATAGTAAATCCCTTATATATTTAAAGGCTTCTATCGTGTAACCCCTCCGTCCTTTCTTCCAAGCTGCACGTATTATGTTCTTTGAGTCTATTCTGGTACCCTGTGTCATGTAGACCCTGTACATTTTGGTGGCTTTTCTTTGAGCTGCTTCCAATTTATAAATGTCCTTCTGGAGACGAGGTCTCCAGAAAAGGAAACAGTACTCCATAGTAACCATTCTGTTTTGATTGCGCAGTATGATACTTTAGCATAATGTGCAGGGAATTAGCATAATTAGTTGGATTTGAGGCCAGTCTCGCTGCGCTATTAGACATGCCCCAGTATGTGGGCTCTGTCTATATTAATAGCAAAGCGCGTGTGATAATACAGACCAGCACATAAATTAGCATAAAGTGCCCCACTCTGCAACCAACAAATACAAGGTTAACTTCTCAAATGCTATTTGTTACAAACGAACGGCTAGCACAACATAGTCAATTTTTAATTCTATTCAAAATTTGCAAAACTTATCTTAAAATGACAGTGAACTTCTTGTATTATAATTTTATATTTATTCTTTATTTATATAGCGCCAAGTTATTCCGCAAGGCTGTACAAGAGGAGACAGATATATGGAGGTAGTAACCCTTTAAGGATTGTCCGCACGCTCGCAGCCGGCTCTTAAGGACCAGGGGCCTTTTTTTTTTTTTTTTTTTTTTTTTTTTTAAACACTCTGTCCAATGCAGGGCTCCCTGAACAGCTTGCAACCGCGTGGGGAGCCCTGAAATCCATGACAGTCCTGGCACGTCATGGGTCCTTATCGTACGTCCAACCCATGACATGCCAGTATGGTCATGAGTCTTTAAGGGGTTAAAACAGTACAAATGGAACATGGGAAAACAAAAGAATCAGGGGGCCCAGCAGTCTGAAGCATGGATGTCCAAGTTCAGTCCTCATGGGCCACCAACAGGCCAGGATGTAAGGATTTCCCTGATTAAGCACAGGTGAGTCAGTCACAATGAATGATCCACTGATTGACTCACCTGTAATTAATCAAGGAAATCCTAAAATCCTCAAGTGACTCCTGCAACATGATCTGCCGGTCAGTAGGTGGGTGGATCATTATCAACCACCCAACGGGGTCATTACAGTGATCTGGATTCCCCAACTTTCCAGCAACCAAGGGGTAAAAAAAAACAAAACACTTCCCTCCCCCATGTGTCAGTAGTTGCACGACGTCCTTTGATGTAGGTGTAAGAAGTAGCATGAGGGGTTGCCTTTGTTTTCGTATTTTAATGAGAATCTTTTCATCTGTTAATCAGCATTAGATCCCCCACTGGCAGATTCACAGCTAGACTGGGTAAATGAGGAGATCTTGGAGCTGCACGGGGGGGTGTACAAGGGACTATGTAACCAGGGATACATGGTCTGTACAAGGGCCTGTACAGGACAGCCTTCATGAACAGCACAGAAAGTGGCACAGTCATGGGCAGCGAAAGGAGCAATGCAGTCAGGAGACTTATCTTGGGTCAGTGTAAGGAGCCGCTCAGTCCATACTATCAGTATAAGGAGCAGGTCAGTCCGTATGGTCAGTGTAAGGAGCCGTGCAGTCCCTAGCGTCCATGTACAGAGAAGAACAGTGCCTAGGGTTAGTGTAAGGAGCCGCACAATCCCTAGGGTCAGTGTAAGGAGCCAAACAGTCCCTAGTGTCTGTGTACAGAGAAGCGCAGTCCCTAGGGTCCGTATAAGGTGCCACACAGTCCCTAGAGTCCATATAAGGAGCCACGCAGTTCACAATATCAGTGTAAGGAGCAGGACAGTCCATACGGTCAGTGTAAGGAGCTGAACAGTTGATAGGGTCAGTGTAAGGCGCTGCACAGTTGGTATGGTCAGTGTAAGGAGCTGAACAGTTGATAGGGTCAGTGTAAGGCGCTGCACAGTTGGTATGGTCAGTGTAAGGAGCTGCACAGTTGGTATGGTCAGTGTAAGGAGCTGCACAGTTGGTATGGTCAATGTAAGGAGCTGCACAGTTGGTATGGTCAGTGTAAGGAGCTGCACAGTTGGTATGGTCAGTGTAAGGAGCTGCACAGTTGGTATGGTCAGTGTAAGGAGCTGCACAGTTGGTATGGTCAGTGTAAGGCGCTGCACAGTTGGTATGGTCAGTGTAAGGCGCTGCACAGTTGGTATGGTCAGTGTAAGGCGCTGCACAGTTGGTATGGTCAGTGTAAGGAGCTGCACAGTTGGTATGGTCAGTGTAAGGAGCTGCACAGTTGGTATGGTCAGTGTAAGGAGCTGCACAGTTGGTATGGTCAGTGTAAGGCGCTGCACAGTTGATAGGGTCAGTGTAAGGCGCTGCACAGTTGGTATGGTCAGTGTAAGGCGCTGCACAGTTGGTATGGTCAGTGTAAGGCGCTGCACAGTTGGTATGGTCAGTGTAAGGAGCTGCACAGTTGGTATGGTCAGTGTAAGGCGCTGCACAGCTGGTATGGTCAGTGTAAGGAGCTGCACAGTTGGTATGGTCAGTGTAAGGAGCTGAACAGTTGATAGGGTCAGTGTAAGGCGCTGCACAGTTGGTATGGTCAGTGTAAGGAGCTGAACAGTTGATAGGGTCAGTGTAAGGCGCTGCACAGTTGGTATGGTCAGTGTAAGGCGCTGCACAGCTGGTATGGTCAGTGTAAGGCGCTGCACAGTTGGTATGGTCAGTGTAAGGCGCTGCACAGTTGGTATGGTCAGTGTAAGGAGCTGCACAGTTGGTATGGTCAGTGTAAGGCTCTGTACAGTTGGTATGGTCAGTGTAAGGAGCTGCACAGTTGGTATGGTCAGTGTAAGGAGCTGCACAGTTGGTATGGTCAGTGTAAGGAGCTGCACAGTTGGTATGGTCAGTGTAAGGAGCTGCACAGTTGGTATGGTCAGTGTAAGGAGCTGCACAGTTGGTATGGTCAGTGTAAGGAGCTGCACAGTTGGTATGGTCAGTGTAAGGAGCTGCACAGTTGGTATGGTCAGTGTAAGGAGCTGCACAGTTGGTATGGTCAGTGTAAGGAGCTGCACAGTTGGTATGGTCAGTGTAAGAAGCTGCACAATTAAAAGGTAACAGTCCAGACCCCATGAAATAAAGTGAGGGATATGCTTTCACCTGGAAGGCAATTCTCTCTCATACAATAAGCCTCCTCCTCTCTCGTGGTATGGCGCTCAGTGCTTTCTGTATATGTGTGCATATTGCCTAGCCCTGTCTTTGGCATGGTCTCAGGTGATGGGAGACAGCTCTGTATTACAGGCAGAACAGCTGGAGGGGAGGTATCTACAGCAGGAAGAGGAGGGGGAGATTAGGTGCTGCTACCCTCATATCAGGAATCAGCTGTGCAGGTCATGACAGACAGACTGGGGAATGAGGAGACAACTCATATGTAATTAATAATAACGTCTACAGCGTAGGCCATGTGTTTGTCACTCTAAAAAGCTCACCATTGCCTCGGAATGAGGGTCTTTTAACCTCTTGTTTGACAAAAATCCCTGCACCACGTTGGTGAAAGAGTGAATGAGGATGATGCTCTAAGACACAAAAAACTATTCCCAATCAATGGGAATTTTTATTTGTACCCTACGGTACAAGTTGCCTTCCCCAAAACTGCTCTACTTTTGCCTTTGTACACATGGTTTAGTGCCCCCGATTCTTCCATGGCATCCTGGGAGCTCAGCGTGAAAAGCTGGGGAACATGTGTAAAGAGACAAAAGTGGATTAATTATGGGGCAACCAAATACACAAACAAACCCCCCCAATCACTTTAAATGTGGATTTTTAACCCCTTGAACGCTGGAGAGGTCTCCGCCCCTTACAAATTCCAGCATTCAAGGTGTTAAAACATAGAAGCTCCAGGTACGTTCGTGATAATTTTGATTTGCCCCCTCTATGGTGCAGTTTGTTCATCCCAAACTGCTTCACTTTTTTGTCTTTATACATTTGGCCAATTCTGTCCTCTTTGGGGGATGTTCCCAGCCTCCTTCCTAAAGCCATTCTGGATCTTAGCCCAGAATAGCTGAAAAGGACACAGGTTAAAGGTCCTTCGCTCTCTAAAGAATGAGCAGGAAGCTGGGTTTGTTGCGTGCATTTCCTGTGCATGCCCTGTTCTACAATACAAAGTGCCTTCATCGGAGAGATCTGCATGCACAATAACTGCCCTGTGCCCAGGCTCCTACAGGCGGGGGAGCTGTTTATCTACATTTAACTATTCCGTTTTTTGGTTACGTCAAAAGTCTGAATGCAATTTACTCAAATGTTTGATGCAGTGTGAGCTAGGCATGAAATGATGGAAAATGAATGCACCCCCCCATGAAGGATTAACAGTCTTTAAAGGGACTCTATCGTCTAAAAACTATTTTGGAGATTGTGATACTGCTTTTGAAATAACATATGTGTTGTATTAAAGAAGAACTATCACCCCAAATAAAGTACCAACCCCAATAATTAGCCATATAGCGATAAGTTTACCAGTAGTCATATTATCCAGCATAATTACTGCTTTAGTCAGAAATACTGCTTCTGCTGAGACTGACGGCCAGGCTTCTTCCTTTAGCGACATCTGCTGCCTGCGCCATCAGTCCATTCTGATACCTTAAGGTACCATACAGCTCCTCCTAGAGGAGACCGGGAGTGACAGCGCATGTGCACAGATGTCTGCGATGTTGCCTGGCCGCCAGTCTCGGCAGAAGTAGGATTTCTCACTAACATGGTAAATATGCTGGATAATATGACTATTGGTAAGCTTATCACTATATGGTTAATTATTTTATTTTTTTTGGGGGGGGGGAGTTGGGATGATAGTTCCCCTTATAACCATTTTTACTTAGTAAACTAGTTTTGGGGGTATTTAGACATGGATTATGCAGGTATTTCCTATCTTAGCCCTACATTACCTCCACACTCACTGCTACAATCACCTTAGTACTAAGGAAAGCAGGCAATGCACACTGAGCAGTGTTAGTCAATGTGAAAGGTAATGCAGGGCTGGGACAGAACTACCTGCACGGCATGCTTTTATCAGCATAATCTATACATCTTAATAGCTGCTAAAATGGCTAATACAACATATAGTGATTCTGAAATCATTTTCAAAAGCATTAAAGTTGTTTTTAAGTGACAGGGTCCCTTGAATTAGTGGGGTTATGCTACACCCATTATGAAAGAGAAAATACCAACTCTTCACACTGTTAAGCTCTCTGACATCCAAGTCATTCTTCAATACGCCTTCTTCTTCGGCACCCTTTTGCATTTCTGCTCATCTCCCACTACACCCCTTCCAATCACCTACATTATTCAAGAGTTCTTTCTGTCCCCTCCGTACACAACCCAAGCCATCACTCTGCTGCAATCATTTTCATTGGCTGCCAGTCGGCTTTGGAATGCCCTCCCTATCATTCGCCAATCATCTACAAATTACTTTCAAGCATCTCCTAAAAACCCACCTATTCAAGGAGGCATCTCAGTAACAATATTCCCCTTGTTCACACTAATAGTCACATATTTCCCTTACAAAAACCTTGTACTTCCACTTATGATCCTCCTCCTACCGTCTCTGTATGTTGTCATGATTACTAATCAGACTGTAAGCTCTTCAGGACAGGGTCCCTTTCCCAATATATGACTCCATTTGCTGCACTTTTCCCCCTGCTCATAAAGCAATGATCACACTGCAGTCTGATGCTCTTACATGCATACATATGTACACCCAAGGAGTTAAAACAGCACTTGATAAAAAAAAAATATATACATATACACACACACATACTGCAGTGACCGATAGATTCACGTTTGTTGAGGTCATCTTTATTTAATGAGAACAATTTATGTTATTACAGGACTTAAATTCAAAAGTTATACCACATCAGACTTGTTCTAGTTACATTTAACTTCAATTTTCTATAATAGTCAACAGGTAGTGCCGTTTATATTTCTATGATGAGTCTTAGTGACTCAAGTTTATTATTTAAAAAATTGCCTTTCGAACACTAGTTGGCACTGTTGCCAACAATCTGATTAAAAAAAAATGTGAATTATAATAACCTTTTGTTTAACTATCGGTCCCGAGAACAGTCTACAAAGTGTGCTTACAAACCAGGCACATTTCGTAGACCTTTCCAATTAAATATTTATGTTTAGATTGCTAGATTTCGGCTCTGCTGAAGAGCCTCCATCTGGTCAAATGACCAGATTCTTCAACTGTCAGCTAGAGCGCTGACTTCATTCAAACAGCCAAGAAGAGGTAACTTTAGCGTGGTATATCTCTCACACCATAAAGATTTGAGAGATTAGACTTACATCATTATTAATATTTTTTAATGTCTACAATATTAAATACACATAAAATTAAGCATTGCTATCCCTTTAAGGACAGCTTTGATGTATGCCTAAGCAACTGCACACGTGACCTGTTAAGTGTACAGGTGCATCGAGTAGGGGTCTGAGAGAGACCGCTCCGATCCCGGGGCAGTCAATTTCAGACTCCGTTTGTACTTACAACGATCTTGCTGGCAGCTAAAAGGTTAATATTCAAGAACATCTGAGTGTGGTTAACCTGGGACTAGGAAAGCAGACACACAGGTCTATTTATAGGCAAGAGATCAGTGATCTGCTCCCTGGTATTTATAGAGCCAGTGATGGACAGACAGTGTAATGTGCATTTACATGCGGTTTAACACAGGGATCAGGAAAATGCAAATATACACAATGATCCCTGTATGTTTGTCATCAGACACATAAACAACGATAGAAAAAGGAGAACAGAAGCCTCGCGTGGGGCCATATTCAGTAGCTGAAGAGGAAAAATTCTGTAGCAAACCAACTGCAATAATAATTCACAAAGTTCTCATGGATTTAAATTGGACATTTTAATCCCTTGAATGTTAGATAAATTGGTGCAATGTGTTGGATCCCTCTCTATAATTCAAGGGGTTAAAAACTCCTTTGTTTGTCCTTCTCCCAGAGTTGCTCCTCTGCTGAATATGACCCACAGAGCTGAAAAACTCTCCACTGGCACCAAAGCCTAGGAAGCCCTTCTCAAAGAGAACAGATTAAAGGTCACTCACATCACTCAACACGATCATACACATACCATTAAAAATTCATTTCTTTGCCCTGTGTAAACACATACGCACACACAATGCACAGCTGTAGGTAAAAAACTAGCGAATGGTGCCCGTTCGATTGGGTGCTCTATGCGCAACGGAGACTCGCTGCAGAGGAGAGTTTCGCTGCAACTATTTTCACAGGAGCGGCCTTGGTTTCCCTGCCCAACTACTGTAAAATGTATCAACTATGAATCTGGCTGCAGCTTCTCCCCCGTCCACTCCTGTGAAAATCAATGGCCCCGATTCCCTGTATGCGCACCAATCTCCACCCCCTGCCTCCCCAAAGCAGTGCGGACAGCAAACCAGAAACCACATCCTATATAATAATTTGCTAAATGTGTGTTTGTCAGAAGCCGTTATGCTCAGTAGAGACGGCTGCTGGTGCTGCAGTCATGCACGCTACAGACTGCCTGTGCTGTGGGCTGATAATGGAGCAGTGTTCCGAATTCAGACCGTAGTCCTCTCTGCGCACCTTCGACTACGGTCTGAATTCAGAGCTCCCTGCTCCGTATCAGCCACGGAGCGAGCAGTCTCTACTGTGCATGACTGCACCGTGGCCACTGCTGAGTGGCACTGTGGCCCGTGTACATGGGCTCTTCAACTAGTATTTTTATATTAGATAACAATGATACCTCTCTGTCACTCATATGCACACATCTAAAGAAGCAATTGTAGAGCAAACCAACTGCCCCGCTGGAGAACAAAAAAAAATGTTTCCAGTTAATTTAAGTGGGACTTTTAAGACCTTAAATGTAAACTTTTTTTCCTCACATGAGCATCATCAGCAACAGCAAAAGAAAAAAGAACCCACAATATGTGAATCATTGTGTCCTATGGGTCATTTTATACATACAACATGTGCTGCAGTTGCCTCATACAGATACAGTGTGCTGCGCGATAACAGATACACAGATTTGCCGAAAGGATTTTAATGGAACCACATAGGTGTCTCAGGAAGCTGCACTTTCCGTGCAGTGTTATCACTGGCGTCTATACTGAGTGAACGGCATGCTGGAAAATCCCAGCTCCACTGTAGCACCAAAACGCACAAACATTTCCAGTTATACAGTCACGGCCGGTGCGGAAGCCGTTCCGTTTCAAATTAAAATGCATTTAGCCTTTTAACCCCTTGCATACCAGAGAGGTCTCCAAAGAATTGCTTCCTTGTAAGTTGGAGACCACTCTAAAATTCAACGAGTTAATATCCCCATTTAAATTGATGAGAATTTGGGATATTTAATCCCTTAAGGACCAGCGGTCCCAGGGTGTGTGGTCCTTTAAGGATCAGATAGGGAAAGTTCAACGTGCTGCCCCATGTGACTGATCACGTACGTCGGCACGCCAAACGAAGGACTGAAAGAGATCATTCCGGTCTTGGAGCGATCAACTTCAGTCCCCGGTAAAAGTACGTGATGTACCAGGACAGTCACTTGTCCTTAAGTGCTGGACCAGAGTGACGGTCCGGGTACGTCAATGGTCCTTAAGAGGTTAACTTGTTCTCTACGGAGCAGATGGTTTATCCCAGAACTGCTCCGCTTTTCTTTAGTACAGAAAATATTTAACAGTCAGAATAGCAGAGTGCTGCTGAATGTATCGAAGGGCTTAAAGTGTTAGTAACGTCTATAAAAAAGTTTTTTTGCATTTAGAAGCACTTAAAAAGCTGATCTAAATGCAAAAAACGGTATCTCTCAAACCGCTATGGTTTAAGAGATACGGGCGTTTAAAGTTTGATTTCTCCTACTGACAGCTGTAAAGCTGTCAGCAGGAGATTTGTGTCGGTCGACACGGAGGCGCTTGAGAAGTGCCGAGATCTCGTTACTTACAAGGAATCCCTTCATTGGAATGGTCTAAAACGTATGCTTGAACACCAGGCACACGTTTTAGACCATTCCAATGAAGGGATTCCTTGTAAGTAACGAGATCTCGGCACTTCTCAAGCGCCTCCATGTCGACCGACACAAATCTCCTGCTGACAGCTTTACAGCTGTCAGTAGGAAACAGCGAACGTTAAACGCCCGTATCTCTTAAACCATAGCGGTTTGAGAGATACGTTTTTTTGCATTTAGATCAGCTTTTTAAGCTCTTCTAAATGCAAAAAACTTTTTTTAGACATTACTAACACTTTAAGTGCTGATTTAATTGCAAATATAGTCAAAGGGCTATTTTTGCATCTTTGTATTTTGAAACGGCAGTGAGAAAAAATCTCGTAGAGTAGAGAGTGATCAGAATTCCTGTAAATGAAGGAATCACTTTAGGGAGGAAGGCTGTCTCCATGTTAACATCCTCATGGAACGATCACATTGGCTAATACGGAATTCGCCAAGACACAAGCACTAGCTGGTGAAAGCGTCACAGATCACCTTATTCATAAAGCTAGAGGTGCAGTTCTGAAATAAACTAACTGCACCATAGGAGGGAGTGAAAACCCCCATTTTTTAAACCCTTTGAGTGCCACAGGGGTGTGCAATGCATTGCGCAGCAATCTGGCAAGCATAGGGTTAAATATGTCTTTTAGCCAACTGTATGATAGAGTGGTCTCTAAGGCACTGCTTTAAAAAAACAACTACAGTGGTATCGAAAGACCTTTCAAAATCACTTACGTACTAAATTATCCAATTTTTATTAGGAAGTTAGTTTGAGATCTTTAGATTTCTAGATTATAGTAATTAAGGAATTGCTAGGATGGTGTTTCCTGTTTAAAGGGATAGTAATGTTTCAAAATAAAAGTAGGTCCAATTAATCTTCATAGTATGTGAGCCGTGGAGAGTGTTATTTCAATACTGTTTTAGTTCAGTATTAATTGAATGATAAAGTATCCCCCTCCCACCCCTTTTACTGATGTAACACTGCTCACCTCTGAACAGAAAGATGGTGTCCAGATGGATCTCACAGAGAGACAATCTTAAATTAGCATGAGGGACAAAACCTGAAAAACCTGTCAAGGGGGGCAGGGTTTCTCTTATACTCACAGTAAGAAGATTGTCCCTTGCTGTGAGCTGTCTGGTCTGTGGACAAGATTCCACATCTGAGGGGAGGCGGCTTACACTAGGTAAAAGGGGCGGGAGAGGTATACTTTATCATTCAATTACTCTTGAACTACAACTCTGATAGTATTGAAATAATGCTCTCCATGGGCCAAATACTATGAAGATTAATTGGAGCTGCTTTTATTTTGAAACATTACTATCCCTTTAACCCTACGTTACCTCCCCCACTCACGGACACATAATTATTTCTGCGCTAGGGGAGGAATCCAACATAGTGAAAGTGAGAACTACCACACATTTTTGATATCATCCAAAGGGCCCCCTGCAACAATTCCATTGCTTGACTTGTAAACTTGCCTTTCTCCTACGATGTACCATGGATCTGGAAGCAGAAGGGGTGTGCATAATGGCTAGGCCACATAAGCACATGCTAATTATTATTGGTTGATGCCCACGTGGGTGGGCCATCGGAGGCAAAGGTCGCTCTTTGAAGGGTCTGCTGGTGGACCTGTTTGTGTAACCCATGTAAAAGGGCCATAGCAATAAGTTTCATACAGGTAATAAAATCCAGCCCTTGGCCTAAATCAGTGGTTCTCAACTTCTGCCCTCAGGACCCACTAACAGGCCAGGACTTAGGGATTTCTCTGCTAGAGCACAGGTGTGGTGATCAGAGGCTCATTCACATTGATTAACTCACCTGTGCTCTAACAAGGAAATCATGTGATCAGAGGCTCATTCACATTGATTAACTCACCTGTGCACTAACAAGGAAATCATGTGATCAGAGGCTCATTCACATTGATTAACTCACCTGTGCTCTAACAAGGAAATCATCAAGTCCTGGCCTGTTAGTGGGTCCTGAGGAGAGGAGTAGAGAACCACTGGCCTAAATGCTTATAAAATTCAATGTGGTGGGAAGAACAGCAGCGGATTTGTAGAAGCTCAACAATTAAGTGATTAAGCTTTCTGGCCCTCCAGGCATTCAAGATGAACTATACCCTAGGACAGTGGGTCTCAAGTGCAGTCGTTAGGACACATAAACAAGGTTTTCAGATAATCCCTACTTGAGCACAGGTAGATTAATCACAATCAGTGAGATCCTGATTACATACCCAAGATCAAGCAGGGATGTCTTTAAAACATTCAATGTGGTTGTGCCCCTAAAATTGGCATTGAGAATCGCTGCCCTAGGCCTAAGTGGATCTTACTTTATTCCACAGACAGACCCCCCCTAGGTAGGTGTCCTTCTACAACCATCAGAAAAATCTATTTATGTATTTTTGCATTATATCTGCAGTCTCTTTAAATTGTGATCTCCGTTCAAACCTGTCGCTGGGACATATCTTCCAACAAGCATGGGCTTTGGTGGTACGGAATGGTTTATATGGGTCAAATGTCTTTTTCAGATTATAAAATGAAACCGTACACTAAAGCAGAGATCAAATCCAAAAAATAAAGTCTATACATTTACCTCGCTGATGTATGAAGGACAACAACCCCTGGTAAGTCCTTCTGTTAAATGAAACCTTTGCATGTCAGAGGGGCATTGCGCACCCCTCTGGCACTCAAAGGGTTAAGAGACACTTATGCCTGGATGGGGGGAGGAAGGTACAAATCAGATTCTGCATTAAATATGAGCAGGAATTTTTTTTTTTTTTTTTTTTTTTAGTGCTGCTACTACCCAACTCCTATATACCATTCAATTTACATTAAAAAAATGTTTTGTTTGTGTTTCTTTCACCAAAAGAGGGCGGTGGGTCAGTGTATGTGCATTACAGCATTACGGGAGGTGGCGTTCCTCCGTGCCACATTTCCTTCCACTTACAAACAAAGCTCAGAGGAAATGTATGTAAAATACTTCCAGTTTTTAACCCATGAAATAGAGGGGCATCCCAGCCACTCTCGCTCTAGTCTTAATCCTTTACATTCCAGAGGTATAAGCAACACATTACAAAAGAAATGCATTGCACAACCCACTGGCACTCAGAAGGTTAACCTTTTGAATGCCAGAGGTATCCAATGCTTTGGATACCTCTCTGGCACTTAATGGGTTAATGCTGGTGGAGTGTATGTGTGCTGGTATAAACTTAAGAGTTTTAACATACACATGCGTTGCACACCCCTCTGGTGCTTAACCCTTTGAGTGCCAGAGGGGTACGCAACACATGCACTCAAAAGGTTAACTCTGAGTACCCGACGGATGAGCAATGCATTGCACTCCCCTCTGGCACTCAAAGCGTTAAAGGGTTAAATGAGAGGAATGTGAAAATCTCTGGGTTTTCCAGTCAGATGTTCGCCTGTGCAAAAGGGTTAAAATCTTTATGGGGGAAATGTGCAGCACTTGGAGAAAGCACATTATAGGCTGGAAATTCTACTCCCGTGTTTCCCAAAATAGGGAACAAGTGAATGTTCCAAACTGTGACTGCGATGGGGCTTATCTTGGCATCATAGGAATATGTAAACACATATATAAATACAGACGCATCCGAGTATGATGGTTTCTATAGATTGTAAACTCTAGCGAGCATGGCCCTCTAAATAATAAATATCCTTGTATCTAGGTGAACTGCTAGGTACTGGCTGAAGGGGCTAATGTCCCGGTTCTTGTTGCCAGTTTGAGGCATGTAATGGTACTAAACTCGCTACTTGTAATGCAATAATATAATGCAATAGGTTGGACCAAGCTCAGGGTCTTTATAGAACCTAGCAACTCTGTCTATTGTATTCCACTACCATCTTGTAAACCTATTGTACACCACGGAATCTGCTGGCACCTTTATAAATAAACAATAATAATAATGTAGATGAGAGGTGGGCAACTTGTGGCTCTCTATCTGTTGTGAATTGTAGTCCAAGAGCTAGAGAGCCACAGGTTATTCATCCCTGACCTAGATTTATACAAAACACACACACACACACACACACACACACACACACACACACAAACATAATTATTTATAGTGGAATTACATATTTAAGCATGTCTGTCTCTCATCCAAGTTTAACCCTTTGCAAACAGCTTGCTGAGTGTGTTATTTTATTTACTATAAATATTTTGCCACCCACTAAGATACAAGAAGTTCACCCATACAGTGATGGAAATCTACAGAACATCGCTCTAAACAGACAAAAGGAGTTTAACCCCCTACCCTCACACAAAACGGACCCCCCCCCCCTCCCCCATACCCAAACAGAGAAATAAAAGTCTGTGACCTGATCTGTCGTACAAGAAGATCCTGGCTGAGACAGGCTGGGGGCACTCCACTGCAAGAGGAGACGCAGAGCAGGAACTTTAAGGAAGCGTGCCTGTGTGTGTCTGAGAGCTGTGCCTGTGTGACTGAGCTTGTTGGTGTGAGAACAAGAGGTGTTTGAGCCTATCAGTGTGATAATGAGCTGTGTTTGTGCCAGTAATAAATGTTTGTACCTCTTGCTTTAAGAATGAGAGGGGTGCGAGGGTCTGTCAGAGTCCTAATCTGAGTGGTGTGAGGGACTGTCAGTCTGCTATTGAGAAGTATACAAGGCTCTATCAATGTGCACAGCGTTGTGAGGAATAAGTGTATGTGTTTGCATGTGTGTGTCAGTCAGAGGCAGAATGAGGTGTGTGTGTGTGTGTGTGTGTATATCAGAGAAAGAATGAGAAGTGTGTATATGTGTTTGTATATATATCAGTCAGAGGGAGAATGAGAAGTGTGTGTGTGTGTGTGTCACTCAGAGAGAGAGAGCGCATGTAGGAGTGTTGAAAGCATTAATGTGTGTGTCTGTCGGTTGTTGAATGACAAATGTGTGCAAGTCTGTCACTGTGTCAGTATCTAAATAGCACTCTTAGTATACAATGAGTCGACTGTCTGTATGAGTGAAAGAGACTAGCAGGCATGGGTGAGCAAAACAGTGCGAGATGTGTGATAATAAACATGTGATGGGAGTGTGTCAGTGTGAGAATGAGGGGTGTGTGTTCACCTAAATGAAAGAATGGCATTCTCTGTGCAAGTGAATAATTGAATTATGTGAATGAGAGGTGCGTGTATGTTAATTACAGCGTGCGAATGAAAGGTTTACAAGTGACTACAGGAATCATGATGGAGTTCGTCAGTTTGCAATTGAGGTGAGTGTGTGTGCGCGTGCGTCAGTCAGATTGAAGTGTAAAGATGTATGAACCTGTCAGTGTGAGTTTGAAAGCGTGTCCGTCAATGTGAGGATGACAGATGCGTCAGCCATTCATTCTGAGAATTCAGTCTGTCTGTGTTTGTAATGGAGTTGTGTGTGAAAGCATGTCAGTGTGTGGTAATGGGACTTGTGCGAACCTGTCACTTTGGAAATGGGAGCTGTGCATGATGCAGTCAGTGTGAGGATGGGAGTTGTCTGTGTGTGCACACGAGTGCCAGTGTATGTTTTAGAAAGAAAGGCAGGCACACTTTGTAGACCGGTCTCATGAAGAATCTCTTTGTATGACATGCTATTTCGGCTCTGCAGATGAGCCATCCTGCCCCGGGACCAGAATCTGAGTTTGTCAGCTACAGCGCTGACATGGATAAAAGGGGCGGGAGGGGGAAACTTTACAAAGCTATTACACTAAAACTGTACAAGTTATGAAAAAAAGACTTAGATCATTTGATTTATTTTTCTTTTAAGAAGAACTATATTAAAGCATGTCTAAAGAAAGTATTACTTTCCCTTTAAGTTTGTATGCAAGCTAACAATGAGTGTGTTTCAGAAAGCTAACGATATGCTTCTGTCATAAGTCCATTTCAAATATCAGAACGAATACAGCATGTTTAATAATCAGAAAAACGCAGTATTTGTAAGAGAGAGAGCACAAGGGTGTAACAGTTAACCCTTTGAGTGCTAGAGGTGTATGCAAATGTGTGTACACGTATTGGAGTTAATACAGAGTGTATCAGTATATATTTATGGGACAGCTTATCAGTTGGGGCACTTTAACAAGGAAACTGCCTGTACTATAAAGGTGAAGAACGACTTGGGAGGAAGCCCATTGGGAATCTGTAACTGTGTAACTAGGTATGTAGGTGAGCCAAACATTGTATATGCAAGTTGTAATCTTTCCCTGAGTCTATGTGTGAGAAGGTTGTGTGTGAGTGAGAGAGAGTGTGAGTGTGTGTGAGTGACAGTGTGTGAGTGACAGTGTGAGAGTGTGTGTGTTGTGAGAGTGTGTGTGTTGTGAGAGAGTGTGTGTGTTGTGAGAGTGTGTGTGTGTTGTGAGAGTGTGTGTGTGTGTGCGCGTGTGAGCCCTAGTTTGTATTTTGGGATTGTGAGGTTCCCTGCTACCCAACCGCACCCCCAGCATAGACATAAAACCTCAGTGGCAAAACACAGTACTTCAAAAAGCAAAGTGAGAGAAAATAGCCTGGAGAGAGGGGTGAGAGTAAAGAGAAGTTGAGAGAACATAAAAGAGAGAGAAGAGAATAGAGATAAACAGGTGAGAAAAAGGAAGAAGTAAAGATGAATGAATTGAATTTAGGAGTTCATAAAGTGCAATTAATCCCTTGGATGCTACACAGGTGTCCAACACAACCCTTTGAGTGACAGGGGTATCCAACGCATTATAACGCAATGTGTTGTATACCCCTCTGGCACTCAAAGTGCTAAAAAAAAAAAAAAAAAAAAGTGATAGGTGGTAGGAAGGTGAAGAATCTGTCATGGTCGAATGATAAAAAGATAACACAGAATTGTGGTGCCACTCATTCAAGGCTGCCCCCAAAGTGCACTGCACGTAGACCCTGCCACAACCCACCCTACACACATCCTGCAGCCCCCACACTCACACAGAATGTCTGTACATACACAGACTGAAACAGCCAATGGGATGAGTCAGATGCTATAGTGACTAGTAAGAGCGCGAGGAGAACAAACCCACAGCTACAGAAGTGGTCCTGGGGACCTTTCACAGAACCTCACACACAGAACCAGGCACAACACCCTCCCACAGAACTGAGACGATATGTAAGAACAGTGAGTCACAAAGAGCCTGATGTACTAAGAACTGGAGTATTTCTACAGCAAACCAACTACAAAAGGGATATGAAAATTCCCACTGATCTAAAAGGTGCTTTTAACCCATAATTGTTAGAGATGTGTCAATTGTATTGCGGAGCAATGTTTTGGAGAGGTCATCAGCATTATAGAGGGTTAAACTCCCTTTTTAAATCAATGGGAATTTTGTTTGTCCCAGAATTGCACCTCCCCTTTAGCTTGCCGATAATGCGCTGGTGGGGTTCTCTGTAATTCACAGAGTTAAATCCCTATTTAAAAATGAACAAAACACTTTTTTTTTTATTTATGAAAACATATAGAAGTCTTTTGCTGTTATGAAAAAGAGTATCCCCATTGACGGACATTCGCATTCAAAAGTTATAGCTCAAATTATAAACTGCAGTTTTCTATTCTATTCACCGGGTGGTGCTGCGCCTATTACTTACTATGGTGTGCAACCACACAAAGATTCTGCTCAAACTCAGAGAAAAACACAGTGTGTGACACCTCTGATGTAGGTAAAAGGTGGGACAGCCTTAGCCATTGAAAAAGCAGGAGACGGGAAGAGTAAAAGTGATACCTTTATTGGCTGAGTAGCTTTAGAGTGCAAGCTTTTAAGACAGCAAGCCTGATGAAAAGGACTAAGTTGTCTTGAAAGCTCCCACTCTAAAGCTACTCAGCCAATGAAGGTATCTCTTATACTCCACCAGTCTCCAGCTCTGTGATGGAAAGTCAGGATAATTACTCTGTGAAGGGAACAACCCAGCAATAGTCACACTGACAAACATAACATAGAGCGGCCTATCCATGAGGTTTCACAAGCTCTGTACACTATGAAGAAGTAATACATTGGTCCACTAATATACATCACTAATTACAGCTAAATTGCTTTTATCTGGGTGCGATATGGCCATCTGTACTTGATAAGTGAGAGACAGCAATGAGCAAGAGAGTGTAATGAGGGGCAGACATAACCAAAAGAGAGAGATAAAGGTAACAATAAGGGGTGGGGTGGGGGGGACAGGAGGAGCAGAGAGGGAGATAGCAGAGGAGAAGAGAGGGAGAGAGGTAACGATGAGAGAGAGGCAGGCGAGAGGAGCGGAGTGGGACATAAAAATGGAGAAAGAAAGAGGTAACAATGACACAGAGAGTGAGAGATGGGGAGGAAGAGCAATAGGAAGGAGAGATAGAAATGAGAGGAGGAGGAAAAGATAGTCAAACAGAACAGAATTGCATCCTAGACAATGTACCTAGCTGCCCTTAGCCCGACCTATGGTCACAGCTCTACTCCTAACATAACCACATCTAGCCCCCACCCCCATCTATGATCTAGCACAGAAAATAAATGTAACTTATGATAAAGACAAAAGGAAAGTAATGAAGTCAGTACAGAGGTGTATACTGTAAATATACTGGCTACATTAGCATATAAACAGAATATTGCAAAACTATATAAACATATTACACCAGCAGAGCTAACCATGCCAACTACTTTGTTCAGAGGGTATGAAAAGCCAAACCGAAGAATCCACCACACATTCAGGCACTCTAGATAGGACATGGGCAAGCTAAGGCCCTACATCAGTGGAGAACCACAATTCCCATCATCCCCAGCCAGCCACTGGCTGGTTGGAGATGATGGAAGTTATAGTCCTCCACAGCCGGAAAGCCTTAGGTTGCCCATACCTATTCTAGGCAGCGGTCTACTCTGCCAAATGGGACATTTGGCCCTGACTAGCTTGGATCAAACAATACCGAGACACATATCGTACACAGAGCGGGACAGCACACAGAAAAAGAGTACAGTGAGACCAACTAACCAGGGAGGGAGAGACCACAACTAAATAATCCTGGACTAAAAGGAGTACTACACCTTTAATGATACAGAGACCATTTAAAACCCACAAGGGAAACAGACACACGATAAACAGGGCCCAATGGGTGCCACCTGGAGGTTACCGAAGGTACTCTACTATCGACCTTGGGGCACTGAAAATGAGGCATACTGGTAGGGGTAATAGAGTCTGTCAACAAATAATGTTGTCCACCTCTGTGGATATGACATCCATTGCTAATTAAAATCAATTTTGAGAGCTAATCCACAGAAAATTGATTCATCAGGACTTTCTGGGATTTTCTGCCCATATTAAAGGTGCAATAAACCTTTATTACAAGGCGGAGTGAGCGCTTGATGGAGATGGACGCATGCTACGGTAGCTCCTGCTCCGCGAGCACGAAATTGCTAGCAAACTTTATAAAACACTTCCGACACGATGGTTAAATCATCAAAAAAGACATCTAAGACCCCTGGCACGTCAAAAGAAGCCAGAGCGGGGTCACAACCTATGAACAACTACTTTACTCCTCTCCAAGCAGGATCAATAGCGCAGATACACCCTCCGGTGAGCCACTCACCTTGTTCTTCGGATGGCGAAATCGAGGATGAGAGTACTCCGCATTCGGCCGGCCTTACTCATATCAGCCAAGGAGTAGTCACTAAGGTGGACTTTGCGGCCTTCACCCTTCAAATAAAAAAGGATCTGGCGTCGGTGGTGTATCACATTCGTTCAGCGGTCCGAGAAGAACTATGTAAGATTAGGGAGGACCTCAAGCAAAAAGGTACCAGACTGCGAATGCTGGAACAGGACCAGGCCTCATTACATTCCTCCTTTCAGGCCCTGGGTGATAAATTTGTGGCGCAAAGTAGGCTGACTTACCAATTCGCCCAACACTTAATTGACCTCGAGAATCACAGGAGGCGGAACAATTTGAGAATCAGAGTCCTGCCCGAGCTCGAGGGAGCCGAAGACACCCGCCAACAGGAGATTGAACTTTTTAATTTTGTTCTAAATAGAGATCCTTCAGCGACCATGGTGTTGGATCGGGCTCATAGAGCTTTACACCCCAAGGACCTATCAGGAGGATTCCTTAGGGACATAATTTGCTGTATCCACTCTTATGGCCTGAAGGAAGACATACTGCGAGCGTCAAGGCAGCGCCGTACCATTGATTATAAGGGTTCGATCGTCCAGATATTCCCTGATGTCGAATGGGCAACACTACAGATGAGAAAATTGTTAAAACCCCTAACTGCCCTACGCTGGGGAGCGGAGATCCCGTATCGATGGGGCTTTCCCCTGATGCTCTCGTTGCGCCCAGATAATAACACCTTCGTGGTCAAGCATCCAGGTGATGTCCCTGCTCTCTGTGCTACCCTCCGGCTGAAGACTCCAGTCTTGACAGATTGGCAGGCGTTTGTGGATGGTGACTCACCATTACAGTTTCTGGCTCTTCAAAACCCACCTTGGGTACGCAGACCCAAACATCGGAGGGGCCGTAGATCTCACCGACCCAATCCAGCCCGGGAGGAGAATGGAGGCCGGGTGAACCCAGAAATCTGGGATCGACTATGGGACTGTTTCCTGGTTGTTGGACCTAGACTTCCCTGGATACCTTTGTTATTATGCTGCTGGACTCCATACCTGTTCACGGACACAGGAGACGAGAAGACCATCGGTCTCATGAGCTGATCTGCTTTGTTGCCTCTCAACAAACAGCCTATTTGGAGACGGTCTCCTCCCCTAGTCTTCTGCTATCTACTCATGGCCTGCGGCCCACCCTTGATGGAACACTCGGACCTTTTATTAGTCCCTCCATCCTTATACCTTACTGGGGGTCTGGTGATGGCCAACCTAGGTGACTCTTACCTGTAGCGCCGTGTTGGGTGCTGCTCATGTAAATACGTGTATATATATATATATATATTTATTATGATTGCATGGGATCTTCATTCATAGCCCGCTCTGGCCACTGCCCACCCGGGCGGCTCTCCCGGCTGACTCTTAGCCACTTTCATTTATGGGTATCACCCTGCCTTTGGCTCCAATGTATATAAGGGGTTGGATGTTTAGTTTTCAGCGCTTCGCTTGTTCCTCCCCGGGGTTACCTGGGTGATTTCCCCGTCTACCCCTCCAGCCCCCCCACTCTCCTTGTCACCTGCTCCTACTGGTGCTGTGGTATGGTGCTGAGTTAGCCCCCACTCCTGTCTATTGGGTGGATCGAGAGGGTTTGAGACCCGGGGACACTTATCACCAGCTGGATGTCAGGGGCGGAGTTGGCGATCCCGGGATGAGACAGTCTCTTTTCCGGGCCTGTGGCCCCTATTCCCTGGTCGTGACCTAGCCTGGGTCCTGGTTTGGTTGGGATGAGGGGGTGATGGTACTTGTTGCTTGGGTGCCGGGGTTACTCATTGGGTCCTCCCTCTTCCCTTCTCTCCCCGCCCGGGGCATTACTCGGGACACATACATACTCGCCCCCGCGTCTTGAATGCCCTTAGCTGCCACTACCAGTGGGGTTCCAGGTGGTCTATTCATATGATATTGTGACTGCTAATTATAATGTTCATAATAATAATGCCGAATAAGTTTACATTGTTGTTAATGTTAATTATGCTTGCTCTTTGCTTGGAAAATGTAATACACTGTGTGCTCGCGGAGAGGAGACGTTAGAGAGCCTTCCTTCCTGTGCTTCTATGTCTTCATGCCTACGTTCCCTAAACGCACTAGTGTCATTGTGCCTCAGGTCATGCATACATTGACCACGTCTTTGGAGGTAGCGCATCTCCTAGACATACTTGCGGAACAGGGTCTATCCCTGCTATGATCTCTTTTATTACCTCTGTCAGGTAATTGGTTGTGTCTTTACCTCTTAACTTTTGTTCCCCTACTCACACTACTTCACTCTTCTGTCCCTTCTTCTCTCCCCCTGCCCTGCCGATACCCTCCCTTTACTCCCGTCAGAGTGCCCTCCTTTGTGAATGTCGGCCTCGATTGGAGCTTTGATTTATTTGTGTCAGTATTCGGGCAGGTCCACTTGTTCCTCTTGTGTCTAACACTGAGATGGGTGATTTTCTTCTCCAAGTAGTTTCAATCAATGCCAAGGGGCTGAGTGTTCCAGTGAAAAGGTCTAGATTGTTTTGTGAGTTGAGGTGTGGTGGGGCTGACATTGGAATGGTGCAGGAGACTCATTTCCGCTGGGATCGGGCCCCTGCCTGCTCCAATCCCTTCTTCCCAACAGCTTATTACTCCCATTCCCCCTTTCAAAAAACTAAGGGAGTGGTCAAATTTCTGGCCAGATCTTTACCACTGGTTGTCTCTGATACTTGTTTCGGACCATGATGGTAGGGCTCTTTTCATAAAAGGATCACTTGGTCTGGAACGAATCACTATAGCCAACATCTATTCTTCGAACAAGGATCAACATTTATTTCTGTGCTCTGTACTGCGTGACTTAAGAGTCCTTCGCGGAGGGTACAGTGATACTGGGTGGCAATATTAACTTGACCTTGAATCCGCTTATGGATTCTTCAACGGGGGCATCCACAGTCCGCTACAACAAAATTAAGAAGGTGAAAGCAGCTTTACACCACACCCAATTGACTGATGTCTGGAGGATTCACCACCCGATCACTAAAGATTACACATTCTTCTCTCCCCCACACACTAAATACTATAGGATAGATTGTCTCTTCCTGTCACACAAGCATTTACACTTAGTTCAATCCATTAAGATTGGCAATATAACTTGGAGTGATCACGCCCCTGTGTCTATACGTATCTTGATCTCATTCCTTCCGTGTCGCCAGGCTTCCTGGCGGCTGAACGAGACATTATTGAAAGATCCTTCAGCCTGTGCTACGTTGCGGAGGAACAATCTTGTGTGAGCATAAGAAAAAAACTGCCCACCGCTCCCTTACACGGATAGGCACAATACTGTCCCGCATTGCGATTTGTCCGGTCAAGCGCCCTGTTTTCAGATCTGAGAGAAGTCAGTGTAATGTAGGGAAAAGTGGCGGGATGAGGAAAATTTTAAAGAAAATTACACAAACACTACAATGTTATGGACACTTACAAAGGTACATCTCATTATAAAAATGTATAATGAATAATCAACCTTAACTTCATATGCACACATTACTATCTCTTTAAAGTGATAGTAATGTCACCATTACATTGAAGCTCAGATTCTTCTTTAAGATTTTTATAACACGTAGCGCTATGTTAAATTACTTACAGTTCTGTAGTTCAAGAGATATTCAAGCCGAAAGGATCCCTCTCCCTGCCCTTCTGGCCTCCTCCCCTTACAGCTGCAATCCGTTTGTGGAACCGGACGGATGCAATGAGAGACAACCTTCACACAGTAAGTATAAGGAAAACCTTGCCCACCGTGACGAAGGAGGGCAGGATTTTCCTTTTGGTTATTGAAGATTGTCCCTCGCCACTCTCCATCTGGGCCACGCTTCCAGGCAGTGTGACGCAGGGATAGGGGTGGGAGGGGGATTCTTTCAGCTTGAATATCTTTTGAACTACAGAACTGTGAGTAATTAAACATAGTGCTAGGCATTATAAAAAGCTTAAAGAAGAATCGTAGCTGCAATTTAATAGAGACATTACTATCCCTTTAACAGTGCCCTCTAGCAGTCAGATTATTTTGCATTATATGGGAGAGCTGAGTCACCGACAGGTTTTCATAGCATGTGACAGAAACTGGTTAATCACTTCCTGTCAGTATGAACTCCCAGGAAGTAATCACGTGGTCACTAACTTAGTGACAATTTTGACTAAACAGCTGAAAGCAGTGGGTGCGCTCTTGTTTTTTTTTTTTTCTTCATCAGGAAAAGCCCTAGAACATATAGGTTTTCAGTATAAAAATAAATAGTCGTAGTGCTTCTATAACCCTTTGGGTGCCAGAGGGGCATGCAATGCATTGCAAAGCAATGTGTTGTGCACCCTTCTGGCACTCAAAGTGTTAAGATAAACTGGTGTTATTAGGCGAGTTAGTGTTCCTTTAACCTTAGAATGTGAGACACAGCACTAAAATATCACACTGCCCCCTGCTGTGAACAGCCAACAGCTAATCTCAGAGACAGAACTAAAATAGACTTTCACCCATTCTAATCAGAGTAGTAAAAACAGCATAATGATAGATGCGGAGGAATGTGAGAAGTAAATCATTTTTAACCATTTGAGTGCCGGAGGAGTCTGCAAGGAACTGCAGACCCCTCTAGTACTCAAAGGGTTAATACAGTCAACTAGACGCATAACAGTTATTAATGGCCTTTGACTAGATACTGGTGTAATTTATTCAGACACATTTACATACAGGATACAGATGATGGATCAACACATTATGGACAGATCGATAGACAGAGAAGTACAATTAGGATAAATGTACGTATGATCAATAGATTAAAGACATATAGAGATCAGAAACATTTAAAATGGGTACAGATTAAGTACAAACACATTTAGGTGATTGATAGATACATTAAATACCAATATACACTGTAGATATGGAGGATAGAGAGACAGAGTGATAAATTATAGATTTAGAACACACTGATGTTTCAGTTTTACAGACATTAGAACAGGGATTTTTATCTGCATGCACATACAATAAAATGACATATTATTGCTGTGAATTGCTAGATTCAGATTATTATTGCTTATAGATTTGTAGATATAATTAATAGTTGCTATGACATGAGTATAGAAGTTTACATATTATTGAATAGAGACATCGAAATATTATTACTGATGGAAGATATGTATAGATTTGTACTGAATACTGCTGTTTACATACAGACTAGATATAAAGAGCTTGTGGAGGTTAAAAGAAAATATATATTTATATGTTATATTAGTAGTTGAAGAGCCCGTTACACGGGCCACAGTGCCACTGCCAGCCGGTCGTGGGGCAGTCATGCACAGTAGAGACTGCCCACGCCGTGGCGCGGGCAGTCTCTACTGCACATGACTACAAGACGCGCAGCAGTCTCTACTGCGCAGGATTGTGGCGTTACACATGGTTTAGCGAATTATTATATAGGAGGATATACACACTATTACTTGAAGACAAACCGAGCATGTTATATTTTATACACACACATTTCATGTAATTATGTAAAAATTATTATAATTAATATCATTATTAAATACCTCCACAGATTATTAGCAACAATACTTATGTGCAGATTATAACTGTTGAGAAAAATATGTAGATTATTTCTGAGGAAAAATAAATACATTTTATTGAAAATAAATATTTTCCGACTATTACTATTGTAATTAACTAATTATTATTATTAGTATAAAAAAGTACAAATATTAAAATGTAGGATATTACTGAAGACAGACAGACAAAGCTCACTGGCAGAGGAAAGACAGCTGTAGTAGTTAAGGGGTTCCTATGAGCTGCAGAAAAGACTTTAAGGAGATTAACAGCACGGAGACTCTGAGCTTTTATCTTGAAGGGTCAACTGGGCCCTGCTTGATCTCTACCAATTATTCTTGTTCTCTGCCACTAACATACACCAGTTACTGTACTCCTCATGCCAGCTCTCCAGACAAAACATAACTGCCACTGTATACACAACACTGAGAGGGTTAACTTTTTGTTGAGAATAGAAGAGTGGCTCCTGCTGGACACTTTAAGAACTGCATCTACACACTGTAAACTGTACTCAGAATGTAAATGTATTTACTTTGCGAGTGTATTTTTGCTGTGCTATTAAAAGTATTCTGCTTGCATTCAAATTATGGTTTAAACTTGTTTAGTGATGTTTGCAGAGTACATGTATTGCCTTGCCCAACACCATATGTGCAGCGATAGTGGATTGACACTGAATTATTGACCATATGTTGATGACACTAAGCCACACACATACACAAGGCTTTAGAGGAGGATGGGAGGGGGGCAACTGACTCAAAAGCAGTCATTTCTCTAAACTCCCATCATCCTCAGCTGCAACACAAGTACTCCACAGACCACAATAGCACTAGCAGCACAATACAATGGAACTGAAAAGAGAACTGTTATACTCCAGCTCTAGAAAAATACATTATATAGAAAGTTTGTGCTATAATATAATGCCGTCTACCAACGAGTGTGCCCTTGCTTCAATACTAATAACATACAGAGAAGAAAAGACAAAGCCAGGAAGCAGAAAAAAAACAATGGGGGTGCTTCCTGATATATAAACAAATATATGAAAATGGCTTGATATCTGAAGAAGACTGTACTCAGACTGAATAATCTACCAGTTGTGGATGATCTGGTGGTGTAAAGCCACACGGGTTAACCTACCCCTGTACAGGTACTACTGTATATGAAGGAACAACCAGATGAATTTCTTCAATTAAGACGCAATCAGCAAAAAAGGACAATATATAATCCAAAGAATTTATCAAAACATGAAAATAAAATCTAAAATGTGTGTAGACCGACGCATTTCTGGATACAGACTATCCTTTCATCAGGGTCTCAGTCATAATGAGCCAGGAGCTGCAAGTACTGCTCTTTTGAATTGAAAAGGTGAAAAAAAGACCCAATCAGTAGGGGTGCACCGACATTTCGGTAGTCGAAATGTTTTGGCCAAAATAAAAAAGGCGAAATAAAAAAATGGCCGAAAATCCGTGGCACTGAGGCCTCAGTAATATACTGGTATGATTTAGTGCGGACCTGCGGTACTGCACGGCAAGCCACAACACTGCCCAGTCAAATCGGAAGATATTCTGATCCACCACTTGCTGCCAGTCCAGACTCGTCACTGCTGGAGTTGTTAGTCTGGCAGCAGGCAATTCAGCTTCTCTCTATGTGCCTTTTCCTCATCTTTGCGCATGCTACGAGACCATTTGGTCTGCGCATCATGCGCATTGATGTCATCACGGCCTGCAGGGGTGCGGGATTATGCGGGGGGTGGACTTTGGGATTCAGTCAGCAGCAGAGCCCGCCACAGGACAGAACATCACGTGAGCCTGGCGGCACCAAGCAGGACACACAGCACTGCGGGATCAGGACAGGTCACAGGAGGACTACTGGGGACCCAGACTCACCAGGAGGACCAGCACAGTAGTGACACTGAGAGTACAGCAGCAACAGCACACAGAAGACCCACCACCATGCAGAACAGGTAAGCCAGTAGTACTGGATGGCCTGATGCTGGGGGAGGGTACTGGAAAAAAATAGTTTCGGTTTTGGTTTTCGGCCAAGTGCATCCTGAAGTTTCGTTTTTGGTTTCGGATCAGAACTTTCATTTCTGTGCACCCCTACCAGATCTAATAAGAACAACAATAAGAGCAGCAATGCACTGTACTGGGAGTGTCACCTGACAGTCAATCCATTTATCACAAGGCAATGTGATTGACTGTCATGTGACTCACACCACAGTACATCGCCGGTCTTGTTGTTGCTGTTATTAGAGCCGATTGGCTCTTTTTACTGGCTTTTCAATTCAAATAAGCACTACTTGCGGTGATAGGATCATTATGACTAGGAGACCCTGATGAAACTATAGTCTATATCCAGAAACGTGTCGGTCTACACACATTTTAGTTGTTTTTATTTTCAGGTTTTAAAAAATTTGCTCTACTTTTTTTTTGCTGATCACTTCTTTCTTGGACATATCCATACCTGGGAACTCTCCGGATTTGCCCCGGAGACTCCGGTTCTGACAGAGCTTTACCGGGTCTCCGGGGCAGAGGCTGATTCCTCCGGACGTGGGGAGTTTCTATTGAAACTCTACCCACTTACACTCTTTCTCCCGCTGTTCCTCCGTCCCCAGCCTTCTGTGTGACATTTTTAACCCTTTGAGTGCCAGAGTAGTACGGAATGCATTGCTTTGCAATGCATTCCGTACCACTCTGAAACTCAAAGGGTTAAAGGGGAACTTTCACCCCGCAATAACTTAATGTTCACTTACTGCTCACCTGGCGACTAGCTGCTTAGTAGCGCTAGTCGCCAGAAATCTTACCCGGTTCTTCAGATATCGGCGTTTTACAGGAGCAGGAAGCACGGACGTCTCTTCACGCACGGTGCACAAGGGACTGACAGCGCAGGCGCACGGACGTCACTGTGAAGAGACGTCCATGCTTCCTGCTCCTGTAAAACGCCGATATCTGAAGAACCGGGTAAGATTTCTGGCGACTAGCGTTACTAAGCAGCTAGTCGCCAGGTGAGCAGTAAGTGAACATTAAGTTATTGCGGGGTGAAAGTTCCCCTTTAAGCACCCCGCCCCTTTTTGACGCGATTAGCGTCATTTTTGTCACCCCCTGCTGAACAGAGGACTCCCCTCCGGGTAGCCCTCAGCTAGAAGTTCCCCGGTATGGAGATATCCATCTGGTTGTTCCTGCATATACCGGAGTACCTGTTAACCCCACAGCTTTATACCGGTCAGAACATCCACAACCAGTAGATTATTCGAAGTGAGTACAATTTTCTTCATATATCAAGCCGTATTCATATATGCTTATTTGTATATATCAGAAAGCAACCCCATTGTTTTTCTTTTGTTTCCAGAATATCCCAATGGCCCCTATGAATTTTGCCCTTGTGCATTTAATCAAGAGATGATATTTTCATTTAGTCCTGGATGTGATAACCAATGCAATGTCCTATTCCATGGACAATAGGGACCACAAGCCCTCAAACTCTGCTCACTGCACATAGAAATCTTAACCCTATAAGGACCAGAGAGCTGATCAATGCATTGCTTCACAATGTTAAGTAGGTTCTTACATTCTGTCTGCTTCAGTTTGAATAAAACCTGCCAGCATATGTCCTGTCCACCGCCATGTCCATAAGTATAAAGAACATATGCATCTCAGGAGTCACTGGGAGAGGAATATTAACAGGACAATCACCTGAAACTTTAATGGTGTCCTTGAGGGTGCAGATCCGGAATTTGTTTGTGGTGCACCAATCACAGTATTTGATGAAGACTGATTAATACTCCTCCAGCAGACTACTTTAAGACGCAGATTAAAACGTCTTTATCATGCTGATGTCCCGGTAAGCCCATGTGCTTTTATCCTTATCTAAGCAACATAATTTGCTTTTAATCTAGGTTCACCAGAAGAGTAACAATCAATCAATCATTCTCCTCAAACGACATGACATCCACAATTGATTGAAGAGGTTATCTCTTGAACACAGATAAAAGGGAAAAATCCACAAGGGCTATTAGAATTTTCTGGCCAAACAAAGGTAAGTGTGTGTGTGTATTAGGAAGTGTTAGTTCTCCTTTAACCCCTTAAGGAGAAACAGAGTACCAGGACCGTCACAGAATATTGATCATTTAAAGGGATAGTTTCAAAATAAAAGCAGCAACAATTAATCTTCATAGTATTTGGGCCATGGAGAATATTATTTCAATACTGTCAGTGTTGTAATTCAAGAGTAATTGAATGATAAATATCCTCCTCCTGCCCCTTTTACCTAGTGTAAGCCCCCTCCCCTCAGATGTGGAATCTGGTCTTAAGACCAGGCAGAAAACAGCAAGAGACAATCTTCTTACTGTGAGAACAATGAAAACCCTGCCCCCTTGACAGGTTTTTCAGGTTTTTCCCTTATGCTAATTGAAGATTGTCCCTCTCTGCAAGCCATCTGGACACCCCCATTCTGTTCTGAGGTGAGCAGTATTACATCAGTAAAAGGGTCAGGAAGGGGATCATTTTTCATTCAATTACTCTTGAACTGCAACTAACAATATTAAAATAACATTCTCCATGGTCCAAATACCATGAAGATTAATTGGAGCTGCTTTTATTTTGAAACATTACTATCCCTTTAAGGGCCAATGACTGTCCTGGCATGCCAAGTATTTATGATCACAGCGAGCCTCAGGGCATTCTGATCATTACGGGGAGGCTGTAACTGTCTGCTCCAAGATTGGAGAATTCAGTTTCTGCCTTTCCCTGGTGGCTCCGCACATGTGATCGCTGCTACAGAGATCACATGTGCCAATGGAGTCACATGACAAAGGCAATGTAAGTAAAGATTCCGTCTGTCGCAGTTCCCAGCCTCTCTCTCCTCCTCACTGTGATCATGAGGCAGAGAGAAGCAGGAAACACACATCCCTACAGGGGAAACTGGCAAAATGGGGTGAGGGGGCACTTACAGGGAATTAAAGGGAAAAAGCGGTTGAACAAAGACATACTGAAAAAAGGCTAGTACTCTAGTGTAAAAAAAGACCTGGTCACTAAGGGGCTAAGTCCTGTGTTTCCTGTATAACAGCAGAAAATGTAGTGGGCCTTAACCCTCTGTGTGTCGGGGGGGGGGGGGGGGGCGCGCAACGTATTGCTTTGCAATGAGATGCGTACCAGTCTGGCATTCAAAGAGTTAAGCAACAAAAGAAAAGAGCAGCTATCCAACAAAGCCATATGTACCAACCTAAAATAGCCACCAATTTAAATGGCTTTTAACCCTCTGAGTGCCAGAGGGATACGCAAAGCATTGCAGAGCAATGTGTTGTGTACCCCTCTGGCACTCAAAAGGTTAACTTCTTCAGTGATAGGAAGATCTCCGACACATTAATAATAACTGTGTGCTTATATCTAAAAACAATATGCAACTGTATATAAAATGTTTAGTAAATGTGTGTGTATCTCTGTGTGCGTAACCGCACATGCGCAGTAGAGACTGCCGGAATTATGCAGTCATGCGCAGTCGAGACTGCCGGAACGATGCAGTCATGCGCAGTTGAGACTGCCGGAACGATGCAGTCATGCTCAGTAGAGACTGCCGGAACGAGGCAGTCAGGCGTAGTAGAGACTGCTAGAACATATAGTCATGTGTACATGCGCAGTACAGACTGAATGAATGAATGAATATGTTTATTTATATAGCGCCACAAGTGTACGCAGCGCTTTACAATCTCAGAGTTTAAACAATACAGGGTTACAGGTGCTTTTTGTAGAGTGAAACATTGGGTGCGAGGTCCCTGCCCGAAAGCTTACAGTCTAAAGTGGTAATGGGAGACATACAGAGTACATTAGGGTCAAGTGCTGAATACAGCGCTAGTTTTCATGATAATAGAGGACATCAGTAATGTAAATAATTTATAAGAGCATTCATTGTACAACATCAGTGCCTTCTAGCATGTTGAGATTTTATCCAAGAGGTGCATTTTCAAGTGAGATTTGAAGGTTGTCAGAGAGGTGCAGTGGCGCAGGTTGGATGGTAGAGCATTCCATAGATACGGAGCAATGAGAGAAAAAGGTTTGATCCGTGACAGAGCTGTAGACACAAAAGGAGCTGAGAGAAGACAGTCATTGGCTGACCGTAAGTGTCGGGATGGGGTATAACAGGAGATGAGAGTGGAAATGTAAGAAGGAGTAAAGGAGAGAAGTGTCTTGAAAGAGAGAAGTAAGATTTTGTATGATATCCGGAGTTTGATAGGCAGCCAATGGAGAGTTTTGAGGAGGAGTGGGGCAGGGACAAACCTAGGTGACAGAAGAGTAATTTGTGCTGCCGCATTCTGTATAGATTGAAGTGGTTGGAGATGGGAAGCAGGAATGCCAGACAGAAGAATGTTGCAATAGTCCATGCGGGAGAGGATGATTGCATGTATAAGAATTTTGGCTGTGGAGGAACAGAGGAAGGGACGGATTTTTGCAATGTTACGCAAAAGAAAGCGACAGGATTTAGTAATGGCATTAATATGAGAGGAAAATGAGAGAGAGTTGTCAATTATCACCCCTAGACACCGTGCTTCTGATACTGGATTTATGGTAGTGCCATTTACAGTCACCTGGAAGGGCGCTACAGGGCCAGGTCTAGGTGGAATGAGGAGCAGTTCAGTTTTGGACATATTGAGTTTGAGGTGTCTATGAGCCATCCAGTCTGAGATAGCCGAGAGGCAATCTGTGACTTTAGCCTGGATATCAGAAGTGAGTTGAGGTACAGATAAGTAAATCTGGGTGTCATCTGCATAGAGGTGATATTTGAGACCAAATGAGTTAATAAGATCGCCAAGTGTTATTGTGTAAAGAGAAAACAGAAGCGGTCCTAGAACAGAACCTTGAGGAACCCCAACAGAGAGTTAGATGGGGGAGGATGAAGAGGTGGCAGAGGAGACACTGAAGGATCTGTTAGATAGATAAGAGGAGAGCCAGTCCAGTGCTGTGTTGCGGATTCCTAAGGAGTGAAGAATGCGGAGGAGGAGTGCATGATCAACAGTATCGAAAGCTGCTGAGAGATCAAGCAGGATAAGAATTGAATAGTGACCTTGAGATTTGGCAATGTGAAGATCATTGACAACTCTTGTAAGAGCAGTTTCAGTGGAGTGAGCATTACGAAATCCAGATTGTAAAGGGTCAAGCAGGTTGTATGCATTGAGGAAGTCAAGCAGGCGTGAGTAGGCTAAGAACTGCCAGAACTATGCAGTCATGTGCAGTAGAGACTACCGGAATGATGCAGTCATGCTCAGTAGAGACTGCTAGAACGATGTAGTCATGTGCACATGCGCAGCAGAGACTGCCAGAACGATGCAGTCATGCTCAGTAGAGACTGCCGGAACGATGCAGTCATGCGCAGTCGAGACTGCCGGAACGATGCAGTCATGCGCAGTCGAGACTGCCGGAACGATGCAGTCATGCGCAGTCGAGACTGCCGGAACGATGCAGTCATGCGCAGTCGAGACTGCCGGAACGATGCAGTCATGCACAGTCGAGACTGCCGGAACGATGCAGTCATGCTCAGTAGAGACTGCCGGAACGAGGCAGTCAGGCGTAGTACAGACTGCTAGAACATATAGTCATGTGTACATGCGCAGTACAGACTGCCAGAAATATGCAGTCATGTGCAGTAGAGACTACCGGAATGATGCAGTCATGCTCAGTACACACTGCCGGAACGATGCAGTCATGCGCAGTCGAGACTGCCGGAACGATGCAGTCATGCGCAGGGGAGGCTGCCGGAACGATGCAGTCATGCTCAGTAGAGGCTGCCGGAACGATGCAGTCATGCTCAGTAGAGGCTGCCGGAACGATGCAGTCATGCTCAGTAGAGACTGCCGGAACGAGGCAGTCAGGTGTAGTAGAGACTGCTAGAACATATAGTCATGTGTACATGCGCAGTACAGACTGCCAGAACTATGCAGTCATGTGCAGTAGAGACTGCCGGAATGATGCACTCATGCTCAGTAGAGACTGCTAGAACAATGTAGTCATGTGCACATGCGCAGCAGAGACTGCCAGAATGATGCAGTCTTGCGCAGTAGAGACTGCCGGAACGATGCAGTCTTGCGCAGTAGAGACTGCCGGAACGATGCAGTCATGCTCAGTAGAGACTGCCGGAACGATGCAGTCATGCGCAGTAGAAATTGCCAGAACGATGCAGTCATGTGCAGTAGAGACTGCCAGAACGATGCAGTCATGTGCAGTAGAGACTGCCAGAACGATGCAGTCATGCGCAGTAGAGACTGCCAGAATGATGCAGTCATGTGCAGTAGAGACTGCCAGAACGATGCAGTCATGCGCAGTAGAGACTGCCAGAACGATGCAGTCATGCGCAGTAGAGACTGCCAGAACAATGTAGTCATGCGCAGTAGAGACTGCCAGAACAATGTAGTCATGCGCAGTAGAGACTGCCAGAATGCGCTGTTCCAGAGTGTGGCGCTCAGAACGGCTCACCGCCTGGCTCCTCCTGGGTCCGGGGCAGCAGTTGGGGCCGTTGGGTGGCACTTTAGCCCGTGTACACGGGCTTTCATACAAGTATATTATGTTTCTGTATTTTTGCAAATACACAACTCTTTACTTTAAGCTCTCCAGTACCTCCTTGAAAACTAGAGAAATCTCAATGTATTCTTGATGGTAAAACATTTTCTAAATAAATTAATTCATTAATCTGACATCTGCTCAGCTCTTGAAATGAAAACATCCATTGCCTATTTTCTGTATTGTTCAGGTATCCAGTAATGATGTTTGGTCAGCCTTTCCCTCTTGCCTTTTAATTATAAAGGACTTTTCTATTCCATAGTCAATGTAATGGATTTAAAAACTGTCAAAAACTACATGATGAAATCTTACTGACTCTTGCAGTACATGGCTGGCATTGTGCACTCTTGTGGAGTCTTTTATCATAAGCAATGTCAAAACACTTCTTCATACTAGAAATTTCTTTTACATGGAGAAGAACAAGTGCATTTCTGGTGCAAACCAACTGCTCCATAGCAGACAAAAGTTCCGGTCTCTTTAAATGAGGATTTTTAACTCTCTGGATGAAAGAGAGCGCTACAACGCGCTGCTTTACAATGCATTGGAGACCTCTAGTATTTAAGAGGTAAAAATAACAATTCAGTGGGGAGTTGGGGAACTTTTTAATTACTCCATTTCTTTTTAGTATATCAGCATATTGGAAAATAACATGCGTTTTTTATTCTTTTTTCACTCAGAAACACGATCTTACATATATCAATGTTTAATCATAACCACCGTTTATCTATTCAGCTCCCCATTTTATCCAAATTCACCTGTAGTTTAACATCTTGTAATGAAAGTATTACCTTACATGGCGTGTAAAAATGTAGACACTGTTTTTAATACCCACTTGAAGCTTATTAAAGATCAAATAAGTAGACTCTGTACCAAATAATAATGCACTTGACTTGCAAATTGTTTCCATCTTGAAAATGTTCCATTTGTAATAAAACATTAAGTTCCTGTATCTTAGAGGATCAAAATCCAAAGACTATACTGCATTTCCTTACTTTGGTTAACCCTATGAGTGCCAGAGGGGTACGCAACGCATTGCAAAGCAATGCGTTGCGTACCCCTCTGGCATTCAAAGGGTTAAAGTACATCAATTTGACCCATCAAACGTAAGCTTCTACTGACTCGTGCTAATCTTCAAACTGCATTCCTCACTGGTGAAGCCAATTTCAAAATTTAGTCCTAAATATCAGTAACCAATAAAAAAAAAAAAAAAAAAAAAATCACCACCAAGTCACGCATGCACGCCTAATTCCCAGGTTGAAATCCCTTTCCACTTTATAAATAATTGAAGTAGAGATTTGACTGAAAAGAAATGCATATGATATTAATAAAAAAAAATGTTCTAGTGATTTAGTAATGTAAAAGGACCATAATAAAAATAAAAAAAAAATCACAATGAAAGCAATTGTGTGGTGATTAATTTAACCCTTTAAGGACCAAGGCAGAGTGTAACACAAGAGTTAATCTAGCAAGCATAACGTCTTATCAATACTTCAGGGCAGATGTCTGTAAAATGGAATGTAAATGCTGGTAAAATAGGATTTTAGTCTTACCTGTTAAATCCTTTTCACTTAGTCCATACAGGTCACTGGTACCATGGGATGTGTAGTCCCCTTTAATAGGCAGGAACAATTATGCAAATAATTTGCAAGGGGCGGAGCCTCCCCTCTTACTTAAGCCACCTGCTGGCCAGAGCCACCCATATTGATTTGAGACCCTAAACTGACCCCAGGTAAGCAAAAAGAAAGACTCCTGTGAGCATGCCCGAACGGTCTCCCACTAAATGCCACAGGAGAGCCAAGACTGGTCCCTTGACAGGGTGGGAGACCAGTGACCTGTATGGACTAAGTGAAAAGGATTTAACAGGTAAGACTAAAATCCTATTTTCACTGTCGTCCAATACAGGTCACTGGTACCATGGGATGTACAAACATTGAGCTGATCCAGAGGCGGGAAGTAAGGCAAGGACCAGGCGCAAGGCCCAAGTCACTAGAACTGTTAACCAGTTGATAACATAGCCCAAACTGTAAGTGTCAACGGACACCAACCAAGGGAACAATCCCTGAACTTAACACAGCACACGGAACACGAGCCAACCGGGCTCAACAGTAAGAAAGCACTAAGGATCACAGAGCGGAAGACCTACACAGGCAAGACTGCCTCCAGGACCTTCCTTCCAAAGCTGGCATCAGCCGATGCCAGTACATCAACTCGGTAGTGCTTAGAAAAAGTGTGCACAGAGGACCAAGTGGCCGCTCTGCACAGTTGATCAGCAGAAGCTTGATTCTTGTAGGCCCAGGAGGCCCCAATAGATCTGGTGGAATGGGCAGTCACCCTGAAGGGAACATGCTTATTCCTCAACTTATAGGCTTCACGGATGGTAGCCTTAATCCAAGAGGCAATGGTAACTTTGGAAGCCGGTCTTCCTGCCCTAGGCCCCTCAGGAATGACGAATAGAGCGTCAGACTTCCTGATAGATTCGGTGCGGTGAACATAAAACTTGAGGCAACGCACCACATCCAACAAATGGAGATCTCTTTCCTTGTCAGATGAAGGATTAGGGCAGAAAGAGGGAACCACAATCTCCTGATTGATGTGAAACTCAGACACAACCTTGGGTAAGAATTCCTTGGTAGTGCGAAGCACAGCCTTATCCTTGTGGAACACCAGGTAAGGAGGTTTACAAGACAATGCCTGTAACTCTGCCACCCGGCGTACTGACACAATAGCCAAAAGGAAGGCCAACTTCCAAGTCACAAGACGTAATGGAATGGAAGCCAAGGATTCAAACGGTGGTCGCTGAAGAACTCCCAGCACCAAATTGAGATCCCACTGGGGAGCAGGACTCTTGAAGGCAGGTCGAACATGAGTCACACCTTGGAAGAAGACTTTCACATCAGGAAGGATGGCAATCCTTTCCTGGAAAAACACAGACAAGGCAGAGGTCTGAACTTTGAGGGAACTCAGACTGAGCCCCTTGTCCACACCGTCCTGCAAGAAGGCCAGGACAGTGGGAAGATGGAAGTCAAGAGACAACTGCTTGACAGAGCACCATGTCACGAAAGTTGACCAAATGCGATGATAGATCTTGGAAGACACAGGCTTACGAGCACTGAGCATCGTCGACACCACAGAAGGAGAAAAGCCTTTCTTAGCTAGAATCGAGGATTCAACCGCCATGCCATCAAACGGAGAGAGTGAACATCCTCTTTCCACAGATACCCCTGAAGAAGCAGGTCCGGACGGGCTGGAAGTGGGATTGGATCCTTCACTGACATGGCCATCAATTCCGGAAACCAGGACTGGCGAGGCCAGTTTGGAGCAATCAGGATGACAGGACAACGTTCTCTCTTCAACTTCTGAATAACTCTGATCAATAGAGGAAGAGGGGGGAAGATGTAAGCCAGGGAGAAGTCCCAAGGGATCGACAAGGCATCCACCGCTAGAGCAAGGGAGTCCCTCAGACGGGAGCAAAACACCGGAACCTTCCTGTTGTGTCTGGTAGCCATCAGATCCACCACTGGCATCCCCCACCGTTGAGTGAGCATGTGAAACACCTCTGGGTGAAGAGCCCATTCTCCGCTGTCGACGGTGTGCCGACTGAGGAAGTCTGCCATGACGTTGTCCACGCCTGGAATATGAACTGCAGAGATGACAGGCACGTGATCTTCTGCCCAAGACAAAATATCCTTGACTTCCCACCAGGCGGAACCGCTTCTTGTACCGCCTTGTCTGTTGATGTAAGCCACCGCCGTGGCGTTGTCGGACTCTACTCTGACTGGAAGACCGGTCAATTGAGACTCCCAGTGCCTCAGGGCCAGCCGGACAGCTCGAAGTTCCAGAACATTGATGGAGAGCATGGATTCCTCCAGACCCCATTTCCCCTGAGCACTGAAGCGACCCCAGACTGCACCCCAGCCCCGAAGGCTGGCATCCGTTGTGACTGTGGTCCAAAGAGGAACTAGAAAGGATTTCCCTTTCAAGAGATGAGAGAGATCTAACCACCAGTGCAGACTCGACTCGACATGAGGAGGAAGAGAAACAGACAGATGTTGATGATCTGGATGATTCCTGCACGTCTGGATCACAAATCTCTGAAGATCCCTGGAGTGGGCCATGGCAAATGGTACTGCTTCTATCGTGGAAATGAACTTCCCCACTAAGGACGACAACTTCGGAACTGGAATTTCGTCCATGTCCAGAATCCCAGCCACTCTGACAGCTATCTGGTGAGCCACGTCCTCTGGAAGAAACACCATGCATTGGCGAGTGTCGAACAGGAGACCCAGGAACAGAAGCCTCTGAGAAGGAATCAAGTCCGACTTGTCCAGATTCAGGATCCATCCGTGACGGTTCAGGGTGTGCATGCACCTCTGCAACTGCTGGTGGAGAAGCTCCGCTGAGGAGGCCTTCAGTAGGAGATCGTCCATGTAGGGTGTCACTCTGATCCCATCCTGATGGAGCACTGCTATCAAGGAGCCCAGCACCCGCTGGAAGACTTGAGGAGCTGTAGTCAGTCCAAAGGGGAGCGCTGTAAATTGAAAGTGTCCCCTGTGGCAGGCAATCCTGAGATACTTCCTGCTCTCTGGATGAATAGGGATGTGAAGATAAGCATCCTGAAGGTCCAGGGAGGCAAGAAACTCCCCTGGAGACATTGCCGCAATCACAGAGCGCAGGGACTCCTGGCGGAAGTGGGAAGTCACCACATAGGCATTGAGATCTTTGAGATCCAAGATGGGACGGGCTCCTCCGTCCTTTTTGGCTACCACAAACAGGTTGGAATAAAATCCTGAACCTGTGTCCCCCTGCGGAACCGCCTCCAGGACCTCTTTGTCCAAGAGATCCTGAATAGCGTCGTCGAACAGACGCCTTTTTGAGGGTTCCTGAGAAGGACGAGTAAAATGGAACCGAAAAGGAGGAAGGGAAGAGAAAGGGATCCTGTATCCCTCTGACACCACCTGAAGAACCCATGGGTCCGCCACTGACTCCTCCCAAGTCCGGCGAAAGATGCGGAGACGACCGCCTACAGCCGGATGCGGACCCGGGTTCGGCGAGTCATGCCGAAGCAGTCTTGGAGGTCGTCTTGGCCTTGGAGGCAACTTTGGGCTTCCAGGACTGTTTGGGCTTGGAGGAGGAGCGCGTAGTGGGAGGACCCGTTTGGGCCGAAGAGCGTGTCTCAGTCTGAAAGGAACGAAAGGACCGATTGCGTTTGGCTGGAAACTTTTTCTTAAAGACTGAGGGTAGAAGAGTACTTTTACCGCCAGTAGCCTCACTGATCATTTCTTTGAGCTCAGAGCCAAAGAGCAAATTCCCCTGAAAGGGCAAGGAAAGCAAGGCTTTCTTAGAGGCTGTATCAGCAGACCAAATTTTCAGCCAAAGAGCGCGTCTAGCCACCACAGAAGAAGTGGAGGCCCTCGCCATCATGCGCACAGCATCAAAAGCAGCATCAGCAACATAGTTCTGAGCTTCAGAGATATTAGCAAGCAGCTGCAACTGTTCAGATACAGGCGCATCCTGGCGAACCGCTTCAGTCAGTCGTTCAGTCCAGGCTGCAATAGCCCTATTAACCCATGCCACAGCAAAGGTGGGTCGCATGGCAGTGCCAATAGAGGCAAAAATAGATTTAAGAGAGAGCTCTAATTTCTTATCCGTCCAGTCCTGCAAGGCAGAGGCATCTGAGACAGCCAAAGCAGTAGATTTGGATAGTCTAGACACAGGAGCATCCACCTTGGGAGGATGAACCCATTTTGCCAGTTCCGCTTCGGGAAAAGGGTAAAGTTTGGCAAACTTTTTGGAGACAGAGGAAGATCTATCAGGATTCTTCCATGCCTCAGAAACCAGACGGGCAAGAGTAGGGTTAGTTGGAAAACAAACAACAGGTTTAGATGGCTTTTTCTGAAAAACATCAGTAGGATCATAAGTGGATTCCTGAGTCAGAGGAAGGTTGAGCGTATTCAGAACCGCTCTGATCAGACCCTCAGCCGAAACTTCAGGGTCACACTCATAGGGGTCCCCAATGGACCTGTTAGATTCAATAACAGTACGTTCCTCAGCATCAGAATCCTGTAAAAGTTCTTCTTCAGAAGAATCAGTGATATCAGGAGCTCCTTGTGGCTTAGGCAGGGAGGTCCTGATAGTAGAGGGGGTCTGCCAGACCTGGAGAGCCCCCTGTACCTGAGAGGGAAAGAGTTGAAGCGTGGATCTGAGATCCCTAGTGGCAGCTTTAAACTCCCTCACCCAAGATGGCTCAATAGCGTGGCTGGGAAGCCCAGGGTTGCTATCTTTATCAGTACAGTTAGGGCATAGATCCCCCACATTACCGCAATCCAGCCCAATGTGGCAAGAGGAGCAAAACGCCATGGGGGTAGAAGACCCCCCAGCCTCCTTAGTCTTGGGTCTAGCCCCTAGCTCCAGTGAAGTAGACATGCTCACAGCGTCAATATACCCCACAACAAACACTATCACCCAGAAAAGTGTTAAAGATTAAAGTTTCACCCCAGAAAAGGTCTAAAAACGGACTTATCTGGCCAGCGAAGGGTTAATCTGGTGAGGAGAGAGAAGGCTCGGTCCCTGCGTAGTGTACTCGCCTTGGAAAAGTACCACAAAATGGCGGCCGTCATGACAGCCAATCAGAAACGAGCGCGAGCTAAGCGCTCATGGGAAATGTAGTTTTCCCTATGCAAGTACCCCAAACAGTGCCCGAAGCCCCCCTGAACCCCCTACATTATTAAAACACCAACCGGATGATAGAGCAGGAGCCTAGCATTAAAATGAGCCCACTCTGAAGTTGCTGTGACAAGCGGTTTCAGAGATATGTCCCAAACTGTGAATTCCCATAGAGAGTAAAGGAGCTCTGCTGCTGAGCGGGAAAAAGCCGCGTTTAAAGGCGCGGAACACCATTTTTAATAAAGTTTAGTAAAACAGTAAAAAGTGCCCAAACAAGCATGAAATACATGAGAAACATAAATAAATGAATACCCAATGCTCCAAAACTCAGAGAATAACACAGAAATTGCATAAATAGTGATAATGCAATAAAAACACCCTATGAGTGCTGGAGTGTGTTAAAACTCCCAAATACAAGCCCATCAAAGGGACACTGTGGGGACAAGTGGACCTTCAGCACTCAATGGGTGACTCACCTTTCTCGCAGACTTCTGTCTTCAGGTGACCATGATAGGGAGGGAAAGAACCAGAGGTAATTTCCCCAACAGGGGAGCTGCTTAACACAAGCTGTCCCCTCATCAGGTATAGGTCCACAGAAATCCCTGGAAGCTGCACTAGCCACTTCGGGTGAGGGCATTCACAGCCATGGTCACCCTCCTAATGGTGGTATTCCATATTTGAAGAAAAAAATAATAAAACTCTAAGAAGCATAGCTGTTCTCTGCCTGGTGTGCAAGCACACCAGGAACAAATCAATATGGGTGGCTCTGGCCAGCAGGTGGCTTAAGTAAGAGGGGAGGCTCCGCCCCTTGCAAATTATTTGCATAATTGTTCCTGCCTATTAAAGGGGACTACACATCCCATGGTACCAGTGACCTGTATTGGACGACAGTGAAATGTGCTTACTTCATACATACAGTGTAATTTAAGATTATGAACTCCACTCACATAAAATATTCAGAATGTGAAAAACTGCAAAACCATCATGTATCAATATTCAGTAAAACAATATCTGCATCTGTTTCTGCTATGTAATGTTAGACACAGCAGCCATATCTAGAATGGTTTTGGCCAGTGTTAAACCAATGACCTTTATTTAGCTCATATAGGGATATTAGGAGTAGGTTAACTCATAAAGGGATATTAGGAGTATGTTAACTCATAAAGGGATATTAGGAGTATGTTAAAGGGATAGTAATGTTTCATAATAAAAGCAGCTCTAATTAATCATCATAGTATTTGGACTTTGGAGAGTGTTATTTCAATTCTGTCAGAGTTGTAGTTCCAGAGTAATTCAATGACAAAGTGTCCCCCTCCCGCCCCTTTTACTGATGTAACACTGCTCAGCCAGATCAGAAGGGAGGTGAACAGGTAGAGTGCAGAGAGGGACAATCTTCAATTAAGATAAGGGAAAAACCTGAAAAACTTGTCAAGGGGGGCAGGGCTTTCATTGTTCTCATAGGAAGAAGATTGTCCCCTGCTGTTATCTGTCTGGTCTATGGACTGCATTCCACATCTGAGAAGAGATGGCTCACACTAGGTAAAAGGGGCGGGAGGGGAAACTTTGCTTGTGAATATCTCTCAAACCATAAAGGTTTGAGAGATAAGACTTATATCATTCTTCATGTTTTTTTAATGCCTACAAAATAAAATAAAGTTAAAACGAAGTATTACTATCCCTTTAACTCACAGGGATATTAGGGGTATATTAACTCATAAAGGGTTATTAGGAGTAGATTAACTCATACAGGGATATTAGGAGTACGTTAACTCAAAGGCATATCAGGAGTAGGTTAACTCATATAGGGATATCAGGAGTAGGTTAACTCATATAGGGATATCAGGAGTATGGTAACTCATATAGGGATATCAGGAGTATGGTAACTCATATAGGGATATTAGGGGTATGTTAACTCATAAAGGGATATCAGGAGTATGTTAACTCATAAAGGGATATCAGGAGTATGTTAAAACAGCATGTTTAAACTTTTTGCTCTAGACTGATGGAGCCCTCTTGTTTCAAACTAAGAGCCAATGGAAACAAAACAGTCACACCTATATACAAAAACAGGGATAACACCCGCACTGCAAAGTAAAACTATAATTTAGTATCAAAATTAAATGTAAAAAAAGAAAAAAAAAATTAACTTGGACGTCCCCAGCACACATCGATAATAACAATGTCAACATAAAATCCATAAACGCCCATAAAAAGAAATGTTATACACATTATTAATACAATACTCACTATCATCATGATCTGTCCATTCCTAGAACTTTATCCCGGTATATTGAATTATGATGAACACATTTCTATGTATATTTTTCTTACGTATACAGAATGATTGCACAATGTAAATGCACAGATGTACTTGTGTCTAGCGGTATTGTCTCTTACCATGTTTCCACTGGCGTGTAGTCCAACAGATATATCCTCCCTCTGACTGGCACCAGTAGGGTCCTTCAAATTAGCCATCCAGGAACATAGATATTTGGTGCTAGTACCACTAGAGACACTGACACCTTTTGGGCTGCCACCCTTTGTCAAGCTCCTTCTTACAGAAGGTCTATAGGAAGGAGCTTGAGAAGGGGTGGAAACTCAAAATGCATCATCATCACTAGTGCAATTAGCTCCGTACCTGCATGTTCCTGGAAGGCTGAAAATCTGAAGGACCCCACTGGTACAAGACAGATGATATATCTACTGGACTACACACCACTGGAAACTTGATAAGGGCAATATACAAGCAACATACATCGACATTTGCTCATTATGGAATATACGGGGGCACCAATCCAGGAAAATACATTTAATGATGATAGAGAGGGTTGAAACCACACTGCAATATAAGCTTATACACAATAGGAATACAATATCACTTTCTTTATATCTTTGAGCTGGGAGGTATGTCAATCTATCCCTTAATCTAGGCACAAACCTATATATCTACATTTAGATAGATGGCACAGGTCATCTATTTACTTTTTTGTGCCTAACAACCAAACACTTTAACCCTACAAAAGCTAGAGAGGCCTCTAAAGCATTGCTTTGCAATGCACTGTAGCACACACTATCATAAGAGGTTAACATTTCCATTTAAAGGAGCAGTACATTTTTTTATGAACATATGTATATTGTACTTCTTTTCCTGCACTGTAAATAAAGTATGAGTACTCCCCTTGCTGGGAGATTTTTTTTTATTCATAATGTATTGCATTTAATGCTCTAAAAAAAAAAAAAAAAAAAAAAAAAAAGAATCTGCAATACCGCATTGTGGCCACCAGGTGGTTCCTATCACTTACTGCACTTACAGAGAACTGTAGTCCATGACTTAGCAATAAAGTGCCAGAGCAATATCCAACACATCTCAGCTCAATACCTGTATGGCAATGAAAGGGTTAAGCTATATCATTAAAATGCATTATAACAAAACAAATTGTCTTGTAGTCCCCAGTTGGTGCTGATGCAAACAGCTTGATTCTTGATTCAGAATACATAAAGAAAAGCCCTATACCAGATTTACTTTTTTACTGGCAATATTGTGAATTTTTGTCCGTTCCCTATGGTGGATTTGGTTGGCCATAGAATTGTTCCTTTCTTCATTTCTGCATATGTCCAGTATTTTCACTGGGGCAGCTTTTCACCTTAGCCCCATTCTTTTTGGTTTGTGAATGGTTATTGGTTCTTAAAAAGGTACATACAAATACATACCTGAGAACTCACTCATATCTCCCAGGAGACTTCAGTTTTTACAACTAACGACCAGGTCTCCTGGGGACAGAGTCCGATTCTCCTGCGGTGGTGAGTTTCTTCAGAAACTCTGCGCACTTCTTCTCCTTCACCCTGCCCCTCTCACTTCCCGCTGCCTTCTCTCCTTCCCAGTCTGTTCTGTCCACTTCTTACCACTTCTCCTCCTTCCCACCCAGTTCTGTCCACTTCCTGTCCACTTTTCCTCCTTCCCAGCCTGTTCCACCCACTTCTCCTCTTTCCCATCTTGTTCTGTCCACTTAATGCCACTTCTCCTCCTTCCCACCCAGTTCTGTCAATTTCCAACCCACTTCTCCTCGTTCCTAGCCTGTTCTGTCCACTTCTCCTCCTTCCCATCTTGTTCTGTCCACTTACTGCCACTTCTCCTCCTTCCCACCCAGTTCCGTCCATTTCCAACCCACTTCTCCTCGTTCCTAGCCTGTTCTCCCCACTTCTCCTTCTGCCCATCTTGTTCTGTCCATTTCCTGCCCACTCCTTCCCACTCAGTTCTATCCACTTCCCACCCACTTCTCCTTCCCAGCCTGTTCTGTCCACTTTCTGCCCACTTCTCCTCCTTCCCATCTTGTTCTGTCCACTTCCTGCCCACTCCTTCCCACCCAGTTCTGTCCATTTCCCACCCACTTCTCCTCCTTCCCATCTTGTTCTGTCCACTTCCTGCCCACTCCTTCCCACCCAGTTCTGTCCACTTTCTCCCCACTTCTCCTCCTTCCCATCTTGTTCTGTCCACTTCCTGCCCACTCCTTCCCACCCAGTTCTGTCCACTTTCTCCCCACTTCTCCTCCTTCCCATCTTGTTCTGTCCACTTCCTGCCCACTCCTTCCCACCCAGTTCTGTCCATTTCCCACCCACTTCTCCTCCTTCCCATCTTGTTCTGTCCACTTCCTGCCCACTCCTTCCCACCCAGTTCTGTCCACTTTCTCCCCACTTCTCCTCCTTCCCATCTTGTTCTGTCCACTTCCTGCCCACTTCTCCTCCTTCCCATCCAGTTCTGTCCACTTCCTACCCCATTCTCCTCCTTCCCAGCCTGTTCCATCCACTTTCTGCCCACTACTCCACCTTCCCACCCAGTGCTGTCCACATCTTGCCCACTTCTCTTCCTTCCAGCCTGTTCTGCACACGTCCCACCCACTCCCCCTCCTTCTAACAGACTTTATTAATCCCTGCCCAAGCAATTAAAATGTCCCCCTTAAGATGGGAATCGTGTAATTTACACCCTCCCTGGCATGAGCCTTCTCCAGGGGCTCAAGGAAAGGAAGTTCCCAAGTATGTACAAATGTGACAGATTTCCTGTATGCTGCATTGGTGATCACCCATTGTGAAAGGTTCTCTTCTGGGCTATGGTGCCTTTCGCATGGGCAACTGTCTCCCTCAGTGGACACACCACCACCACACAGTGCAACTTTACTGAGTTTCCACAGCAAAGATGCAGAAAGGAAGGTGCACACAGCGGCCCATGGGAACACTGGCAGGCTTTTCACACAAGAGATACTGCATGTTGTGACAATCATAGCAACCTCCAATGAATGGCCAACCCACAAGACACACCCCTTTTGCATCCGATCTGTGGTGGAACCCAGAAGTAGGTAAGACAACACTGGCAAAAGAGGCGTTACAGGGGGTTAAAACAGTCTTGTCTTTTTTTTTTTTTTTGGTGGGAAAAGCTCTTATTCTTTATCCCAATCTGTGATGCAGCACCCTAACCTAGTGTAAAAAATAGATTTTCTAAAATGAGTTCAATTTGATCAAATAGATTGTAGATTTAGAAGCCAATATCAAAAATAGGCCTGCATTACCATTATGGTTTTCCTAATACTAACTCACTAGAATGGGATGTCAATTCCATGGAATCTCTAGTTTGTTCTGCAGCAAGTTAAGGCATGTGGTTAGATATCTTTCAACATTCTACAAAACCGGTTCCCTTAGGTGAATTTTAAGTCTACAAACATCTATAATGTGTTTTGTAGCAAATACCCAGCAACTGTTTTGCTCTTTTACCTACATTGTAAATTCCATCCCTCACGTCTACGTGATCCCTAGCTCCTTCATAAAACAACTCTGCTACATACCGGTTTTTATTTAGAGAAGTGGTTTATAAACTGAGAGTCTTATGCATAACATCAAAGCAGATACGTTTTGGGACAAACCAACTGTAACATTGAGGAACTAAAACAATATTCCCAAAATTCTCATTAATTCAAATGGGGATTTAAAACCACTTGAATCCTAGAGCTTGGAGACCACTCTTGCATTCAAAGGTTTAAATTGCAATTTAAATTAGTGTGAATGTTTATTTACTCATACCTCCCAAGTGTCCCGCTTTAGGAGGGAAAGTCCCTCTTTTAGATTCAAATCCCTCTTTCCCACCCTGGTGTCCCTCTGTTTAGGAGACCAGACTGTGTGGTGTGTATATAAGTGTATTACCCTGGTGTCCCTGTGTTTAGGAGATCAGACTGTGTGGTGTGTATAGAAGTGTATCATATGGTTCCACATTGCTCCACAGCAATAATACTCATTTCAGTATCTATGTTAATAAGTGTCTGTGTAAATAAAATACTTTGGTCTTGCTCAAAATAATTTATTCAGTTACACAAAGATGTTTCAACAGGTCATGAAATAACATAAAATATTCTCTGTAATTCCCCAGCTTCAGCTATGCCCACAGCAACACCAACTAAAACAGAAGTGTCCCTGTTTAGACAAATGACATGTTGGTTGGTATGATACAATGCAGACATTAAGACTTAGACTTTGCTCTCATACATAAAGGTCTATGCCCTGTGGAACTGCAGGGTTCCCTGACTCATTTCCATGGACCAGAGGTGTAACTATATGGGGGGCAGACGGTGCAGTTGCACTGGGACCCAGCATCCAAGGGGGCTCCAGTAGCTCTCCAATGACTAGTTATACTGCTGCCATGGACCAATTTCCACCATTAACAGCACACAAATGAAATATACTATTACCTAGATGATTTTGCCCGATAAATTTTAGCCTAATGATTGACCCTTCAGTCACTAGTTCTAACCCATAAGAAATATATTTGATACGGGTACAAAGTTAATTCCAAGAATGCTAGAAAGGACTCCAACACATCCCAGGATGAAAAGCAAGAAATCCACCACAGCAGGAAGCTTCAGAAGCACTCCTCCATTAAAAGGATAGTGATGTCTCTTTAAAAGTTTCTCACCGAGTATTCTGTATATTAAAAGTAACAGAGTACCTTACTTGTGTGTAGTTCAAAAGTTATGAAGCGATAAACATCCCCCACCCGACCCTTTCTGACCCCTACTACTAAATGTGAAATCTGGTTGTGGGACCAGATGGATGCAGCGAGGGACAAACTTCAGTAAGTATAAGGAAAACTCTGCCCCCCTTAACGAAGGAGGGAAGGATTTTCCTTTGCTTATTGAAGATTGCCCCTCGCTGCAGCCGTTCTGACCAGACTGCATCTTCTGCGTGAAGTGGACAGAAGGGACGGGACGGGATCTTTTGCTCTTCATAACTTTGGTTCACTTTTTAATGGTCACACGCAGAAGAGTGTGCGACCATTCAACTGTTTCAGCAGGTCACTTGACTAAAAAGTGCAACGTGACAATCTCGCAGTGCATGACAGCATAAGATTGTCACGTCGCATAGCCAATGGGCACGTGCTGCAGATAAGTGTATTCTTTTATTAATTTCCAGAAGTATTCTAGTTTAAAGGGATAGTAATACTTTGTTTTATCTTTATTTTATTTTGTAGGCATTAAAAAAACATGAAGATCGATATAAGTCTTATCGCTCAAACATTTATGGTTTGAGAGATATTCACAAGCAAAGTTTCCCCTCCCGCCCCTTTTACCTAGTGTAAGCCATCTCTTCTCAGATGTGGAATCCAGTCCATAGACCAAGTCAGATAACAGAAGGGGACGCTCTATTTTTCAGCTTTTTCCCTTATCTTAATTGAAGATTGTCCCTCTCTGCAATCTACCTGGGCACCTCCCTTCTGATCTGGCTGAGCCGTGTTACATCAGTAAAAGGGGCGGGAGGGGATACTTTGTCATTGAATTACTCTTGAACTACAACTGCGACAGAATTGAAATAACACTCTCCAAAGTCCCAATACTATGATGATTAATAAGAGCTGCTTTTATTATGAAACATTACTATCCCTTTAAATCCATGCTTTTTTTTTTTTTTTTTTTAAATCATCAGTGTCCTCTAGTGGTCAAATTCCAATTAGTTGTTCCATTAAATTCTAATGGAGAGGAAAGTCAATGACATACAGTTCTCCACAGAATGTGATGGAGACTGCCCAGTCATTTACTGTCAGTTAGAACTATCAGGAAGTAAACACAGTAAATTCACTTCCTGGTTATTTGAACTTTTATAACTTTTGAATAAAACAACTGACTTTGGAGTGACCTTGTTTTGCTCAGCAGCAAAAAGCTCTATAACACAAGTTGTCATAAAAAAAGTTTACTGCTCCTTTAAACGTGTCTGTAAACACTCAATATTTCATTATATGATACATGTACTTAAATATGATGATAATCATAAGCGAAATGCATTATAGAAAATGTTAAATAAAAATGAAATGGTCAAACCAAAGCAAGGGATTTCAGTCTGAAGCCCAAGCCAGTTAACCCTTTGAGTGCCAGAGGGGTGCGCAACGCATTGCTTTGCAATGCGTTGCATACCCCTCTGGTATTCAAAAGGATCAAAGACTGAAATGCATATAACATAGTGATAGAACACTGGCCTAAGTATAAAAGCATCCTTGTTAGATGGTACCTGGGGCAGAATTCAAGAAACGTGTTCAATCGCTATTTACAGTGTTCTTTTGATGGCACAATGATTAGCACCAAAACGTTATTGAATTGTACATGTTTTTTCTTAACCCCTTAACAACCCTTGACGGTCATAGTACGTCAAGGGTCGATCTGACTGAACGGCCCATGACGTACTATGACCGTCATGGAGTTCCGGGCTCCCCCCGCGGCTGCACGCCGTTCGGGGAGTCAGGAACCGGAAAAAAAAAAAAAAAAAAAAAAAAGCTCCGCGGACATTGAGTCGCGTCGCTGATGCCCCGGTCGTTAAGGGGTTAATTAGCGAATGTTTGTTAATTTTTTTAGCAAATGCATTTCAAAAAGTGGGTATGTCTAAACTGCCCCTGTTTTCTGAGAGGATTAGCAATAACACCTAATTTTCAAAGCAATTAGCACACATTTTCATGCGTCTGTCTAACTTTGCCATTAATTTAGAAGCAGTCGCTAACTTTGCTGTTAAAGAGACAGTAATGTCCCAGAAAAAATCTTTATAGATTGGTAGTGCTTAAAAAGTTCAACTATAAGCAACAAATCCTCTCTCTCAAACCGCTATAGTTTGAGAGATATTTGGCACTACAGTTCCCCCTCCCTCCCCTTTCCCTGAAGTCAGCGCTGTGCTGACTGCAGGGGAATCCTGTCCAGGGAGCAACTGGCAGCTCTGCAGCAGAGCCGCAATCTCGTTATTTAAAAAGAATGACTTCATTGGAAAGGTCTAAAAAGTGTGCCTAGTTTGCAAGCACACTTTGTAGACCATTCCAATGAAGTAATTCGTTTTAAATAACACGACTGCAGCTCTGCTGAAGAGCCTCCTCGTGTCAGCCAACACGGATGTCCTGCTGTCAGCTTTACAGCTGACAGAAGGAAACGGCAAACTTTCAATGTGAATATCTCTCAAACCGCTATAGGATTTGTGGCATATAGTTGAAGTTTTTAAGCGCTACAAAAATATTTTTTTCCGACATTACTAGCGCTTTAATTTAGGAGTATGTGCTATTCAGTATCAAGGTGTTAGTATGTTTCTTGCATCAAAATGTGAGCAATCGCAACTAGCATATAGATTTATGGCTTTTATAAACTAGAGAATGCTCATTTTCTTGCATTCCGTCCCTGGTATCCATTAGTCATCAGTAAAGGAGGGTCCATGATTACGAGAAATACGGGTAGCATAGGCACAAGTTTGTCGTTCCTGAATGTAAGGGAGCAGAAAATGGCAAAATACACTCAATTGAGCAAAGAAAGAGAAAAAAAAGACAGTCTATAATTTCTTTAAAGGGATAGTAATGTTTCACAAAAACAGCAGCTCCAATTAATACTTGTAATTTGTATTTGACCCATAGAGATTGTTATTTCAATACTGTCAGAGCTGTAGTTCAAGAGTAATTGAATGATAAAGTATCCTGGCCCTTTTACCTAGTGTAAGTCACCTCCCCTCAGATGGGGAATCCAGTCCACAGGCCAGACGGCTCACAGCAAGGGACAATCTTCTTACTGTGAGAACAATGAAAGCCCTGCCCCCATTGACAGGTTTTTCCCTCATGTTAATTGAATTAACATGCAATCTACCTGGACACCACCATGCTTCTCTGAGCTGAGCAGTGTTACATTAGGTAAAAGGGGCGGGAGGGGGGATACTTTATCATTCAATTACTCTTTAACTACAAATCTGAGTTTATCACGAAACATTACTATCCCTTTAAGAAATGAATCTTTAAAACATATCATAAGATCTTTGTAAGTGTCTGTAACTGCTATGGCCAAGACCTAGGTATTTGAAAAAAAGTGGCACTAATGCGAACCGAACATGGCCAAACAGGCCAAGGGCGACCTCGGAATCAAAGAACAAATTATTTTGAGACTCAAGGCTGCAATTCTGGCATTTAACTGCCCCCTGACGTCAGCTAAATGCTACTACATGTTCAGATGTTTCAACATCAACTGTTCAGAGGAGATTGCGTTAGCCTTGCCTAATTGGAAGAATTGCTGCAAAGAAACCAGTATTAACACTTGAGTGCCAGAGGGGTGCACAACACATTGCTTTGAATGCGTTGCACACCCCTCTGGCAATCAAAGGGTTAAGAGTGCTGAAAAAGAGGACTTGCGTCAACCAATGAACACAGAAACTGAATGTCTGAGGACCAGTTAGTCAACATTTGACATACTTGGGTTCAAACTCAGAGTATTTTTAAGACACAGAGTGGGTGAGCACATATTTTCTGCATTTGTGATACCCACTGTCAAGCATGGGGGAGGACATGTCATGGTGTGGGGTTGTTTTGCTGGTGATCTTTAGCAAGTCCATGACAAGCTCAACCAGCATGTCTATCATAGCACATGTCAGAGTGAGCCATTCCACCTGGATTATGGCTTGTTGGGAAGACCCTCATGCTTTAGTAAGATAATGACCAGAAAAACCCTTCAATGTTGTGTAAAAACTATCTAGCGAGGAAGGAAGTGAATGACAACTCAGTCAAATGACCTGATCTGCCCAGTCTCCAGACCTCAATCCCATAGAACTTATAGAACTGGACAGAAGAGTCAAAGACAGTGTCCCATATCTCTGGGAATTTCTGCAGAAGAGCTGGAAAGGCAAAATCCTTATAGAACACAGTGTGGGAGATGTATAAAAGACTATGACAAATGCAATAATGAGCTCTCACATTGCACTAGATGATATGTATAAATATATTAACATGAGTTTTATACTTGCTTACAAAGATCAATGAAAAGCCTCAATTGTGACTTTTTTTTATACAGATCTTTTACATAGAATAACTATCCAGATCATGCCACGCAGACAACAGCTGACAAGTTTTATACATCGCACCGTCTCCCCAAAATTCTTTGTCATTAAGCGACTTTCAAAAATTATGGAGTAAAATATATTTGGCGTAAAGGAGGATTTTTCGTGTGCAAACACCTTTCTACACAGGTGCAGCCAATTTGTGAAGAGAGATAAATATATGTTTGTACCAGTTTTATAACTATCCCCCACTATTTCTTAACAGTTTTCATGCCACAGCACAATTAATTGCTGAGCAATGCTTTGCGTACATTCTGTACATGATAGGATGCGATTAGACACTGCAGACACATACCACTAGTTGTATATACGTGCAGTCCATCTATCTCTCCTACCAGTTCAGTACAGATGGACACCAATAACCAAATAAAACTACCTGTTATAACACATACTCCTGTAATTATTTTTGAACAGGTAGTTTCATTTGGTTATTGGTTTCCATCTGTACCGAACTGATGGGAGAGATAACACAGTAACATAGTAGATAAGGCTGAAAAAAGACATGCGTCCATCAAGTCCAGCCCATGCCAAAACACCCCTGTTGATCCAGAGGAAGGCAAAAAAAAAACCTCCGGAGCAATTTCCAATGTAGTCCCAAGTGTGTGTGTGTGTGGGGGGGGGGATTATTCCTTCCTGACTCCAACTGGTAGTCAAATAGTTCCCCGGATCAATATCCTATTTGCTTTGAAGCCATCTGTCATAATTGTCAATATTGTTCTGTGCTAGATAGGCATCCATTGCTTTTTTGAATGCAGTTGCATTATCTGCAAGCACATCATCCCGAGGCAAAGAATTCCATAGCCTTACCGCCCTTACTGTAAAGAATCCCTGCCTATGTTTTAGTAGAAAGCGCTTTTCCTCAAGATAGAGGGATTGCACATGTATACAACTAGTGGTATGGGTGTGCAGTGTCTAATCGCATTCTGTCATGTGTCGAAAACGTAGGATGGTCCCATTAAAGCGGTGAATGCAGCTGGACAACAGTGACCAATCATTTTTAAAGGCAATGAGATTTAGATATATATTTGAACCTAAGGTGGATGTTTATAGATATGTGAGAACATAGCAGATTTTGCTGTGGGTGTTTTTCATAGAAAAATATTGATTGGGCTTGTGATTACACTGCCAGAACACTATATATTTTTTTCTGTTTTCTTTTAAGGTTCTGTTTTTTAATTATCTTATCATTTTTCGATTTGCTATTTACATGTTAGATATATGTTGTGTACTCCGATCGTGGACGCATGACCAAGAGGACACAAAATTAAAGTTGTATATACCGTTATAATACAGTGGATCTGGTTTTATTTATAATTATAGTATTATCTTTGGTAGCGCCGGATTGAATCCTATATAATAAAACGCTAGAATGTTTGTCCGATGCAGTCATGCACAGTAGAGAATGCCCGAAAGCACGGAATGCTGGGAGTTCTGTGCTGGGAGAATTCTGTGCTTTCAGGCAGTCTCTACAGTGCATGACTGCATCGGCAGCAGAAAACAGAGCAGGACCGGCCTCTTAACCCTTTGAGTACCAGAGGGATATGCAACGCATTGCAAAGCAATGTGTTGCATACCCCTCTGCCACTCAAAGGGTTAACACCACCCAGACCTTGGCCCATGTACACGGGCTTTTACACTAGTTCTGTAATATTTTGTCTATCTTTGGGGCTTTTATAGCAGTGGTCCCTTCCAGGCAGCGACAAGGTAATTAGGATACTCTTCTCCACATAGAGCCACCATTTGTGTATTTATTTGGATATTTATAATATAATTTTGGGATTTATGCATCTAAACATGTTTACAAATGCTGACTAGGAGTACCTTATGTTTAAATGGGTATGAACTCTCTGCCCGTTAAGCCCCTGAGACAAACCTGTAGGAAGCAGCAGAGAGCTGTTCAGCTAGCACACAACACATTCAGAGCATTATAAAGACATCTCTCTGTTGCCCTCTTCAGGTCTGTCTTGGGAATGCCTGGAGCTCCACGTTGTTCTGAGCCCTGTGATATCAAACGCCTCCCCAGTGTGATTTAGAGCTGAAGTTACATAAAGTTTCATACTGAAACAACATGGTAATATTATCCAGGACTAAGAGCATTCACATCTCCTAAACCAGGTGCAGTCAACAGTTGGACCCCCCCAGATGGTTGGGGGTTGTTGTCACAAACAGCTGTAGGTACAAAGATTACCTCTTTCCTAAACTGAGTATATACTGACCTTTCAGCAAATTATTATGAAGCTTGCAAATATGCAAATTTAATTTACAGTCATACATATGTATATATTTTAAACTCAGAGTTTGAACCATATTAGATGGACAATTTCACAAGATTAGGATCACTGCCCCACTCTCACAATGCTCTGTACAGGACTGAACATGTAACTCCGGGTACATGTCATACAGTCAACGAAGGGTCATCCACCTGCAGCTATCCTGTTGGACTACAATTTCTATCAGCTGACTGAGTTGTAATCCAATAAACGATGGGAGAACTGTACTGCCCACACTTCCAATATATTAAAATACTTTGGGCCTTATGTATAAAAGCAACATGGAGAGATTCTGCTGCAAATCAACTGTACAATAGCAACGAAAACTTTCCTAACTTTCCCTCTGACTAAAATGTTGTTTTTTTTAACCCCGTGAATGCTAGAGAGGTCTCCACACATTGCAAAGTAATGCATTGGAGAGGTGGCTTGCATACAAAGTCATATGTAAAGGGATAGTAATACTTTATTATTACTATCCCCCATACTGTAGATTTTTGCAAAATAATTTAATAGCCCCCAGGTTCATCTTTCAAACCTTTATGGTTTGAGAGATAACTGAAGGCAAAGTTCCCCCTCCGTCTTCCCTGAAGTCAGCGTTGTACTGACTGCAGGGATATCTGGTCTGACATTCATCACGCGGCTCTGCAGCAGAGCTGCGATCACCTTAGTGAAAATAATTAATTCACTGAAACGGTCTTCGACATGTGTCTGCACATGTAGAAGACTGTTTCAGTGAAATAATTTTGTCATTAACGCAATCGCAGCTCTGCTGCAGAGCCGCACGATGAAAGACAGACCGGATATCTGTCAGGCCGGCTCAAAAGGGACTGACAGCGCAGGCGCACGGACGTCACTGTGACGAGATGTCCGTGCTTCCTGCTCCTGTGAGCATCGGTAAAACGCAGAAATCTTCTGAGCCAGTTAATATTTCTGGCGACTAGCGCTACTAAGCAGCTAGTCGCCAGATGAAGAATCAATGAAAGTTAAGTTATTGCAGGGTGGTAGTTCCCCTTTAAGTGAATTTCTCCACATTGTGGCAAGTCCGCTCTACATTACCATGCTAAATGGTAACAACAATGCTTGTGGAGATGTTGCTTCCATCTCCACTCGGAAGGCTGGTGATCAGCAACAAAATGACTCCAGACAGACAGCTGATTTCCAAGTAGCAAAACATTAATGCAGGCCCACATGGGTCCTGTACCAGGCTGAGGATCTTTATCCCTGATACAAGACAAGCGAGTCTATTTTATTAAAGTTTTGCTACTTGGAAATCAGCTGTTTGTCTGGAGCCATTTTGTTGCTGATCACCAGCCTTCCGAGTGGAGACGGAAGCAACATTTCCACAAGCATTGTTGTCAGACTGACTGGTATCAGCCTTCTGACCAACTGTACAACTAAGTGCATTTACACAGTTTTATATATTGTCATTTTTGTGTATCATATTACACTATTGGGCTAGCTTTTCTGTTTTTCTTTTATGTGTTCTACTATTGCTGCGAGTTTCAAGCCGCTCAGGGGGAGCGAGTCACTTAAGAGTATCTGAGGACAGTGATTTATCCTCAGTTGCCTGATTGCTGGACTTGGTGTATACCAGCACCTGGCTAATAATTTTGTGAGCACCCACTTCTGGGTGTTGGTGGGGGAGATTGTCTGATCCTTTGATCCCGCACAGAAGAGCTTTTTCTCTTTTCACCATTCCCTTTTATATTATTGCAATGCTAAATGGATGTCCAAGTCTCAAACCTCTTTGCTCTAAACAGTGGGACTTGCACCAATCCTTTGGTGGGCAAGTCTATCTGCCAGAGCGGTCTTATCCTCAATGCCAAATAGATAAAATAAAAAAAAAACAAAAAAAAAAAACATGCTAATCTTTACTTGATCTCATCACATCATGCTGACCCTGCCAAGGTCACGACAGGGCAATACCGAAGACAGAACCTGGATAGGGTTGCCAGGGACCTCACCAGTTTCAATGTTCAAGCAAAAACTTTTTCTTCCTAAAAGTAATGCAGGTCGCATCTAGTTTGTCACTAGGCTATACTCTCTAGTCATGTATATCTATCCCCTTAAGGACAAGCCACTCGGGCGCGCTGCTGGCACTTTAGGACCATGGAGCATTTTTTTTTCTTTGCGGAATCAGAGGTCCCCCAGAAATCCATGATGTACATGTACGTCAAGGGTCCTTTAGGCATGTTCACCCCATGATGTACATGTACGTCCTTGGTCCTTAAGGGGTTAGCTATACATACATATTATATAACTATGGCATAACTAGTTATTGCAGGGCCCGGTACAGACATTGGTTGGACCCCTATGAAAAAATATTTGCAGAGGCATAATTTTAACTTACTGAACCTTGGGGCAAATGTGGCAGCCCTTGGAAGCCTGGGCTCCGACGCAACGGCACTCTCTGCACCACCTGTAGTTATGACCCTGGTTTTAATTATCCTTTTGAGTGCCAGAGAGGTACCCAATGCATTGCACAGCAATGCGTTGAGTACCTCTCTGGCACTCAAAGGGTTAAAGCTAAAGTTACCTATATATGGTAATCTTTATTGAAGTCTGCATCTAGGTCACACAAATAATAAGCTCCAACAAACCTGAATCTCTCAGGCCTGAAATGTTATCTTCTGGCTCCTAAATTTTAGTTTTTTTTTTGTTTTTTTAATACATCTATATACATGTACCCCCTAGACATTTTTATGTGTTATTTTTCTATAATAAGGGTTTACTACCCCTTTAATATGATTAGCACTAAATTCATAACCTCCATGCACACACACTGTATATGTAAATGTGACTAACAGCCTCATTGTGGATAATATGATGGAATCTATGAATGTCACTCAGTCTCTTACTCTAAAGGCATTAGACGATTCACCATAATACACACTGACATTTCCATCCCCCGTTTCCTAACTATGCCTAATGTTTAGAAAGACAATACTCCATCCCCCCCACCCCCACTGAAGAGGAACTTGTCCAGCTTTTGTGTCAGCCATCACAATTTCCTCTAAACCTGTGGTTCTTGACATTTTTCATTTTACAACATCCCCTTTTTTAACCCATTCAATGTTACAGAGATCTTCACATACTGTGAAACAGTACACGGAAGATTTCTCTGGCACCCAAGGCTCTCAGATCTGAAAACACTTGACATACCATCATCTTTGCTCATAATTATTTGTAACAGAATACTTTATATAAATAACTGAAAGAAGAATAAAAAACACCCATGTGTGGTCCTCAAACCACGTTCCAATGCTTCACTGAAAAACAAGGGGTTCCACAGAACAACTAAAAGTAATGGTTGACTGTAGACTGGAGTGGTTTTGTGACTGCCAGTGGAACAAGGCTGGGGAGGCAGACAATGTATGAGTGCTTCTGTGACTACTGGTGGTCAGAGGAACTAGGATGAAGTGGCAGTATATGTGTGTGGTTCAGTACCTGTGGACATTGGAACAAAGCTGGGATACAGTGTGCGTGGTTCTGTGATTACCAACAGGAGAGAGAAACAAGAATGTGGTGGCAGACAGTGTATGTGTGGGTCTGTGGCTACCACTGAACAGCGTATCAAGGCCAGGGTGGCTTTCCCAACAGGAAGCGTAGGCAACTGTCTAGGACTCCATATTTTGAGGGACACCTTCTCTGTGCTGGTCACACCCACATCCTGAATTGTGGGTGTGGCCACAGCAATCTCAATGTCCCTAAACCTATTTTACACCCTTTACAGGCTATTATTTAATCCCTTGGATTTTTTTTTTTTTTTTTTTTGCATTTGTACCTTTTAATACACCCTTGTCCACGGACCTATAAAATTAGGTTTGCTCTGAAAATTCCAGACTGCGTTTTAGGGGTGCCTTGAAACAAAGGGGTTACAGCGTTTTTCCTTCTTGCTTCTTATAGGCCAAAGGGAATTTTCTTTGCCAGGAAAAAGTAGATGGGAGTGGGGATGGGGCCATGTGAGGAATGGATGTGTGGCCATGGGTGGAGCTAAGAGTACCTAGAGTGCCTTGCCTAGGGGTGCCTGGGATGTAAATTCGGCCTTGAGTGTAGGTGTGGTTCCGTGACTACCAGTAAACAGTGTAATAATGCTGGGTTGTTGGTCAGTGTAAGTCTGTTTCTGTGACTATCGACAGGACAGCAGACTGTGTATGTGTGGTACTGTAACTATTAGTTGACACAGTGCAACAAGATTGGTTTAGCAGATAATGTACGTGTGGTTCTATGACTACCACCGGACAGTGGAACAAGGCTGGGATGACAAACAGTGTGTGTGTGTGTGATTTTGTGACTAACAGTGGGTGTGTGGAAGAGCCAAAAAGTGCTACAGGAATAAAATGCAACTGAATAATATAAATACATATGCAAAGTATTATATTCAATTTAAAAAAAAAAAAAGTGGTGGTGGTGGGGCATCATATCTAAACGTTTGGGAACTACTGATCTACTGCGGCCCTTAGTGCCTTCTTCTGCAGCCCCTACTCTGTACTCTGGTAAAATGTAAAAAGGAGATTTTTTTCTCTATCACATCTCACCCCCCCACCCTTCTTTTGCTTCAGAGCATAACTTCCATTACATTTATCCTGCTCCACCTTAACCCACTGGTTGCTAGAGTATCGTAGTCTTTACCACATTGAGAAGCAATACATTGAAGACCACTCTAGCAGCTAAGGGGTTAATCTACATTTTTTAACTCCTATTTAGATTTGGTAATTTTTAACCTATGACCCTTTGGTGGGTCAAGGGTACATTTGTGGCCACTGCTTTGAATCTGGCTGACTGCCACTGATCAAAGGAGACAATGTGTCACTCATGTCTCGGCCCAGTTCGTACACCCATAGCTGCTGGGGTGAACATTTTACACGTGTATCGGTATGCATACAACATGACTGCAGAATTTCTCCTTTGTTAAAAATTAACGAATATGAATGATAAATGTTAAAGCTCTGTCTTTTACAACTGAATCACCACTGCTCCCAACACAGAGACTAGCAAGAGTTTAAAATTACAGCCGTCAGCGAAAGTTCACTTTGTGTTCTACCTCTTGCAACAGCTGAAACTGCCAGTGGCATCCTCATTCTTATTGGTTGAGCAGGTGGGTGTCATGTCACAGAACCAGCCCTGAAGTAGCCCAGGGAGTACCTGTACACTGCGGGTTGTAATTCTGTAACGTTCCTACACTGAGGAGGTAGTAGTAGCAGCAGGAATAATGGACTAGTAAAAACTGACCTGTAAGGAACAGTAAACTTTTTTTATGAAAATCTACATGTTCTAGAGCTTTACCCTCTCCCACTGCAATCAGTTGTTTTATTCAAAAGTTAAACAGTTCAAATAATCAGGAGGGGAATTACAGCACAATTACTTCCTGAAAGTTCTGACAGACAACTCAGTAGTTTCTATCACATCCTGTGGATAACTGTTTGTCAGTGACTCACCTCTCCTAGACAATGCAACAAAATAACTAACTGGAATCTGACCGCTAGAAGGCACCGAATGGAAAAGAAAAAAAAAGTTTAAACTGTAATAACTCAGGATATATGCATGTTTCATCATTGGGAGTACCCTCATTTTATTCAACAGAGAAAAAACCCTATAATATATATTTTCCTTACCAAAAATTTACTGTCTCTTTATTTAATGTTAAATATCACATACGTAAAGCAAGAATATGTAAAAATGATTACTGAATTACATTCCTAAAGTATAATCCTGAACTTGTTTTATGAATGTGTAAATCATCCTGTTCAGAGAGCATTTATTTAATATGGTTTGTATCAAAATAAGAGTTAGTCAGTTGTGCGTCAGTTCGTGTTCACTGCTCTTGTACTTCGAAAAGTTCTTATCACAGCCCATTCACAGATAATCCTGGACAATCAATGGGAGCCTGGAAAAGGCAGAAATGGCTGCTTCCTCATACCAAACATCAGACTAAATTTAGGCCTCAGAAAACAAACAGAGAAGTTAAATTTAGGCCTCAGAAAACAAACAGAGAAGAGGGCCCTGCTGGTGAGAGCTTACAGCAGTGGTTCTCAATTAGGGTGCCATGGCATTTGGTGTGCCACAGTCATCCAATTAGGGTGCCCCTTTAATTTCAATGAAACTTACAAAAATGTAAATATTAATTTTCAAATGTATATTTATGGAAAGTGTCATGCAAAATATTGCTTCTTTTTATTATTAGGGTTGTAAAACCTAATAAAAACTACATATTTGTGTATTTTACCTTTCATTATGTCCTTGATGTTTTACATAAAATATGTTATGGGTGCAGTGAAAATTCCACATTGCATGTTAGAGGTGCCATGAACAAAGTAAAAAAAATAAATAAACAAGTGGCTTACAGTCTAGAAGTTTTACAGATGCCAGCAGAAGTACAGGCAATTTAACTGTATATAACCCAAGTTAATATTTTAGGTGTTAATGTTCCTTTAATATATAAATGTTCTCATGTTTGTTACCCTTTAACCCCTTAAAGGGATAGTAATGTTTCATAATAAAAGCAGCTCTAATTAATCATCATAGTATTTGGACTTTGGGGAGCGTTATTTAAATTCTGTCAGAGTTGTAGTTCAAGAGTAATTCAATGACAAAATATCCCCCTCCCGCCCATTTTACTGTTGTAACACTGCTCAGCCATAATAGAAGGGAGGTGCCCAGGTAGATTGCAGAGAGGGACAATCTTCAATTAAGATAAGGGAAAAACCTGAAAAATTTGTCAAGGGGGGCAGAGCTTTCATTGTTTTCCTAGGAAGAAGATTGTCCCCTGCTGTTACCTGTCTGGTCTATGGACTGGATTCCACATCTGAGAAGAGATGGCTTACACTAGGTAAAAAGGGGCGGGAGGGGAAACTTTGCTTGTAAGTCTCTCTCAAACCATAAAGGTTTGAGAGATGAGACTTATATCGTTCTTCATGTTTTTTTAATGCCTACAAAATAAAATAAAGATAAAACAAAGTATTACTATCCCTTTAAGGACCCAAGACATGCCAGGACCATCATGGTAAAACTTGCGTTAAGGACCCATGACAGCCCTCGCGTGTTTTCAGGGATCACCACACAGCTGCACGCCATTCAGGGACCAAAAAAAAAAAAAAAGGTTGTTCAAGGGTTAATAAACAAGAGGATTCTACTACCCTATTTGCAAGTAAACTCATGATATTGGCCTCTGAGCTGAATTTCCTGACGTGTAAATGCAATCTAGAGAAACAATGGGGTTATGCACTAAGGTGTGATAAATATGTGATAAAGAGGAAATGACTTCTCCTGTGATATAATTTCTCTATTTCCTATGTTATTCTATGGAGCCTATGCACTAAGCTCGCCACATCTTAGTACATAGGCTGTGTAGATTAACACAGGACTTGGAGGAGTGATATCACAGGAGAAGTCATCACTGCTATGTTACCTATTTACCACACCTTAGTGCATAACCCCATTTCAATGTCCCAGTGCAGAATCTGATGTACTAAAATGGGTAGGAAACTCCAGTCCTTAACCCCTTAACATCCATTGCTGTGCCAGGACCGTCACGGCTGTCCAGAACTTAAGGACCAGTGACGGTCCTGGCACGTCATGGAATGAGAGTCTTTAGTGCCAGTCGCTCCTGACGGTCCTTAACCCTTTGAGTGCCAGAGTGGTATGGAATGCATTACTTTGCAATGCATTCCGTACCCCTCTGACACTCAAAGCATTAAGGGGTTAAAGGGGAACTTTTACATCTAATACACTCTCATATGGGTCATCCAGTAAAATGATATGTGGATTAAATTGTGGGGTTTTTTTACACTTACATACGGTATAAAATATACACTTCATGCAGTCACTTCCGCATTTTGAGGTACAGGGGTAACGTCAGCACAAGGACTTCCCAGACCTCCAATTCTCCTCCCAGCTCTCCCAGGGAGCTAGTCCACGCTTCCGTTCATATTGATGTGAATCATGTCTATTGTAACAGCAAGCTCCATTTGTCATAAAAAAAAAAAAAAAAAAAAAAAAACACAAGCCAATCCACATATCATTTTACTACATGAACCATATGAAACAAAGTGTATTAGATGTAGAAGTTCTGCTTTAAGTTAAGTTCCACTAACAAAGCAGGTTTTCAGGATCCTCACCTGATCACAAGTGACTCAGTCAGTCACTTGAGAACAAACATTGTCTACTGCACCATAGGGGACACATAAAAATTCCCCAAATTCCCATTGATTTAAAAAGGAACAATAAACACCCTGTAATATTTAAACCCCCCACACATAATCTGGGTAGAAAACTGTATTGGTCCCCCAAAATTCATGTTTAACCCTTTGAGTACCAGAAAGGTATCGAACGCATTGAGTCGGACACTCAAAGGGTTAAAATACTACTGGATATCTTGTATGCAGAGACAGACATGTTTTTTTTTGCAGAACTCTAGAACCCCAAACTCCACCCAAGTAAAGCTTTTGAAGGAAGCAACCCGCTGTGAGAAGACTATAGGGTCCTGCGATAAAGAATACTCTCTGTCCCCACGAACATAATATCCAGTGATAACTAAAGATTCACTTTAGGGAGCTAATCCACACAAAATTCATTAACCACTTGATTGAGATAAGTGGGATTTATTATTACGAGGGGTTAGTGTACCTTTAAATAAAGTAATTTTTTTTTTTTTATGTACGTCCATAATCCCCTTAAGAACAAGAGGGGGAAGTATAGTACATTGTAAAGCAATGCACTGTACGTGTCTCTGGTCCTTAAGCAGTTAATAAACTGCAATATTCTACTGTAATTACCAGGAGGTGCTGTTGCTCTCAATGACTATGGAAAGCCACAGTCTATGACTTAATGAATGCATTATTTGGGGGGGGGGGCTGCATTTTGGCACCAGTTGGTGCTGTTCCTATCAGTCGGTTTTAAACAAAAGATACATTTGAGCTGTAATAACTTATGAAAGGAAAAAAGGAGAGCTCTGAACTATAAACGCACTTTCTTCTCATTTTATTGGTGTGTAATGTTTGCACTGTTTCTCCTCTCTTATCTAAGCAGTTTCTTTCCATTGTTGTATTTTGTCTGATTACGCTGGTGCTTTAAAAAAAAAAAAAAAAAAAAAAAAAAGGATAATTTGTGTTTTACTGATTTGACTTTTGCCGTGCTTTGCAGGGCGGCAGCTGGTTCTTGAAAGCACGAGCGTGCGTATCTCAGTGCGTCATCTCCTTAACCTCACAAATGCAAGAGGGCACTTTTTTCTATGGATGTTACCCGCCACTCATTCATTAACTCTCCGAATGCCAGAGATGGGCAATATATTGAAGAATGATGCATATCACACGCCTCTGGTACTTGTAGAAGCCAAATTCTACGGCAAGACTACCAGACCTCCCCTTTTTACATAGGACATACATGAACTGAAATAAAGGCAGCCCTGCAGAATGCATTTTTCATTTGTGTTACAGATTAAAGGGACACTAATGTGCCATAAAAAAAATTATTCTTGTTTTGTAGATGAAAAAAAAAAAATTATTTGCAGCAAATTCCATCTCTCAAACCACTATGGTTTGAGAGATATTCACATTGAAAGTCCCCCCCTTCCCTAATGTCAGCGCTGTGCTGACAGCAGGAGATCCCGGTCCAGAGACTAGCCGGCGGCTCTTCAGCAAAGCCGAAATCTCGTTATTTAAAAAGAATCACTTCATTGGAAAGGTCTACAAAGTGTGCTTGGTTTGCAAGCACAGTTTGTAGACTGTTCCAAAGAAGTAATTATTTTTAAATAAGGTGATTTCAGCTCTGCTAAAGCGCCTCCTCAAGTCAGCCAACTCGAATCTCCTGCTGTCGGCTTTACAGTTGCAGCAAATCCCATCTCTCAAACCGCTATGGTTTGAGAGATATTCGCATTGAAAATTCCTCCAAAAATATTTATTTTTCTATTTACAAAACAAGAATAATTTTTTATGGGGCATCACTGTCCCTTTAAGGGTGAAGTCTGGTCAGCCTGTTATGGGGCATATATACATCATAACCTTTGCGTGCTAGAAGTCCCACCCCACCCCCAGAGGACTGGGGGTGGGAAGCATTGGTTAAAACCGAATTTAAAATCAGTGGGTATTTTAATTTGTTCTCTACTGTGCAGTTGGCTTGCACCACAATTGCTTTGTCTACTATTTATATATACTCCCTTATGTACTAGAACCAATCAATCCTGTCTTACTACTCACCCAGTTAAAGGAACAATAAAAATAGCTACAACTTATCTAAATTATATTAAAGAAAAAAAATCACCAACTGGGGATTTTAAAGGGATAGTAATACTTCGTTTTAACTTTATTTTATTTTGTAGGCATTAAAAAAACATGATGAATGATATAAGTCTTATCTCTCAAACCTTTATGGTTTGAGAGATATTCACAAGCAAAGTTTCCCCTCCCGCCCCTTTTACCTAGTGTAAGCCATCTCTTCTCAGATGTGGAATGCAGTCCATAGACCAGACAGCTAACAGAAGGGGACAATTTTCTTCCTATGAGAACAATGAAAGCCCTGCCCCCCTTGACTTTTCAGGTTTTTCCCTTCTCTTAATAAAAGATTGTCCCTCTCTGCAATCTACCTGGGCACCTCCCTTCTGATCTGGCTGAGCAGTGTTACATCAGTAAAAGGGGCGGGAGGGGGATATTTTGTCATTGAATTACTCTTGTACTACAACTCTGACAGAACTGAAACAACACTCTCCAAAGTCCAAATACTATGATGATTAATTAGAGCTGCTTTTATTATGAAACATTACTAGCCCTTTAACCACTTCTGGGATAGATTTCCAGACCACAAAGGTCCTGAATCCTCAAATTCTGCTGTTGTAGATACCTTCAAACCTAATGAAGGAAATCAGTATTGTGCTGTAACTCTTAGCATGCTATGTATCCATGAGTGCATGCATTGCTCTGTTGCACATGTGTAGGTATACGAAGGATAAATATACAAGGAAGTGGAATGGATGTCAATGTTGTAAAAGTGGATTTTAGTCTTACCTGTTAAATCCTTTTCTCTTAGTCCATACAAGGTTACTGGTAACTTTGGATAGGCGATCTGCCCCTTTAAGTAGGCAGGAACAATTCTAGAAATGACTGTGGGGAGTGAAGCCTACCTTCCCTTCTTGGCTGCAGCTAGCCAACCAGCTCCAGAAAAATTTGTGACACTATGACTAGATAGTGGAAGGAAAGAAGACTCCTGTGAGCGTGACCCCGGAGGACCGCCATGGTCTGCCACAAGAGAGCCAAGCATAGTCCCTTGACAGGGTGGGAGACCTGTAACCTGTATGGACTAAGAGAAAAATATTTAATAGGTAAGACTAAAATCCTCTTTTCTCTGTCGTCCAATACAGGTTACTGGTAACTCTGGGATGTCCAACCATTGAGTTTCCCAGAGGTGCGAAGTAAGGCAAGGACCAGGGGCAAGGCCCCCAAAGTCACCAGCGCGTATATGTAAGATTAAAATTTCACCCCAGAAATCGGTAAAATACACTTATCTGGCAGGTGAAGGGTTAATCTGCAAAGGAGAGAAGAGGAGTCCAAGCCCTGAGTAGGATACTCATTCTGTAAAGCTCACAAAATGGCTGCCGTGGCAGGAGCCAATCAGAAACAAGCGTGCAAAGCAAGAGATCATGGGAAATGTAGTTTTCCCAGAAAAAGTACCCAAACAGCGCCCGAAGTCCCCTGATCCCCCAACACACCTGCAACATGAACCGGATGAAAAAGCAAGGTCAGACAATTAAAATGAGCCATCTCTGAAGTCTCTAGGTTGAGCGGTTGCAGAGATATGTCCCAAACAGTACAGTCCCATAGAAGTGAATGGAGCAATGGCGTCTATGCGGTAAAGAGCGCCTTTAACTCAAGTTTGTCAAAGTTATTACCGAAAATTAAAAAATACATGAAACATCACTAGAATATGTAATCAGACCCAGAAAACACTGAACCCAGTAGGGAAAGTGCCAATAACCACCCCAAAAGATGCCAACCAGCAATTAAAGGGTTAACTTACCACATAAAGTTGCTCCAAACACTGCCAGACATAACAGAAAAGATCCAGTGAGTGCAGGAGTGTGCAATAAGAACTCCCAGGAATAACCTCTGTGAGGAGGGGCACTGTGGAACAAGTGGACCTGCAGCACTCAAAGGGTTGCTCACCTTTCCTGCAGATCTTCTGTCTTCAGATTACCACGTAGTAAGAAGTAACCTCAGTGGGTAACTCCTGGGGAAGCACTTGGAATGAAGATTTTCCCCCTCAGGGCTTAAAGGACCACAAAAAGCACCTGGATACTGAGCTAGCCACATCTAAGGACATTGTCAGTTATGGTAATCTGCCTAATGGTGGTATTCCATATTGAACAGAAAAATAAAAAGTTTCTAAAACTATAGCAGAACTGTTCTCTTGCCTGTGTTATCTTCACCAAGGAACAAATGTTTCTGGAGCTGGTTGGCTAGCTGCAGTCAAGGAGGGAAGGTAGGCTCCACCACCTCTTGATTCTCCCCTTTTGCCTCTTTCTCCCCCTCTTGATTCCCACCTTTTGCTTCATTCTCCCCTCTTGAGCCCCCTCCTTTTGCCTTGGCTTTTTCTCTCCCTTTTGATCCCCCTTTCTTACCCTCCTTGACTCTTGATCCCACCCTTTTGCCTCTCTCTCACCCTCCTGATCCCCCCTCCTTTTGCCTCTTCTTGGCCCCCCTCCTTTTGTCTCCTGATCCTTCCTCCTTTTGCCTCTTTTTTTTTTTCTCCCTTAGTCCCTTTTGCCTCTTTTTCTCCCTCTTGAACCCCCTCTCCACCTCTTTCTTCACCCTCTCTTGATGCCCCATCTTGTCTCTTTTGATCCCCCTTTGCCTGCCTTACACTCTTCTGCCAGGTGCTCGCTGTTTTCTCACGAGCCCCAGCAGAGGTCAGCTCCAGAGCGTTGCCATGGTAACCCGCGGCAACGCTCCGACGCTGCAGGAGGGAGAGAGGCGACCGGACAGCACTGTGAGCAGCTCCCCCGGCTCCCTCTCTGCAGTACCGACCCTGACACAGGGTATCGGTGCTGACATCGGCCGCATTTGCGAGAGTACAATTGCCAGTACAAATGCAGTCCTCGCACAAATGCCAGTATCGGTGCAACCCTATTACTGAGTGAAGATTGTCCCTTGCTGCAATCCGTCCTGTCCCACGACCAGATTCCACATCTGATGGGAGGAGGTCAGAATGGGGATTCTCTCGTATTCAATAGCACTTGAACTATAAAACTAAATATGGAACTATAGCGCTGCATGCTCAAAAAAAGAATAAAGAAGACTCGGACCTGCACTGTATTAGAAGTATTATTATTACTTTAACCCCTTCCTGACAATGGACATACATGTACGTCCCACAAAAACTGTCACTTAGTGACAGAGGACATACATGTACATCCCGGAGGTCCGGGTCCCCACGCGGCTGCACGCCGTTTGGGGACTCCGGAATAATTTAAAAATAAATAAATAAATAAATTCTTAGCCCGGCGTTAAGTGACGGCCACGTGTACGAGGCCGGTCACTAAGGGGTTAAGGGTGGGCTTCCAATACATTGCATATCCCTCTCTGGTTCTTAAACAGTTCACATGCTCTGCGTACTTCAGTATGAGAAAAATACCAGCAACTGACAGGTTTGTCTGCACGGGCAGGATATCTCAGACATATTGAAGATGTTTGACACGCAAGGCAAACGGAGTACCCCTCGAGTCCACTATTGTAATGTTTATATCTATCAGAGGATAGCCAACTGAGGATTAGAAACAGCTGCCCAGCAGTTTCACGTATATACAGAACCCGCAGAGAAGCTGTTATTAAGGTACATGTAACGGCTTCTCTGTTGCTTCTTTCAGATTTGATATCATCGGAAAAGCTGGTCAATGAACTATTAATCTTATAATGCTATCAGTGCCACAGGAGTGTGGATTGCACGTTTCTATGGCACTGGAAGAGTTAAACTGATAGTAATGTTTCACAAAAACGGCAGCTCCAATAAATCTTCATAGTATTTGAGCCATAGAGAGTGTTATTTCATTACTGTGAGCGTTGTAGTTCAAGAGTAATTGAATGATAAAGTTTGCCCCTCCCACACCTTTTACCTAGTGTAACACTGCTCAGCTCAGATGTGGAATCCACTCCACAGACCAGACAGATAACAGCAAGGGACAATCTTCTTACCATGAGAACAATGAAAGCCCTGCCCCACTGACAGGTTTTTCAGCTTTTTCCCTTATCTTAATTGAAGACTTTCCCTCTCTGCAATCTACCTGGGAACCTCTCTGCTGCTCTGAGCTGAGCAGTGTTACATCAGTAAAATGGGCGGGAGGGGGATACTTTATCATTCAATTGCTCTTGAACTACAACTATGACAGAATTAAATAACACTCTCCGTGGCCCAAATACTATGATGATTAATTAGAGGGATGTGACGCGCGTGTGTGTGTGTGTGGGGGGGATTACCTATGGAAGAGAATGTGAGGGGGCATATAAAGCAAGGCATCATGGTGGGGGGTTACCTAGGAAGAAGTCTGTGTGAGTATGTGGGAGAGCGGATACAAAAAGAGGCATGATGTAAGGGGGCTACTTAGGAGTGTAGTGGGGGACCAGAAGAAATATTAAGTGAGGCACAATGGGTGCGTGTGCTTGGAGAGGATACCTACAGAGTGGTGTGAGAGTGGAGAGGAATAATCAGAGAGTGGTGAGAGAATGGAGAGGAATACCCAGAGAGTGGTGTGAGAGTGGAGAGGAATACTCAGAGAGTGGTGTGAGAGTGGAGAGGAATACTCAGAGAGTGGTGAGATATTGGAAAGGAATACCCAGAGAGTGGTGTGAGAGTGGAGAGGAATACTCGGAGAGTGGTATGAGAGTGGAGAGGAATACCCAGAGAGTGGTATGAGAGTGGAGAGGAATATCCAGAGAGTGGTGTGAGAGTGGAGAGGAATATCCAGAGAGTGGTGTGAGAGTGGAGAGGAATACTCAGAGAGTGGTGTGAGAGTGGAGAGGAATACCCAGAGAGTGGTGTGAGAGTGGAGAGGAATACCCAGAGAGTGGTGCGAGAGTGGAGAGGAATACCCAGAGAGTGGTATGAGAGTGAAGAGGAATATCCAGAGAGTGGTATGAGAGTGGAGAGGAATATCCAGAGAGTGGTGTGAGAGTGGAAAGGAATACATAGAGAGTGGTGTGAGAGTGGAGAGGAATACCCAGAGAGTGGTGTGAGAGTGGAGAGGAATACATAGAGAGTGGTGTGAGAGTGGAGAGGAATACATAGAGAGTGGTGTGAGAGTGGAGAGGAATACCCAGAGAGTGGTGTGAGAGTGGAGAGGAATACTCAGAGAGTGGTGTGAGAGTGGAGAGGAATATACAGAAAGTGGTATGAGAGTGGAGAGGAATATCCAGAGAGTGGTGTGAGAGTGGAGAGGTATACATAGAGAGTGGTGTGAGAGTGGAGAGGAATACCCAGAGAGTGGTGTGAGAGTGGAGAGGAATACCCAGAGAGTGGTATGAGAGTGAAAAGGAATATCCAGAGAGTGGTATGAGAGTGAAGAGGAATATCCAGAGAGTGGTATGAGAGTGAAGAGGAATATCCAGAGAGTGGTATGAGAGTGGAGAGGAATATCCAGAGAGTGGTGTGAGAGTGGAGAGGAATACCCAGAGAGTGGTGTGAGAGTGGAGAGGAATATCCAGGGAATGGTGTAAGAGTGCAGAGGAATACCTAGAGAGTGGTGTGAGATTGGAGAGGAATACCTACAGAGTGGTGTGAGAGTGGAGAGGAATACCCAGAGAGTGGTGTGAGAGTGGAGAGGAATACCCAGAGAGTGGTGTGAGAGTGGAGAGGAATACCCAGAGAGTGGTGTGAGAGTGGAGAGGAATACCCAGAGAGTGGTGTGAGTATGGAGAGGAATACCCAGAGAGTGGTGTGAGAGTGGAGAGGAATACCCAGAGAGTGGTGTGAGTATGGAGAGGAATACCCAGAGAGTGGTGTGAGTATGGAGAGGAATACCCAGAGAGTGGTGTGAGTATGGAGAGGAATACCCAGAGAGTGGTGTGAGTATGGAGAGGAATACCCAGAGAGTGGTGTGAGTATGGAGAGGGATACCCAGAGAGTGGTGGGAGAGTGTAAATATTGCACACAGAAGCTGATGTACTATGAAGAACTGGAGCAATCATATTGCATCAGAAGCGACAAATGAGCATCCCCATTATCTAAAGTGGTCTCCAAAGCATTGCTTTGCAATGCGTTAAAGAACTCTCAAGCATTCAAGGGGTTACAAGCCCCATTTCAGTCAATTGGTTGCCCAACAAACAACAGATAACAAGGGATGATGGGAGTTGCAGTCCTCGTCAACTGGAGGGCCCTAGGTTGCCCTACACTGTGATGAACACTGCTCTGTCTCTCAAAATTTTAAAATACAAATATTATTCAAGAGCTGTGCAAATAACATGCAAATCACTGAGGAACAGCCAAAGAAAATCATGTACATCTACAGGTGAGTTTAAACCCATCAATCCCAGCAATACCCACAAAATATCAGGACTATGCCAGGTCAGTTGTACTGAAATAGCAGTAAGATAGATAAGAGAAGCCAGTAGTGCATAAGGGGAGGCATACAGTCTCACCAGTGGAACAGCTCCAGTCCAGACAATACACAGAAGACCAGGTTTTAGGTTCTGTTCACACCAGAGCTTTAGTACAGGCTATTACTGCTGCAAAATAACCTGCCCTCACAATGGTGATTCCTGCCTCCCAAAACAAACCATAATGCAGGATGCTGCAGCATGGTGTCAATCATACATGGTAATGCCCATGTGGACCAGTCTTGGAGGGCCTCAGGTTTCCCCTACCCTATGATGGACACTGCTCTGTCTCTCAAAACATCTCCTCCACCACAGCCCCCAATGAGAAAAACCACCACCATAATACAGGACAAGTAAGCAAGGGCAGCTCGGCTTGCACTAAAACAGAGCAAAAGCCAAGTCACCCATGAAAATAATGCCTTAGAGGGAACAACAACATAGGCTGGGTTAACACAGACTTGGCAGCACGGCATTATGCAAATATACCTACAATGGTCCTGTACTTCCCCACTTCATGCAATCCAGTCATTGGAGGGGGGTTCCTGAGGAGTGACTGATGGGCATCAGTCAAACATCATTGGCTGATGCCCACGTGTACCTCTACTGATTGGATTGTTGCAGCAAGCTCCGCAGCTATTCAGTCACCAGTGTCACCGATCTGCGGGCAGACTAATTAGGCCTCCATATAAATTATCTCTAAAGCACCTTCACTGCATTCTCTTGGGGACATAGTAAAGATGCATTTAGACTCCAACACAAAGCAACAGAATCTGTATAAACAGCCCCAAAAGAAAGAAGCTGTCCTAAGTTTTGAGACGTTAGTTCAGCAATAGATATGCTGCACTAACGTCACCTTGTGAACCCAACCTAAGCCAGATTAATTTTCCTGTGCATGAAGAAACATTAACTTCACCAATTAATAACCCAAATTATTTTAATCAGGGCAGAAAACCCCAATGGCCTCAATGAACCAATTTTGCATGGACTGGTTCTGCAAAATTAAACTTTATTTAGTACTGAACATCAAGTTCTCCAGTGTGCTGAGGGTCCTTCATTCAAAAGGTATTACAGCTCAAATGTAACTTACATCTTTTAAATTAAATTTCATCTTATGAAAGTCACCACTGAGTGGAGATACTGCTAGATTGTCCTGTGGAGCATTACTTTCAGGGACAGGTGTCCAAAAGGAAGGAAGCAATTCATTTTGTTACTACAATAATTTTAGAATGAGGCATCACTGAGCAGTGAACAAGCACTTGTTTTTATTGAAATGAAAATCTGTGCAATATGTTTCCAAATCTGTATCACTTTAACCCCCTGTACGCTAGACACTTCTCCAGAGCATTGTTTTGGTAGCATTCAAGAGGTTCAAGATGCTATCCGAAGGACATATGGGTGGGAACGTTGCGCCACACTAACTGCTGTTAGAGTAAACCTCTCATTGTCCACAGTGAGCCGATGTCCAGATAAAGATAACGAGACCTGAGTCAAAAACAGCTAAAGGGCTGCAAGTTGCCCAGTTCTGATATAAAAATCATATTAGGCCCCTATATACACCTGTGGCAGTGGTGTGGAAATAAGGAGGGGATTTAAGCCGTCTGGTATAGCCAAACAATGTTGTAATTCAGGACTATACAAACAACCTTTGGCTCGCCAGCTGTTGGCGACCACAACTCCCATCAAACCCACCCAACCATTGACTGGCTGGGGATAATGGGAGTTGTAGTGTTCAACAGCTGGAGAGCCAAAAGGCTGCTTTCCCCTTGTATAATAATTCATTTCCTTCATACGGTGGTGGTTTGTAATAATACGGAATTTACTACCGCTTTCTGTTATGGTTAAAAATAAACGTCCTCTTTATAGGATTTAAAGCACTTACAAAAAGACTTCCCCATCTGCTCTATAAAATGAACACTTTTACAGAGTTTTACAGTCTCATGTTTCCATATAAAAATAATCCAATCACGCTGAAAGCAAAAATTGGAACCCTTTTGTTCCCATAAGCCATTATAGGTCAAAAAAACAAATAAATAATCAGCTCTCAAAGTGGACCTGTTACCCGAGGAAAAGTTTAGTTTTTTTGGGTTTTTTTTTACATAAAATTAAAATTTGCTTTGAAGACATACTAGCCTTTTTTCTTTAAAATAAATATCTGTTGAAAAAATTAACATTTATACATTGAGTGAATTCCCTATACAGTATTATAGATAGCTCAGTTTGAGGATAAATGAACCCTTTGCTCTGTAATGCGTGCCGTACCCCTCTTGCACTCAAAGGGTTAACCTCTAGCTGTACTATTAGAAATTCCTGCCATATGTGGGTTCTGCCTTGATAGATCGATAACACAGTGGGTGGTAATACTGGTGAAGCACAGAAACTAGTTGGCATAACATGCCACACTGTGCCACAAACAAGTAACGGTTACGAAAATATCTATATATCTTGAGCTAACACAATTCACACTATATGGATACTTCTATCTGAGGTAAACGGAGTTATTTTATAAACCAAACACATGTGAAGGGACTCAAAGTAGGAAAAAATTGAGCTGAGGAGAGGGTAGAAAACGAAAATAGAATTGTGCTAATAATTCTACTGGAAAATTAACATCAATCTGACACAATATATATCCCCAGAGGACATTACCTGTCCAGATACCTCACATAGCCCCAAGATACAACATAAACAGTATGGACCAGTGCAGTGCCCGAAAAGATCACTAGTACTCCAAATCCTCAGATCTCCTGCAACATAGGATGATACAACAAATAACATACACGTCTAACCCTCGTGCAAGATTATACATAATAACAAGTAAAACCTTCTCTAGGTACCTAGCCAGGACCCTCCGTTCTCACTCCAGGCTGGCTGGGGATGATGAGAATTGTAGTCCTGAATAGATAGGTTGTCCATCCCTGATCCTTTTCTCATAGTCCATGGAAGGATACAGGGACCACAAGTATAGAGAGGGTCTCCTTTATGGAGAAAGGGCACTCTAAAATTATGGATAATTTCCTCATTTAGTATGGAAGGATTGGAACAAAAGAACCGTGGAAGTCAAAAACGACCTTGGGTTGAAATTCAGAAACAGTTTCAAGACAACTTTGCATTGAGATGAGTGGCCATCATATCTATGTCCTGTCTTCCCTAAAGCTCCAATAGTTGAAGGAAAATCTCCTGCTTCAATTTCCATTCGCCCAGATATGATGTCCTGCTGAGATAATCCACCTCCCAATTTTGCACACCCAAAATGTAGCCAACAGACAGGGCAGGTATGTGAGCATGTGAGAATCCAACTATCAACCCGGAATGGGGGAATTGCCCTCGCAGATTTTTACAAATACTATCTTGTTGCTCAAGGCCAATTTGCTGTGGCTTCTGCTATGCCTGAGTCCACCCATAGGTTTCCGGACCTTGATAGACCATTTTTACACCCTGGTTATGATACTGGGCATTTTATCCTGCTGGGAGATGGCATCAGCAAATCACCCTCTATTCCCACCAAATCCTCATGTAATGCTTGGACGAACAGTAAACTAATTTCCAATTACTCATCTGTAGACCAGATACACCTCTGTGGGGTCCTGCTGGATCCCTTCATTTGTCTTCTTAGATTTTGGATGCAGGTGAGCAGAGTTGGGAATCGCAACATTTGATCACATATACCGAGACAATGTTTTATTGTCCTTTGAACAGTTACATTCCCTATTCAACATTCCTGACTCCTATTTCTACACTTATCTGAGTTTGCATCAGGCATTAGCCTCCTTCTGGGGAAATAGTCCTCCCCAGGTGGAACCTTTTGCTCTTCTGTCCAAAATATCAAAGGCCAGACCTCCCAAACTACTGTTGGCTATTTATGGGTGGCTTAATGACACGTCTTAGTCTTACAATTCTACCCTTCGACTCAGATGGGAGGGAGACCTGGGCGTACTGGAGGATGGGGAATGGTCAGAGGGACTATCTAGCCCTATGACATTATCCGTTAATAATAAACGGATAAATTCGATTTAAGATCCTACATAGAACATATAATACCCTGGCTAGACTGGTCAAGATGGGATCTCAGACGTAAAGGATATGTGTGAAATGCAAACAGGGGCAGGGTACGTTCTGGCATTTATTGTGGGCTTGCCCACAGTTATAAATATTCTGGGATCAAGTGGTAACTAAATTATCGTTCATTCTGTCACTACCTATTCCATTATTTCCCAAGCTTCGTATCTTTTCCACTGTAACGGATGGTCTAATCTCCACCACACCAGTCCAAATTGATTAGGGAATTACTGATCATGGCTAGGAAAATTGTTGCGTGGATGTCGGCTGAGACCTTCTCATGTAACGCTTGGATCCAACTGGTCCATCAGAATCTTCTCCACTACCAGCTGGTTCACACTCAGACGATCACCTCATCACTTCCTCAAAATCTGGGATCCATGGATCTCGATCACTTAGTCTTGTCCTATTATATTAATATTTTATATATTATATATGCAACATTTTGATGTCTCTTTATCATATGTTCTATAGTACTGGAATTTATTGTCTTAAAATGGGGGAGGGGGTGCTCGATCTGGGGATGGGATAGTAGTAACTTTAGTTTTCCCTCCTCTGAGGGTTTGTTGTTTTTTCTTTTAGAATTTAGCTTTTTGTTTTAAATGCAAAAAAAAATTTATAGGGAAGTTTGATATTATTTTGTCAAAATTGCAACATATGACCACTTTTATGTGCACATCATGCTTTATTGATGTAACCATTGTATAATTATGTTATTATGTAATGCCTCCTTCCTTATCAATAAAGACTCCCCGAAAGCACATAGAGAGCAGCATGTTTGGGATCACTACCTGTAAATACTTTTGTATGTCCTTATAGTATAGTGATGGGTGGGATAATTCTTCCTTGAGTAGGAGAGAGGGTGGCTAAACCTTTCCCTTGTGCAGGAGGGAGGCGATTCAGCTAACACTGTGTTGGGCTTGCGAAAAGGAAGGTGTCAGGTTCAAGGGAGAAGAGGGCTAACCTGGAAGCTAGGGAAGAATGAGACAAAGGTGGCCAATATTGCAGAACTAACCCTTCACAGAGTGGGAGCTAGGGAGCGATGAGACAGACATGGGCAATATTGCAGGGCTTCAGAGAGTTAGAGTTATGGAGGGATGAGACTGACTTAGCCAGTACTGCAGGGCTAATTTCACTGAGATGGTACAGACTTGGCTAATACTGCAGGATGAACCCTTCACTGAGGGGAGCTATGGAGGGATGAGACAGACTTGGCAATATTGCAAGGCTAACATTCCACTGAGTGGAAGCTAAGGATGGGTGAGACAGACATGGCCAATATTGCAGAACTAACCCTTCACTGAGAGGGAGCTAGGTAGTGATGAGACTGACTTGGCCAGTTTTGCAGGGCCTACCCTTCACTGAGTGGAAGCTAAGGAGGAATGAGATAGATTTGGACAATATTGCAACCTAACCCTTCACTGAGAGGGAGCCAGGAAGGGAACAGACAAACTTGGACAATATTGCAGGGCTAACCTACACTGAGTGGGAGCTAGGGAGGGATGAGACAGACCTGGCCAATACTGCAGGGCTAACCTACACTGAGTGGGAGCTAGGGAGGGATGAGACAGACTTGACCAATACTGCAGGGCTAACCTGCACTGAGTGGGAGCTAGGGAGGGATGAGACAGACTTGGTCAATACTACAGGGCTAACCTGCACTGAATGGGAGCTAGGGAGGGATGAGACAGACTTGACCAATACTACAGGGCTAACCTGCACTGAGTGGGAGCTAGGGAGGGATGAGACAGACTTGGTCAATACTGCAGGCAATTGAGGGCTGGCAACTTTTGGCCTGGGGTGGCAACCACAATCAAGTGGCCCACTTCTACTATCACTCCAGCCCACCCCATTTTATTAATTTTAGAATTGCCATTAATAATGTAAAGCAGTGGTTCTCAACTGGTGGGTCGCCGTGGGTGCCACTCATTGGGGGGGGGGTGCAGGCTGTGCCACCACATGGCACCAATTTTGCCCTTAACTTACAAAGCATCAGCAGTACCGGCTGCTGCCTGGAAGACGTACATGTGATGCAGCGGAGCTGTTGCACTTGTGCAGCATGCTGATTGGTGGAGGAGGAGATGCCTGGTCTGAACCTGGTCACGAGGGGGGGGGGGGAGGGAGCACTGAGCAGTGATGCATCACACAAGTGGCAAGCTGTGAAGGCAGAGCGTGCTGTTGAAGGCGAACTGGTGGATGCAAGGGGAGCAACTTAGGAGGATACAGAGCAAGGCCTACTCAGAGTCAGTCACACGCTGCACCCACGCCACCAGCGAAGCAGCCAGGCTTCCCTGTGAGCCCTGCCCTTGTCCAGACCCTTCATTCAGCTCAGCAGCACCCGAGCACTGTCAACACAGGCAGCAGCAGCACTGCATCACACAACTGTGAGTTGTGACTCAGATTGTGTCACTGCCTCACTTCATCCAGGAGCATATTGCATAAAAGGGAGTAAACAACAATTTGTTGTTAATGTACAGTAATGGCTGAAAACTAGTATTCCCTACTGATGTGTCAGACATAGACACACTGCAGTGCTAGGTTTCAGGGGTTACCAGTCTTCTATAACAAAACAGCAATCACATTGCCACCACTTTGGTTTCTGCAGTCTATCTCTCTTCCCTTTTCCTCATTATTGTGCCTGTCAGGGTGATGTCATCTAAGAACAGCGGTGTTCAGTCTGTATAGGTACTGAGGCTGGTGGTAGGGGAGATGAAGTGTACATAGATAAGTGGAGTAGTGTATTACCTTCACATTGGTTAATACGGACTGTATTAAAAAGGAGGGATTCTGGGACAAACCAACTGCATCACAGGGAATAAAATAAAAATTCCTAATGATTATTTTAAATGGAGCTTTTACCTCCTTGAAATTTAGAGAGGGCTCCAATGACTTGCAAAGCATTCAAAGTTAAAAGCCCCATTTAAACCAATACAGATTTTGATAATTTCTATTTGTCCCCTATGGTGCAGCTGGTTTGGTTCAGTATTTCTTCCTGATGTTCTCTTTGTCGTTCAGGAAAGGACATTGCTCCAGTGTTTTCTTCTGGGTAAAATGAAAAGGGTTATCTTATCTTACCTGCTGCCATTGACATGGCCAGAGAGGACCTGGATCAATTTGCTGCGGATAAATTGAACACAATTCCACTATCAAATGTTACCATACACAGGAGGGTTCAAGAAATGTCAGATGACATAAAACAACAGACCACAGCTCGCATAAATGCAAACAAATACTATTCGTTACAATTGGATGAATCCACAGACATTGTGAACCATGCCATGTTGCTGGTTTATGTGAGGCATGTGTGGGAAGGAGACTTTCAGGAGCAGTTTTCTCTGCAGTAGAGAGCTTTCCACCACTACTACCGCAGAGGACATTTTCAATACTGTGGATTCATACTTGGGTTCGATGTGCCTGACATGGGATATGTGTGTTGGAATCACAACTGATGGTGCAGCCTTCATGATTGGAAAACACTGCGGTGTGGTGAAGAGAATTCTTGAAAAGGCACCAAATATGATTTGGAACCATTGTTTTTTCTACAGGGAGGCATTAGCAGCCAAGGATATGGTGCCAATGCTTCACGAAACTTTGAAAGATGTTGTCAAAATGGTGAACTACATTAAATGGAGTGCCAAGAATGCCAGGTGTTTTCAGAAGCTGTGCAAAGACCTGGGCAGTGAACATGTACAGGTGCTGCATCATGCGGAGGTGCGCTGGCTTTCCATGGGCAAAGTCGTCTCGCGTTTATATGAGCTGAGAACGGAAATTGCGGCCTTCCTCTCAGAGTGCAACACGCCTCTAGGATGCTAAAAAAAGAAATTTACTGAGGTAACACTCTCTCAGTTATGGTGTAATGTTATGACTGAATATCCCACCATCGCAACCCATGCTATCAAAATCATCCTACCATTCAGCACAACCTATCTTTGTGAGAGTGGCTTCTCAGTTCTGGTTCAACTGAAGACAAAACATAGGAACAGAATGGATATTGAACACGACCTCAGAGTTGCTTTGTCTACCATCACCACAGACTTGGAAACACTTATCAAGAGCAAAAAGCATCCCCAGCTCCAGTTCCAATTAATATCCTATGTTTCAACGACTGACTATTTGATTGGGTTTTTACCTCAGTTATTTCATTTTCCCTTGCACCGTGATTACTGCACTATTCATTTTGCAAAGCCGCCCTGTTTGTCTACTGTTTAAAAAGTGCATATATACATTGTGCAATATTGTACAAATTGTTTTGTGGAATAAATTATGTTTTGGAAATGAAATTATTTTTGGGTCGCAACTTAATGCCCAAGGACAAATGTGGGTCCTGAGGTTACACGGGTTGAGAACCACTGGTGTAAAGTAAGGCAAGTTATACCACAGAGCTAACAACTGAGATGGAGTTACACCAGTGATACCACAGAGCTAACAACTGAAATGGACCTACACTAGTGATACCACAGAGCTTACAATTGAAATGGAGCTACACTAGTGATACCCCAGAGCCTACAATTGGAATGGTGCTACACTAGTGATACCCCAGAGCCTACAACTGAAATATTGCTATACTAGTGATACCTTGTCCAGCTAATTATTTTTCTTTATTGATAAGTTTTTGATGCACAAAAATAATGCCTTGATATTACAATCTAAGGAGTAACAGTAAACTTTTGAAAATGTTTTGTTTCTATTGTTTTTTTATGTAAGAATTGTTAGCAACAGTGCCATGTAGTTTACCTAGTGTTCAGAAAGTTATTCAAATGTATTCTATGAGAGTGGTGAATCACTGACCAGAGTTCTCTACTGACTGGGATATCCTTTTTGATCTCATCGTGGAAAACCCTACAATGCAAAGTGTTTTTTTCCCCATTAAACATTACTGATCATTTAAGCAACCTGCACAGAAGACCTAAACAAAAAGCAAAGGGTATATTCTATACCAGGAGTGACGAACGTGAGCCACTACTGTTCTATATGACCTTGAACTAGTGCCTACAATGCTGGTGAAATGGGTGCTTATCTATTATGAAAATATCCCAGCAATCTTACATTAATAAGTCAAACTGTCTAATACTGTATGGTTAACCCAGATTATGCCAAATTCAGTCATTTTTATATATAGTATATGTTATACATACACAGAGTTAAAGGAGCAGTAAACCTTTTTTATGAAAAACATATATCGTAGGGATTTTCCTATTGAGTAAAATAAGGGTACTCCCACTGCGGAGAGATTTATATTTCCAGAGTTATTACAGTTTAAACCCATGTTTTTTTACATTAGCAGTGCCCTCTAGTGGTAAAATTCTAATTAGATTTCCTGTTAGATTCTAATGGAGAGGAAAGTCAGAAAAGTCAGACACATAGAGTTCTCCATAGAATGTGATAGAAACTGCTTGTCACTTCCTGTCAGTTAGAACTATCAGGAAGTAAACACAGTAAATTCACTTCCTGATTATTTAACCCCTTAAGGACCCTTGACGTACCAGGACCGTTACGGTCCTTGAAATACTCAAGGACCGATGACGGTCATAGTAAGTCACGTACTTTTTACTTACATCGCTCTACCGGGAGCGCTGTAAGTAAAAATAGGGCCTGAAATTGACCGCTCCAAGATCAGAGCGATCTCTATCAGGCTCCATAATGAAGCACCGATACACGCGACAGGTCACGTGTACCGGCGCATCCAAGCAGAAATATTACCTGGTTTAAAAGATTTTCTACTTACTCTGAGGTGGACAGTAGCAGGAAGCATGGACATCTTGCCATAGTGACGTCCGTGCGCCTGCGCTGTCAGTCCCTTTTGGAGCTGGCCGGCTCCAAAAGGGACTGACAGCGCAGGCGCACGGACATCACTATGGCAAGATGTCTGTGCTTCCTGCTACTATCAGCCTCGGAACAAGTGTAAAATATGTTAAAGCAGGTAATAATTCTGGCGAATAGCGCTACTAAGCGGCTAGTCGCCAGATGGGGACTGAATTCAGATAAAGTTTTTGTGGGGTGCTAGTTCCCCTTTAAAGAAGCAGCACTCAAAGGTCTTTTAAGATGAAAAATGTTTGTTAATATTTATTGATGGTCAACGTTACAGTCATCATCATCATGACATTGATAAAGGTCACAACGATGACCAAAATGTTGACCAACAATAAATATTAACACAAATGTTTCAAATGTAAAAGACCTTTGAGTCCTGCCTCTTTAACTCTATTATTACTCCTATTGGGATTTTGGCCTAGACACTCGTTATATATATATATATATATATATATATATATATATATATATATACACACACACACACACACACACACACACACACACAAAAAGTTAAATAACTCCATCAAAACAGAGAGAGAAAAAGTGTGTGTGAATGGGCAGGGGGTAGAGAGAGGGAAGGTGGGAGCGAGCAGGGAGCAGACAAAGTGAGAGAGAGAGCAAGGGAGGACAGTGAGTGGGGGGTAGTGAAAGAGCTAAGGAGGGAGCAGGGGAGAGAGAGATTGTGCTGCAATGCTTCAGAGGCCTCTCTAGCATTCAATGGGTTAAAGATCCCAATTAAAATCAATGGGAATTTTCAGTAGCCCCCTATGTTGATATGGGATGCTCAAAGTTAATCCACTTTTATTTCATCATCATCAGATGGAAAAAGGGAAAAACAAAGTTATTTGAAGAGGTTAATAAAAGGACAGGTTTTATAGCATAGACAATAATGTGTGCTGAACACTTGTGACACATCACAGCATGTGGACAAGTGCTAAAAAGCCCACGGGATAACAGGAATAGGTGAGATCACAAAGTCTTAGGAGCTAAAAATGTCTAAGCTGTGTGTGCTGATGAGTAAGGAGCAGACTTCTTTTTACTGTATCCGTCTGTGCCAGGCTCCACGGTGCTCCAAAAATAGATTTATCCCACACACTGCATTAAAACACCATAATAAAATGAACACAAAAAAAATTTGTCCTAACAACAATTGTGCACATCCTTCCTGTTTCACAAACTCCTTGGATGTGTGGGGGAATGCACCAATCAGAGTAAAGAAGTTCTGTCAATTAGGTGGAAAAAGGAAGCAGAGGATTTAAAGGAACAGTAACATTTAATACCTAAAAATTGTAAGGGTTATCCTCCTGAGTAAAAGGAGGGTACTTCCACTGCTGAGAGGTGTTTTATTAAATGTTATTGCAGCTCAAAGCTGAATTTTTTTGGGGTACAGTATCTCAATGGCCTGAAATTTTGAAGTGGCGCTGTTTATACGCCATGATATGGAGGGCTCTGGTCAGTTGACCATAAATGTCCACATGATCATGTAACGGCTCCACTGTAGTATTTAAGGCCATTGAGACACTGCACCTAAACACACCTCATCACTGCGAATACACTTGTTTTATTCAGCAGGTTAACCTTGCTATAAATTATTGAATTATTTTTTCACATTAGGTGTTACTATCACTTTAAGTGGACCTGCAATCCTAAGAAGTTAGTTTGTTTTACAGGGAATTAAAGTCTCTGTATATTTTGTATTAGCCTTTTTTTTGTAAACTAGTTTATATAAGAACCAACTATTTACTCTGTGTGTGCAACCTCTATCTAGAGAGATTCTACAGTCATTCATAGAACCATGTGTGATGATACTGCCCCAGCACAGAAACAAATTAGCATAAAGTGTCAGACTGTGCCACCAATGAATGAATGTTCATTTCTCAAAAACAATTTATTTTACAAATGGCTGGTATAGCATATAAGCAGTTTACAATTCTCTTTAAAAGTAACCTTATCCTAGGATGACAAGCCCATTGTAAGAAATCAAGGATATTATGAAACAGAGGAAAGTTTCATATGTTATTGTCAAATTGTGATCTTTAATATAAGAGGAACTATTTAATGAATACGGTGTTAGTTTCTGGAGTTTTAGGCATTGCAGCAACAGCATCTCCTGCAAGAAGTTGGGAAATGCTGAAAGCAACTTCATCTGATCAGACAGAAAGAAGCACTTGGGTAGCGTCAGCCAAATACGATTGGTTGGTGTCCTGTGCTGCTCCTCAGAGACTGATCACAGCATTGTGAATCACAAGAGCGCAGTCTCTTTTATGTCTGTCCCTGAGGCAGCAGAGTGGTTACCTACTGCTACTATCACTGCTAGTCAGGAAGTTGCAGCACAGTGTCTGCTTGTGGATGTCATTGATGACAAGTGGTAGCCAACAAGAGGCCCACAGAGACTTCTTCTGCAGCCCTTGATTGTTTTCTGGTACAGCAGAAAGAGGAGATAATTTCCCTTTACTATAATGCACATCCTATTTTCACCCCTAAAAAGAACACAACCCCTTTGTGATTGGGCATACTGCCTTTTACACACACACTTCCACCTTAACCCCTTCTGTGCTAGAAAGGTCTCCAATGCATTGCAAACCAATGAATTGAAGACATCTCTATCAACCAAGGGGTTAAAATTATATCACTAATAAACTGCTGTACTTCAACTGTAATCTCACATTAAATTCACACTGGCAATTTTCTAGCAGTAACCTTGATGCAATAACAAGTATCGGAGAATAGATATCATTGTTTTCCTTAGGGTAGTTCACATGAGCGACTTTTACAGCCGTAAATGGTTTTCAATGGTAGCATTGTGTTGCTGCAATAGCTTGCAACAAACTTGCTGCAACAGTCACAGGTGTGAACTAGAACTCATAGTTATTTCTGATATTCCAGGAGAACGGGAAAGTCTCTTTCTAAGGGGTGAGGCCTCAAATAATGAAGAAGGGCAACTCTGCTTTAGGAAACATATTAGTTCTAAGATACATTACAGAGGAAAACTGTTATTTGAAAGAAATTATTTATATATATATATATATATATATATATATATATATATATATATATATATATAAAAAACAGATCATACGCAAGATTCATTCTATGGGAGCTAAAGGAGTCTAAAAGTCTGCTTCATTGAGAGCTATACAAACCAGCTTTTCAATAAGAACTGAAAAGTGAAACTTATCTAGATAAGAGGATAATGAGTGGTACACACTACACCACACGTGCCTTTATTCTCTTATGTGTTTGGTAATAAAAAAGGAAGTGGTTACATGGAGCAATAACAAGTTGAAGAAAATGTATTATTTGCATTACAATTTACAGTTGTTTCCAGACAAAAACAGCAGTGATACCTATTGGACAGCATCCCACTGCTTAATTGTTCCCCTTTTTATTTAAAAGACAGGAACACTTTTTGTGAAAATATATTTTAGAACTTTTCCCATAGAGTAAAACAAGGGCACTCTCATTGCTGGGAGATGTGCCATTCCAGAGTTATTACAGTTAAACAGTTTGTTTTTTCTTACTTTAACAGTGCCCATCACTGGTCCTGGCACATCAAGGGTCCTTAAAGGGGAACTATCACACCTATACAAGTTTGCCTCAGTGTGATCTTCATATAGCGATAATCTTTAACCCCTTAATGCCATGTGACGTACTATGACCGTCACGGTCCTTGAAATACTGAAGGACCGATGACGGTCATAGTACGTCACGTACTTTTTACTTACAGCGCTCTACCGGGAGCGCTGTAAGTAAAAATAGGGCCTAAAATTGACCGCTCCACGATCGGAGCGATCTATATCAGGCCCCATAGTGACGCGCCGATACACGCGACAGGTCACGTGTACCGGCGTGTCGGCGTGCATCAACCCGGTCCTTATGGGATGGAAACGTCCCAGGACCGCCTGTCGCTAAGGGGTTAAAGTGGAACTACCACCCAATAAGAACATTGCCCCACATAATTGCCCAACTGGCGACTAGCTGCTCAGTAGCGCTAGTCACCAGAATTATTACCAGATTAAAGTGAATTTGCTATTCTTCTGAGACTGACATTAGGACGGAGCGTGGACATCTTGCCATAGTGACGTCCGCGCGTCTGCGCTGTCAGTCCCAGCCGAGTCTAGGAGGCGCTGCTAGGAGCTGTTTGGCTCCAAAAGGGACTGACAGAGCAGGCGAGCGGATGTCACTATGGCAAGATGTCTGTGCTCTGTGCTGCCATCAGTCCGGGAAGAATAGCGAATTCTCTTTAATCTGGTAATAATTCTGGCGACTAGCGCTACTGAGCAGCTAGTTGCCAGATGGACAATTATGTGGGGCAATGTTCTTATTGGGTGGTAGTTCTGCTTTAATTGTTGTTTCTTTTTTTTGTTATACAATTCACGCTATGGCAAAATTCACATTTTTAAAAATGAGCCGAGGCCTTAATTCAGGACAGATTGTGGTTACAGCTCTGTACTCAGCCTGTAAATCTTTGTCAGTTCCCTCCCCAAGTATTGTCTAGTTACAACCTCCTCCAATGACGGAGGACTTCTCCATGTAATCTGGTTGGAACTCGACAACACTTGGGGAAGAACAGACAAAGATTGACAGAGTGCAGTACAGAGCTATAACCACAGTCTGTCCTGATGAAAGGTCCCTGATCATTTTTAAAAATGGAAAATTCACTATTACATGAACTGTATAACAAAAAAAAGAAAAAAAAAAGACAAATGATTAAAGAGATAGTAGTAATTAAAATGTAAAAAAAATGTTGTAGGATTTATCCCCCTGAGTAAAACAAGAGTACTCCCACTGCTGAAAGGTGTTTCATTCAAAAGTTATTCATTTTCAAAGTTGAATTTTTTAGGTGCAATATCACAATGGCCTGAAATTGTACAGTGGCGCTGTTGCTACACCATCCTATGGAGATTTATGGTTCCGGGACCAGAGCTGTCCATAGGATCGTGTAGCAACAGCGCCACTGTACAATTTCAGGCCACTGTGATATTGCACCTAAAAAATTCAACTTTGAAAAATAATAACTTTTGAATGAAACACCTTTCAGCAGTGGAAGTACTCTTGTTTTACTCAGGGGGATAAACCCTACAATTATTTTTTTTTTACATTTTAAGTATTACTATCCCTTTAAAGGTTATCCCTATATGAAGATCACACTGAAGCAAACTTGTATAGGGGTGATAGTTCACACCAATCTGGAAAGTTGAAAAACAGCCACATCAAATGAAGCTTGAATTCACTTGAATTCCTGCCCCTAGACTAGTGTGTACAACTATTTCCAGAATGTGGTGCTACAGGAGAACAACACATCTTCTTTTTCACTTCAGTCACTGAAGAAATACTAAAATATTTTAACACCATAACATTTATTACTGCAATCAGTACCTAGTACCTGCCCAAGAAAAAATTGTAATCCCCTGGTATTGGTTCACATACTTTAGGGGGTGCAGAGAGCAGTAAACTTCACCACCCTTTTTTCTTAATTAGCTGTCTGCACTAAAATGGTCATAACCATTAGCAATATGAAGGAAATGTATGCAAATTACACTATTTGGGAAAGTAAGCATTCATCTGCATCAAATGAGGGTTTGTTTGGCTTTCTATCCATTGGCTTGTCTGCAATAAAATATTAACATAAATTGGCAGTATAGGAAAATATCCCTTTATTATAGTTCGAACATTTCAAATATACAAAAATCTTTGAAAACCATGGGAAGTTTCCTACTGTATTCAGTTTCCGTTACCAACATGACATGGTAATCCATTTGTATGGGTTGACATGTTGTAATGGGTGCAGGGGCACTAACCTACAATTGCCACATTTCTTTTTTTAAAATCAACTGCCTGAACTAAAATGATCATAACATTACAGATATGAAGAAAAAGTATGCAAGGCCTACCATTTTGGAAGGCACGCATTCACCCACATCATATGAAGGGTCACCTGCCTTTCCACCCCTAGGCCACTGTGCACAAATGTTCCCAAAATGCGGAAAAAAATAGAACTATTTCAGACATCTACTCATACGAAATACCTGTAACTTTAAAATCTACTGTCATTAGCTACTGCTTTTCTAAAAAAAGATCCCACTGGTATGAGTTGACATGTTATGGGGGTGCCAGAAGCACAGAACTACATCAACTACAATCTCTCATATCGTATACACTTTTCAAATATAACTGCTTGTACTAAAATGGCTGTAAACTACAGCAATGAAGAAAAGGTAGACAAAGCATGGCAATTTGGAAAGCAGACAACCAGTCACATCAAATGAGGGGGTCACTCACCATTCTACTCCTAGGCTACTGTGCACCACAATTTCCACTATAGTAAAAAACACAAACTTTTTTTTATACTTACCTTACAAATATATTAAAATCTTTCAATACCACATCATTTCTTACAGTGCTTTTTTATCTAGTGCCAGTCCAAGATAAAACGGTACCCCATTGGTATGGTTGACATACTGTAGTGAGTGTCAAGAATATAGCCACCAGTGGAACAAGGCTGGGTAAGCAGACAATATACGTGTAGTTCTATGGCTACCAGTAGGACAGTGGAACAAGGCTGAGGTGCAGCAACTGTTCATAGGCATAACAAGTTTATTACAGTATGTATGGCCCATGTATCTGAGAAGTAATGCTTTTCTTTTACTTAAAGCGGAACTACCACCTGAAAAAAACTTTATCTTAAATAACTCCCCATCTGGTGACTAGCTGCTTAGTAGCGCTAGTCGCCAGAATTATTACCTTGTTAAATAGATGTATCCTTTCTTTCCGGGCTGACAGAAGGACGGCGCGTAGACATCTTGCCAGTTACGTCTGCACGCCTGCGCTGTCAGACCCAGCAGGCTCTAGGAGGCGTTGCTAGGAACCGTTCGGCTCCAGAAGGGACTGAAAGCAGGTGCGCAGATGTCACTATGGCAATATGTCTGCGCTCTGTCCTGCTGTCAGCCCGACAATAGACATACATGTACATCCCGCAGAAACTGTCACTTAGTGACAGAGGACATACATGTACATCCAGGAAGTCAATGAAGGTAATGGGGGGAAAAGTTTGGAGGGCATTAAGTGCCGGCCGCGTGCGCACGCAGCCAGTCACTAAGGGGTTAAGCTAAAGTTTTTTTTCAGGTGGTAGTTCCGCTTTAAAGATGGGACTGCAAAACAGTGCAAAGTAGTGGGTTTGGAGCCCATCTGGCAATAAAAAGGTTAAGTTTAGGTAAGAAAGTATGGGGAATACATATAATGATAAAAGTGGAACAGTTCTAGAGTAAACCAAACGCACCACAGTAATAATTAAATAAAAACTACCCAATTTCCACCAATTTAAAATGACGATTTCAACCACTTGGAAGTTTTACAGATCTCAAATGCATTAGAACACTGTGTGTTGAATACCTATATGGCATTTAAGGGATTAAAATCTCCACTGAGCTCAATGGTAAGTTTTACTGATTTCCTGTGGTGATTTATATGCCTTTACACATATGACCCATTGAACAGATGATTCCAAGTAACCTGCCTCAACATATTTTACCACATGTATCTGTACACATAAAGTCTGTACAATAATCAAAAACATCCCCCATGGGCATGCAAGTTCCACCACCACCTCACCTGCGTCTGAAGAAGCGAAGTCCGCTGAACGTCTTTACACTGTGCCTCCGGCTGACCACAAGTCTTTCAGATTCAGGGGCTCTCTCTGAGCTACTGGAGGCTTCTGAGCTGGTGTTGCCAAAATCCCCATCCATTCCCTCTCACCTGCCCCCCGAAATCCACACAGCACTATGCTACCTCAAGCCATACTCTACAAACCAAGGGCAGTGAGAGTCAAGTTTGTCCTATCGATGTGTCCCCCGCATAGTGCTGCAGAAACTGTTGAAGCAACACACATACACACACACAATGCTACAAATCATCTCAAAAACTATGAAAACATCACTTTGGATACTGCCAAAACTATACACATATGCACCCCACACAGTGTAGATTAATTAGCTTAGAGGCACACTAAGTTGAACACTGGTATTAGTAAATAAATTTTAAAACTTTTGTGATCTTTCAATACCACACAAATGTCTCCATTCTAAAAATGTTTTCTTCTAGCTTGAAATCTTTAGCATTACAATTTCCAAAAATTATATATTGATAAACATGTCAGTTTTTACACAGAATGTAAAACAACATATGTATATATATGTAAACCAACTCAATTTATGGATATACAACTTGCAAACAAACTGACAAATACATGGTCAGATACAAAACCTAATGGCAATTTGAGAAACTCTATACAAATGCTCAGCTATGCTCTCAGACGATCAGTAAGACCTCGACACGCAGAATCACAGTGTAATGAAGTGACAAATAATCATCTGATCTGGCAGTATTAGAAAACCTACATGCAAGAGCAAAACAGGTCACTGTGTCACAACACTATGTAGAAATGTAAAACCGACTGTCTTTCAACATCACCCCAGAACACAAAAATACATAACTGTTCACAGCCTAAAGACACACACACACTTCATACTATAACAGAAAGCGCACACACTGTGGCAAGTTGTTTGTCACCAATGTATCCTACCTAGTGACAGAGGCACACACTAAACAGACACACAATAACACGCACAAACCTGTTGTTAGCACATTGACTTACATAGCCAAAGCACTTATTATACTAATGCAGACACACAATCACAACAATGAATGCACAGTGACACACACACAAGCCTTTCCTGTGACACACACATTTCCTGTCACTTCCCAGCTCAGAATAACACGACTCTTCCCAACCAGGAAGTGTTTGAAAGCAGAATGTACAGTGAGGACCCCTACGTAGGTAACTACACCATTGCCTGTTCAACTAATGAAAATACCATAACATTCTAAATAGAGAGCGATGGGGCCATCTTCTGGGCATTATTATTATTATTATCATCATCGTTACATAACCGTTAACGGTACCTTTATAGCCATACCTGTGACCTATCAAAATGGGCTAAACCTGACATAATTGAAATTATAACCCTTTACGTTCCCCAGAAAGTATATTTTCTGCAATGTGTCCATACATGCTCTAATCCAGAGGTGATACAATCAGTCCGCAAGGAACTTGCTTTAACTTAAAAACGTAACTGCCTAATCGCACATATAAGACAACCCGGGCATCTTTCTATAGCTTTCTATTAGAAATAGCACCAATGTAAAGATAATAGAAGCAGCTATATGGTGCAGATCATATAGTAAATAACCCTGGACTCTCCTCACCCTGAGATTTTGGCACTTCACCCTTAGATTTGTCAAACCCTGAAAGTTCCCAGGTATGTTTATAGCACAGGTTTCCAACATTTTGACATTACGTCCCTCTTGTCATACCTCCCTAGTGTGACTCTTTGAGACCCGAATACCCCTTTCCCACATAGGGTTGCCACCTTTTCCTAAAAAAAATACCGGCCATAGCTGTGGGTCGGTGAGGGCGGAGTCACAAAAGGGAGGAGCTACAAAAGGGAGGAGCCACAAAAGGGGCAGAATGTTGCATGACCACTCTCAGACTAAGCAGTCTCTCTCTCTCAGACTAAGCACATACACACACTCTCTCTGACTAAGCACACATACTCTCTCTCTCTCAGACTAAGCAATCTCTCTCTCAGACTAAGCACTCACACTCTCTCAGACTAAGCACTCACACTCTCTCTCTCAGACTAAGCACTCACACACTCGCTCTCAGACTAAGCACTCACACACTCTCTCTCAGACTAAGCACTCACACACTCTCTCTCAGACTAAGCACTCACACACTCTCTCTCTCTCAGACTATGCTCTCCCAGACCAGTGTGGTGAAGGATCCCCTACACACAAAGGTGATCAGACCTCACAGTTAAGCCTTTGAGGCCTAGATGGGAATGAAACACCTTTCCAAACATTAACCTCTCTGGTTCCCAAGGAGGTTAATGCAGACTCCCTTTGTAATAATGTCATAAAGGCTGGCAGCTGCCCTAGAACCAAAGAAGAACCCACAAGAGTATTTCCTACTGAGTAAATACTTCTCTCCCCCTTGTGCCTCTCTCTCCCCCATGTACTTCTCTCTCTCCCCCTTGTGCCTCTCTCTCCCCCTTGTGCCTCTCTCTCCCCCATGTACTTCTCTCTCTCCCCCTTGTGCCTCTCTCTCCCCCTTGTGCCTCTTTCACCCCATGTACTTCTCACTCCCCCTTGTGCCTCTTTCACACCATGTACTTCTCTCTCTCCCCCTTGTGCCTCTTTCACACCATGTACTTCTCTCTCTCCCCCTTGTGCCTCTTTCTCCCCCATGTACTTCTCTCTCTCCCTTGTGCCTCTTTCTCCCCCATGTACTTCTCTCTCTCCCTTGTGCCTCTTTCTCCCCCATGTACCTCTTTCTCCCCCTTTTGCCTCTTTCTCCCCCATGTACTTCTCTCTCTCTCCCCCTTTTGCCTCTTTCTCCCCCATGTACTTCTCTCTCTCCCCCTTTTGCCTCTTTCTCCCCCATGTACTTCTCTCTCTCTCCCCCTTTTGCCTCTTTCTCCCCCATGTACTTCTCTCTCTCTCCCCCTTTTGCCTCTTTCTCCTCCATGTACTTCTCTCTCTCTCTCTCTCCCCCTTTTGCCTCTTTCTCCCCCATGTACTTCTCTCTCTCTCTCTCCCCCTTTTGCCTCTTTCTCCCCCATGTACTTCTCTCTCCCCCATGTACTTCTCTCTCCCCTTTTGCCTCTCTCCCCCATGTACTTCTCTCTCTCCCCTTTTGCCTCTCTCCCCCATGTACTTCTCTCTCTCCCCTTTTGCCTCTTTCTCCCCCATGTACTCTCTCTCCCCCTTTTGCCTCTCTCCCCCATGTACTTCTCTCTCCCCCCCCTTTTGCCTCTCTCTTTATCCCCCATGTACTTCTCTCTCCCCCTTTTACTTCTCTCTCTCCCCCCCTTTTGCCTCTCTTTCTCCCCCATGTACTTCTCTCTCTCTCCCCCTTTTGCCTCTTTCACCCCCATGTACTTCTCTCTCTCCCCCCCTTTTGCCTCTTTCACCCCCATGTACTTCTCTCTCTCTCCCCCCCTTTTGCCTCTTTCACCCCCATGTACTTCTCTCTCTCTCCCCCCCTTTTGCCTCTTTCTCCCCATGTACTTCTCTCTCTCCCCCCCCTTTGCCTCTTTCACCCCCATGTACTTCACTCTCGCTCCCCCTTGTGCCTCTTTCACCCCCATGTACTTCACTCTCGCTCCCCCTTGTGCCTCTTTCACCCCATGTACTTCACTCTCGCTCCCCCTTGTGCCTCTTTCACCCCCATGTACTTCACTCTCGCTCCCCCTTGTGCCTCTTTCACCCCCATGTACTTCACTCTCCCCCTTGTGCCTCTCTCTCCCGTACCTCTTTCACTTTCCTGCACTGCCGACATCCGGAGCGCAACCACTCCAAACGCGGAGACGCCACATGGAGTGTGCAGGGGTTTTCTTCCTCTGTCTGGGCGCCAGTTTTAAACTGGCCTCAGAACAGAGGAAGAAAATACCTGCACGCTCCACGCGGCGTCTCCGCATTTGGAGTGGTTGCGCTCCGGATGTCAGCAGTGCAGAAAGACAGCAGTATCCGGCGGCTGTGGGGCTGCACAACTAATCGGTGCTCAACGAATCGATTAGTTGTTGCAGCCCTAGTCGGCAACATCATTAAAGGCTGCCAAAGTGGTCTGGGAAGCGGGGCAAAGCAGTAATACCGGCTTTTCAATGGCCGGTATAGAGGTTATACCGGCATCGGCTCAGCAGTGCTAATTACCGGCTGTGCCGGTAAAATACCAGCCGGGTGGCAACCCTATTCCCACACTGGTGTCCCTCTATTTAGGAGATCAGACTGTGTGGTATGTGTGTATAAATGTATTTCATTGCTCGTCTACAGCAATAAAACTCACATTAAAGCGGAACTACCACCTCTTCTAAACTTGCCCCCAAATAATTATCCATCCGGCGACTAGCTGCTCAATAGTGCTAGTCACCAGAATTATTACTGCCTTATTGAGAATTCCTACTGTTCCTGGGACTGACAGCCAGGAAACAGCACAGACATCTATGCATAGTGACGCCTGCGCTATCATTACTTTCCAGTACCGCGCAGCTCCTAGCAACGACTCCTAGAGCAGACTGGGACTGAAGCGCAGGCACACAGACGTCACTATGCAAAGATGTCTGCGCTGTTTCCTGGCTGTCAGTCCCGGGAGCAGTAGGAATTCTCAATAATTCAGTAATAATTCTGGTGACTAGTACTATTGAGCAACTAGTCGCCAGATGGGTAATTGTTTGGCAGCAAGTTTAGAAGGGGTGGTAGTTCCGCTTTAATGTTTGTTTAAACTTCAGTATATTTGTTTGTAAATTAGTTTGTGTAAATAAAAGACTTTGGTCTTGCTCTAAATCATTTATTCAGTTACACAAAGAGGTGCGAAAAGCTCTTGAAATAACCTATAAATTCTTGATAATGTCCTGCCCACCAGCTAAAACAGTCCATCTTTCACCATCTGAAATGTTAGGAGGTATGCCTACTGGTTTTCATCAAACCCTGATGCACCCCTTTTTATTGTAGAAAAAATGTAACCCTTCTCACATTTATATTATTAATTTACTTTTTATTTATGTTGCAATATATTTTGAAGAATCCAATGACACATATGTTTCTTTGCTGCAGACAAACACATACCTCCCAAGATCACCTCTTTGGGAGGGACAGTCCCTCTTTGACACCCAAGTCCCTCTTGTCCTTCTTTCCCACCCTGGTGTCCCTGTGTTTAGGAGATCAGACTGTGTGGTGTGTATATAAGTGTATCACCCTGGTGTCCCTGTGTTTAGGAGATCAGACTGTGTGGTGTGTATATAAGGGTATCACTCTGGTGTCCCTGTGTTTAGGAGATCACACTGTGTGGTATGTATAGAAGTGTATCACCCTGGTGCCCCTGTGTTTAGGAGATCAGACTGTGTGGTGTGTATATAAGTGTATCACCCTGGTGTCCCTGTGTTTAGGAGATCAGACTGTGTGGTGTGTATATAAGTGTATCACCCTGGTGTCCCTGTGTTTAGGAGATCAGACTGTGTGTTGTGTATATAAGTATATCACCCTGGTGTTCCTGTGTTTAGGAGATCAGACTGTGTGGTGTGTATATAAATGTATCACCCTGGTGTCCCTGTGTTTAGGAGGTCAGACTGTGTGGCGTGTATCACTCTGATGTCCCTGTGTTTAGGAGATCAGACTGTGTGGTGTGTATAGAAGTGTATCACCCTGGTGTCCCTGTGTTTAGGAGATCAGACTGTGTGGTGTGTATATAAGTGTATCACCCTGATGTCCCTGTGTTTAGGAGATCAGACTGTGTGTATATAAGTGTATCACATTGCTCCACAGCAATAAAACTCACATTAATGTTTCTGTAAACTTCAGTACATGTGTTTATAAATTAGCCCACCTGGGAACGTTCAAAATGAGCTGAACTTGAGATATTAACCCCTTAACGACCCTTGACGGTCATAGTACGTCATTGGTAGATCTGAGTTAATGACCCATGACGTACTATGACCGTCATGGAATTCCAGGCTCCCCCAGCGGCTGTGCGCTGTTCAGGGAGTCCGGAACTGGAAACATAAAAAAAAAAAAAAATGTTCCGTGGTCCTTAAGTGACCGCAACGCACAGAGCGGCCGGTCGTTAAGGAACAGAGGGGTGAGTATAAATTAGCCCACCTGGGAATGTTTAAAATGAGCTGAACTTGAGATATTAAGGAACAGAGGGGTAAGTAATGCATTGCATCCCTCTGATTCTTAGCACCTTAAGGACTCGTGACGTTCCTGGCACATCATGGAATTCCGGAGTCGCCACAGGGCTGCATGCTGCACAGCGATCCCAGAATGCAATGAGCTCTAAAAAAATAAATGCACCATGGTCCTTAATGACCACCCCCTGCCAGAATTGGCGGTCCTTAAGGGGTTAAAAGGTGAATGCTATTATTGTTTGAACACACACTTAACACAAGAAGGACTTCTTCATCTAGATTTCTAGTACAAATGATACCTATTTAGAGACTAAAGAATCCATTAAAGGGATAGTAATACTTCGTTTTTTCTTTATTTTATTTTATAGGCATTAAAAAAACATGAAAAAAGATATGTCTTATCTCTGAAACCTTTATGGTTTGAGAGATATTCACAAGCAAAGTTTCCCCTCCCGCCCCTTTTATCTAGTGTAAGCCATCTCTTCTCAGATGTGGAATCCAGTCCATAGACCAGACAGATAACAGCAGGGGACAATCTTCTTCCTATGAGAACAATGAAAGCCCTGCCCCCCTTGACAAGTTTTTCAGGTTTTTCCCTTATCTTAACTGAAGATTGTCCCTCTCTGCAGTCTACCTGGACACCTCCCTTCTGCTCTGGCTGAACAGTGTTACATCAGTAAAAGGGGCGGGAGGAGGATACTTTATCACTGAATTACTCTTGAACTACAACTCTGACAGAATTGATATAACACTCTCCAAAGTCCAAATACTATGATGATTAATTAGATCTGCTTTATTATGAAACATTACTATCCCTTTAATTGGCACAACATGCAGTGAGTGGCACAGGACTCGCTCACCCTAAGAATTAAGCCCTTCACTCTAAGATCTGGGTCAGAACCACGAGTCTCCTTGTCAGACCCTGAGAGTTCCCAGGTATGCTAATTAGTCTATTTAAATAAAATACTTTGATCTTGTTCTAAATCATTTATTTCAGTTACAGAAATAGGTGTTACATGAAATAACCTAAAAGTTTCAGTAATGCCCCACTACCAGCTGTGCCCCCAGCAACACCACCTAAAACACAAGTGTCACTTATTTGCAGTTTGAAATGTTGGAAGCGCATGCATGTTTGTGCAGGCATGCAAAACTGCAGTGTGTGATAATACCTTATGGATTGGACTAACATTCAGTTTTCAGAAACATAGAAATTAATAGCAGATAAGAACAACATGGCCCATCTAGGGCTAGACTCTATTGCAGGTGTTAAATGTTAACATCCGTTTTATCAAATATTTTCCTACTGAAGTCTATGGGGAAACCTGGAGATAAAAGCAATGATAAAATTAGCACCTGCAATAGAATCTAGCCCCTAGTCTGCACCTCAGTCCTTATTTGGTCCTTGATCTTGTCTTATATTCAGGACTGCCTTATTCCTATCCCATGCAATTCCATCACTGTATTAACTTCTACCACCTCTGCTAGTAGGCTATTCCACTTAAGTACTACCCTCTCAGTAAAGTAAAACTTTCTTAAATTACACCTAAACCTGACAGATACATATACGCAGAAAATGTGTGTTTTAGCAGTTATATGGAGGCAGTGAGCTGACCCTTTTCAACTGTGAAATGTTGGTGAGAATGGTCATCATCCATAATACTTTGGATGGGTTTACATGGGCCATTAATACAATGCAGGATATTGTAACATTGAACCATAACACAAGCGATTATTCCCACAAAGGACACACCAGATAGCAGAATGCTGTAACCTTGTTTTCAAAAAATGCATCACAAATGGAACATCCCTGATCTTCAAGGCATTCAGATTGTTCACATTCACGATATTGGAGATTGCGATGCTTTTTGTAATCTTCAATAACTGGTGACCCACAAAGAGTCAGCCAATTATATGTATATTGGTATATCTTCACTTTTTTCCCATAACTTTGAAGTCCTGTAAGATCTTTACATCTTTTGGATCTTTGTTCATTGCTGTTGTCCAGTATATGGCACCCAGACCGGGATCTACAATAACATGAGTGCTTCCTTACTACCGGTATATATATGGGACGTGCACCAGATTTTTGTTTTTAGTTTTGTTTTGAGTGCCACTGCCTGCTTTTTGTTCTGGATGTTCTATATACATATATATATATATATATATATATATATATATGGCAGTGGCAGGAACATAAGCACACCTTATCTCAGATGAAATGTATGGTCATCGATCATATTCCACCGTGCAGGAGAGGTGGCAACAGGGAACGCATATTACATCAAAGGGAAACCAGATGGATCTATACATTACAATCTATGTCACCCAAGGGACTGAATGAGATGTTATCCTTTAATTGTTTTTATTAATGAAATCATGAATGATGAGACACCTCTGAACCAGTGATATGACTTGTACATGTCATCACATATATATGGGTCACCTACTGAGTGGATGATTGGGCACAATGGGCTCTTGCCTTTCACTCACTCTACCAGGGGGTTCCCCAGGTGGTGAGGAGATAGATCTGGCAGACCTAGTGTCCCTACCATGGCAGCGGTGTTCTATTGATTATAACAGATTTCTATTAATGCATCTTCTCCCGGAGTGATAGTATGATAATATGGAAATATCAAATAACCATGGAATATGGAGAACATTTGGATACAAATTTGGGGTTTGGATAATGTCATCCAACACAGAAGATTCAGACTCTATCCATTAATGGAAATATTTAGGAGCATAATTTTCCGCATCACCAGACGCATCTATCTTTTATGATATTAAATTATGATTGGATATGGCACACTAACGGGGTCTCAAGATTTTATTATTTACCCAGTAGAAATATATTATAATGGATCTTAGTCTTAACAAGAAAAATCTATATATGGACTCAGGGCTTAAACTTTGAAGTCCTTTGCTACTAGCCAGACCTGAAAAGTTACTCGCCACTGCAAGCCATAACATACCAATCAGGGCTGAATTTCTACTCGCCAGGGCTAAATTTTCACTCGCCATTGGCTAGTGGCGAGTGGAAATTTTGAGCCCTGTATGGACTTATTATATTGGAATCACAGACGGATGCCGACAAATGGAGACTAGTTCTAAGAAAGGGACTTTTGATTTGTTGATATATAAATGAAATCTAAATTTGGGGTCCAATGGAATCGCTAAAGATCTTTTTTGCTAAGGACTGAGTGGGTTAGTAATTGACCCTTCAGATGTCATATATTGACTCTTAGGAGACTTTTATACGACTTAGATATCACAGAAATATATAAGTTTAAACATTAATTATTTGGGTTGACATTCCGTAATTGATTATATGTATGTGTGTGTAACACATGTTTGAGTAATATAGATTCATATTCTAGCAAGCCGGGTATATTGCACGGAGCGCTGATAACTTTTGCTACAGTAGAATGTTTATTATATACGGTTAGTTTTCTTACCATCCCATGCATGTAGCAGTCTTGCTACATTGTATTTAAAAGTAGCAATATGAGCGCTCCGAACAAATAATTTGGCATATTAAAGATACATGTATTGTTCCGATTGATTATCAGAAACTAGGACGCATGCGCAAAGGAGATGTCACTAGAATCAATAGACGCAATCGGTAGGATATTTTTAATCTTTATTTTTATTGTTTATACTGCTGATTAAGTTCATATTTTGGTACAACGGATTAAGCGTTGATAAGCGAGACAATAGAAAGTTATTCGCAAAGCATTGCGATGTTATGGACTATCTTTTATAATACATCACTTCTGAAGTCTTCTTTTCTCGGTGTCCCGCTTCTCATAGCAATATTGCTAGGTGACATTATTATCATAGAACTTTGTATATATGATATTCCTTATACAAGTCTATATTGATATACAAGTTCTAGATTAATTTAATAGCGTGATATCCATGGACTTAATGATAAAGCTATTATTTTGAATTTTTACAATAACACGGTGATTGTATTTTATGGTTGGTGCAGAAAGGTGTTTGGTTTATTTATTTTTCACATTCTTGTTTTTTGATTATTATTTCTGTTTGTTTATTTGTTTACTCTGATATCCCCTTCCCCCTTGGGTATGACGTAATTTTGGCGCCATTGATTGCACGATTTTGGTATAAATGTAGGTGATCCTGGGTTTGTTCTGTAAGCATCTTGAGAAAGGCCCGCAGCAGGGCCGAAACGTCGATGGAATAAACTTTAGAATTGTTGATCTTCACTAAAAAGTCCTGTGAGTGCTGTTTTTATCTTTGTACATTTATATATATATATATATATATATATATATATATATATATATATATATATATACTAGCTGAAGAGCCCATGTACATGGGCCACAGTGTCACCCAGCAACGGCCGCGGTGCACTCACACACAGGGGCGCTCCAAATTCAGACCATAGTCCTCTCTGCACACGTACGGTCTGAATTCAGAGCCCTGCTCTGTTATCAGACGTGGCAAGGGCAGTCTGTAGTGTGCATGATTGCAGTGCGCGCAGCTATCTCTACTGCACATGATGGCTTCTGACAAACATACATTTAGCCAATTATTATATAGGATCTCTCTCTCTCTCTCTATATATATATATATATATATATATATATATATATATATTTTTTTTTTTTTTTTTTTTTTTTTTTTTAAATTATTCATTTTTTTTTTTTTATTTTTGTGTATGTATTTTGGGAGGTTTTGGTGCCTCACCTCTTGGTTGGTAGCTCCCCAGCAGAGTATAGCTCATTAGGAAAGGTATAAATACCTTCCCCATTTCCCTCACAAGGATTTTGTTCACAGTAGAGGTAAAGTTACTTTTTAATTGCATTGTACTAAATACATGTTCACAGATTGTAGGCAGATAGGGACATGCTTGAATCTGGGGTGCCTTGATGTGACAGATGGGCTTCCCATGCCTTTGGCCAAAAACACTGTTTTATTTGTAGTAAGTCAAAGGATATTTATTTGTAAAATCAGGATTTTATGCCAAAGACTCATTTTGTTTACTATGTATATGTAGCCAATAATATTTGGCTGACAGCTCATGTGAGTCCACACCCATCACAGCTCCGCCATGACCCCAACGTGAAAGAATTGCCATGGATTTCAAGAGAATAAAGGCAAGTAAACAGACAACTTAAACAGCGCTGAATCATACCACTGGTTAAGTCAACTGAGTGAATCCTGCCTTTATCCAGTATTATTATTTAATTATCATGTATTATCATTACTATTGTTATCATCATCCATACCTGCTAAATATCTATTTATTTATAAATTTATTTATTTAGAAAATGTTTCACCAGAAAGAATACATTGAGATTTCTCTCGTTTCAGGTATGTCCTGGATAGTTATCAGTAGAGGGTTGCATATTTATACAAATTGAGAAACATTATATATTACATGTTATTATATATACATACATACACATATGAATATACATACATATGGAATATTACAATTATATACAGTTACACTCTGTTTTTAGATATATAGAAGCATTTACTTTTAAGGATTTTAGACTGGGTGCAGATTTGATAATTTCAAGCAGATTGTTCCAGGCCTTTGGAGCTCTGAAAGAGAAGGCAGATCTTCCTGCTTCTTTCTTGTATTGTGGTATACACAGTGAGTTGTTAGCAGTGGAGCGGAGGTTATAGTTAGTATGGAGAGCAGGAGTGAGCATACTGCTCAGGTAGTGTGGAACAGTCAGTGAGTTGTTAGCAGTGAAGCGGAGGTTATAGTTAGTATGGAGAGCAGGAGTGAGCATACTGCTCAGGTAGTGTGGAACAGTCAGTGAGTTGTTAGTAGTGGAAGTTATAGTTAGTTTGGAGAGCAGGAGTAAGCATACTGCTCAGGTAGTGTGGAACAGTCAGTGAGTTGTTAGCAGTGAAGCGGAGGTTATAGTCAGTATGGAGAGCAGGCGTGAGCATACTGCTCAGGTAGTCTGGTAGTTTTCCAGAGAAGTGGTTGTGTACTATGTAAGAAAGGTGAAGGGCACGTCTAGATTTGAGTGTTAACCAATTTAGTTCTTTTAGCATATCACAGCGATGAGTAGTTTAATTAAATTGGAGGCTAAAGCAGTATATTGAATTATACAGGGTGTCAAGTTTACTAAGATGGATTTCTGGCGCTGGAGCATATACTACATCACCATAGTCTATGACAGGCAGCAACATCTTTGCACAATAAGTTTTCTAACCAGAGGACTTAAAGCGGAACTAACACCGCTAACAAACGTTGTCTGTAATAATTCCCTATCTGGCGACTAGCTGCTTAGTAGCGCTAGTCGCCAGACCTATTACGTCTTCATGAAGAAATTTGAAGTGATCCTCGGCTGACAGGCAGGACGGAGCGCGGACATCTTGCCCTAGTGACGTTCGCGCGCCTGCACTGTCAGTCCCTTCCGGAGCCAAATGGCTCCTAGCAACGCCTCCTACAGCCGTCTGGGGCTGACAGCGCAGGCGCGTGGACGTCACTAGGGCAAGATGTCCGCACTCCGTCCTGCCTGTCAGCCGAGGATCACTTCAAATTGTTGAGCAGTAATAACTTCAGCCCTGCAGGAGTTATAAATGTACGATTTGGTAACCCTGCCCAGATTACCACTATCCCAGCTATATACACATATATATATATATATATATATATTTATATATATATATATATATATGTATATATAGATGTACTCAGCCTGGGTATTCCAAGGTTGTAGCTTGAGACAGCACTCTGGCAAATAGATGATAATCAGGAAATTCTTTATTGCAGCATCTTATGTATATATATATATATATTTATATTTTTTTTTAGTTAGTTAGTTATCCTTTAAAGGGACAGTAATGTCCCAGAAAAAATCTTTATAGTTATGTAGTGCCTAAAAAATGCAACTATATGCAACAAATCCTATCTCTCAAATCGCTATGGTTTGAGAGATATTCACTTTCAAAGTGCCCCCCTCCCTCCCCTTCTCCTGATGTCAGCTGTAAAGCTGACAGCAGGAGATCTGTGTCGTCCGACACGAGAAGGATCTTCAGCAGAGCCGAAATTGCTTTATTTAAAACAAATGTCTTTATTGGAATGGTCTACAAAGTGTGCTTGCAAACCAGGCACACTTTGTAGACCTTTCCAATGAAGTAATTATTTTCCAATAACAAGATTTTAGCTCTGCTGCAGAGCCACAAGTTTGTCCCCTGACAGGATTGCCCTGTAGTCAGCACAGCGCTTACATCAGGGAAAGGGGAGGGAGGAACTTTAGTGCTGAATATCTCTCAAACCGTGGCGGTTTGAGAGATAGGATTTGTTGCATATAGTTGAACTTTTTAAGAACTACAAAACTAAAAAGATTTTTTTCTGGGACATTACTGTCCCTTTAACAGTTTACTAACCTATGAACTTTTAAGTATTTTCATTTAGATAATGTCTCTTCTGCTCCATGAGTGCAGCTATAATTAGGCTTTTAGCTGGTAATTATCAGAGAATTAGGATTTTGAGTCAAATCTCAGGGTGAAGGGTTAAATCCTCAGAGAGAGAGAGTCCAGTGTATACTAATATATGTACTGCTCAAATTAACTGCTTCTTTAGATTATATATTTATACCTGTTGTACCAGAAAGATAAAGGGAGAAGTCCTGTTTATCTTGTGTGTGATCAAGCATTGAGCTATCTAAGCTGCAGCATATTAAAGGTTCCTTGTTGGACTGTTTGGCGCATCACTTAGTTAAAGCAAGGAGAACAGAGCTGTCCAATTTCAGTCCTCAAGGGCCACCAACAGGCCAGAAGAGGGATTTCCCTGCTTAATCACAGGTGAGTTAATCAGTGGATCACTCATTGTGACTGACTCTCCTGTGCTTAATCAGGGAAATCCTTACATCCTGGCCTGTTGGTGGCCCCCTTGGACAGCCCTGACCTAGAATCAGCATTATATGGAATTATGGGTTACTCTTTCACAAATCTTAGGGTTAGTTTATGTTGAAGGTTATCAGCTTTGCTTATGTACAATAGAGAAACAGAGGGATTCTGGAACCAGTCAGCTGCATCATATGGAAGAAATAACCATTCCCAAAAATTCCCATGGATTTAAATGGGGCTTTTAACCTCTGGAAGACTAGACAGGTCTCCAGCGCATTGAGAAGCAAAGTATAGTATAGCATAGTTGGTTTTGTCCCATAATCATACCTGGGAAGTTTCTTCTTTGGTTCCCCTGGAGATGGCTCATGGGCTGGGAATGGGAAAGTCTAAATAACACGAATCATGTCATAAAGTGGGTGGGGCTTACCCTGGCACATGGGGCTTGTTCAGCTTGACCAGAGGAAAGGTGGGGTTTACTGTAAGAATGGGAGGGAAGTGGCATAATGGGGTGGGAAGGAGGAAGAGTGGGCGGAATTACCCAGGAAACTCACCACAGCCGGAGAATCAGCTTCTGTCCCCGGAGACCCAGTAATTAACCCTCTGAGTGTCAGAGAGGAATCCAAAGCATTGCGTTGGATACCTCTCTGGCACTCAAAGGGTTAACTCTAAAAGCGATAGTCTCCGGGGCAGATCCACAGAGTTACCAGGTATGTCCAAAATCTCTCCAGATTTCTTTTTGAGCAAACTCGTATGACTGTTCCACAAAGTGTTCTGATAGTGCAGGGCTACCCAGTACAATAGACAGCTTGTGATGCACTGTAATGTGACAAGTGTCCCTGGATAATTTTTTTTAACCCTTTGAGTGCCAGAGGGGTACGCAATGCATTGTGTACCCATCTGGCACTCATAGGGTTAATGTTTGCAAGTATGCATCACTCTCATTATCCAGAACTGTCAGCATTCCAGTAACATTTCCAAGGATGCGTTTCCTCTGGGCATCTAAATCAGTTCCCTTTGCTAGTGTGCCATGGTGTCGAATAGAACTAAGCCAACTGAAAGCCTGGTACTACAGACGTGGAGCATCACTTCTGCAGCAGAACATACATTAGTCACAAACCAATGCTACTCTGAAATGATATAAACCCTTTCGGTGACATAACTACTACTAGTTATTGGAGGGCCCTAGTTCAAACATTTTCATCGGTACCCTATCACAAAAATATTTTCACAGAGACATATCTATAACCTGTTGGACCCTGGGGCCGATGGGGATCCCTTGGCTCCTGGGCCCGGTGCAACCACACCCTTGGCATGCTATGTAGTTACACCCCTGAACCATTTGAATGACAGAGACTTATTGAATACATTGCAGCGGAATGTGTGGTGATGTATCTTCCATCCAAGAGGTTAATAATCAGTATTAACTAATTCTGCATATTAGCTAAGGTTTAACCCCTTAAAGAGGAACTTTCACCCGATAAAGCTAGTCGCTACCTGCTTAATTATTGCAGGGCGACTTTATAGCAGGTGAAAGTTCCGCTTTAACAGCATATGACGTGTCAGGATTGTCACACTGGTCCGGACGTTAAGGACTGGTGAGGGTCCTGACAAGTCATGGAATTCTGGGATGGCTGCTATCTACTCTGCCATCAAAAAGTGCCGCGGTCCTTTATGGCCACCAACCGTAAGATCCCCCTGTCATTAAGGGTTTAAAGGAGAAGTTATTTTTACGTATAATAACCCCTCTTACCTTACTATGGTCATAAAATCCTAATGACCCCTATGAATGTTGCCCTTATGCCTTTGTTTAAGATATAACATTTTCAGTCAATCATGAATGTCATGTCCATGGAGGAAGACATGACAGTTACTGGCAGTTCTTTCAAACTTAAGCAGACAGAGTGCATGAGCCTACTTAAAGAGATAGTAACGTTACAGTATAAACTAAGATCTGTTTATACCTTATATGTTTTTTAAAGCGGAACTATCATGCTAATAACTTTGCCCCCCAATATATTACTAACCTAGCAATATGCAGTCATACTGTCCTTAAGCTCATTAAGTCAGTGTTTTTGCAGTTAAAACACTTCTGTGTCAGGAACCAGAGGACAGACATCGCAGACATCTTGGAGGAAATGTACCTTTGAGTCTGTGCTGTCTGTCCCGTTCACTGCCAGCACTGGTGGTGATGATGGTTTGTTACCTTAAGGTAACTGAAGGGACTGACCGCACAGGTGCACAGAGCTTCTCTTGTAAGCTTTGTGCCGGCAGCCCGATACCTGCCAAAGAAGTGTTTTCTGCAATAACGCAAACTTATTGAGCTTAAGGACATTATAGGGATAGTAATGTTTCATAATAAAAGCAGCTGTAATTAATCTTCATAGTATTTGGGCCATGGAGAGTGTTATTTCATTACTGTCATAGTTGTAGTCCAAGAGTAACTGAATGATAAATTATCCCCCTCCCACCTCTTCTACTGATGTAACACTGCTCACCTCAGAGCAGCAGGGAGTGCCCAGGTAGATTGCAGAGAGGGACAATCTTCAATTAAGATAAGGGAAAAAGCTGAAAAACCTGTCAAGGGGGGCGGGGTTTTCATTGTTCTCACAGTAAGAATATTGACCCTTGATGTGAGCTGTCAGGTCTATGGACTGGATTCCACATCTGAGCAGTGGGGGCTACACTAGGTAAAAAGGGGTGGGAGAGGGATACTTTATCATTCAATTACTCTTGAACTACAACGCTCACAGTAATGAAATAACACTCTCTATGGCACAAATACTATGAAGAATAATTAGAACTGCTGTTTTTGTGAAACATTACTATCACTTTAAGACTTTGCATATCACTAGGTTAGTAATGTATTGGGGGCAATGTTATTAGCATGATAGTTCCGCTTTAATAAAGCTCCGTACCTTTGGCAATGTTTCTATAAGTATAGTTTTTTGTAATTCTATTTTAAAGTTTCCCCTTCCCGCCTCTTTTCCCAACATCACTCTTCTTCCCTCAGATCTGAAATCCGGTCGCTTGACAGATCTCAATGAGGGACAGTATTGTTTGTGTCTGTATAAGGAAAACCCTCCCCTGCTTGACAAACGGGAGCAGGGTTTTCCTTATGCTGACACAATATTGTCCCTTGTTATGATCTGTACAGATTTCAGATTCATGGCGTGACATTACTATCTTTTTAACCCGTTAAAGAACTAAGGGGTAAGAAACACATTTGGAAGCAATACTTTGCCCATCCTTCCTGTCATGACATATCTCTCAAGTCCTTTGTTTAGATCCAAATACTTCTGTCCCTCTTTCCCTGGGTGACCACCCTGGGTGACCACATATGCCTTTATATCAGGGACGCTTATAAATACACATGCCAGGGTTACACTGATTCCGATAAAGTTCCTTTAAAATTACCTATATGTTCATACGTGCCAACATTTCAAAAACATTTCTAGGGACCCTTTTCCCTTAGGTATTCACATAACAAGCAAGAGTGACCATAACAGTTCTCAGCATGAAACTAACAGGAAAACCTGTACAACGGACTTAACTCTTTCAGTATAAGAGAAGTATCCAATGCATTACAAAACAATGTGTTGGGAATCTCTCTGGAACTCAAAGGGTTAAAACTGCATTTCTTCAGAAAAAAATACATTACCCACATCTAAGTATTATATGAAAAGCTTTAAATAATCAGTATTAAAAATGCGGTGACACTCTTCATATTCATCATATTTAAAGGGATAGTAATACTTCGTTTTAACTTTATTTTAATTTGTAGGCATTAAAAAAACATGAAGAACGATATAAGTCTTATCTCTCAAACCTTTATGGTTTAAGAGATATTCACAAGCAAACTTTCCCCTCCCGCCCCTTTTACGTAGTGTAAGCCATCTCTTCTCAGATGTGGAATCTGGTTGTAAGACCAGACAGATAACAGAAGGGGACAATCTTCTTCCTATGAGAACAATGAAGGCCCTTCCCCCTTGACAAGTTTTTCAGGTTTTTCCCTTATCTTAATTGAAGATTGTCCCTCTCTGCAATCTACCTGGGCTCCTCCCTTCTGATCTGGCTGAGCAGTGTTACATCAGTAAAAGGGACGGGAGGGGGATACTTTGTCATTGAATTACTCTTGAACTACAACTCTGACAGAATTGAAATAACTCTCCAAAGTCCAAATACTATGATGATTAATTAGAGCTGCTTTTATTATGAAACATTACTATCCATTTAATGACAAATCCTAAGGATTTGGAGTTGAGACTCAGTTTTAAAGCCAGGGACAAAAACAAGGACAGCAGGATCCAGGGACAGGGAGCCAAAAGAAGGGACAGCTGGCAGTAGGGTGACCACATTTCCATTGTGTCATTCAGGGACACCGCAGAGACAAGAGCAGAAGAGCACTTGTCTTCAGCTCTGGGACAGCTATGATGGAGGGATCACTGGACATCAGTGCACAACCTGCTCTTTCTCCATCACACCACAGAGTCCTAAACACTGAAGGGAGAACTGCCCATTGACTGCTGTGACAGAAAGCAATGCCTGCGGTGGTCTAAAATGAAATGTACATTACTCATAAAGCCACCGACTAGCATTACACTACAACTAAATTGCACTGAAGCTCCTGTTTGATGTCAGGATCAAGGTTCAGTTCTCTCTCGCTAGCCTTTAGAGCAGGCCCAGACTGGGACAAAAAATAGGCCCGGGCATTTAAGGCTGAGTGGCCCATTTTTATTTTTTGAGCAGCACATGGGGGGGGGGCGGAGGCTGGCGTTCGTTCGTTTTTTTTTTTATGCCCGGACTGACCCACCCGGCAAATGCCCGCTATGCCCGATGGCCAGTCCGGGCCTGCTTTAGAGGTATGTCTGGAGGACATTTTTGGCAGCCCAGCAGAGGCATCAATTTCTGTCATAGTAGCCAATGGGCAGTTCTCCTAGTTATTAGAATGCTCATACCAAAATATGACATGCAATAGCAGACAGTGAGCCACTATAGAAGACTATCCACATAGGGCTGAGGTAATAAACTGCTGGACCTCCACCTGTTGGGGACTATATATCATTCCCAACAGCAGGAGGGCCAACATGTTTAAAAACCATTGTAAAAGATAGGATTAGCAGTCTACTGGGGTATGGAGCAAAGATCAGGAAATATCATCAGCAATCCAGCAGCGCTCATAGCTATCATTAATATTACAGTAGAACTGTTACTTTGTAACAAATAGGTTGCTGAAAACACCATCCAAAATCACCCACATTTTTGTTACATATTTTACATTTCAAAAAAATTGTTTCTGAGATATTTATTTTTATTTGCTAGTTTAAACAGCTGAGCTAGTGCGTCCTGGTAGGAAGTGACAGTTGGTAATCCAGAACTATATGAAACGTTTGAGCTCTATAGGCATGCCTGGAGGACTTGTACTAACTTGACAAAAAAATAAAGCTAAATATCTTGCAAACTATTGTTTTAAATTAGGATTGCGAAATTATGCTATTGCCAAAACTGAACAGAGGCAAGATGCTTAGTGCTGAAAGCAGCAGGAGACACCACATTTTTGGTGGTCAGTTTCTAACTTTACAATTCTTTCCAATGGGAAAATGAATTTATACCCTGCAGGTCTGTTTTAAGCAATTATTTGGAGAACTCTCTTGCATTCAAAGGGTTAACCCCTTAGTGACCAAGTCTTTTTTACACTAGAGTAATTTGGGCCTTTTTAGTATCATGGCATATCCATTCCCATACAAATAATATACTGCTTTTTAAGCAGGAGCAGGGCTTTCTTTTGATACCATATTTATATGTATAACCCAGCATTTAAAGGGATAGTAATACTTCGTTTTAACTTTATTTTATTTTGTAGGCATTAAAAAAACATGAAGAATGATATAAGTCTTATCTCTCAAACCTTTATGGTTTAAGAGATATTCACAAGCAAAGTTTCCCCCCCGCCCCTTTTTCCTAGTGTAAGCCATCTCTTTTCAGATGTGAATCTGGTTGTAAGACCAGACAGATAACAGAAGGGGACAATCTTCTTTGTATGAAAATAATGAAATCCCTTCCCCCCTTGACAAGTTCTTCAGCTTTTTCCCTTATCTTAATTGAAGATTGTCCCTCTCTGCAGTCTACCTGGGCACCTCCCTTCTGCTCTGGCTGAACGGGGAGGGGATACTTTGCTTGTGAATATCTCTTAAACCATAAAGGTTTGAGAGATAAGACTTATATCGTTCTTCATGTTTTTTTAATGCCTACAAAATGAAATAAAGATAAAACGAAGTATTACTATCCCTTTAACCTGTTAATAATAAAAAAAGGACCCCCCCCCACACACACACAACATTCTTGTAGGTTTTATTTGATAATTTGTACTCAGGTGGTTTTCAACTGGATAAAAGGTATGAACGTTCGGTCATAACTCCTAAATGCCCTTTTTTTAGGGGAATACTGTCCTTCTGACACAAAAACCCCAATGTCCCTCTATCTCTCCCTGGTGTTCCACTATTTAGGAGATCAGACTGTGGTTTGTATATAAGCGAATCACTTTGCTCCACAGCAATAAAACTCACATTACTGTGAGTTTAACTTCAGTATCTGTGTTTGTAAATTAATCGGTGTAAATAAGAGATGTTCAATAGGTCATCAAGTGACCTACCTCTAGTCCTGCTTCCAGCAGCACCAAATTATATGAAAGTGCCCCCCTCTTTGCTATTTTCCCTGCTGACTGCTCTGTTCTCTGCACCTCTCTTCCTCGCAATCACAGTGAGGAGGATAGGGAGGCAGAGAACAGTGTCAAAGACAATGTATAGTACATTGCATTTTGTCATGTGGCTCCACAGGTGCATGTGATCTGTGTGGTAGTGATCACATGTACAGAGCTACTGGAAAGAGGCTGAAACTGACTTCTCCAGTCCTGTAGCAGTCAGTTATAGCCTCCCCTCAATGACCACAGCATGCCCTGAGGCGTACTGCGATCATTAACACATTATGCGCCAGGACCGTCATTTGTCCTTAAAGTACCCACTCCTGTGATGGTCCAGGCACGTCATTGGTCCTTAAGTGGTTAAGAGCACCGGCAAAAATCAGCAGACAGTTGCACCATCAGCCAATTAGAATTAGTGCTCTGGTGAGCGATGTGTGTTCTGTCCAAACTGAAAGTGAATATATTCGGGTTGCAGTACCACTGAAACACTGACAGTGTTGACAACATCAGAGGAGCCCAAATCCTCTTCCTGATCAAAACCGTACAGGTAGCAAGCAACCCTATTTTTATTATTATTATTATTATTATTATAAATACAAAAATGTCTTACATAAATTTACTGTTCTTATGAAAGTGCTATCTATTTCTTACAAAGTGACAGTTCTGCTTTAACCCTTCCAGAGAGTTCCAGAGAGTTATCCACTGCACTGTGTTCCAATGTTTGGATACCTCTCTGGCACTCACAGGGTTAATGCTGTTATTATTTTATTACATTGTCTGTCCCGTATCATTGATTAGTTAAACCTTTATGGACCATAGGGGTATGAAACACATTGCATCGCATCGCAATGTCTTCTAAAGGGATAAAAGACTAGAACCCATCACTCTATCAAGGGAATGTTGATGGCATGATCGGGGTGGGTTTATTTAAACACGACTGGCCACAGCTTCACTAAGCAAAACAGTGATTGATAGCTTTCCATCGAAAGAAGTTCTGCTGCTGCTGAAGCCTTTCAGATCCATAGGCAATACAGGGAGAAGAGACCATTACCTGTAGCTCTCTAGCTGTTGTTGGAGTACAACTTCCATCATCCTCAGTCGGGCATTGGTTACACACCCAGCATCCCATTCTACTATCAGTGACACCTAGCACCACATCACAGCTCTCCCTGCACACCCAAAATCACACTCTCCTATCAGTGACGCACAGCATTACATCACAGCTCTCCCTGCACACCCAGTATCCTTCTCTCCTATCAGTGACACATATCACTATATCACAGCTCTCCCTGCACACCCAGTATCCTTCTCTCCTATCACTGACATCTGGCATTACATCACAGCTCTCCCTGCACACCCAGTATCCTTCTCTCCTATCACTGACACCTACCACTATATCACAGCTCTCCCTGCACACCCAGTATCCTTCTCTCCTATCACTGACATCTAGCACTACATCACAGCTCTCCCTGCACACACAGTATCATTCTCTCCTATCACTGACACCTACCACTATATCACAGCTCTCCCTGCACACCCAGTATCCTTCTCTCCTATCACTGACATCTAGCACTACATCACAGCTCTCCCTGCACACCCAGTATCATTCTCTCCTATCACTGACACCTACCACTACATCACAGCTCTCTCTGCACACCCAGTATCCTTCTCTCCTATCACTGACACCTAGCACTACATCACAGCTCTCCCTGCACACCCAGTATCCTTCTCTCCTATCATTGACATCTAGCACTACATCACAGCTCTCCCTACACAACCAGTATCCTTCTCTCCTATCACTGACACCTAGCACTACATCACAGCTCTCCCTGCACACCCAGTATCCTTCTCTCCTATCACTGACACCTACCACTACATCACAGCTCTCCCTGCACACCCAGTATCCTTCTCTCCTATCAATGACACCTAGCCCTACATCACAGCTCTCCCTGCACACCCAGTATCCTTCTCTCCTATCACTGACACCTAGCACTACATCACAGCTCTCCCTGCACACCGAGCATCACACTTTCCTATCATTGACATCTAGCACTACATCACAGCTCTCCCTACACACCTAGTATCCTCCTCTCCTGCTCCCACCAAACGTATATAAGGCTAGATTTTTGATCTCAGAATACAAATAGAGAATTTTTACAGACACTAGCAGGAAGTACAGTGTATTTAATGTGGAACTACACTTTATTATGACTTGAGTGACTACGAAAAAGCTTTCAAAATCACCTATATTTATTTTGGACATTATTTATTTAAATCTATAGTTTATGAGATATTTAGCTTTGTTTGCCAGTTTATGTAAGTTATGCAGTACTGCCTAGCACAGCCTGGTTTACCACATACATTCCACTCTCCCTCACAACTGCTACTTCCTGCTAGGAAGTACTGTCTACTGTGTATAAAGTGACAAATAAATAAAGCTAGATATCTCAGAAACAGTGGTGTTAAATAAGCAATAGCTAGCATAAATATAGGTGAGTTTGAAAGCTCATGCAATGTGTCTGAAGATGTTATAAAAAGTTAGTTCCACTTTAATTATCTATAAACCAAGATCATTGTAGGTGTTAGTGTTACTATAAATAAATTGGATATACACAGGCCACATCCACATCTCTGTATGGATGAGACCCGTTTCAAAATAAGGTGCCCTAGACCTGTGATTCCTAGTTCCAATCCTCGGCACACACAGACAGGTTGGATTTTAAGGCTATCCATAATTAACCCCTTAACAACCAGCCGATCGGCGCGGTGAGGTGAGTTAAGGACCATGGAGCTTTTTTTTTTGTTCTTCATAGTACGTCATGGGTCGTTCAGTCAGATCGACCCTTGACGTACTATGACCGTCAAGGGTTGTTAAGGGGTTAAGCACATGTAATGCAATCAACATGACTCAGCCACTGACTACCCTGCTGTGAACAAGCAGATACTGAATAAGTGACCTGTTGGTGTGTCCCGGAGATTAACATTGAGAATCACTCCCCTAGGCAGTCGCCTACTCTGAATAATGGGAAATTAGGCCCTAGGAAAAAGTCAGTGACAATAATATACCACCAATGGGTTCAACCTTCTCTTTTTGCCAGCACCCTAAGTGGACAGTCCCATCAGTTTGCACTTACCTTGGAATGGACTCTGGTGCAATTTGTGGGACATCCCAGGAGTGTCTCTTCCACATGAGCGCTGAAGGCAGTCCCCCCTTCACCAGAACTCTGAAGCCTTTGTTCCACCTGATGATCCTTTCAACCCTCTGTAGATGTCATCCCCATCATATAACGCTGGTCCTCCACTTTGTTCCCCCCTTTCTGTACTCCCCCTCCTCACTTGTCTCCGCCTCTTTTCTTCTCTGTTTCACTCTCCTCACTCATCTGTCCCCACATATCATTCATGGGTTCCCTCTCCCCAATCTCCTCACTCACATGGGTCCCCCTTTCTCCTGCACTCTTTCTCACTATTTAGTCACCCTGTTCCCCCCCAAGTCTCTGTTCCTACTATGCTCACAAACTTCTTCTTATAATGTTCTTTTTGTAGCTTCTTCCTGTTTTTAACACTTCCTTCTCTAATTTGACTTGTTTCTGTTAGTTACCTCCCACAGACCCCTCAGTGTGTAAGGAGATGCAGGGACATGGTGCTCTTAAAGGGACAGTAATGTTTCATAATAAAAGCAGCTCTAATTAATCATCATAGTATTTGGACTTTGGAGAGTGTTATTTCAATTCTGTCAGAGTTGTAGTCCAAGAGTAATTGAATGACAAAGTATCCCCCTCCAGCCCCTTTTACTGATGTAACACTGCTCAGCCAGATCAGAAGGGAGGTGCCCAGGTAGATTGCAGAGAGGGACAATCTTCAATTAAGATAAGGGAAAAACCTGAAAAACTTGTCAAGGGGGGCAGGGCTTTCATTGTTCTCATAGGAAGAAGATTGTCCCCTGCTGTTATCTGTCTGGTCTATGGACTGCATTCCACATCTGAGAAGAGATGGCTTACACTAGGTAAAAGGGGCGGGAGGGGAAACTTTGCTTGTGAATATTTCTCAAACCATAAAGGTTTGAGAGATAAGACTTATATCGTTCTTCATGGTTTTTTAATGCCTACAAAATAAAATAAAGATAAAACGAAATACTAGTATCCCTTTAAGGAAACACTAACACCTAAACATAAACTGGGGTTATACACATGTAAATACCCTGTACTTCATGAGGCATCTGTAAAGATTATCAGTTTGTTTTCTAAAGCCTAAAAAATAATCTTACATATACTCTGAGGGAGCAGCATTCCTCCCTTTTCCAGTGCACCACGGTTCCCACTGATTGTTCAGGATTTTCTGTAAATGAGCTGAAGTAACATAACAAGAGCAGAGGGCACTAATTACAAACAAAGACCTCATTTTATTTCTTATCTATCAGTACAAGCAGCACAAATAACATTAAATAAATGCCCTTTGAACAGGACAGTTTACACACGCAAGTTTAGGATTATATTTTTGGGATGTAACATTTGAATAATTAATTTTTACTTATGAGAGCTGTCAGTATGTGATATTTAAAGTTATATCAAATTATTTCATATTTTGGTGTTAATGTTCCTTTAACTCTTGAGTGCCAGAGCAGTATGCAACGCATTGCAAAGCAATGCATTGCATACCCCTCTGCCACTCAAAGGGTTAACCACCTGGATGCTAGGGAGGTCTCCACTGCACTGCAGACCAATACATTGGAGAACTATCTAGTTCAGAGGGGGTTAAAGATGACAGGATGTTGGTGTGACAATTGGATTCAGCACCAGGACATGAAGACAGCGACCGCTGCCGAGCAGAACTCTGACCCTGCTCAGGATTCCTGCCCCCAGCATCCTCCTTTCTTCCTGTACTAAACAAAACAAAAGAGGAACAAGACGACCAAGGACACTTGTGCAAAGAAATCGGAGCAAGTCAAATGGAATTATTAAAAATTCCTATTGATTATATTGGGACATTAAACTCCTTGGGTGTGATACAAGGCTCATTTCCACTCGCCACTAGCCAATGACGAGTGAAAATTTAGCCCTGGCGAGTAGGAATTCAGCCCTGGTGGGTATGTTATGTCTTGCAGTGGCGAGTAACTTTTCAGGTCTGGTTAGTAGCAAAGGACTTCACATTTTAAGCCATGAAAGAGGTGATAAAGTGGAGATGATTTCTCCAGTGATATCAGTTCCTATGTTATACTATAGAGCCAATACACTAAGATCTCCAAAGTTGGGGAGATCTTAGTGCATAGGCTCTATAGAATAACATAGGAACTGGAGACATAATATCACTGGAGAAGTCATCTCTGCTTTATCACCTCTTTATCACGCCTTAGTGCATCTCCCCCCTTTGAATTCTAGAGAGGTCTTCAATGTGTTGCCTTTTTTTTTTTAATTTTAACTTTCCAACTTTCCCATGGTGCATTTGGTTTGCCACAGAATTTCTTCATTTTTTTTCTGCATGTGGCCCATTGGGGATGAGAGGGGTAAAACTGGTGTATTATGGAGTTTTTTTTAAAAAAAATCTTTTATCAGGAAGGATATATTGTTATTGTTTTTAAAGCAGAACTGCCACACCTTTTAAAGTTTGGCCCAAATAATTACCCATCTGGTGACTAGCTGCTCAATAGTGCTAGTAACTAGAAGCCACTGGGCCCTGGTACAGAAACTGCCAATCATCACACACTGCCTCCACATTGCCCCCAATCTACACCTTGTGCCCCAATCTCCACATTGCCACCACATCTCCACATTGCCCCACAATCTCTACAATGCTTTACATTGCCCCCAATTTTCACCTTGCCCCTCAATCTCCACATTGCCACCAGATCTCCAAACTGCCCCCCAGTCTCCACACTGCCTTCACATTGCCCCCATTCTCCACCTTTGCCCCTACTGGCCCCCCCTGTGTCCATCTCCTACCTCCCTGGTGGTCTGGCGGAGTGACATGAGAGGTCTGTGCCTCCTATGGCACATACCTCTATAGAGATGGAGCTCCCGCGTGGTTCTCAGTAATGCAGAGTGCTGGGAGATGATGTCATCTCCCAGCGCTCTTCATTACTAGAGTGTCGGAGAGGGAGATCAGCTGTTAGAGGTCTGTGCCGAAGAAGGCACACACCTACTTGTGCGGGTGCCGGGCGAGGGGGTCGCAGAGGGTGGCCGGGCCCCTGGAGTGATGGACCCGGTCGCAGGTGCGACCCCTATTGTTATGCCAGTGGATCATTTATTGTCACCTTTTCTGGTACCTTCTATTCTGTACTCTCTTTTGGGATGACCTTAAGCGTCAGTTCTTGGCTCTCTGAGCTTCTCTGTCTATACATCCTCACTTTGCGTATCCTTCTGGCACTAACAGGGTTAACTCTCATCCCCTGGTCCACTCCCTACTAACTTGTACCAGCAACGGTCTGAAATCTCTTCCTGGATGTCATCCTGTATCTCAGTCACAGAAATTCCACCTTGAAAAGCATTTCCTTAATCAGCTGGTACAAAAGTTTATGTACTACCCTTTAAATCAATGGGGCTTTTTATTCGTCCCCTATTGTGACATGCTTTGCCTCTGAATTAATCCACTTTCTTTTGGCATGAGCAGATTTTAAAAAAATCTAATACACAAAAAAACTGGAGAAAGTCTGGAGCAGACTAAGTCTACTATACTGCTCAAATAAAATGTCACATTGATTGAAATAGGAGTTTTAACCCCTCGAATACTTGAGTGGTCTCCAATGCATTGCTTATCAATGTGTTATTGGCCACTGTAGCATTCAAGGGGTTAAAAGCTCTGGTTTGCTTTAGACGTGCTTAACAAACCAAGTCATTAACTCTTTGAGTGCCAGAGGGGGTACGCAACACATTGTTCCCCACTGGCACTTAAAGGGTTAAAATTCATTCCTTTACCCGCATCTCACAGGAGCAAAGAGCCAAGATCAGGCACTCCAAAAAGATGGAGTACCCTCTTAACTAAAACAACAGTACACTGCAACATCACACTACATTTTTACATTATACTACTTTAATTAATACTTTTTGTAACACTACTAATGTAAAAGCCAGTGTACACGGGCCAAGGTCCGGTGAGGTAAAGAGGCCCGTCCTGCTCTGCGTACTGCCGCCGCCTCACTGGCAGCGCACGCGGTGCAGTCATGCAGTAGAGACTGCCTGAAAACACAGAAGCATTCTGACTGCATCGGACAAACATTCTGGCCTTTTATATTATGGGATTAGTGTAACTGATACTTTTTACACTGCTACACTAATTTCAATTATACTTTTTAAAACATGGCAGAACTATAACTGATTCTTTTAAAGGGGATCTATCACCCCTATACAAGTGTGTGTTAAATGTTAGTATATATAGCAACTAGGTGGATTTCTTTATTCATTTTTTTTAAAACCCTATTTGGCTGAAAATGAATGTTTAAAGAGTGCACTTTCAGACAGACTGCTGTTATCTGCTCTGTACCACAGTCTGTCACTCTTCTTCTTCTTCTCCCTCTCTATGCAGCCTCCTCCAATGACGGAGGCTTTCTGCTTGTAAGCTGGAGTGCTCTCATTGGCAGAGATCGATATCTAGCCAATGAGATCATTCCAGCTTACAGACAGAAAGGCTCTGTCATTGGAGGAGGCTGCATAGAGGGAGGGGAGACGAAGAAGAGTGACAGACTGTGGTACAGAGCAGGTAACAGCAGTCTGTCTGGAAGTGCTCTCTTTAAACATACATTTTCGGCCAAATAGGGTTAAAAAAAATAATAATAAAGAAATCCACCTAGTTGCTATGTATACTAACATTTAACACACATTTGTATAGGGGTGATACATCCCCTTTAACAAAACTGTATTACTTCACTTGATACTTCTTACAACACTGTAGTGTTTAAAGGGATAGTAATACTTAAAATGCAAAAAAATATATGTAGTAGGGTTTATCCCCCTGAGTAAAACAAGGGTACTCCCACTGATGAGAGCTAATTTATTTAAACATTATAACAGCTCAAACTTGAATTTTCTAGGCGCAATATCACAGTGACCTGAAAATTTACAGTGGCGCTGTTGCTACACCATCCTATGGACTGCTCTGGTCTGTAGACCATAAATCTCCATAGGATGGTATAGCAACAGCGCCACTGTACATTTTCAGGCCACTGTGATATTGCACCTAAAAAATTCAACTTTGAGCTATTATAATTTTTTAAGAAAATATCTCTATCCCTTTAAGTCTTTGAGTGGCCAAAGGGTACGCAATGCAACGTACTCCTCTTGCACTCAAAGGGTTAATTAATACTTTTTACAACTCTGCAATACTTTGATAGTTTTTACAATACTACACTAGTTTAATTGATACTTTTAACCAAACTCTATACTACTTCACTCGATACGTTTTACAACTCTGCAGTGCTTTAATTTATTCATTTTACAACACTGCAATACTTTAATTGATAGTTTTACAATACTACACATATTTCATTGATACATTTAACAACACTGCAGTACTTTAATTGATACTAAATCATTTTTATTGGCACAATTTGTTTTCTTGCTTATCTTCCTCTGTGCAGGAAGATAAGATAGGGCAACTGCAGATATAATCCAAAGCAAATATATATGAACACCGGACTGCTATATAAAGGGCATCAACCTAGGTATGTTAATATGTTAAGTTAACCCTTTAACGCCCAATGACATGCCCTGACCATCACAGATTCTGATCCTTTAAAGGGATAGTAATGTTTCATAATAAAAGCAGCTCTAATTAATCTTCATAGTATTTGGACTTTGGAGAGTGTTATTTCAATTCTGTCAGAGTTGTAGTTCAAGAGTAATTCAATGACAAAGTATCCCCCTCCAGCCCATTTTACTGATGTAACACTGCTCAGCCAGATCAGAAGGGAGGTGCCCAGGTAGACTGCAGAGAGGAACAATCTTCAATTAAGATAAGGGAAAAACCTGAAAAACTTGTCAAGGGGGGCAGGGCTTTCATTGTTCTCATAGGAAGAAGATTGTCTCCTGCTGTTATCTGTCTGGTCTATGGACTGGATTCCACATCTGAGAAGAGATGGCTTACACTAGGTAAAAGGGGCGGGAGGGGAAACTTTGCTTGTGAATATCTCTCAAACCATAAAGGTTTGAGAGATAAGACATATCGTTCTTCATGTTTTTTCAATACCTACAAAATTAAATAAAGATAAAACGAAGTAACGATTTATGCAATTTAAGAATGGTAAAATCCATGATAATCGCATGCTGATCATATTGTTTAATGTGATTTCAAATGCAGTTTCAGAGCATCAAACAAATTGCCTGTGAGAACTTACATAGTAACATAGTAAATTAGGTTGAAAAAAGACACAAGTCCATCAAGGTCAACCCTTGCCTCATAACCCAGAGAAAGTTTGTGTTTAAAGGTACAACTGATTCTAAGAAAATGTAATTATGCTTTTTATTTTATGGTTTAAAATTAAGTTTATTGAAAACAAAATATGATACTTTGTCTTTAAGTTCTATTTGTACACAATATAAAGAGGAACACTTCGGGAGAAAACAGCTGCAAAATATGGTTGAAATTCAGTAATTTACCAGTTATTTAAATGCAGGTTTAGCCCATTGAATGTTAGAAAGGTCGCCAATGCATTGCGAGTCGGGAGATAAACATTCTGCCCGCTTTTATGCATTCCATCTGGAGCAATTAAATATCTCTGAAGGAAACTATTCCGGAGTTGGCAAACACAATATTTTTATTATTATTGAGTGCTTTCCATATTGCCAAGAATCTATATTTTTAGGAAAACTAGGGGTTAATATTTCAAAAATATCAGGGTCACCCAATTACAAAATGTCCCATATTTTTCTGGTAATATGATGTGGGTATAATTTCACATTTCCTCCCCCTACCCATTTTTACAAGAAATAATGGTGTACCAGCTCCTCTGTCTCTATGTAGTGTACCCATTCCACACAGCTGGGACATGTTGGCCTGTTTCAGTCCTAACAATTAACAATTTATGGCTAACCAAGTGGAATTCCCTATTCCTGCTATAACGATCCTCTACTATTCCAGTAATTACCCCACACACTGTACCATATTCCTGCTATAAAGATCCTCTACTATTCCAGTAATTACCCCACACACTGTACCCTATTCCTGATATAAAGATCCTCTGCTATTCCAGTAATTACCCCACACACTGTACCCTATTCCTGATATAAAGATCCTCTACTATTCCAGTAATTACCCCACACACTGTACCCTATTCCTGCTATAAAGACCCTCTACTATTCCAGTAATTACCCCACACACTGTACCCTATTCCTGATATAAAGATCCTCTGCTATTCCAGTAATTACCCCACACACTGTACCCTATTATTTCCACAAGCATCCTCTGCTGTTTCACTAATTACCCCACACACTGTACCCTATTCCTGCTACAAGGATCCTCCACTGTTCCAGTAATTACCCCAGACACTGTACCCTATTCCTGCCACATTGATCCTCTACTATTCCAGTAATTACCCCACACACTGTACCCTATTCCTGCTACAAGGATCCTCCACTGTTCCAGTAATTACCCCACACACTGTACCCTATTCCTGCCACATTGATCCTCTACTATTCCAGTAATTAACGCACACACTGTACCATATTCCTTCTATAAAGATCTACTATTACAGTAATTACCCCACACACTGTACCCTATTCCTGTCACAAGGATCCTCTACTATTCCAATAACTACACTTTACACTATTCCTGGCACAAGCGCCCTCTACTATTTCACTATTTACCCCACACATTGTTCCATATTCATGCTCTAAGGACCCTCTACTATTCCAGTAATTACCCCACACACTGTTCCATATTCCTGCTCTAAGGATTCTCTACTATTCCAGTAATTACCCCACACACTGTTCCATATTCCTACTCTAAGGATTCTCTACTATTCCAGTAATTACCCCACACACTGTTCCATATTCCTACTCTAAGGATTCTCTACTATTCCAGTAATTACCCCACACACTGTTCCATATTCCTGCTCTAAGGACCCTCTAGTATTCCAGTATGTGCCCCACATATTGTGCCCTATACTTCTTATTCCAGTACTTACCCACACTATACACCTCATTGCTCCTATAAGTGTCTTGTAATACAGTAGTATGTACCCCCCACATGCCCCCATGTGTGGTATTAGTATCCTGCTGTTCCGGCACATACCCACACTACATGTGCCCTGCACACTGCACCCCTTTTAACCCAATGGGATTTATGCACACAGAAGTGGAGGAATTGGGGGGCAAACCATCTGCACTGTAAAGTATATGGAACATAAAACATTCCCATAACTCTAATTGAATTAAATGGGGCTTTGCAGTGTGGTGGGGACCTCACTTGCACTCATGGGCGGGGGCATTATTGGTAAAAGCCTTATTTAAATATATGGGGATTTATATACTGCCTCTGTTACAGTTAATTTTCCGCCAGATTGCTCTTATTTTCTTTGTGCACATGGACCTAGTCCTTCTGTGGTGTTTCATTATTGAACCTTCACACTGAGGCTGATGTACTAAGATGAACTGGAGAAAATCTGAAAGCAAACCAGTCGCACCATAGGGAGGCATGTCATCCTTTCCATTGATTTAAATGGGGGGACTTTAACCTCTTGAATGCTAGAGAGGTCTCCAGCACATTGCCTCCCTGCATAAAATTGGGTACTCAGGCGTATAAACGATCGCCATCAAAGGCTTATAACATGCAAGCACAAAAAGTTTTTAACACCTTGATTGCTAGAGTCGCCTCCAACGCATTGCTTAACAATGCATTGCAGACCTCCCTAGCATCCAATGGGTTAAATAACAGCCAGTAAAGGGGTATATCAATGGTTGCAAGGACAATGAGATTGCTCTGGCACCACCCACAGTTCAGAATGTTGGAGTAGACAGCACAGCTGGGGCTCCTCCCCTCAAAACTTGGAGTTCTAGACAGCTGACTACTCTGCCTAATGGCAAATCTGGCCCTGATTGGTCCTATAGCACCACCTACAGATGTACTTTTCATATCTATCAATGTATCCACCAGTGTCCTCTTACTTATATTGCTCCACAAAACAGATTTCAGATTGTAAAGAAATTTGCTAATTGTGCCAAAATAAAGGCAGCTTTAGTGATTATGTCTTACCACCAGATATAATAATGTGTTCTTAATGGATGTTTATAGTGACACTTATGTCTGTGAAAAAATATTCTTTTTTGAGAATTTTCTCTGAATATTCTCAGACAGATATATTTATAAACTTTACTACTTCTTTATAAATATGACCCGTTGTGAATTTTATTGACAATTCTTAACCCCCTTAACGACCTTTGATGCACCAGGACAGTCACACCGGTACTGGCACTTAAGGACTGGTAACCGTCCTGATTTGTCATGGAATTCTGGGGGTCATCGCGTGCCTGCACTCTGCTTGGCGACCCTGGAATCCATTAAGACAAAAAAATGACCCGTGGACCTTAAAGGGATTGTAATATTTCGTTTTATCCTTATTTTATTTTGTAGGCATTAAAAAACACGAAGAACAATATAAGTCTTATCTCTCAGACCTTTATGGTTTATGAGATATTCACAAGCAAAGTTTCCCCTCCCACCCCTTTTACCTAGTGTAAGCCATCTCTTCTCAGATGTGAAATCCAGTCCATAGACCAGACAGATAACAGCAGGGGACAATCTTCTTCCTATGAGAACAATGAAAGCCCTGCCCCCCTTGACAAGTTTTTCAGGTTTTTCCCTTATCTTAATTGAAGATTGTCCCTCTCTGCAGTCTACATGGGCACCTCCCTTCTGCTCTGGCTGAGCAGTGTTACATCAGTAAAAGGGGTGGGAGGCGGATACTTTGTCATTGAATTACTCTTGAACTACAACTCTGACAGAATTGAATAACACTCCCCAAGGTCCAAATACTATGATGATTAATTAGAGTTGCTTTTATTATGAAACATTACTATCCCTTTAATGGCCGTCCACAAGTCGTGTCTGCCAGTGGTTAATAATAGTTTAAATAATTGCTAACAGAAATTAGATAATCTGTGTACTGCTGTGTACTAATTGTTTTTTCTTTTCATGTATTATATCCAAATGGATTCCAGTATATGAGCATAGCAGCACACAGCAATACTCTGACATCACTACCATTACCTCCACAAGTGTATAATACCCTGAACTTGACTATTAACAGCTCAGTAGACTGATTGAGTGGACCTGCATTTGTCTTTTGGTCATCATTCTATCTCCATTTAAGTACTCTTTGAAGCACAGAGATCCAGTGATTGCTCTCTTATTTTAATCATCCCCATAGCCATTTTACATCTTCATCACAGCCATCCAAACCCATATTATTCCCTTGGACAATGTTGAAGTGGGAGAGTAGACATTACTCATCTGAGATCATCGCACTAGCAAGCTACACAACGCCAATGGACTAATTTACTTTACTGTGTTCAATAAAAAATACCTATTTTTGTCTGAGTTCTTCATCAGCTATTATCCTGTAATGTCAACATGGGCATTGTTAAAACCACTATCCTTTTTAACCAGTGTGTTTCACACCCCTCTGACACTCATAGGGTTAATTATTTCTACTCTTTTTATAACATAATTTTAACCTTTCCCATACTTATTTTATGTTATTATTTTTATGTTGTTTGACATAATGGGCTTCTGAAGGGGGGATACACTTGCCCCCTCCATATAAACATAGGCGCTGGGCAGGCTGGCCTGGGGGTCATATTATGGCTTTGCTCCCCCCCTCGAAAAATGTATGCTGATGCCCCTGTTTGACATATATGGGTCCATTTTATTTAATTCCTATTTATATACCACATATTATTGGTTCAGGGAGAAATACTATAACAGGTTTAGTCTCATTCCCTTTACCTTTTCATTCATTTTCTGCGTGATACTGATAGCCTGGTCCTTAGAGTTTATTAAAATATTTTGGGGCAGACTGGTTCACACCTTTCACTCCCACAATGAATTTAAGCTCCTTGAAAATGGACGTGTTTGTCCTCAGCATAGATAATTCAGAACAGCAGGGCAAAGCTTGAGTAACAGAGGGATATCCAAAGAAAAAGCAATCCACTGAACACCCCTCTAGCAATAAAGAGTTAAAGAAGGACTGCTGCTGTCCCTGGTGCTGAATTCTTTGCTGTTTGAGGGTGAACACAGTGTAACTGTCAGGCTTAATTAAATGCAAGCTCTCAAAAGCACAAAGCGATCAAGGTAGATGGAAATATAATGAAACTGCTCCTGCCTAGTGATTGAGTCAGGTCAGGAGGAGGTTTGGGAAGATGTCAGAAGTGATTAGATGAGATGAAGTTGCAGTTTTGCACACCTCCCAACATTTCTAATGCCCAAAGAGGGACACTCTTGTTTTTGGTGGTATTGCTGGGGCCGTGGCTGGTGGGTGCAACATTACCGCAATTTTTTTTTATTATTTCATGACCCATGGACATCTCTTTGTGTAGCTGAATAAATGATTTAGAACAAAACCGAAATATTTTATTTACACAGACTCATTTATAAACATACTAGTGTAAAAGCCCGTATATACGGGCCAAGATCTGGGTGTTGTTAACCCTTTGAATTCCAGAGGTGTACACAACGCATTGCTTTGCAATGCGTTGCGTACCCCTCTGGCACTCAAAGGGTTAAGAGGCCGGTCCTGCTCTGCGTCCTGCCACCGACACAGTCATGCACTGTAGAGACTACCTGAAAGCACAGAATGCTCCCAGCACAGAACCCCCAGCATTTTGTGCTCCCAGCACAGAACTCCCAGCATTCTGTGCTCCCAGCATTCTGTGCTCTCAGAATTCTGTGCTCCCAGCACCGAACTCCCAGCATTCTGTGCTCCCAGCACAGAACTCCCAGCATTCTGTGTTCCCAGCACAGAACTCACAGCATTCCTACACCTCCCAGCATTCTGTGCTCCCAGCATTCTGTGCATTCGGGCAGTGTCTACTGCTCATGACAGCTTCTGACAAACATTCTAGCAAATTATTATATAGGATATACTGACGTATAAATGTAACGGAGGTTAGAGGACTCCGGGTTGTCCTACTCCATTGTGCCGCTCACCCCTCTCTCGAACTCGGCCAGTCAGTGTGACTTGTACTGGAATAGCCGCTGGAGTACCGCTCGAATCTGCTGAAGAGTGCTGAACAGTCGTCGAATGTGTCAATGTCAAAGGCAACCGAATCGATGCTTCGTACATCGACCCGGGGTCGAAGGTTCCGAAAAGGTCACTGGGACCGTCGAACGACGAAGACTGCACTTCCCAAGAGCTGCCTCAGCCAATGTCCGAATCCGCCGTGCCAGTCACTGGATACCCACGGGGAAAGAGAGTGAATTCAGCTTCCCGTGGCCCGCCTGTGATGGGAGTCAAAGTGGACTCGTTAGACCATCCATATGAAGAGACGCACACTTCGGAGTTTCAAGCAGTAACACACTTTATTGTCAACTCTCCTGCCTTTTTATACACAGCTTAGAACAATGGAACAATAGAACAGTAAACATTGCACAATGGACACCAGTGATGAAATTAACTTAGTATATAGGGCTCCATTCTCATCCAATGAGAATTGGAGCGACCAAAACCCACTAGAATCCGACTGGTCAACTAATATAACCAATAGGTGTAGAGTTCTGGGGTGTTGACACAGTCCTATCTCGCGAGTGACCATTTCTGACGTCACTCGAACCACTGGCCAATCTCATTGCCGCCTACCAAGTCCCTTCGATGAAAGGAGAGTTTGTACGAGACAGTGTCGACCCTCATGCCCCCGGTCAACTCAAAGTTGGCGGCCCCAACTCCTATAACTCAGAATCGAATATATAGTCGTCCAGTGAGTCAATCGTATAGTCCGCCTTCGAGTACCAGTCGACCAGTCCCTACTAGTCGACCACTGCAGATCCCAATGCATATATTAACCCCTCCATAGGGTGCCCAGTGGCCAAGTAAGTCAGTGAAAAAAAGGTTCATCCGATATCTTTCAGTAACGGCCTATGGCCCGTTACAATAAACAAACATTAATGTGAGTTTTATTGCTGTGGAGCAATGTGATACACTTATATACACACCACACAATCTGATCACCTAAAAAGTGGAACACCAGGGTGAAAAAAGGAACAAAGGGATTCGGGTCTCCAAGAGAGACTGTTCCTCCTAAAAAGGGACACTTGGGAGGTACACGTTTGTAAGATGGGCCATTCAGTCTCAGGATGGGATGAAGGTGCAGGCAGATAGCACAGGCTGAATGCTAAGAAGAGTGACAGGAGAGTACAGGCTTGTATTATATGACAGGCAGGTGAGACACAATTGAAGACTGGGTGCAGGCTAAGGAGATGTGACAGGTCTATGTATGTGACATATATTTGACAGTACTGTGTAGGATAGTGAACTCACACAGCAGTGCAAGGTAATGGGAGTGTGCTCTTGACATAGATTTCCATAGACCCCCTGTCCAGAGCTTTTAATTGAAAGGGAGCTACATTAGTGATACCATGGAGCTTTTAATTGAAAGGGAGCTACATTAGTGATACCACGGAGCTTTTCATTGAAAGGGAGCTACATTAGTGATACCACAGAGCTTTCAATTGAAAGGGAGCTACATTACTGATACCATGGAGCTTTTAATTGAAAAGGAGCTACATTAGTGATACCACGGAGCTTTTAATTGAAAGGGAGCTACATTACTGATACCATGGAGCTTTTAATTGAAAGGGAGCTACATTAGTGATACCACGGAGCTTTTAATTGAAAAGGAGCTACATTAGTGATACCACAGAGCTTTTAATTGAAAGGGAGCTACATTAGTGATACCACGGAGCTTTTAATTGAAAGGGAGTTACATTAGTGATACCACTGAGCTTTTAATTGAAAGGGAGCTGCATTAGTGATACCACAGAGCTTTTAATTGAAAGGGAGCTACATTAGTGATACCACGGAGCTTTTAATTGAAAGGGAGCTACATTAGTGATACCACAGAGCTTTTAATTGAAAGGGAGCTACATTAGTGATACTGCAGATCTTACAATTTAAGTAAATTTACACTGATACCATAGCACTTACAAGGTAAATGGGCTGTGCTACTAGTGTTGATCCATTTAGATTGTAGCTCTGTGGTATCCCTTTAGACTGGATCTCTGTGGTATCACTTGAGTAGCTCCATTTCAATTGTAAGCTCTGTGGTATCAATAGTGTAGCTCCATTTACAGCAGCAAGTGGGAAATTGAGTGAGGCAGTGGCCCACGGGCCCAGACATATGACCGGCCCTCCTGCTCAGAAATCAGTACGGTCCTTCAGTGTGTGTTTTTCATAAGCCTTTTGCATTAAAGAGAGCTCTGGTCACATTCCTGGTACCAATCTCTGACAGTAAACCGAATCCCTGCTGCTAGTTTAATCTGTTGTTACAGTATATCAGTACTCACTCACAGCTATGACACTTCATTTATTTCTGATCAGAACAGCTGCTGATGTCCTAATGGTGAATTTGTCACTTTGTCCTGTTCTATAGCAGAGCTGATCCCCCACATGCAGCTTCCCCACTCTACTCATTTCGTGTAGTGCATATTGTTATTCCAGTACTGACTCCTTCTATATAAACTATCAATGTGCCCTATTCCTTACTAACTGCGTTTAAATTCTTGTGTGCTGAAGAGATTTCCAACACATTGTGAATACCTCTCTCTCTCTATTTATATATTTACTAAGTTATGGATGCCAGAATTCCTCCCATAAATGCCACTTGTACAAAGGGGAGGACAGTGGGAAAGTCTGTGAGTGAATAGGGTTGTTCCTTTCCTGTATGACTTGTTTAAAGAGATAGTAATGTTTCATAATAAAAGCAGCTCTAATTAATCATCATAGTATTTGGACTTTGGAGAGTGTTATTTCAATTCTGTCAGAGCTGTAGTTCAAGAGTAATTCAATGACAAAGTATCCCCCTCCCACCCTTTTACTGATGTAACACTGTTCAGCCAGAGCAGAAGGAAGGTGCCCAGGTAGACTGCAGAGAGGGACAATCTTCAATTAAGAGAAGGGAAAAACCTGAAAAACTTGTCAAGGGGGGCAGGGCTTTCATTGTTCTCATAGGAAGAAGATTGTCCCCTTCTGTTATCTGTCTGGTCTATAGACTGCATTCCACATCTGAGAAGAGATGGCTTACACTAGGTAAAAGGGGCGGGAGGGGAACTTTGCTTGCTAATATCTCTCAAATCATAAGGGTTTGAGAGATAAGACTTATATCGTTCTTCATGTTTTTTTATTGCCTACAAAATAAAATAAAGATAAAACGAAGTATTACTATCCCTTTAAAGGGATAGTAATGTTTCAAAATAAAAGCAGCTCCAATTAATCTTCATAGTATTTGTGCCATGGAGAGTGTTATATCAATTCTGTCAGAGTTGTACTACAAGAGTAATTCAATGACAAAGTATCCCCCTCCCGCCCATTTTACTGATGTAACACTGCTCAGCCAGATCAGAAGGGAGGTGCCCAGGTAGACTGCAGAGAGGAACAATCTTCAATTAAGATAAGGGAAAAACCTGAAAAACTTGTCAAGGGGGGCAGGGTATTCATTGTTCTCATAGGAATAAGATTGTCCCCTGCTGTTATCTCTCTGGTCTATGGACTGGATTCCACATCTGAGAAGAGAGGGCTTACACTAGGTAAAAGGGGCGGGAGGGGAAACTTTGCTTGTGAATATCTCTCAAACCATAAAGGTTTGAGAGATAAGACTTATATCGTTCTTCATGTTTTTTTAATGCTTACAAAATAAAATAAAGATAAAACGTAATATTACTATCCCTTTAATGAAACAAAGCATAGGGGAAATGGCATGATGTATCTCCATTTCCCTGCTCATGCTATGGGCTCACATACACGACTTGCTGGAATTAACCCTATGAGTGCCAGACCAGTGTAATTGCATTGCTTTGCAATGCATTGGACCCTCCTCAGGCACTCAAAGGGTTAAAGCCCTAACACTTGCAGCGCTTGTCCTCCGGTATGAACTACAGTGGTCAATCTCTAGTGCATAGCCTGAAGCAATGGCAGCAAAGATGCACTGATGAATCTGTCCATTCACGTCATTATGCATCTTACTCCCAGTTTCTCTCGCTGCTTTTTTCACTTTCTCATACCTCTGATTGTCTTCATTCTGCTGTATCAATCTCTAACGATGGTGTTCTGTGTGTCTCTCATGTACTCTAGTCTTCTCTATCATGATCTCTCTCATGCATTCACTTGTGCCACTCTCTTGTGAGCTGTCTTGAGATAACGCTCAATGTGCCTGTTTTTCCCTTTATCTGTCTGTTTCTGTCTGTCTTTATTGCTCTTTCAATCTGTCTCTATTTGTCTGTCTGTCTGTCTATTTCAACAGCTGAAGAGTCACAGGTACCCCCCTCTGCTTTAATCTCTAATTATTATAGCAGCAGGTGTCGGGCTGACAGTCTGGGAAATCTGCCAAATTAAGTATTCTGATACATTACATAGATTCAAATATTGACACAAATGACAAAAATTATCTGACAGTTTTGTTAGATTGTAGTGTTCTAAGATAGAGAGCTGCCACGAAATAAATAACTGGTTAGGAAAGCAGGACTACAATATAATATAAATATAAAATCGGAATAAAGCTGTACACCTCTATTATACAATTTGATCATTTTCTTGCACTGTTCTGCAGAGCAAAGTGGGTGGAGCTGGGGAGTGGCTTTTGCAATGGATTTCTCTTCCAGAATGTGTCTATGGTGGTCTGTGAGAATATATAAACTAAATGCAAACTATCACATGGAGATCTTCATCTGCCGACCTCCAGGTAAAAAGGATACAGGTATATTTATTACATAAAACACTCTGACGTTGGTAAGTCTTCCTGCTAATAGAAATTGCAAGCCACTTATTCATATAGATATTGTTTTTCGTTACAATATTTCTGAATGTACTGTTTCAGAAAGCTGCTGGAAGCAAATTTCCTTGAACTCTCCATTTCTGACTGTATATCCGCTAAGTTCACATGGGAGGTATGCACCATGCAGACTACAAACAGATTAATTAAACTGCTTTCAGTACAATATATTTTCAGTGGAGCAAATCTATGCCGAGGCCTATGATGCTGTCATGCATATGGCACACACAGAATAATGGATCACTGAAATGCATGCAGCAATGATCCAATCAATGGCAAGTTACATGGGCGTCTACCAATCATGTTCTCACACCTCCCAACATTTCAAAAGGCCAAAGAGGAACACTTGTGTTTTATGGGGTGTTGCTGGGGGCGTGGCTGGTGGGCAGTGCATTACCGAGAATTTTTAGGCTATTTTATGACCTATTGACACCTTCTTGTGTAACCTAATAAATGACTTATAACAACACCAACATATTTTATTTACACAGACTAATTTATAAACACATAGAATGATATTTAAACAAACATTTATGTGAGTTTTATTGCTGTTGTGCAATGTGATACACTTATATACACACCACACGGTCTGATCTTCTAAAAAGAGGGACATCAGGTGGGAAAAAGGAACAGGGGGATTTGGTTCTAAAAGAGGGACACTTGGGAGGTATGTGTTCTGATGATGTCCATAACCGTCGACAATTACCCATTCCTCTCCTGCAATGAGATCACCAGAGGAACACAGGAACAATGAAGATAAGTGAAATGGACCCTTTGAGTAACACTACAATACAGGGCTGTTTAAGACGTTTGTGTCCACTTAGATTTAGTAAAATAAAGTCTCTTGACCAGGAAGTGAGGCACGTTGAGTAAAATTGCTCCCCACGGTCTGTTAAAAAATAGCACATGCAATATCATATGTATTAAAGGAACACTGCAATCTCTCAATAGTAAGATCCAATAGTTTTAATATGGGCATAAAATATTAATCTGATTTTGGGGAACTCTTTTAAACAAACATAGTGGAAATTAGGATTTTCTGCCAAGGTAAGCGGTAAGGGTAACAACTGGAGCTTGGGGTGGAAGTGTCCAAATCACACAGCTTGTGTCATAGAGTAGGCAGTGCTTAATAGGAATGGGAGGGACTGATGGAGAAAATACAGGGTTTGCTGTGAAAATAGGGGGCATAGGGCAGGGAGAGAGGGGATAGGTGCAGGCAGGGCAGGGTTTACATCCCAGGTGCCCCTAGGCAAGGCACTCTAGTGCCCTTAGCCCTGCCCATGGCCACACACCCCAGTTCTCACATGACCCCACTCCAGTCCCATCAAATGTTGTCTGGCACAGAAAGAAATATTTAACCACTTCATTTCTAAATAGATCTCCAATGCATTGTGACGTAATGCGCTGGAGATCTCTTTAGCATCCAAGGGGTTAGATATTAGCATACCTGGGAACTCTCCGATTTTGTCCCGGAGACTCCGGTTTTGACACTGCATTATCGGGTCTCTGGGGCAGAGTCTGATTCTTCAGATGTGGGGAGTTTCTGATGAAACTCTACCCACTTGTGCTCCATCCCACCTTGTTCCTCCCACTCCCCGCCCTCTTCTCCTCCTTCCCCAGTCTATTCTAGTTATTTGTTTTTGTTTTAGAAGTCCTGCCCCCCACTCACAATTAAGCACTGCCCCTTTTATGACACAAATCGCATCATTTCTCTCCCCTCATCGGCACTAGATGTTCCCAGGTATGGATATTAGCCTTTATTGAGGTATATAATTTGGAGCAGAGACACTGAGATTGTTTTGGCCACACCCACAATTCAAAATGTGGTTGTGGCCAGCCAAGCTGAGGCACCCCTTAAAATTTGAAGCACTTGGCAGTTGCCTACTCTGCCTATTGGAGAATCCGGCCCTGGGTGCAGGAATGCTCAATGAGAATCATCCTTTGTCCTGGGGACCCGACCTTTAACCCAGAGAGTTTTCCAATCCAGTGAATTGGATACCATTCTGGAACTCAAAGGGTTAAATCCAGAGAGTTCCCAGGTGTGGATATTATTAGGAAGAGCTAATATTCTATCAAGGTAGGAAAACTTTTAGTTATATACACAGTGCTGTGCAAACATCTTAGACAAATATGAAAAATGTTGTAAAGTAAGAATGCTTTCAAAAATAGACATGTTAATATTTTATATTTATCAATTAACAAAATTATAGTGAGTGAAAAGAGGAAACATTTAAATCAAATCAATATTTGGTGTGAGCACCCTTTGCCTTCAAAACATCATCAATTCTTCTAGGTACATTTGTACAAAGTTATGAAAACACAGCAACTGGGGTACAGAAAAATGGCAGCAGGTGTTCTGGGCTGAAATTTGAAATATTTTACTGCAGCAGAAGGAAGTTTATTCGGCGAAGGGCTGGAGAGTGGTACAAGAATGAGTGTCTGCAGGCAACAGTGAGGCATGGTAGAGGTTCCTTGCAAGTTTGGGGCTGCATTTTTGCAAATGGAGTTGGGGATTTGGTCATAATAAATGATCTTCTCAATTCTGAGAAGTATAGGCAATACCATCAGGGAGGCATCTGACCGGCTCCAAACATATTCTGCAGCATGACAACAACCCAAAACATATAGCCAAAGTAATTATGAGCTATCTTCAGAGTAAAGAAGAACAAGAAGTTCTGGAATTGATGGTATTGATGGCTCTCACAGAGACCTGATCTCAACATCATTGAGTTTGTCTAGGATTACAGAAAGAGAGAAGCAATTGAGGCTGCCCAAATCCACAGAAGAACTGTGGTTAGCTCTCCAAGATGTTTGGAACAACCTACCTGCCAAGTTCCTTAACAAACTGTGTGCTTTTCATATAGGAACATTATATATTTTAGCATTCCTACTCACAATAGAAAAACAAAAAAGAAAAACAAGATGGAGGAGCAGACTACATTGTTCCAAATTATTAAGTACAATATATAAATCAATGAACAAGTACTCAAAGTGTAGAGATGGTACTGGTTGGTAAGAAATACAACCAATATGAGGCTAGTAGGATATTATAGCCCACCCTGCTCAGTGACACTCAGGAAACACTGGATCCGCTATCCACTATATCAAATCGTATATATATTACCAGCTACACTCAACGCGTTTCAGGACTGAAATGACCTTTCTTCAGGATGACACCAAAGAAATAATAAACTCTCCACAAATCAATCTATGTATACATAAATAAAGGATTAATTTTAAAAGCAAGCACATGTGCTCTCCAATCTCCATTGGGCAGATGCTTAATGCCCATGTGTGTGAATAACACAATGAAACACAAATACGCAATATAGCAAGTGATACCTATGTGCATCAGCCAACTTAATGGAACTCAGATGCATCATATAGCTCTCGAGCTGTGTAGTGGTCTGAAATATTCTGATTATAATGGTGTTTTGGTGGAGATCGTTTTGAACCCTCATTCACCCAATATGAGTGCCCCTCTTTTTTGTTCTATTTACAATATGCATTTAAGAACAATATATGTTAGCATTCCTATTGCTATGTTAGCATCCCCAACACATAGCTTCTCAATGCACTGGAGACATCTACAGTACAACTGAGATTATACTTGTGTGAAAAATACATACTGCAGGGCTGTTTTGGAATATGCAGTCCCTAGTTAAAGGTAAAATCTGATCATCTTACTATCATACCTTGGAACCTTTTAGAATTGGGCCCCCAGAAAAAAATCATAGATCTGGGGATGGGACTGTCCAAATTAAGAGATTCATAATGGGAGGTGGACCCAAACAGAGTGGCAACAGTGAAGAAACACGTAGGGTGTTTGTGAGAATATTGTTTTATGTTTTTATATCTTGGATACATATCTGCTTTTTACTACCAAGAAATAGGGGTTTTAGCAACAGCTCAGGGAGTACATTTTTATTACCGTATTTTCTTCCAGTGATAACACTGAAGAGCTGCAGGTCGAACCCAAACAGGTGATACTGGAGTGGTATTAATACTGATGTGTGTTTGAACTCGGAGGTTGGATGGTAAAGTCTTCTTCTCTTGTGAGTACCCATCTTCAAGGGGAACACATACCTAAGGACTAAGTGAACGTACTACCAAAAGAGATTGCTCTTAGATGCACTTTTGCTCTGGGTCTGTCTTTTTGTCTTGTAAGGTTGAAAGGCAGGATTTTCCGTGAAGGGTGGGAAAGTGGGCGGAATAGTGCAAGAATAGGAAGAATGGGTAGGAAAGTGGGCGGAATAGTGCAGGAATAGGAAGAATAGGTAGGAAAGTGGGCGGAATAGTGCAGGAATAGGAAGAATGGGTAGGAAAGTGGGCGGAATAGTGCAGGAATAGGAAGAATGGGTAGGAAAGTGGGTGGAGCTCACACTGAACTCACCAAACAGGAGAATAAGACTTTGTCCCCGGAGACCCGGTAATCCAGTCTGAAAAGAGGAATTTCCTGGATCTAGCTACCACTTATGTCTGCCATGCACACAAAGATAAATGTGAAAAATTCTCAGACAAACCAACAGCACTGTCTTGGATAAATTAAAGGGATAGTAACACTTCATATGTCAAACTATTTATATTGTAGGGTGTATCCTCCTGAATAAAACAAGGGAACTCCCACTGCTGAGAGGTGTTTTATTCAATAGTTATTTCAGCTCAAACTTGATTTTTTAAGTTGCCGTATCACAGTGGCCTGAAATTGTACAGTGGTGCTGTTGCTACACTGTCCTATGGAGGTTTATGGTCAACTGACCAGAGCTATCCATAGAATGGTGTAGCAACAGTGCCACTGTACAACTTCAGGCCACTGTGATACGGCAACTAAAAAAAAAGTTTGAGCTGAAATAACTATTGAATAAAACACCTCTCAGCAGTGGGAGAACCATTGTTTTACTCAGGAGGATAAAACCTACAATATATATACATTTTTGGCATATTAAATGTTACTATCCCTTTAACGCTTCTAGTGATTTAAATGGGAATTTAACCTCTTGAATGCTAGAGAGGTCTCCAAAGCATTGGAGACCTCTGTAGTGTTCAAACGGTTAATAGCCATTCAGTTCAGTGGTAAATTTGCAAATCTTTATTTGTTGCACATTATGCAGTTGATTTGCCACAGAATTGCTCTATTTTTCTTTGATCATGTGGTCCCAAGACGTGCTTGATAGCTATTTCTGTGTCTCCCCCCTCCGCAATCATCCTCAAGCAATTGAATTAAATCTACATCTGCATCCTGCAGCACAGGCCAAACTAATAATACTGTCTTTATTAAATTATTCACTTCCATGCATCTTAATCACTGTCCTATTTACCTACTGGGCCCTGTAGTGACTCTCCTCAGCTGGGGGGCAGGGTCAGTGTGTCAATGACTAGACTACAGGGGAGTTATTATTTCAAATGAGGTAAAATGAAGGTGGTCTCTGGTTTTCACACTTGCAGTTCTTTGACCCTTTGAGTGCTGGTGGGGTGTTCAATGCATTACTATGCATTGTGTTGCCTTCCTGTTATGTGTCCCTCTCTAGGAGGAAAAGTCATTCATTGATACCCAGATCCCTCTATCCCGCTTTAGAAGGAACAGTCCTTTGAGACTCGAATCCCCCTGTCCCTCTTTCCCACCCTGGTGCATACCTCCCAGCATTTCAGATGGCCAAAAAGGGATGTTGCTGGGCATGTGGCTGGTGGGCGGGGCATTACCAAAAATTTTTAGTTTACATCGTGACCTATTGACATCTCTTTGTGTAACTGAATAAATGACTTTCAAGTCCAAAGTATTTAATTTACATAGACTAATTTATAAACACATATACTGAAGTTTAAACAAACATTTATGTGAGTTTTATTGCTGTAGAGCCATGTGATACACTTATATACACGCCACACAATCTGATCTCCTAAACACTGGGACACCAGGGTGATACACTTATATACACACCACACAGTCTGATCTCCTAAACACAGGGACACCAGGGTGATATACTTATATACACACCACACAGTTTGATCTCCTAAACACAGGGACACCAGAGTGATACACTTATATACACATCACACAGTCTGATCTCCTAAACACAGGGACACCAGGGTGATACACTTCTATACACACCACACAGTCTGATCTCCTAAACACAGGGACACCAGGGTGATACAGTTCTATACACACCACACAGTCTGATCTCCTAAACACAGGGACACCAGGGTGATACTTTTATATACACATCACACAGTCTGATCTCCTAAACACAGGGACACCAGGGTGATACACTTATATACACAGCACACAGTCTGATCTCCTAAACACAGGGACACCAGGGTGATACACTTATATACACACCACACAGTCTGATCTCCTAAACACAGGGACACCAGGGTGATACAGTTCTATACACACCACACAGTCTGATCTCCTGAACACAGGGACACCAGGGTGATACTTTTATATACACATCACACAGTCTGATCTCCTAAACACAGGGACACCAGGGTGATACACTTATATACACAGCACACAGCCTGATCTCCTAAACACAGGGACACCAGGGTGATACACTTCTATACACACCACACAGTCTGATCTCCTAAACACAGGGACACCAGGGTGGGAAAGAGGGACAGAGGGATTAGGGTCTCAAAGAGGAACTGTCCTTCCAAAGAGAGATACTTGGTAGGTATGCTGTATAATTTCAGGCCATGGAGATACTGCACCTGAAAAAACTTCAAGTTTGAGCTGCAGTAAATTTTGAATAAAACACTTCTCAGCAGTAGTAGGTAAACTCTACTATATACTGTTTTACATCTTTACTGTTACTATCCCTCCGACCCCTTGGATGTTAGATCTCCAAGAGAGCTCTCTAGCAACCAAAGAATTTAAACTTTTAATTGTCCTTGCTTGCTACACACAAAGGGAATTTTCTGTGCCAGGAAACAGTGGGTGGGACTGGGGATGGAGTCATGTGACGAGTGGAGGTGTGGCCACGGGCAGAGCTAAGGGTACAAATAGTGCCTTGCCTAGGGGAGCCTGTGATGTAAATCCAGATCTTCATATGCACCAGAGGAGATCATAAATATTTGTAAAATTTCCATTGATCTAAAGGGGTTTTATCCCATGAATGCTGGACAGTTTTCCAAAAGACCACTTTACCATTCATTAAGTAAAAAAGTAAATTTTTTTTATTTGTTCTAGCCGGTTGGTTTGACAAGAATTGGTCCGCTTCATCTCAGGCTCAATGTGTGAGTGACTGTGCTATTCTGGATGAGAAAACAGCTCGCAGCAAGCAGGGGTGAGATCACAAGATGAATATTTCAGCCAGGAGAAAATCACGTCTCTCAGACAACCGCCTCGGCTGCTCTCATTGGACATGGAGGTGGAGGGGATTTAAAATATTAAACAAAAATAAAAAAGATAAATAAAGTGCTGGAAACTTGTTTTTTTTTAACCCTTTGAGCAACAGAGGGGTGCGAAACGCATTGCGTTGCAATGCGTTTCGCACCCCTCTGGTGCTCAGAGGGTTAAGAGCTTTACTTTTAAATGGAAAATATCAATGAACCCCAAATCTCAAATGAACCCCATTTATCTTAGCCTGGGCAGTGAATCCTAATGGCAATTTTGGAGCAAACTAAGTGCACCATGGGGGAAAATAAACATCCCCAAGTTACTGATAAACTAAATGTGGCTTTAACCCCATGAATGCTAGAGAGGTTTCCAGTGCTGCACTGGTGAATTCTTATATTCATTCCTTTATACAGGCACAAGGGCAAAATTGATAAGGGGCATCAGGAGTTTCTGTCCATAATAAGTGGAGGGTTAGTATTAGAAGTTACACTTAGGCATGAACAGCATTTTGGATCCCAGGAGGCAGGTCTACAGTGGTGCCAACCCTCATTAAACCGGGTCCTTGGCCACCCTGCAGAGCTCCTGCTGTTGTTGGACTGCAATCCCATCATGCTTAGCTGGACATTGTCTGTTACTTTGTCACCTCCTGCAGAGCCCAGTTACAGTGGCATATCCTGCATTGTCCTATTGCATTGCCCTATTGTGATGTCAACCAATGGGCACTGGCAGCAGAATACTTAATTACTGTCTAGTGGGCTCATAAGGCTCATAAGTTGGGGATTGGCTGCTGCCTGGTCATAGCAGTTAACACATAACAGCAGCCAGCTTAAGAGCTTCATGTAAGAAGGTAATGGTGGCGCTCTGCTCTTGAGATATCTTATATCTACATACCTCCCAAGTGTCCCTCTTTAGGAGGGACAGTCCCTCTTTTAGACCCAAATCCCTCTGTCCCTCTTTCCCACCCTGATGTCCCTCTTTTTAGGAAATCATACTGTGTGGTGTGTATATAGGTATTTCATACTGTTCTACAGCAATAAAACCCATGCTATTGTTTGTGTAAACATCAGTATATGTGTTTACAAATTAGTCTGTGTAAATAAAATACTTTGGTCTTGTTATAAGTCATTTATTAGGTTACACAAGAAGGTGTCAATAGGTCATGAAATAGCCTAAAAATTATCTTTAATGCCCAGCCCACCAGCCACATATCTAGCCACACCCCCAAAAACACAAGTGTCCCTCTTTGGCAGTTTGAAATGTTGGGAGGTGTGTATCTATGTAGTACTTTACATTACATGAAAACACATGGAACACAACCATCATAATAAGCATGCACATTATGAAAGGACAACTACATTGTGAATACATTCTAGAAGGCCAACAGACTTCCCTGCACAAAGGCACCCCTCATCCATGCCCCCCCCCCTTCACCAGTGACAGGACTAACCTCCTTCCTTCTCATAGATGTATGTGCCTGGGGGTCAAAGTCATACAAGCTGGGAATAGAGAGAAATGGGAGGGCGGGGTGAGGGAGATATAGGAGCTGTACAGGCGAATCTTTAGGAATACGTGTGGGGGGGGAGGGAGGTGTTTACAGGTGCACCAATTAATCCATACACTCACACGCACATTAATACATACACACAAATATACATGTTGTTCCCTCCACTTAATTTTGTTCCCTAACCTCTCTCTTCTCCATTTGGAATATATCTACACCAATGATACCACAGAGGTACAATTTTATGATTACCATTGGTCATAGAATTGTAAGATCTGTGGTCAGAGCTGATTAAGACTCCTTAAGGCCCCTACGCAAAGTACCAATTTTGGGGCCACTATCTTTGCATATGCAAACTCAGTTCACCCCTGCTGCACCTGACACAGGGCTGGATTCTATTACAGGTGCTAATTTTATCACTGCTTTTATCTCCAGTTTTTCCCATAAACTTCAATCGGAATATGTTTGATAAAATGGTTGTTAAAGGGATAGTAATGTTTCATAATAAAAGCAGCTCTAATTAATCATCATAGTATTTGGAATATGGAGAGTGTTATTTCAATTCCGTCAGAGTTGTAGTTCAAGAGTAATTCAATGATAAAGTATCCCCCTCCCGCCGCTTTTACTGATGTAACACTGTTCAGCCAGATCAGAAGGGAGGTGCCCAGGTAGATTGCGGAGAGGGTCAATCTTCAATTAAGATAAGGGAAAAACCTGAAAAACTTGTCAAGGGGGGCAGGGCTTTCATTGTTCTCATAGGAAGAAGATTGTCCCCTGCTGTTATCTGTCTGGTCTATGGACTGCATTCCACATCTGAGAAGAGATGGCTTACACTAGGTAAAAGGGGCGGGAGGGGAAACTTTGCTTGTGAATACCTCTTAAACCATAAAGGTTTGAGAGATAAGGCTTATATCGTTCTTCATGTTTTTTTTAATGCCTACAACATAAAATAAAGATAAAATGAAGTATTACTATCCCTTTAACATTTAGCACCTGCAATAGAATCCAGCCCCCAGTCTCTAATAACTCACACAACAGAATGGAAACTTCCAGGTGAAAACCTTCTTCAAGCACACATGAGCACACAGACAGGCTCTAGCACTGAGTCACACAGACACTAACATGTAGTTACACACATGATGATCATAGCTGGAAACGCTCCGAATTTGCCCTGAAGACTCCAGCTTTGACACTGCATTACCAGGTCTCCATGGCAGAGATTGAGTCTACGGATTTGGGGAGTTTCTACTGAAATTCTAGCCATTTCTGCTCTTTCCCACTGTGTTCCTCCTATTCCCAGCCCAATTCTCCTCTTTCCCCAGCCTATTTTAACACTTTCGTCATGATCACTATGCACGCCCCCCACTCATGGCTAAGCCACGCCCCTTTTTTGACACAAATCATGTCATTTTTCTCCCCCAGCGGCACAACAGGACTCCTCTCCCGGGAGACAAAACATCAAAGTTCCCAGGTATGATGATGATGATGATATATTTGGACACTGGGCCTAAACAAATATTTTTGGCATGCAGAGGGTTAAAGCAGGGACAAAGAAGCAGAACTGCGTTTGTACAGCTGGAAGCTGTGCATGCCTGTGTAGTTAAAGGCTCAGACTGGCACGGTACAAATCTAATGTAGGAGATATTCGTTACTGTGAAAAAATCGAGGAGATGGGCAGAAATAAGAGTTTTTAAGACAGTTGCTGGTAGCTGGGACATTAATATTTACTTTGCCCTTAGCGTGCTGCATATGAATGTGCAGTTCTCTCGCATGAGGAGAATGTTTAATGCAGCACACCAACAGCATAGTGACTTTAATGCCCCAGCAACACAGCATGATTCTTCTGCTTCTTTCTCCCAGGTTTTATCAGTGTAGGGAGACAGCTTGGGCCCATTATTAACCCTAAGACTTCCTGATAAGTATTAAATGCATTGGTTTGTGATGCATTGCATACCTCCTGCTACCTAAAGGGTTTATATTTAATACCATCTTCCTTTTCAGGGGCTACTTACCTCCCATGCCCAGCATTCTCCTTGACTGAGGCTTCAGAAAATGGGTTAACCCTCTGCAGGCCAAAGACGTGCAATTTATTATAATGAAACATATGGACAACCTTCTGGCACTAAAATGGTTAATTTTTTTTTGCCTTTAACAATCCTAAGTCCAAAGAAAATCACTGATTCCTCAGGGCTTGTGCCTCTAACAAGCCTGAGTCCAAAAAATCATCACTAATTCCTCAGGGCTTTTACCTCTATCATGTCTTAGTCCAACAAATCACTAATTTCTCAGGGAGTGTGCATCTAACAAGCCTGAGTCCAAAAAATCATCACTGATTCCTCAGGGATTGTGCCTATAACATGCCTGAGTCCAAAAAATCATCATTGATTTCTCTGGGCTTTTGCCTCTATCAAGCCTTAGTCCAACAAATCACTGATTCCTCAGGGAGTGTGCCTCTAACAAGCCTGAGTCCAATACATCATTAATGATTCCTTAGGGCTTGTGCTTCTTACAAATCTGAGTCCAACCAATCATAACTGATTCCACAGGGCTTGTGCCTCTAACAAACCTGAGTCTACCCAATCATAACTGATTCCTTAGGACTTGTGCCTCTAACTAACCTGAGTCCGACAAATCACTGAAAAAGAAGTCTAAATCATACAAATCAATTGTTCCTCGGGGCTTGGGCCTCTAACAAGTCGAAGTCCTACAAATCAATTTTACCTCAGGGCTTGGGCCTCTAACAAGAAGTCCAAGTCCTACAAATCAATGTTTCATCAGGGCTTGTGCCTAACAATTCTATGTCCTACATATCAATTTTTCCTCAGGACATGTGCCTCTAACACCAAGTCTAAATCCTACAAATCAATTTTTCCTCAGGGCTTGGGGCTCTAATAACAAGTCTAAGTCCTACAAATCAATTTTTCATCAGGACTTGTGACTAACAAGTCTAAGTCCTACAAATCAATTGTTCCTAGGGAGTGGAGCCTCTAACAAATCTAAGTCCTACAAATACATTTTTCCTCAGGGCTTGGGCCACTAACAACAAGTCTAAATCCTACATATCATCCTCTACAAAATCCTCTTTCCAGTTAAGTTTCAGCTTGCCTTAGTCACAGCTTGTCATAGGGGTCCATATCTGTCACATTAAGTACCAATTTTTTTTTATTAACAATCCCCCGATCCCAGCCAACAACCCCCCCCCAAAAAAATTTGCTGTTCAACTAATTCTTTCCCAAGACTCCACCAACACAGGTACCCTCAGACCCCTTTTCTACTATGTCTGTGGTAAATAAACTAAAATGTGTTATGTGTTGTGTGTAAATTCAGTTTTCCCAGTGATTTCAATGCAATGAGCTAGGCAAAAAGAGCAGAAAAACTGCACTTTTCACAGGAAATGTCCGCTAGGCAGGAAGTGCCAGTTTTAGCCTGTTTCAGTGTTGAGGCAAAAACTTTCGCCCATCCCTACTCATGTAATGGGGTGATGCCTGATATGCTCGGCTGCGGCTAGTCTTATGTAATGGGTAATGTTTTGGGATGTGATTGCATTTCAGAGCAGATGTGTATGTATCTGTATGCCAGTGTGTGTGTGCATCTTTATGCCAAGGTGTAAGTATCCTGACACCAAGGTGTGTATGGTCATGCCAAGGTGTGTTTGTCTCTTCATGCCAAAGTGTATATTAATCATCAGTTCACATCCCTCCCAAGTGTCCCTCTTTAGGCGGGACAGTCCCTCTTTCAGACCCAAATCCCTCTGTCCCTTTTTCCTACCCTGGTGTCCCTCTTTTTAGGTCATCAGACTGTGCAGTATGTATATAAGTGTATCATATTGCGCCACAGCAATAAATCTCACAATCATGTTTATGTAAACTTCAGTATAAGTTTATCAGTTAGTCTATTTTAATAAAATACTTTGATCTTGCTCTAAATCATTTATTCAGTTACACAAAGAGGTTTCAATAGGTCATAAAATAAAATAAAAATTCTTGTTAATGTCCCTTCCACCAGCCACAATATCAAAAACAAAAGTGTCTCTTTTTGGACGTTTGAAACTGTTGGGAGATTTGAGTTCACCATGTGTTTCAATGCCACGTTGGGTCAGTATGTGTATTTTTAGCCAGCAGACATTTTTATGCCACTGAGCTCATGTAACTGTACAATGCTTTTTTGGTATACCATAAGTTAATACACATTGGGATACGTGCCCTGTCTTATTGGTACATAAAATATGGTAAATAAAAAATGTAATTTTTAAGACTAGTGTCCAGCTATACCATCACATGTGTATAAATGGATAGTAATGTTTCGCAAAAAAGGAGCTTCAATTAATCTTCATAGTATTTAGGCCATAGACAGTGTTATTTCAATACTGTCAGAGTTGTAGTTCAAGAGTAAGTGAATGATAAAGTATCCCCCTCCCACCCCTTTTATCTAGTGTAATCCCCCTCCCCTCAAATGTGGAATCTGGTTGCTTGACCAGTCAGGTCACAGCAAGGGACAATCTTCTTACTGTGAACATAAGGAAAACCCTGCCCCCCTTGACAGTTTTCTCAGGTTTTTCCTTATGCTCATTGAAGATTGTCCCTCTCTGCTATCCATCCAGACAGTCTTGCTGCTCTGAGGTGAGCAGTGTTACATCAGTAAAATGGGAGGGAGGGGGATACTTTATCATTCAATTACTCTTGAACTACAACTGTGACAGCATTGAAATAACAGTCTCCATGGCCCAAATGCTATGATGATTAATTGGAGTTGCTTTTATTGTGAAACATTACTATCCATTTAACTGCATGCTAGTGTATGTGTGACACAGTGCCAGAGTGTGTTTGCGTGCAAATTTGGAACTGCATTCCAACTGGTATGTGACTGCATTTAGATGTGTGTGTGTTTTTGATTTGAGACTAGAGTCAGGTGCAGCAAGGGTAAATTAAGTGTATATGTGCAAGGATGGGGAGCCCAAAATTGGTACTATATTGGTAGCTATATTTGAAGTGGGGAATAGAGAAGTTTTGGCAAAGGAATAAGTGGAGAGCAAAACATGTATATTTGTGTCCATGTATTCATGTGAATGTGAGTGTAGGGATTGATTGGCGTATGTGTAAGCACCCCCCACGCACATACACACAAAACTCTTAAAGATTCACCTGTACAGCTCTGTTCCCCTCACCCCACACTCCCAATCCTCTCTATTCCTAGTTTGTACGACATGGCCCCTCAACCCCATACCTCTATGAAAAGGAAGTGTTCACTATTGAACGCTCACCCACAAATGGGAGACCAACAAACGGAGCATTAAAAATGTCGCCTGGTTGAAAAGGGCAACATTCTGATGTCACAGGCTTAAAGGGATGGTAAGACTTAATTTTATCTTTATTTTATTTTGTAGGCATTAAAAAAACATGAAGAACGATATAAGTCGTATCTCTCAAACCTTTATGTTTTGAGAGATATTCACAAGCAAAGTTCCCCTTCTGCCTCTTTTTCCTAGTGAAAACCATCTCTTCTCAGATGTGGAATGCAGTCCATAGACCAGACAGATAACAGCAGGGGACAATATTCTTCCTATGAGAACAATGAAAGCCCTGCCCCCCTTGACAAGTTTTTCAGGTTTTTCCCTTATCTTAATTGAAGATTGTCCCTCTCTGCAGTCTACCTGGGCACCTCCCTTCTGATCTGGCTGAGCAGTGTTACATCAGTAAAAGGGGCGGGAGGGGGATACTTTATCATTTAATTACTCTTGAACAACAACTCTGACAGTATTGATATAACACTCTCCAAAGTCCAAATACTATGATGATAAATTAGAACTGCTTTTATTATGAAACATTACTATCCCTTTACGCGTCGAGACATCAGAATGTCACCCGCAGAAGTGTTGAGTAACCAGGCGACAGAGCTGTATGCAATGTGGAGGAGAGGTGAAGGAGTTAAGATAAAATGAGCCGTTTTGTTGGTCGCCCAATAGCGGGTGACATTTCAAAAGGATACCCCGCGTAATGACTCGCTATTATTATTGCTACAGCTGTTTGTTTGCTTTTGTCCTCCTCCCAACATTGCATGTTCATATAGGCCGCTCATGGGCTCCCCAACCCTCATTTTTCCCTTGCACAACATCATCTTCCTCTGCTTTACCAGCACTCGTATGCTGGAGGTCCCCCTGATTGCCCAAACAAATATCCCTCTCAGGTGCAGCAGCTTTATTACAGCTCTCTTCCCCTACCTGACAATGATGTTGTTGCTGCTGATGATTTTCTATGTCTGATGCCTCGCTGGTGCTGCAGCAACTGCCTCCTGCAGGGCTGAGACATTTTTGATGCACTGTTTTGTTGGTCGCCCAATAGTGGGCGACATTTCAAAAGGATACCAGAAGGAAGGAGGTTAGTCATGCCACTGCTGAGAAGGAGGCATGGGTAAGAGGCTCTTGTCCTTGTGCAAGGAAGTCTGTTGGCCTACTAGAATGAATTCACAGTGCTAGCCCCTTTTTAAAATGTAGCTGCCTTTTCACTCATAATGCTCACACTTATTAAGGTGGTTGTTGCATGAGTCTAATTACATCTAAAACCAATTTTCTAATGTATCCGACCATTTGTGGATGCGGCATCCATTACGTTGGCTGCACCACAAAAGCTCTATGAGATCGATCTAAAGAACATTGTTCTCATAAAGGAAAAATCAGATGAACATTCTGTACCTAGACGTTTTAATGAGTGTCCATTTGGAGGTTTGAAAAATTTGAAAACAGTAGGAATTGAACATTTTCCTATTTCACTATGTAACCATTTCTGTGACGATATAATGGTTACGATGGTTATAATGGCACCTCCAGCAATGCCCATTACACTGGAAACCCCTTCAGTGACAAGTTACAATGGAACATCTTTCTATACCCTGTTACACTGGCATCCCCTTCAGTGCCAGGTTACAATGGCACCTCCAGAAATGCCCTGTTACACTGGCATTCCCTACAGCACCAAGTCCATTGGCACCATCTGCAGTGCACAGTTACTGACACCTCTTGAGGTACCCTGTTACACTGACACCTCCTGCTGTGCCAAAGTCTATTGTCATGTCCTGTAATGCCCTTTTACACTGTCACCCCCATTTGACTGTACTGATGGGACTGTTTTACACTCAGAGAGAGAGAGAAATATGGGAGGTTAAATTAATGATCCACTTTAAAGCTTTGAATTATGATTTGAATAGAGACAGATAATTCCTGTCACATTATTACATTGTGGATTAACCTTTACAACAGTCCCACTGGGAATGTAAATACCTTGGACCCCGCAGAGGAAGACTGCAATTTACAGCACTGTCCTCTGCTATTGACTGATCAAAGAACCTGAGTCTGGACTGAGTTTTTTTTTTTTATCTGATTTCCATTCTAAACAATGCAATGTGTACTTGTATATAAGAAATGTTTTCATATTTATCTGTATAACATGCCTGAGGAAGAGACCTAAGAGGTCTTGAAAGCTTGCATCCTACATCTGTTTAGTTAGCCAAAGAGGTATCAACTTGACTATATTCACCTCCTGTATTTCTATGGCTAACACGGTACCAACTCTCATCTGTTACCCCCATGCAATGCCTAGTACCACCGTGATCTATGCATAGAGTTTATTAGACATGCTCCATCCCCTTCCTTGCCAGCTCCTCCGCTCTTTTGCTTGTTAATTGGGTACAGAATGTGCTCCTCTCTCCCTGTTGATTTTTAAATGACAAGTCAACCACACAGCACTGAGATTTATATATAGCTGCTTGATAAACATAATTCATTAGCAGGATCCCTTTGAGAGCAGAAGTTAAGAGAGTAGGCTGATTGGAGCAATGTATGAGAGGAGGTTAATTGGAGCAGTGTAAGAGTGGTCTCATGGGATCTGTACTAGAGAACGGAATGTGGGGAGCAGTTTAAGAGGACAGGCTGATTGGAGCAATGCATGAGAGGAGGCTAATTAGAGCAGTGTAAGAGAGCAGGCTGTGGGGAGCAGTGTTAAAGAGCAGGTTGTGGGGAGAAGTGTAAAAGAGCAGGTTGCAGAGAGCAGTGTAAGAGAGCAGTTCTTAGGGGAGTAGGGTAAGAGAGCAGGCTGACTGGAGCAATGTATGAGAGGAGGTTAATTGGAGCAGTGTAAGTGTGGTCTCATGGGATCTGTACTAGAGAACGGAATGTGGGGAGCAGTTTAAGAGGACAGGCTGATTGGAGCAATGCATAAGAGGAGGCTAATTAGAGCAGTGTAAGAGAGCAGGCTCCCATGTGGAGCAGTGTAAGAGAGCAGGCTGTGGGGAGCAGTGTAAGAGAGCAGGCTGTGGGGAGCAGTGTAAAAACCAGGCTGTGGGGTGCAGTGTAAGAGAGCAGGCTGTGGAGAGCAGTGTAAAAAGCAGGTTGCTGGGAGCAGGGTAAGAGAGCAGTTCTTAGGGGAGCAGTGTAAGAGAGCAGTTCTTAGGGGAGCAGTGTAAGAGAGCAGTCTTAGGAGAGTAGTGTATGAGAGCAGGCTGGGGGGAGCAGAGCAATAGAGCAGGCTGGGGGGAGACTGTGTTATAGAGCAAGTCGAGGGGAGAAGTGTAATAGAGCAGGCTTGGGGGAGCAGTGTAAGAGAGCAGTTTGATTGGTGTGATGTATGAGAGTAGGATAATTGGAACGCTGTAAGACAGAGGTTTCAGGGGAGACATGTAAGACAATGGCATGAGGGAAGCTGTAACAGAGCAGTCATGTAAGACAGATATCTTAGGAGGGCAGTGTAAGACAGATATCTCAGGGGGCAGTGTAAGATAGCGGGCTGCGGAAGCATTACAAGAGAAGAGGATGAGGAGAGCAGGTATATGAGCAGGCTGGGAGAAGCAGTATAAGAGATCATGCTGGGATGAATGTAAGAGTAGAATGGGGAGCAGTGTGTGAGAGCTGGCTGAGGGGAGCAGTATAAGAGATTAAGCAGATTTTAGCAGCAGACGTTCTCTGTGTATCAGGTTAATAATGCTTGTTGATAAGTGACAGAAGGCACGGTCTTTGCAGCCAGGATACGAGATATAATACCAAATACCAGGAACAAGTAATACAACTGTAATAGTGTTACTGGAGACTCATAGACACACGTACACTCATAAAGACAGACATATAAATAAATACACCCAGGCACAGACACAGTCATAAAGACAGACACAGAAATACACACACACACACACACACACACACACACACACACACACACACACACATAGACATAGATAAAAGTACACAACTGCATGCACAAACAAAGACAGACATAAGTAATATACACACAAACATACGTATAGAGGCTGAAAAACAATCATAAATACATACATACAGACCAGGGTGACCACATGTCCCGGATTTTAAATGTGTGTCCCTTGTCCTAGGCAGCACCTTCTGGGACAGTATATAAAGTCCTGGAATGAAGACTGTAGAAGGAGAACTTCCTATTGCCTACTCTGACAGAATGTCATGTCCCTGCTGGGCTACAAGAAAATGGCTTTCAGACAGAGATCTAATCCTGAAATCAACCAAGAGCTGCAGTGCAATTTAATGTAATGTATGTTTAAGGCTTTGGGTGTGATGTACATTTTCTTGTAGCCCACCACAGGCATCACTTTCTGTCACAGCAGTCACTGGGGAGTTTTCTATCTAGTGTTTAGAATTCTGTGGTGTGCACCTCTCTCTGCAGTGTCCCTGAATGACAAAATTGAAATGCATACTTCCCAAGTGTCCCTTTTTAGGAGGGACAGTCCCTCTTTTAGATCCAAATCCCTCTGTCCCTCTTTCCCACTCTGATGTCCCTCTTTTTAGGAGATCATACTGAGTGGTGTGTATATAAGTGTATCACATTGTTCTACAGCAACGTAACTCACATTATTGTTTGTTTAAATGTCAGTATATGTGTTTATACATTAGTCTGTGTACATAAAATACTTTGGTCTTGTTATAAGTCATTTATTAGGTTACACAAAGAGGTATGAATAGGTCATTAAATAGCCTAAAAATCCCCGGTAATGCCCCACCCACCAGCCACGCCCCCAGAAACACCCCCTAAAACACAAGTGTCCCTCTTTGGCAATTTGAAATGTTGGGAGGTATGGAAATGTGGTCACCTTAATACAGACATAAATACACACAAATGCACAATGACACAAGTATGTAGATAGACTGAAGAACATAGACACATACTTGGACACACATATAGACAGGCTCAAATACACACACATGCACTGACATAAAGACAGTCTCATAAATAAACACACACACATACAAACACAGATACACAAAAAAGTCACAAATACACACACAGGTAGACTCATAATTATATCCACACTCATGTAAAAAAGGAATCTTAAAGGGATAGTAATGTTTCATAATAAAAGCTGCTCTAATTAATCATCATAGTATTTGGACCTTGGAGAGTGTTATTTCAATTCTGTCAGAGTTGTAGTTCAAGATTAATTCAATGACAAAGTATCCCCCTCCCGCCCCTTTTACTGATGTAACACTGCTCAGCCAGAGCAGAAGGGAGGTGCCCAGGTAGACTGAAGAGAGGGACAATCTTCAATTAAGATAAGGGAAAAAGCTGAAAAACCTGTCAAGGGGGGGGGGAGCAGGACTTTCATTGTTCTCATAGGAAGAAGATTGTCCCCCTGCTGTTATCTGTCTGGTCTTACAACCAGGTTCCACATCTGAGGTGAACAGTGTTACATCAGTAAAAGGGGCAGGAGGGGGATACTTTATCTTGAACTACAACTCTGACAGTATTGAAATAACAATCTCTATGGCTCAAATACTATGAAGATTAATTGGAGCTGTTGTTTTTGTGAAACATTACTATCCCTTTAAAGCAGAACTATCACCCTATATTAAGCAACCCCCCAATAATTAGGCATATGGCGATTAGGTTTGTAACAGCGCTATTATCGGGCACATGTACCAGGTTCTGAAGTAATCCTCCTTCTACTGAGACCAGAGGCCAGGCTTGCATGCAGATATCTTGGCTTAGAGATGTCTGTGCACCTGTGCTGTCCGTCCCAGAGTCATTGCATGGTACCTTAAGGTACTGAAAGGGACTGGCGGTGCAGGCTTGCAGATGGATCTAAGGCAAGAAGTCTGGCCGTTAGCCTCAGAAAAAGGAGGATTACTTCAGAACTTGGTACTTGTGCCCGATAATAGCGCCGTTAAGATCCTAATCTCCATATGCCTAATTATTGGGGCAGGGGACTTAATATAGGGTGATAGTCCTACTGTAAAGCACATAAATATTTTTACAGATATACAAAATGGCAGACACTTAAATATGTGCACACATATAAAGATTAGGACAGAGAGGATAAGTGGAAACCACTGGGACCTGGTGCAAAAATTTCCATGGGGCCCCCCCGACCACATTGCCCCTATTGTCCAACTCCATATTGCCCACCTCCACACTGTCCACCTTCACAATGCCCCCATTGACCACCTCCACATTGCCACCATTGTTCACCTCCACATTAGCCCCCATTGTCCACCTCCTATCTTAGTTGCTTCAGGGGGGGCCTCATCCCTGGTGGCCCAGCAGCATGCGGCATGGCAGCAGAGGTCTGTGCCGCCTTCTGCGCAGACCTCTACCAGCAGCTCCCACATGGTTCTCTCTCCAGTAATGTATAGCTCTGGGAGATGATGTCATATCCCAGAGCTATGCATTACTAGAGAGAGAGTGTCGGGGACATAGAGGGTAGGGTTGCCACTCAGCTGGTATTTTACCGGCAGGCCGGTATAAAATTGGCTTCTTTCCAATGTTAAGTCTATGGAGGGAATGCCTTGGCCGGTATTTTTTTGAAGAAAAGGTGGTAACCCTATAATAGAGGGAGATGCTAATAGAGATCTGTGCCTAAGAAGTCACAGACCTCAACTTGCCAGTGGGGGGGATCAGTCTGATCTTGCCACCGGCCAAGGCTTGTTGCGGGCGCCAGGCAGACTGGGCAGTGGGTTAGCAGGGTACAGCTGGGCCCCTAAAGTAACGGGCCCAGTCGCAGTTGAGACGCCCATGACCCCTATTGTTAAACCGCTGCCGGGACAAAATATACCTGCACATGTGTATACACTAGGATGACCATGTGTTCCTGTGCCATGTCCCCTGGCCCAGGCAGGCCCCTTACAGGGAAATTCACAGTACTGCAATGAAGACTCAGGAGCACATAATTCTTAACACTAGAATGAGAACTGATCATTGACTATTTTATCAGAAAGGGATCTTTGTGCTGAGCTACAAGGAAATGGCCACCAAAACCTAAGCCTTGATATAGCCCTGCTCTGCATGAAAATAATGATGCAGCTCTAGATTTGCCATTTTTCCTCTACTGATTAGAATCTGTGGATCCGAACAAAGCTCACTGATCTCAGAACAGGGGATTAGGGGTCAAGTGATACTGTGTGACCCCCAAAGAGCTGAGGGGAAGTATTATGTGGCTTTTGTCTTGGCAGTGTTCCTGAAGGGAAATGTGGTCACCCAAATACACGTTCGCACATGTGCACAAATACAGGAACACATGCATAGGGTTAACCACCTCAAAAACTTGTCTTTCTTTAATTTTTATTTAACTCAGAGGGTTTTGCAAATATGTTGTGTTTTTTTTTGTTGTTGTTGGATGTTTTGTTGTTTTTTTATACTCAGGGGACCAAAAATGCAGAATATCAGCAATCCCTTATTTTAATACCTTTTACTTTTATCCCCATAAATCTTTGATGCTGATAAACTAAGGAAACGTGGAACAATTCTGGGGCTGACCAACTGCACCTTAACCAACACATACAAATTCTAATTGATTTAAAGGATTTCATCCTTTGCAATGCATTAGTGACCTATCTAACATTTAGCAGGTAAAAAACTCCATTCAGATCAATGGGGATTATTACAATTTGTAAATGCTGCTTATGATGCACTTGGTTTGCACCAGATTTGCTTCACTTTTACTCAGTAAATCAACCGTTTTGAACAAGGCCGGATTACCATATAGGCAAACTAGGGAACTGCCTACAGGTCCAAATTTTGAGGGTCAGTGCCTAGGCTGTGTTGTGGGTGTGGCCATTACAAATTCAGAGTCCCTGTATCAGTCTGATACTCCATTACAGGCTATTATTTAACCCTTTGGGTGCTAAAGAGTTCTCCAATGCATTGGAGATCGCTCTAGCAACCAAGAGGTTAAACACAGGAGGGCTGCAGTGAGAGGAAGCAACTTTACCTTAGCTAATATAGCCCATCACATCTAACTGCAGTGGTGAGAAAAACACAAAAGAGAGAGATGACACACGCAGTCTAATACCTTTGAGGTCATTGCTGCTACTGAATATAAAGGTCCACATACCACGTGGATATCAGGGGAGGGCTGGCAACATAGAGCCCAGGGGGCAAAGAAAATGAAGTGGCCCTTTTCTACTATAGTCTGAGCCCACTGTCCCAGCCCACTCCCTTTTGTTAATTTTTAAATTGTCATTAATGTTGTGAAGAAAGGCAAGTGATACCACATAACTTACAAGTGAAGTGGAGCTACACTAGTGCTACTACAAAACTTACAATTTAAGTACAGCTACAATATTGATACCAGAGAGCTTACAAGGGAAATGGGTTATGCTACTAGTGTATCTCAGTTTGGATTGTGGCTTTGTGGTATCATTTCTGTAGCTTCATTTCAATTGTAAGCTCTGTGGTATCACTGATATAGCTCAATTTACAGCAGCAAATGGGAGATTGAGTGAGGTAGTGGCCCACTGGCCCAGACATATGACTGGCCCAGGGGGCAATTGCCCCCCTGCCCCCCAGGCCAGCCCTCCCCTGGTGGATATTGTATATTGAATCAGTTATGGATAACTAAATGTCGACAAAGCATCATGTTTGTGTGTCACTCAGAAAGTTGATGGGTCCATGCTGACTTCACCCCTCGGCTGGCAGTGGGTGAAGTTAGACATATGGAGGTAGAGCAACTGCATGTCTAACTATAGCCATTGCCCGATGGACCATTTTTGTACTAAAATAATCACAGAGGCAGAAAAGCAAGCAGGAATGCTGCATGCATTTGTCAAAGCTCCCCATTCAGGGACTTGTGTTCAGTGCCGGATTTACATCCCAGGAGCCCCTAGGCAAGGCATTCTAGGTGCCTTTAGCTCCTCCCATAACCACACCCAAACAAGCCCATCCCCAGTCCCATCCACTGTTCCCTGGCATAGAAAATACCCCAGGCCTATAACAAGCAAGAACACACATGCTTTAGCTCCTTGGTTACTAGGGAGCTCTCCAACGCATTGCAGAGAAATACAATGGAGATCTCTCTAGCATCCAAGGGGTTAAGTAATAGCCTGTAAAGGGGTATAAAACTGGTGCCAGCACACTGAGGTTGCTCTGGCTACACCTACAATTAAGAATGTAGGTGTGGCCAGCACAGCATAGACACCGCCCCTCAAAATGAGGAGCTCTAAGCAGTTGCCTACTCTGCCTACTGGGAAATCCGGCTCTGCTTGTGTCCCTTCCCTCTACGTGTCCTCTGCAGGGACAGTGCTTTTATGTCATACATAAAGTGTATTTTTTTAAGTCAGACAGACAGCCATTTTAAAGAGATAGTAATACTTAAAATGTAAAAAAAATGTTGTAGGGTTTATCACCCTGAGTAAAACAAAAGTACTCCCACTATGATAGGTGTTTCATTCAAAAGTTATTAATTTTCAAAGTTGAATTTTTTAGGTGCAATATCACAGAGGCCTAAAATTGTACAGTGGCGCTGTTGCTACACCATCCTATGGAGATTTATGGTCCCAGGGCCAGAGCTGTCCATAGGATCGTGTAGCAACAGCACCACTGTACAATTTCAGGCCACTGTGATATTGCATCTAAAAAATTAAACTTTGAAAAGGAATAACTTTTGAATGAAACACCTTTCAGCAGTGGGGGTACTCTTGTTTTACCCAGGGGGATAAACCCTACAACATATTTTTTTTTACATTTTAAGTATTACTATCCCTTTAACCCTCTGAGTGCCAGAGAGGTATAGAACGCATTGCAACGCAGTGCATTCGATACCTCTCTGGCACTCAAAGGGTGAAGCCACTGATTGGCCCTGGACAAACTGTAAAGCAGAGGAACCCTGAACCCTTTGAGTGCCAGAGGGGTACGCAACGCATTGCAGAGCATTCAAAGGGTTAACCCCCTGAAAGCTAGAAAGGCCAATGAATTGCGGAGCAATGCTTTGGAGACAACTCGAAAATTAAATAAATCAATCTCCCCAGTTAAATGAATGGTAATTTGGGTTATTTGTCCCCCGATGGTGTAATTTTTTACTTAGATCACCTTTGATATGTCACATAAATGTTACATATGGAAACATTAGGCCTCAATTAATAGCTTTTAGAACCCTGCGTCTATAAAAGTAATTCTTTGATTCCAGACCTTTGAAATGTAATCCTGTACTTGCCTTTCTAACGCACCCATAGAAAATCTGTTCTACACAGCCGCTAATTGATTACTTTTGCCGATGTGCCATGTAATGAGTGACACGTTCTAAGGCAATGTATTGAAATTAATACCCACTCCTTTTCTTTTCAGAAAGGCTGCTATTTTATCTCTGACAGTTTACAGAAATTACTGCACCATCGCTCCAGAGACAACTATCATACTTGTTTAACTGTTTCATGATAGATTACTAACACATTGCAAAGTAAAGCTTTGGAGATCACTATATCATCTAAGGAGTTAACACTATTATATAAATTTAATTATTTTGAAATCCTCATGGATAGTGCTGGTTTTAACCCACAGAGATTGCAAAACAATGCAATGTAGACTTATTCAGCGTCCACGAGATAAAGGGATAGTAATGTTTCACAATAAAAGCAACGCTAATTAATCTTCATGGTAATTGGGCCATGGAGAATGTTATTTCAATACTGTCAGAGTTGTAGTTCAAGAGTAATTGAATGATAAAGTATCCCCCTCTTTCCCCTTTTACCTAGAGTAATCCGCCTCCCCTCAGATGTGGAATCTGGTCACTTGACCGGACAGCTCACAGCAAGTGAGTATAAGGAAAACCCTGTCCCCCCCCCCCCCCCGACAGGTTTTTCAAGTTTTACCTTATATCACTGAAGATCGTCCCTCTCTGCAATCCATCCGGACAGTCTTGATACTCTGAGGTGAGCAGTGTTACATTAGTTAAAGGGGTGGGAGGGGGATACTTTATCATTCAATTAGTCTTGAACTTCAACTCTGACAGTAGTGAAATAATACTCTCCATGACCCAAATACTATGAAGATTAAGTGGAGCTGCTGGTTTTGTGAAACATTACTCTCGCTTTAAATATCTTGTTGCATGAGAAAAAGTGAGCCAGGAGGTTGATATTTCAACTGTAGGTAAAATAGTTTTCTCTGTTACTGAAATATCAGTAGGAAATTTTACATGTGTTTTGGTGCACTGAAAAATTAAGGGATAGTAATGGTTAGATATTAAGGTAAGATTGATTCTTCTACATACATTTTTTAAAACGATGTGTACATTTGTAAAAGTGCATAAAGTTGTTGTTTTTGTTTTATTCTATATTAAAGTGTGCCCCTCCCACACTTTTCTATACGTCACGATGCATCCCCTAAGAGCAGCAAGCTGGTGAGGAACAATCTTTTGTCAGTATAAAAAAAAACCTGCATTCCTTCATCAAGGGGGGCAGAGTTTTCCTTATACCCATAGACAGAAGATTATCCCACGTTGCGATCTGTCCGGTGCGCTGACCTGATACCAGATCTTAGGGGAGACATTTTGATGTATGGAAAGGGGTCGAAAGTGGGACACTTTAATATAGAATAAAATGAAAACGACAACATTATGGACTGTTACAAAGGTAGATATCGTTATACCAAAGCATGTTGAAGAATCAATCTTATCGTAACATCTAACCATTACTGTCCCTTTAAGGGCTGACGTGGTGTGAAAGGTAGACCCATATGCACATATACAGTGGACCGATTCTTGGACAAATTAAGCCTGAAATGTTATGGTGGTGCTTCTGCTACAGTAGTCTATGAACAGTTCTGGTCAGTTGACCAAAAACCTCCCAGGCTGCTATAGCAACAGCTCTACTTAAAGGAGTAAACTTTTTTTTATGAAAACAGATTTTTTTTTAGTTCTTTTCCTGCTGAATAAAACAAGGTCACTCCCACTGTTGTCAGATGTTCTGTTCAAAATTTATAGCAGTTCAAATAACCAGGAAGTGAATTTACTGTGTTTATTTCCTGATAGTTCTAACTGACAGGAAGTGACAGGCAGTTTCTATCACTTTCTATAGAGAACTGTATACCACTGACTTTCTTGACTTTCCTCTCCATTAGAATGTAACATGAAAAACTAATTAGAATTTGACCACTAGAGGGCACTGCTAATGTAAAAAAAAACCATGGGTTTAAACTGTAATAACTCTGGAAATATGAATCTCTTGGCAGTGGGAGTACCCTTATTTTACTCAGTAGGAAAATCCCTACAATATATAGTTTTTCATAAAAAAAAGTTTACTGCTCCTTTAACATTTCAGGCCATGGATGTACTGCACCCAGAGAATGCAAGTGTGAGCTGTAATATCTTTTGGATAAAACATCTCAGCAGTCTGAGTAGTCTTGTTTTACTCAGCAGAATAAACCTTATTATATATATATTGTCCATATTCAGCATTACTTCCCCTTGAAGAGGTTAAGCCTTTGAGTGCCAGAGGGTTATAAGCAATGCGTTGCGTACCCCTCTGGCACTCAAAGGGTTAAAATTTCCCTTTAAATCATTGAGCATTTTAATTTCTCTTCTGTGTTGCAGATGGTTTTCTCCAGAATTGTCCTACTGAATACAGCGCCTAAAATTGTCTTCCCCCTCTTTCCTGCATAAAGGGTCCATTCGCAATGTACAGCAATTCTCATCCAATCAGTCATTCTGACAGCCACAAGTGACAAATGAAAGGAAATTCTTAGGAGCCACGTTCTAAACTTCTGCTTTAAACCAATGCCTCACTCTATTTATCTGCCTTTGTAGTTATTTTTATATCCACGCACTATTGTGTACACAGTATTCTATCGTTCATTGTACTAGAGTATTCGTGCAGAGAGAACGGTATCACATTGTGCTCAACTCACTTAACTCTTTTAAGGCTTATGTACGTATGAAGAACTGCATACCTCTCAACATTTCAAATGGCCAAAGAGGAACACTTTTGTTTTAGGTGGTGGACGTGGGAAGTGTGGCTGGTGGGGGAGCATTACTGAGAATTTTTAGGCTATTCCATGACCTAGTCACACCTCTTTGTCTAACCTAATAAATGACTTATAACAAGACCAAAGAATTTTATTTATGTAGACTACTTTATAAACACATATACTGACATTTAACCCCTTCAGTCCCAGAGGGGTACACAATGCTTTGCGTACCCCTCTGGCACTGAAGTGGTTAAACAAACATTAATGTGAGTTTTATTTCTGTGGAGTTATGTGATACACTTATATACACACACCACACAGTCTGATCTCCTAAACACAGGGACACCAGTGTGGGAGAGACAGAGGTATTTGGGTCTAAAAGAGGGGCTGTCCCTCTTAAAGGGATAGTAATGTTTCACAAAAACAGCAGCTCCGATTAATCCTCATAGTATTTGGGTCATGGAGAGTGTTATTTCAATACGGTCAGAGTTGTAGTTCAGGAGTAATTGAATGATAAAATATCCCCCTCCCGACCCTTTTACTGATGTAACACTGCTCACCTCAGAGCAGTAAGACTGTCCAGATGGATCTCAGAGATGGACAATCTTCAGTAAGCGTAGGGAAAAACCTGCTGTCCTTTGTCAAAGAGGTCAGGGTCTTCCTTACGCTCACAGTAAGAAGATTGTCCCTCGTGTGAGCTGTCCGGTCAAGAGACCAGATTCCACATGAGAGGGGAGGTGGCTTACACTAGGTATAAGGGGCAGGAGGGGGATACTTTATCATTCAATTACTCTTGAACCACAACTCTGACAGTATTGAAATAACACTCTCGATGGCCCAAATACTATGATGATTAATCGGAGCTGCTGTTTTTGTGATACTTTACTATCCCTCTTAAAGAGGGACACTTGGGAGGTATGGAACTGGTGTAATACTGGGGCGAACTAGTTGCACTTTAATGGATGAATAAACATTCCTGTTGATTCAAATGAGGCTTTTAACCCCTTGAATGCTAGAGAGGTCTCCAAAGCATTGCAAAACAATGTGTTGGAGAACTCTCTGGCATTAAATGAGTTAAAAACACCATTTAAATCAATGGGTATTTGGGGATAACAATTTATCCACTGTAGTGCTGTGAATTTTCTCCAGCATTGTACAGTTTATTTTAGTAAATCAACCTCTTTCAGTACCCAAGGGGGTGCAATGTATTGACAGTTCTAAGGTACTGAAAGAGTTCTTAACCCTCTTTGATGCCAGGTGAACTTGTATACAATTTTTACACTATTCACTGGCAGACCTCTCCGAAAGTCCCCAGAGAAGTGCTTCTCAATCTTTTTTGCTCGAGGCACCCATAACGCTCAAACTAGAACTTTCGGGGCACCCCTGACATATCAGTGCAATTTATCAAGGGCACAATACATAAATATACAGTTATTATTAGGTCTCAAAATCACAATAACAAAAATGAACATATTGTGCATAACAATTTCAACAAATCTACATTTAAAACTCAATATTCAAATCTTTGTCAAAGTCTTCAGAGAAAATATGGGGTACCCTAATTGATGTCCGTGGCACACCAAAGTGCCACGGCTCCCTGGTTGAGAATCACTGCCCCAGAGAAACACTGCAGAGCTCAGGATGGGAGTGTCCAAGTTATGTGTTTTGCATCATATTGTGGGTGGGGCTTAACTGGATGGGTATGGGTGGGTGGTGAAAAGGAGGAGTTAGCCATGAAATGGGTGGGAATGTGAGTGGAACAGGGCAGGAGTGGGCTGAGCAGACTGGAAAGTGGGTGGAGTCAGAGACGAATTCACCTAGCTGGAGAACCAGCCTCTATTCCTGGAGACCCAGTAATTCAATTCGGAACACCGGAGTCTCATGGGGCACATCCGGAGAGTTCCCAAATATGTTCACTGGCAGCAAAAGGGTTATGGACATACCCAGGGCTGGATTTACATCTCAGGAGCCTGTAGGCACAGAATTCTACAGCGCCCCCCCACACACACACACGATTTGCCATCTCTCCTGGACACCTCCACAATGCTCATCAGCTCCATATTGCCCCCCATCAGCTCCATATTGCCCCTCACATTTCCCCCCATCAGCTCCAACTTGCCCCCCATCATCTCTATATTGCCCTCACATTGCCCCCATCATCTCCATATTGCCCCCATCAGATCCAACTTGCCCCCATCATCTCCATATTGCCCCTCACATTGCCCCCATCATGTCCATATCCCCTCACATTGCCTCCATCATGTCCATATTGCCCCTCACATTGCCCCCATTATGTCCAAATTCCCTCACATTGCCCCCATCATCTCCATATTGCCCCCATCAGATCCAACTTGCCCCCATCATCTCCATATTGCCCCTCACATTGCCCCCATCATGTCCATATCCCCTCACATTGCCTCCATCATGTCCATATTGCCCCTCACATTGCCCCCATTATGTCCAAATTCCCTCACATTGCCCCCATCATGTCCATATTGCCCCTCACATTACCCCTATCATCTCAATATTGACCCCTGTTTCCTACCTCGCTGGAGAGGAGAAGTATGTGCCACCTTTGGCACAGAGCTGTAACTGCTGGATCTCCCGCGCGGTCTGTAATGCAGAGCGCTGGGAGATGATGTCATTATTACTAAAGAGACGACAGCAACGAGGGAGCTCAGTAACTACAGGTCTTAGGAGCAGACCTCTCCTCTCCATGTTGTTGCGGGCGCCAAGCCGGGGGGGGGGGGCAGGGGTGACTGTCGAGGCTAATAAAAAATAAAAACAGAAAGCCAAAAAACTATCCCAATGACAGGCGCCCCTCTGTGGGATGCGCCTGTAGACAGGTGCCTACTCTGCCTTATAGTAAATCCGGCCCTGGACATACCTGGGAGCTGTGCCGTCTTGAGCTCCCAGAGAAGGTTCATGTGTTGCGACCAGGGGGATGTAAATGATGTGATTCATGTCACGATGGGGTGGGGCTTAATTGGGTAGGTGGGCTTATTAGCCTTGTGTCATAAAGTGGGGGGGAAGTGGGCTGAACAGGGTGGGAAGGAGGAGAAGTGGGCGAGAAGCAGGGGGAACATGGTATGAAGGAAAAGAAGTGGGCAGGAAGTGGGTGGAACAGGGTGGGAAGGAGGAGAAGTGGATGGGAAGTGGGAGGAACAGGGTGGGAAGGGGGAGAAGTGGATGGGAAGTGGGAGGAACATGGTGGGAAGGGGGAGAAGTGGATGGGAAGTGGGTGGATAAGGGCGGGAAGAAGAAGAAGTGGGCAGAATTTCAGAGGAAACTCCACCACCTGAGAATCAGCTTCCGTCCCCGGAGACCAGGTAATTAACTCTACAAAACGTAGAACCGGGGCAGATATGGAGAGTCCCTAGTTATGTTTATGGACATGTGAATCAGGCACCCAATGGGAGGGGGAGGTCTGCCCACACAGCTTATTTTCTGTCCTTATATAGATTAACCCTTTGAATGCCAGAAGGGTGTGCAACACATTACTCTGCAATGCATTATGTTCCCCCTGGCACTCAAAGGGTTAACGTAAATATCACACACCTACACCCATGTGTATATGATCCCTTTACTGCATACTGTCACATACACTTCACCATCATATAGAATTTAATTCATGAAAGTCAAGTAAAGTCACCCTTATAGAATGGGCTGGGGGAAGGAAACATTTAGAATGATTTGCTGGTGCTTTTTTAGTACATGGCAAGAAACAAGGTGCAAAGGAAAACAATTTTCCAAACCACATATACATTACCCCACAGCCCTCCCCTTGGCACAAGTGGCCTTAAACGAGTAGTGCATTTTTTTTGAAATCCTATAGGTTATAGAGCTTTTCTTCCTGAAAAAGACATGGGTACTCCCACTACAAAGTTATAGCAGATTAAAACTGTTATTTACTCTGAAAACAGCGATCCAGAGAGCTTACTTTCCCGAAAGTTCAAACTGACAGGAAGTAACTGAGCAGTTATTATCACATTCAGTGGAGAATTGCTTGTCAGTGACTCACCTCTCCCACAGAATGCAACAAAATAACTATTTAAAATATGGTCACTAGAGGTCACTGTTAATGTGAAAACAACAGCATTTAAAACTGTAATGACTCTGGAAAGGCAGGCCTTCCAACTGTGGGAGTATCTTTAATTTCCTCAACAGAAAATATTTCATTTGTGGTTTGTTTTTTCCTCAAAATGTTTACTGCTCCTTTAAGGGAAGCGTTTTCAGCACATACAGGTTAGTAATAATTAGTAGTAGCACAAGAAGGCTATGTTCACATGAGCTACTTGGCTGTGCTTCATTTTAGAGCATGCTATTCTGCCTGTGGCAACTTCCTGTATCTTCCTTTTAACCAGAAATTCTCTAGTATGGGAGGCATGGAAGAGGTTTATCACAAGACTGGTCTACGTGGGCTTCAGCCATATGTTATTGGAGGATGCCCAAGTAACTGAAAGATGAGAATGACATCATATCCTCCAGAATTGCTTGTGAATGAATGATACGAGTATCAGCTCATAGGCCGATGTGCAGTTCAGGATTCCGGAGTCTGGCCATGCCCAGCGCACGAGAGGATCCATGTTGCAGCAGTATTCCAGTGTGTTCTGGGAGGAGGAAATTGGCTGTGGAAGCTGATTCACAGGGAGCATTTAGCAGAGGGTTAATAACATTGAACTAAAGTCGCCTGTATGAACATAGCCATAATTGATTCCACCACCTGTTTCAGCACAGAATCAAATCAGTACATTCCCCTTGGGAGTACTAGAGGTGTGTGCAATCACTGCACATGTCTCTGACTGTCAGAGGAGCTGATGTACAAACAGAATTGGAGTAATTCTGGAGCAACCAAGTGCACAATACAGGACAGATAAAAACTAAATTCTCATAGATTTAAACGGTTCACTATCATAATGTTGTACACAATTGTGCAACCAACTGAAAGGTGCATTAACCATGTCGCCATGATGAAAAGGGTGACATGAGAATCTCACCCGCATCAAAAGGTGCGAGATACTCATGTCACGGGCTTAAGTGTCGCTCATTTGAGCACCCACATGCAATACAATACAATACATTATCATTGGCAAATGGATAATTGTTTAATGCCGATTAACCCCTTAGCCACTGGAGGGACCAGCACTGTGTAGAAATAAATTAAAAGTGAAGTAGCGTGCATTCAGCTGTCAGCTTCTCCTGTCATTCAGGCCATGGCACCTAGTGTTGGTATCCATCTGGACCCCAATGAGACAGGAGAAGCAATCTGCTACCCTCCGGTGTGTCTAAAGCTGCAAAATCCAGGCGATGACCTCATCCCCAGGACCCGTTACCTTTACTACTGGTGGGTTCTACATTAATCAATTATGTATTTAGCCACTGATAATGTACTGTACTGTATTGTATGCAGGCACTCAAATGAGCAACACTTATGCCCGCGACATGAGAATCTCGCCCTTTTGATGTGGGTGAGATTCTCAAGTCTCACTTTTCATCATGGCGACATGGTTAATGGTCCCTTTAGTTGGTTGCACAATAGTGTGCAACATTTTAAAAGGATACCGATCTAAACAACTTGAAAGCGGAGAGGTCTACAATACATTGTGAAGCAATACATGGGAGACCTGATTAGGATTCAATGGCTTAAAATCCCCATTTAAATCAATGCAAATTTTTATTTTACCCTATAGTGCAGCTGGTTTGCTCCAGAATTGCACCACTTTCTTAATACATCAGTCACAGATTCCCCTCTTTATGATAGGATTCATTCTCTATTCTCTGTAAGCCATTCCGGCAGCAAAAGGGTTATATAGAGCAAGTGTGGCGTAACTTAAATTCCCAATATGCAGTCTCTTATTATAAAGAAAACCTACATTATGTACAAGTAACTGGATTAATAATTCACGTCCATCTGTCTATGCCTGCTTTTCCCTTTGGTCCGTTCATGTCCATGTTAACCCTTTAGATCATTGATGGAAAACCTGAGGTCCTCCAGCTGTTCAGGACTTATAGTCCTGAACAGCTGGAGGGCCTCAGGTTGCCCAGCCCTGGCTTATATACACTACAGTATGTTGGCGTCCTCTGTAGTATCCAAGGGGTTAATATTTCACTTTCTTTATTATGACTGTTGTAGCTGATGGAGAGTTGTAGCTCGGGTTGTGTTATCCTCTACTTATTATTAAGTTCTTCTAACCACTTGAGGACCAAAGGGGGTTGCAAGACAGTCATCAAGGGGGTAATGTGCAATACAGCACTAAACATGCACTTTATTATGAATACATGATCTCTACAACACCTAACCGCCCCTTAAAAAAACAACTCATTAAAGCGAAGCTATCCCTACAAATAAAGTGCCCCAAAATAATTACTGATATAGCGATAAGCATATAAATAATAGTATTATACAGAATAATTGCATTGTTATTAAGAAATCCTACTTGATCCGAGATGAACAAGTAGGCATCAGCGCAGACATCTTGTCTTAGAGACATCTGTGCACCTGTGCAATCCATCCCTGTCTCCTTTAGGAGGCGCTGCATTGTACCTTAAGGTAAAGGAAGCGACTGACAGCGCAGGACCGCATATGCCTCTAAAGCAAGAAGCCTGCCCGTCAGTCTTAGATCAAGTAGGATTTCTTAATAACGCTGTACTTATTCTGTATACAGTGGCAACCCCCACCCGGCACCTGCAATAAGATGACCTCTATTAGCAGCTGAGCTCCCTCTCTGCCTTCGGCACTCTGGTAATGCAGAGCGCTGGGAGATGACATCATCTCCCAGCACTCTGCATTACTGGAGAGAGGACCACACGGGTGTTCCAGATGCTAACAGAGGTCTGTGCAGAAGGAGGCACAGACCTCTCTTGCCACGCCGCTGGACCACCAGGGAGGTAGGAGATGGACACTTGGGGTCAATGGGGGTAATGTGGAGAGGTGGACATTGGGGGAAATGTGGAGAAGTGGACATTGGAGGCAATGTGGAGGTGGCCAATTGGGGCAATGTGGAGATACCCAATGGGGGCAATGTGGTTGGGGGTTGCAAGTTTTTCACCAGCGCCCGGTGACTTCTAGTTACACCTCTGTCTGTATAATACTGTTATTTATATGCTTATCACTATATCAATAATTATTTGGGGGGCCTTTATTTGGAGGGATAAATCAGCTTTAAAGAACTCCCAGCATTCCGTACTCCCAGCATTCCGTACCCCCAGCACAGAACTTCCAGCATTCTTTGCGTTCGAGCAGTCTCTGCTGAGGACAACGGCTTCTGACAAACATCTTAGAGAATTATTATATAGGATCCCTCATGGTGCCGCTGGTTTACTCAGCCTCATTAACTTCTACATAAAATGAAGACGATGTTAAAGCGGAACTACCACCAGAAGTAAAGTCACCCTGCAATAGTTAGGCAGATGGAGATTAGCATAATAATAGTTATATTACCTATCAGCACTACACCATTCTACAGAAATCCTTAATCTTCCAAGACTGATGGCCAGGTTAGTGCAGTCTGTGTGACAGAGCAGGCGCACAGACAAGATGTCTGCACTGATGCCTGGCTTCCAGTCTCGAAGATTAAGGATTTCTGTAGAATGGTGTAGTGCTGAGAGGTAATATAACTATTATTAAGCTAGTCGCCATCTGCATAATTATTCCAGGGCGACTTTAACTATGGTTGTAGTTCCGCTTTAACATCGATTAGAAGTCTCCTTTAACCATAAACTGTAATTTATATTTAATTAAATCTGTCATGGATCCACAGATAAATTAATGATGTGCTTAATTGTGTGACTTTATTTACATATATGACCGACTACACCATACAGGACAATTCCATTTGATTTAAATAGGGCTTTAAACCCCTTGAATGCTAGAGAGATCTCCAACACATTACTTTGATTGCTTTGCAATGCTTTGGAGACCTGTCTAGCATTCAAGCTATTAAAATCCCCACTTAAATCAGTCAGGACATTTTATTTGTCTTCTGTGGTTGGTTCGCTCTAGAATAGCCCCCCTTTATCTTCCTGAATGCTACCAATAGCTAAGTCAGTGGGTGATGGAAGTCCATTAACCCTCTGAGTGACAGAGGGGTTACTTTGCAATGCATTGCGTACCCCTCTGGCACTCAGAGGGTTAAGAATGATTTCAGGGATTTAGGGCATAAGCTTAAGCAAAGGACCTCAAAGGTTGTACTTTCTGAAAAACTCCCTGTGCCACGAGTTACACCAGAAAGGCAATAGGAGATTACAGAGTTAAATGCATGGCTGAAGATTTGGTGAAAGCAGGAGGGGTTTGAGTTTCTAGAGCACTGAACTGTCTTTTCCCTTGGAGACAATCTTTGTAGTAGAGATGGATTTCACCTTATTAGAAGGGGGGATACTGTGCTAGGGGATAGGATGGTTAGAGGAGAGAAGGAGACTAAACTATGTAGAAGAGAAACTGAGATTAGAGAAGGGGAACAGGAGGTGGAGAGGGTGACTAGTTCAGTTACTATGTTATAGCCTGATGAAAAGCAAATCAATATTTTAAAGAATGCACAGCTTCAGAAAGGCAGTAACATAAATGTATGCTTGAAAATGATTGCAGGCTGTCTGGAAAGATGAGGGAATTAGAACTGATTACAGTGAATGAGCAGTATGATCTACTAAATATTACTGAAACATGGCTGGGTGAAACACATCACTGGGTAGTCGATCTAGAGGGATATTTCATTTTAGGAGGGGTAGGGTGAAGAAAATAGGTGGAGATATACCTGTATGTAAAGAGAGCCTTAAAACCTATATATTTAAGATATTAATGGGGTGCAGTTATAAAACAGAGACCCCCTGGGAGCATACATTATAAAAATATGTTAGTGGGCATTTGCTACAAGCCACCAACTATTGGTGGAAGCCCAACTGCTATCATAAATGGTAAAGACTTCACAGTTAAGAAATGTAATCACAATGGGAGATTTTTTTAATATGTAGATTCCAAATAAAAGACTTATAACAAGGTGGATGACAGGCTGAGCCTGTGTGATCACTTCAGTCCCGGTGTTCAAATGGGTGTCTGCTCTAAGTATGGTATCAATATGGTATCCCCTTGGAGCTCAGGATGCACAGTTTGGCCTAAAGAGTGTGGAACCATACTAGGTCAGAAACAATCTGAGATTTTAACTATCCTGAAATTGACTAGAGAAATGAGACATTCAGCACAACAAAGATAAAAAAGTTTATGGTTGAGCTTAAAGGGATAGTAATGTTTCATAATAAAAGCAGGTCTAATTAATCTTCATAGTATTTGGACCTTGGAGAGTGTTATTTCAATTCTGTCAGAGTTGTAGTTCAAGAGTAATTCAATGACAAAGTATCCCCCTCCCGCCCCTTTTACTTATGTAACACTGTTCAGCCAGATCAGAAGGGAGGTGCCCAGGTAGATTGCAGAGAGGGACAATCTTCAATTAAGATAAGGGAAAAAGCTGAAAAGCTTGTCAAGGGGGGCAGGGCTTTCATTGTTCTCATAGGAAGAAGATTGTCCCCTGCTGTTATCTTTCTGGTCTATGGACTGGATTCCACATCTGAGAAGAAATGGTTTACACTAGGTAAAAAGGGTGGGAGGGGTAAACTTTGCTTGTGAATATCTCTCAAACCATAAAGGTTTGAGAGAAAAGACTTATATCGTTCTTCATGTTTTTTTAATGCCTACAAAATAAAATAAAGCTAAAATGAAGTATTACTATCCCTTTAATGCAGCTTTATGTCCCATCTAGCAGAGGAGCCACTAGAAAAGAGACATTGCTAGACCTAGTGGTCTCCAGTTATTCTGAAGTGGTATACAGGTAAGATATCATTTGGGCAGCAATGACCATAATATGGTATCCTTTGAAATTTATTATGAGAACTCATTAACAAATGGTCATCTAAAACATTCAACTGTAAACGCAAATTCTACACAGCTAAAGCATTATGAGGGGACATTCAATGGGATATTGAATGCTCTTTGATAAATATATGCATCAATGTATACCACTGGAGAATAAATACAATAGGAGCATATTAAATCCAGTGTGCAAAAAGGTTTGCAGGGAAATGAGAAATAAGAATCAGGTTTTTAAATTATTTAAGTCAGAAAGGTCAGATGCATCATTTAAAAATATTAATAATGTAATAGAATCTGCAAATAAGCAATTATCCTAGCTAAAACTGAAAATGAGAAAAGAATGGCAAAAGAGATCAAGGAAAATCGTAAATATTTCTACAAGTATATAAAGGGCAAAATATAAAGGCTGGTATTGGAGTCATTAAAACTGTGACAGGATGAATTAATTAGTGTTGATAAGGCAATGGCTGACATCTCAAAAAGATTATTTTATTCTGCATACACGAACAAAACAGAAATAGCAGGCTTTGGGCAAACAGGGAAAATCACATTATTTACTTCATCATGTTCACGGCTTAATGAGGACAAAGTCCAGAAGAGACTGGAAAAAGTTATGGTGAATAAAGCACCTGGACCTGATTTCAGATACTCAAGGATACTTAAAGGGATAGTAATACTTAAAATGTAAAAAAATATATGTTGTAGGGTTTATCCCCCTGAGTAAAACAAGGGTACTCCCACTGCTGAAAGGTGTTTCATTCAAAAGTTATTAATTTCCAAAGTTGCATTTTTTTAGGTGCAATATCACAGTGGCCTGAAATTGTACTGTGGTGCTGTTGCTACATGATCCTATGGACAGCTCTGGTCCCGGGACCATAAATCTCCATAGGATGGTGTAGCAACAGCGCCACTATACAAGTTCAGGCCACTGTGATATTGCACCTAAAAAATTCAACTTTGAAAATTAATAACTTTTGAATGAAACACCTTTCAGCAGTGGGAGTACTCTTGTTTTACTCAGGGGGATAAATTCTACAACATATTTTTTTTTACATTTTAAGTATTACTATCCCTTTAAAGGGATAGTAATACTTTGTTTTATGTTTATTTTATTTTGTAGACATTAAAAAAACATGAAGAACAATATAAGTCTTATCTCTCAAACCTTTATGGTTTGAGAGATAGTCACAAGCAAAGTTTCCCCTCCCGCCCCTTTTACCTAGTGTAAGCCATCTCTTCTTAGATGTGGAATGCAGTCCATAGACCAGACAGATAACAGAAGGGGATAATCTTCTTCCTATGAGAACAATGAAAGCCATGCCCCCCTTGACAAGTTTTTCAGGTTTTTCCCTTATCTTAATTGAAGATTGTCCCTCTCTGCAGTCTACCTGGGTACCTCCCTTCTGATCTGGCTGAACAGTGTTACATCAATAAAAGGGGCGGGAGGGGGATAATTTGTCATTGAATTACTCTTGTACTACAACTCTGACAGAATTGAAATAATACTTTCCAAAGTCCAAATACTATGATGATTAATTAGAGCTGCTTTTATTATGAAACATTACTATCCGTTTAAGAAGCTTAGTTCATTAATAGCAAGGTCATTATACTTATTTATTAACTCACTGGAGAAAACAGATATAGTACCATTATGTAAAAAGAGGGAAAAATTTACACCAGGAAATTTTAGACCTGTGAGTTTGTCGTCCTTAGTGGGTCAAATAGTAAAAGGGTTACTAACTGATTGTATTCAGGACTACGTGATGGCCAACAACAATATTAGCAAAAGTATGCATGGTTATATGAAATAAAACTAATTTTACTTGTATTAAATGAAAGGTTAAGTTTGGTAACCTGAAAAGGGGTATTACTGTTGATGTAATATACTTGGATTTTACAAAACCTTTTGATACCGCACCCCAAAACAGATTATTACACAAATGAAAGGCCTTTTGCTCGAGAGGTGACATCTGTGCATAGATATAGAACTGGTTACATCACAGAATGCGGAGAGTTGTAAACTGAACCATTAAAATTGGCTTAATGTTATAATTGGTGTGCCGCAAGGCTCAGTCCTAAGCCAAATGCATTTTAACTTGCATAATGATCTATAAGTGGTTTTGAAAGTAGTGTCTCTGTCTATGCTGATGACACTAAACCATGGAGCAAATTACATAGAGAGCAGGATGTTTTTTCTCTACAGAAAGATAATAGCTGGCGCTCCTGCGCAGTCATCTCTCCAGTTATGCAGAGTGCTGGGAGATGATGTCATCTCCCAGCGCTCTTCATTACTAGAGTGCCAATGAAGGAGAGCTCGGCTGGTAGAGGTCCGTGGCGCCGGGCGGGGGGGGGGGGTCTCAGGGGGCGGCCAGGCCCCTCGAGTGACGGGCCTGGTCACAGCTGTGACCCCTATTGTTATGCCACTGTGGGTGGGGAAGGAGGAAAAGTGGGAGGAACTGGGTGGGAAGGAGCAGAAGTGGGCAGAGTTTTAAAACAAACCCCACCCATGCAGAGAATCAGCCTCTGCCCTGGAGACCAGGTAATGCACTTACAAAACTAGAGTCTCTGGGGCAAATCCAAAGAGTTCCCGGGTATGAACATATTGCTTCTCAGTACTCTGTGGATCTCTCTACTCTCTAGCAGTCAAGGAGTTAAGACATCTATCAATAAGAAGTTTCATTTCTCCTCTGTGGTGCAGCTGGTTTGCTCCACAATTGCTCCTCCTTTCTATTGTGCATATGGCCCTCAGTCGCAGTAATCAGTCCTGGATGCCCATGGAAGCAGACATGAAAGTTACTAGTAGGACCACAGAACAAAAATTCTAATCACTGCACATGGTAATCTTAACCCTTTAAAGACCAGAGGGATGTGCAACTCATTGCTTTGCAATGCAATGCAACCCCATCTGGTCCTTAAAGGGTTAAGTAAGCTCATGTATTTTGCTAGCAACTGTCATGTCTGCCTCCATGGACATGACATTCATGACAGATTGATGATGTTATCTCTTCAACAAAGGTACCAGGGCAAATTTCATAGGGGCCATACTAAGGCAAGTATGTGGGGGTGTGACTGCTACTTTATAAAAAATGTAGCTAAATCCACCGATTTCCTTTGTGTCCTGTTTGTACATGGCATGAAAGAGCAGAGCTGAATGACATGCCCCCAAATCACATGCATACCCTAATATCATATGCACACCCAGAAATGCACACACACCCCACAAAATGCAAATACCCACCATAATATCACATCTAAACCCCAAAATGCACATACACACCTTAAAATCATATACCTACCCTGATATCACATGCAAATACTGAACTGCACATACCCATCCAAATATCACATGCACACCCTAATATCACATGCACATCCTAATATCATATGCACACCCCAAAATGCACATACCACCCTAATATCACATGCAAACCCTGAAATGCACATATACACCCTAAAATCATACCTACCCTAATATCACATGCAAATACTGAACTGCACATACCAATCCTAATATCACATGCACACCCTAATATCACATACACATCCTAATATCACATGCACACCCTAATATCACATTCACACCATAATATCACATGCACATCCTAATATCACATGCAAATGCTAAATTCACATACCCAGCCTCAAATAACATGCACACCCCACAATGCACATATCCACCCTAATATCACATGCACACCCCAAAATGCAGATACATACCTTAATATCATATGCACACCTGGAAATGCACATACATACCTTAATATCACATACAAACCCTGAAATGCACATACTCATCCTAATATCACATGCAAATACCGAACTGCACATACCCATCCTAAAATCACATGCGCATCCTAATATCACATGCACATCCCTAAATGCACATACATGCCCTAATATCACATGCACACTCCAAAATGCACATACCCACTCTAATATCACATGCACACCCCAAATTGCACATACCCACCCTAATATCACATGCACAACCCCAAAATGCACATACATACCCTAATATCACATGCACACCCCAAAATGCACATACCCACCCTAATATCATATGCAAATACTGAACTGTATCACATGCACATCCTAATATCACATGCACACCCCAAAATGCACATGCATAGCTCAATATTACATGCACACCCCAATATAACATGCACACTCGAAAATGCACATACCCACCCTAATATAACACCCTAAAATGCACATACACACCTGAAAATCACATACCCACCCTAATATCACATGCACACCCCAAAATGCACATACCCACCCTAATATCATATGCAAATACTGAACTGCACATGCACATCCTAATATCAAATGCACAGCCCAAAATGCACATGCATACCTTAATATTACATGCACACCTCAAAATGCACATACATACCCTAATATCACATGCACACCCGAAAATGCACATACCCACCCTAATATAACACCCTAAAATGCACATACACACCTGGAAATCACATACCCACCCTAATATCACATGCAAATACTGAACTGCACATGCCCACCCTAATATCACATGCACATACCAAAATGAACATACCCACCCTAATATCACATGCACACATACATAACCTAATATCACATGCACACCCCCAAAATGCACATACATACATATCTTAATATCACATGCACACCCCAAAATGCACATACACACCCTAATATCACATGCACACCCCAAAATGAACATACCCACCCCAATATCACATGCACACATACATACCCTAATATCACATGCACACCCCAAAATGCACATACACACCCTAATATCACATGCACAACCCAAAATGCACATACATACCCTAATATCACATGCAAACCCCAAAATGCACATACCCCCCCTAATATAACATGCACACCCAAAAATGTACATACACACCACAAAATGCACATACACTCCAGCGCTAACCACTCCCTTGGAGCAAATATACATTTTTTCGCGTAAAATGCTTAATACATAGGAATTAAGGAAATGTATTTCCCAATAGCAATTCTTCCTGCTTACTGTAATGCCGAGGTCTATTCCCTTTGCTGAGGCTGATGTACTGAATAGCAATGGAGAAAATCTGGGGCAATCCTACTGCACTACACTGGTTACATGCACCTACTCAATTATTTAAAAGGGTCATTTAACCCCTTGCATGCTAGAGAAGTTGCCATTGTATTATGGCATGCAAGGGGTTAAACATCAATTTAAATCAATGGGAGCTTGGAGTATATTTCACCCCTATGGCAGAGTAACAGAGTTGGTTTGTTCCAGAATTGATCACATTGTTCTTAGTACATCAGACCTACTGAGTATCTGCATCATTCCTTCTCAACTTGGGGTTAATGAAAGGAGATATACTTAACCCTTTGAGTGCCAGGGAGCTACGCAACATAGTACAGAGCAATGTGTTGCATACCCCCCGGCACTCAAAGGGTTACCTCCTGGAATGGGAAAGAAGATGCACTGTAGAACTTTCTACCATCTAAGGGGTTAACATAGATATAAAATGACATTGCTCATTTCAGAGCACCACCTAGGGTTAAAAGGCACTTGGGTTTAACCCACTGAGTGCCAGAGGGGCATGCAACACATTGAAAAGCAATGCGCTGCATATTCCTCTTTGACTCAAAGGGTTAAGGAAAAGGAAACAAATTTAACCCTTTAAGGACAAGGTGGAGGTGCAATGCATTACTTTTTAATGTGTTTTACACAGCTCTGGTCTTGAAAAGGTTAAATAGAAATAAATCCATGCTCATTACAGTGTATATAGGGTTAAATATCCCAGTGAACACGTGCAGTAGTCTTCTTAATTTTAAGGTAACAAAGTACATCTCCAGTTACCTCTTGCTTTGGCTAAATGTAGTAGGCCATTATTGATAATATCTGGCCATTATTGATAATATCTGGCCATTATGAGAATATCTGGCCATTATTGATAATATCTGGCCATTCTGATAATATCTGGCTGTTATTGATAATATCTGGTCATTATGATAATATCTGGCCATTACTGATAATATCTGGCTGTTATTGATACTATCTGGGCAGTATGATAATATCTGGCCATTATTGATAGTATCTGGCCATTATTGATAATATCTGGTCATTATTTATAATATCTGGCTGTTATTGAGATTAGCCATTCATGGACTGTGGCAACAACATTGTCAGTATAAAAGTGGTGAATTGTCAGTGCCAGGTGACTCTTTCTTTTCATTAATGCCAAACATGCATGGAAACAAAATACACAAGTTAATGTCCCAAGTTAACCATTTATGAGCCAAGTGACTTTCCCGGCACCCAGAGGTTAAAAGCATTGCACTGACACCATAACCTTGTGACAGTCACTTACCTGTATGACAGCTGTTTTCTCATGTATAAGGGGAGCAGGTTTTCTGGTGCCACTTGGGCAGCCGTTACTGGATCTGTGCTTTCTACCCCTCCAGAAGTGCCAGCTTTCATCATCTCTTCTTCATCTTTCAGCCCATGCAGTCTGGGCCCTTGTCCATCCCCTGACCCCTGATGTTCCCTGCCAGGCTCCGGAACTTGCCCACCCTCTGCCATGATGAAGATGCCCTCTGATTGTGCTCCACGTCAGTCACAGCTGTGGTGTGCCAACCCTGCTAAGCTGGTGGCAAACTGAGGAAGAATGAGAGAGTTGGTGGGGGAAAGGAGAGAGGGAGGCAGGGACTGCAAGGAACTGGAAACAAGGGTGTGATGGAGAGAAGGGAGGTAGAGAGTAGAAAGGAGTCAGAGAGGGGGGTGAAAAAGAGAAGAGAGTCAGAGAGCAAGAGAGAGAGAGAACGAGAAGAGATGAGAAAGCGAGAGTGGGAGAGAAAGAGAAGCGAGCAGGAGAGAGGAATCAGAGAGGGGAGTCAGAAAGATAGGGAGAAAGTGCAGGGAATCAGAAAGGAGGGGTGTCAGATGAATGTTGGGGTACAGTGAGAAGAGAGAGGGGAGTCAGAACTGAAGGGAGTCATGAAGGAGAGGGGAGTCAAAAGAGAGGGGGATAGGAGAGAAGAGAGGGGAGAAGGAGAGAAAAGAGGGGGTAGGAGAGATGATAGGGGGGTAGGAGAGAAGAGGGGACTAGGAGAGAAAAGAGGGGGTAGGAGAGAAAAGGGGGGGTAGGAGAGAAGATAGGGGGGTAGGAGAGAAAAGAGGAGGATAGGAGAGAAAAGAGGGGGGTAGGAGAGAAGATAGGGGGTAGGAGAGAAAAGAGGGGGTAGGAGAGAAGAAAGAGGAGTCAGAAGAGAGGGGGATAGGAGAGAAACGAGGGGGTAGGAGAGAAGAGAGGGGAGAAGGAGAGAAAAGAGGGGGTAGGAGAGATAATAGGGGGGTAGGAGAGAAGAGGGGGCTAGGAGAGAAAAGAGGGGGATAGGAGAGAAAAGAGGGGGGTAGGAGTGAAGAGAAGGGGGTAGGAGAGAAGAAAGGAGTCAGAAGAGAGGGGGATAGGAGAGAAACGAGGGGGTAGGAGAGAATAGAGGGGGGTAGCAGAGAAAAGAAGGGGTAGGAGAGAAGGGGGGTAGGAAAGATGAGAGAGGAGCCAGAAGTGAGGGGGACAGGAGAGAAAAGAGGGGGCAGGAGAGAAGAGAGGAGAGTCAGATGAGAGGGGGATAGGAGAGAGGGGAGTCAGATGAGAGGGGGATAGGAGAGAGGGGAGTCAGATGAGAGGGGGATAGGAGAGAAGAGAAGGGGAATCAGAAGGGAAGGGGGGTCAGAGAGGAGAATGGAGTCAGGAACAGGAGAGTAAAGTCAGAAAGAGGGGGAGTGGAGAGAATTCAGTCATTAGGGGAGTCAGGAGACTCAGGAGAGGGGAGTCAGAGAACAGAGAAGGGGGTCAGGATGGTAGGTGAGAATATGCTGAAATAAATAGAGATCGAGAAGAGATATGGAAAATGAAGCAGGAATGTAGAAGGGGGAGGGGTGAAGTAAACAAGACATGAAATGATGGAAGCCTCAGAGACAGGTGGGAGAAGCTCAGGAAGGGTGAGGTGAGAGAGTAAGGTGCATAACAGACTGCGGCAGGGCTATGAGAGATCTCAGTGCTGGGCGAGTGAGCAGGCTGGAGGGAGTGAGAGCCAGGCTGTGTCAGTGAGCTGTGTGCCCTGTGCAGAGGGGAGGAGGCCGCTCTAATGGAATAATGCTCATTGTGTCACCTTAGATACAGTAATTAACCCTCAGCGGGTCTGTAGATCAGCAGTGCAATGAGGCAGGCATAGAGTCACGCATAGGAGAAGCAGACAGGACTGGAACTAATTTGGACCAAATCAACAGCATCACAGGGGACAAAAATAATTTATTAAATTCCCATTGATTTAAGAATGAGGCGTTTAACCTCTTCAGGGCTAGAGAGGTCTCCAGTGCAATGAGAAACAATGTTTTGGAGATCTCCCTAGCATCCAAGCTGTTAAAAACACAGTTTAACCCTTTGAGCATGCCTCCCAACATTTCAAATTGCCAAAGAGGGGCAGTTGTGTTTTAGGAGGTGTTGCTGGGGGTGTGGCCGGTGGGCGGGGCATTAACGAGAATTTTCAGGCTGTTTCATGACCTATTGACCCCTCCTTGTGTTACCTAATAAATGACTTATAAGAAGACCAAAATATTTTATTTAACCCCTTAACGACATGTGATGTACTATGACCGTCGCGGTCCTTGAAATACTCAAGGACCGATGACGGTCATAGTACGTCACGTACTTTTTACTTACAGCGCTCTACCGGGAGCGCTGTAAGTAAAAATAGGGCCTGAAATTGACCGCTCCAAGATCGGAGCGATCTCTATCAGGCCCCATAGTGACGCGCTGATACACGTGACAGGTCACGTGTACCGGCGCATCCAAGTGGTCCTATGCGGTCCTTATGGGACGGAAACGTCCCAGGACCGCCGGTCGTTAAGGGGTTAAGCACACTAATTTATAAACACATATACTGACATTTAAAGAAACAATAATGTGAGTTTTATTGCTGTGGAGCACTGTGATACACTTATATACACACCACACAGTCTGATCTCTAAACACAGGGACACCAGGGTGATACACTTATATACACACCACACAGTCTGATCTCCTAAACACAGGGACACCAGGGTGATACACTTATATACACACCACACAGTCTGATCTCCTAAACACAGGGACACCAGGGTGATACACTTATATACACACCACACAGTCTGATCTCCTAAACACAGGGACACCAGGGTGATACACTTATCTCCACAGCACACAGTCTGATCTCCTAAACACAGGGACACCAGGGTGATACACTTCTATACACACCACACAGTCTGATCTCTTAAACACAGGGACACCAGGGTGATACACTTATATACACACCACACAGTCTGATCTCCTAAACACAGGGACACCAGGGTGATACACTTCTATACACACCACACAGTCTGATCTCTTAAACACAGGGACACCAGGGTGATACACTTATATACACACCACACAGTCTGATCTCCTAAACACAGGGACACCAGGGTGATACACTTCTATACACACCACACAGTCTGATCTCTTAAACACAGGGACACCAGGGTGATACACTTATATACACACCACACAGTCTGATCTCCTAAACACAGGGACACCAGGGTGATACACTTATATACACACCACACAGTCTGATCTCCTAAAAAAAGGGACATTAGGGTGGGAAAGAGGGACAGTGGGATTAGGTTCTAAAAGAGGGACTCTCCCTCCTAAAGAGGGACACTTGGGAGATATGCTTTGAGTGTCAGAGGGGTAGGCAACGCATTGCAACGCAATGCGTTGCCTACCCCTCTGGCACTCAAAGGGTTAAAACAAGAGGGATTTCCATTTGTCCCTTTACATTGTATGCACTTAGATAACCCTCTGGCACTCAAAAAGTTAAACCAGAGGTGGAGCTACCCTATAGGCACTGTAAGCATTTGTTTAACCTTTTGAGTGCCAGAGGTATACAAAATGCATTGCAGCTATTTTAAGCTCCCCAAGAACCTGTATATTTTATTTTCCAGATGTGGTGCTACCATATACACACTGCAACCCTTTGTTTCCTCGCTTGGATGCTAGAGACATTTTCAGTGCGTTTTGGAGACATTTCTAGTATCCATCAGGTTAAAGGGATAGCAACACTAAATATGCAAAGAAATATATATTGTAGGGTTTATCCTCCTGAGTAAATCAAGGGTACTGTCACTGGTGAGAGGTGTTTTATTCAAAGGTTATTGCAGCTCAAACTTTACATTTTTAGGTATAGTATCTCAGTGTCCTGAAATTGCACGGTGGCGCCGTTGCTACAGCTGAAGGGAAGGGAAATAAATGAAAATTATTGAAAATGAAAATGGTTCACTAATTTTATTTTGGCTGCCAACAGCTCTGTAATAATGTCAGAGGCCACCCACCAAAATGGGAAACTGGTCTGATTGTAAGGGGTTTCAAGATGGTGCAGTGCTGATGTTCCCCCTTCAATGACAGGTAAATTCCCCCCTACTACTCATAAAATGTCATGGAAACCCCGTCCTATTGTTGTTATCTTCAAACACACCTCTACACAGGGCTCAAAATTTCCACTCGCCACTAGCCAATGGCGAGTGAAAATGTAGCCCTGGCGAGTAGAAATTCAGCCCTGGTGGGTATGTTATGGCTTGCAGTGGCGAGTAACTTTTCAGGTCTGGCTAGTAGCAAAGGGATTAAAATTATAAGCCCTGCCTCTAAATATTTAATATGTTCCCCATGGCCTATCCCTCTGCCCCACTCCGCTGTGCCTCCCACCACCTGTGTTGGAGATGCTGAGGTATTAAATATAGAAATTTACATGCATTGTATTGCACGGTAGACCCTTCAAATATTTAATTACTAGCAATGTGGGACGGCGTTGCCCGTCATGTTATGTAGGAAATGTGTAATATGTGTGCAGTGAATGTTAGAAAACATATGGTGTTGGGTGTAAGTGTGTGATGTAACAGTGATGGAGAGAAACACACATGCAACAGCCATGCATACAGACATATACACACAGAAACACACACGTGCACTGACATACATAGAATGAGACAGACACACACATATACATATATAGAGAGAGACACACACGTGAGCCATGAGGGTGTGTGTTATGAGGGGCCCAGCCCTCACTCCCTGCTCTCCTCCTGTAGTCCCAGCCCTCACTCCCTGCTCTCCTCCTGTAGTCCCAGCCCTCGCTCCCTGCTCTCCTCCTGTAGTCCCAGGCCTCTCTCCCTGCTCTCCTCCTGTAGTCCCAGCCCTTGCTCCCTGATGTCCCCTCTGTGATCCCATTCCTCAGCGGCTGCTTCCCGTTTCCCATAGTGTGTCCTACAACCAGTCACTCCGGCAATGAGAAGTGAAGTGGCACTTAAATGGTAAACTCTGCAGCTTGTGCTAATGGAAGATGATGCAGCCTGAAAGGAGGTTTAAGCCTTTGAGTGGCAAGCGGCACTTAATTTGTCATTGACCGAGACAGTGACTGGTTGTAAGATACTGTAAACATCTTACCCCCATGCTCCCTGAAGTGTGTGACCGCCTGCCCTGCCGCCACCTCCCGTACACTGAGGTAGTCCAAGGTCCCGGCTTAAGGGAGAAAGCGTGCGGGTGTACACAGTGCGCTATGCTGCAACCCAGGTCCCCCTGCAGGCTTTGGTGCAAAGTTTGTAAAATTTGCCTTACCCTGATCTCAATGTTGCTGAGCGCTGGGCCAGCCTCTCTATCCACTTCTGTTAGTGCTACGCTCCTGAGCAGGAAGACAAGTGGAGAGAGAGGCTGGGACAGCGGTCAGCAACATTGCGATCAAGGTAAGGCAAATGTAAGGAACGCAGGTGAAGTAAATATGCGATTGTGCGGTACTTGAGACTGTTCGTTGCTGGTGTGGTTGTGTGCTTCCCTTCCACAGTGGCTTGGACGCTGCGCATGTTGTAGTTCAGCTGGAAGGCCAACGCTTGCTGTGTGTCCACTACCGCCATTGTTCCACTGTAACTGTGACATGCCTCAGACTCTTCATGCTGAGGGATGTGCTGGAGAGCCGCATCCCCTCCACTGTAACTGTGACACTCTTCAGTGAATGCTGGAGAATGAGAGGTGGCTTAGCTGTGCTGTTGAAGCACAATGTGAAGTAGAGTGTGTGTGTGTGTTTGAAGTAGAGTGTGTGTGTGTGTGTGTGTGTCTTGCTGGTGTGTGTGTGTGTGTGTGTCTGTGGTTTCCGAGCAAATGGCAGCCATTTTTTTTTCTCATTACTTGGATAGTGGTGGGCGGGCTGGATAGTAGTGGAGGGGCAAGTCCCTGCATGATTTTCATAGGACTAGCAGTAGCCTTCGGCCACTGCAAGTCCTATGAAAATCACGCCCCCATTGAATCAGCCAATGGGAACAGTAACACCTCCTTATTACCACCCCTGGGTGTGTTTGCCAGGCACACAGAAGTCTTCTTTTATATATATAGATTATGTTCTGGTCATGTGACCCTTTGCATTAATATAGTTAATTAAAAAAACAATTAAAAAATGCTCTGTTGTCAGATGCCTACAACAAAAGCATTAAAAGTTAAGTTCCAGTAAAATGGGGATATCTATTCTCCTCCCAACTCCTTACCACATAAACTTTGTGGTGGTAAGGGTAGGAATCCATTGACTCCCACCATTTACAAATATATTGTGAGTTTATTTATCCCAGATGAAGCTGAAGGCTCTAGTCCTCTATCCCCCAACTTTTGTCTTTGGTGTGAAGATAGTAAATTATGGGGGGTTCTTGATCCCATTAATCCACACCACTTAACATTTATGTGTGTGGAAGAGTTAATTACCCAAGAGGGGGAATGTATAACCCCTCTTCTACTCCCCACCCCATTGCTTTTGAAGTGGGGAGGCTTAATTTAATAAACTGCGTGATCTAAAATGGTATCCTATGTACTGGCGAATAGCAAATTCCAAGAGTCACAATAACACTTTTAAAATGTAGCTTTCATCAAAATGGAGCATTTAAAATGTCACCTTATTAAAACAGCATCTATCGTTATGCCACCAAGCATCCAATACCAGTAGCTTTCACCCTTTTTTGGAATTTTCATGGAACCACTAACAATATATATAGGTCAATTGTGAAATTTGAAATAAGGGGTACAAACAGATAAATACAGTTATTAATATGTCTATAACTATTTGAAAAATTACACATTTAAGTCAACATTCACGTTTTTGTTAAAAATGGATGAGAAACACTGGATTAAGTGTTAAATTAGGTTAGTGTGTGTGTGTGTGTGAGTGGTTGTATTAGGTTATGGCGTGTGTGTGTGTGTGGTTGGTTGGTTGGATTAGGTTATGACGTGTGTGTGTGTGGTTGGTTTGTTGGATTAGGTTATGGCGTGTGTGTGTGTAGTTTGTTGGTTGGAATAAATTATAGTGTGGGTGTGTGGTTTTGTTGGTTGGATTAGGTTATGGTGTGTGTGGGTGGTTGGTTGGATTAAGTTATGGTATGTGTGTGCGTGTGTGTGGGTGGTTGGATTAAGTTATGATGTGCGTGTGTGTGGGTTGTTGGATTAGGTTAGGGTGTGTGTGTGTGTGTGTGTGTGTGGGTGGTTGGATTAGGTTAGGGGGTGTGTGTGTGTGGGTGGTTGGATTAGGTTAGGGTGTGTGTGTGTGTGTGTGTGTGTGTGGGTGGTTGGTTGGTTGGATTAGGTTATGATGTGTGCGTATGTGTGTGATGGGGTTGGATTAGGTTAGGGTGTTTGTGTGTGTGTGGGTGGTTGGTTGGATTAGGTTAGGGTGTTTGTGTGTGTGTGTGTGTGTGTGGTTGGATTAGGTTAGTGTGTGTGTGTGTGTGTATATATGGTTGGATTAGATTAGGGTGTGTGTGTGTGGATTAGGTTAGGGTAAATTAGGGTAGTTTGGGGCTACATGTGTTAGGGTTTGGGGTTGGATTAGGTTAGGGTGTGTGTGTGTGTGTGTGTGGGTGGTTGGATTAGGTTAGGATGTGTGTGTGTGTTTGTGTGTGTATATGTGGTTGGATTAGATTAGGGTGTGTGTGTGTGTGTGGATTAGGTTAGGGTAAATTAGGGTAGTTTGGGGCTACATGTGTTAGGGTTTGGGGTTGGTTTTGGTTTGGGTTAATTTTTGCAACATTTGAAATATGCCATAATATTAGACGCTGTTTTAATACGATGACATTTTAAATGCGGCATTTTGACGCAAGTGACATTTAAAATTGCTAGTGTAATTCCTGCTCACAAATTCATGACATTTTTAAACTGAAACAACTAAAATTCCCTTCCACATCCCTTGCCTTATCAGTAGTGGTGGTTAAAGATCAAAAATGGACCAATAATCTCCCCCCTTTATCAAAAGTGTAAGGATATTGGTGGAGATGGAGTCTGTCTGGCTGCTGGGAATATGTAGTAGATGGATTTACTAGCATGCTGTAGGAGATGCTGTTTATTTATAATACACAGAAATATAAGTGTGCTGAAGAAGATAAAAGGATAATGTACTAATGCAGTTCTGCTCTAAAATAGATTCTGGAACCAAGTTTTGTGCTGCTCCTGTCTGACTCTTAAATGCTATGCTGTCTACACCAAAAATTCAACTTGCTATGCCTTTTGCATGAAGAGGAGAGCAATGGAGGAGTGTATGGGTAGTAGGGGGTATTCCTCTGAAATTTTTTTCTATTGACAAGAAGCAGAAAAACTGGTATAAAATTAGCCTATGTGTTACGGTTCAGTACACTCAGACACGGAGGTATAGGTAAAAACACAGCTTTATTGAAACACACGATGAACAATGTAACCCTCACAGGTCCAGTATAGCACACTGACACAAGACAGGTTACAAATGGTTAACCCACACGGGTCTAGTAGAGTGAACACACAATACTGACACAGGTCAGGTAAATGTAACTGATACAATATATGACGCCCCACTTAACTAGTGAAGTGCTGGTCGTAGCACAATACAGGCTAAATGTCGCCTGATGGTAATAGGAGGCCACAGGAACGGACTGCAAACTCAGGCTCTGGACGTCTAACGACTAACGGAAAGGTCAGAACTCGTGCTTATACGGAGGCCCTACTGAAGTAACCCAGCACTGTGCACGTACTACCTGACAGGGTTAATGGGCAATGGTATATATGGATGGACACCGGAAGCGCCCTACTCGATAGCGGAATACCAAGCCCAATCAATACTGCCCAACGGAACCCAATATGGTAGTAACAAGAGAGGCCCTTCCCCCGAAGGGGTTAATGCGCTGTGGTCTGTACAACGGAATATAACGGAGGCGCCCTACTGAACCAACACAGACCAAGCGAGTGCAACACGGAGTGGAAGCAGCGAGACTCTGACCACGGATAATAGAGTGCAAGCAACGGGACACAGCACTTGGACCAGACACAGGATTGGTGCCCAACCGGGAGGCAGGCAACAGCAACACGGATCAGCCAACTGGATTAGCAGAACAGGAACCTTGCCCAGATGGGGCGGTAGAGAGATCAGGAACGTCAGCCAGGCCAAGTCGTTACACGTAGCAGGATCTTCAGACGCGCCAGGTCGGTACACAGAGCTGGGTCGTCAATCACGCCGGGTCGGTACACGGAGCAGGAATGTCAGCCGGGCCAGGTCAGAACAGGAAGCAGGAACGTCAGCCAATCTGAATCGATACACAGCAGCAGCAGGAACGAGACTATAGCGTGGTCAGGCAGTCTGGGGTCATACACTGGATCAGAACAACGATAACTAGTGCCAGGCATCAGGTACACCACAAAAGGGCACTCGCAGAGTGACAGCCCAGGGTATAAAAAGGCTGTCACTAGGAGGAGCAGTACAGGCAGCCAATAAGAGAATAGAATCAGCCATGATGGACAGAATGTCGCCCAGATCACGGGCACCGTGATACTATGTTCCTGTGCATCTTATAGGGGAGGCATTCAGTGCTAGTTTGATTTACATTTATAATTATCTGTGAGTGTGTGCTATTTGTTTGCGGGTTGAAATATAAGTGCTGGAGGAAATCTGTGTTTGGAGATATATAAATATAAGCGTGCTGGAAGACATACAGTTTATGTGGAGCGGGGGCATTTTAATGTATGGGTGTTCCCTGCTTTTACCAGGTATCTCCTGTTTCAGGGGTCCTCATCCTGGATTCCAACCATCTCCAGTTTTGCGGAAAGGAATGTGTTAATCCTTTGATTGTCAGAAAGTTATCCAATGCATTGGATACCTCTCGGTCGCTCACAGGGTTGAATCCTATGGTCAGGGATTATCTGGAGCCATAACACGTAACTGTCTGTTTTTACCCCAAATAAGAATGGAACAAATGCAATGCTAAACTAGACTGAACATCATAAATGTTTATCTCTATTTTGGAGCTTCTGTTTATAAATCCACCAGGGGCCTTAGAATTCTTAATTACTTAAGAAACTTTAAAGGGGAACTTTCACCCCGCAATAACTTAATGTTCACTTACTGCTCACCTGGCGACTAGCTGCTTAGTAGCGCTAGTCGCCAGAAATCTTACCCGGTTCTTCAGATATCGGCGTTTTACAGGAGCAGGAAGCACGGACGTCTCTTCACAGTGACGTCCGTGCGCCTGCGCTGTCAGTCCCTTGTGCACCGCACGGTGCACAAGCTGTGCACAAGGGACTGACAGCGCAGGCGCACGGACGTCACTGTGAAGAGACGTCCGTGCTTCCTGCTCCTGTAAAACGCCGATATCTGAAGAACCGGGTAAGATTTCTGGCGACTAGCGCTACTAAGCAGCTAGTCGCCAGGTGAGCAGTAAGTGAACATTAAGTTATTGCGGGGTGAAAGTTCCCCTTTAATATTGTAGACATTAAAAATATAAATTCAATGATGTATGCCTTGTCTGTCAAACAAAGTGTTGCAGGAACACTTTGTAGACCGTTTCAATGAAGCATTTCTTTTTAGATAGCACTGTTTCAGCTCTGCTGAAGAGCCACTGTAGGGTCACATGACCCAAATCTCTGTGATGTCTGTGAAAGGGGAGGACTTTAGCAGCTTGTATCTCTCAAACTATAAAGGTTTGAGAGACAATGCATACATCATTGAATTTATATTTCAATGTCTACAATATTAACGTTTCTTAAAGTGTTAGTAATGCCCACAAAAAGTTTTTTGCATTTAGAAGAGCTTAAAATGCTGAGCTAAATGCAAAAAACGTATCTCTCAAACCGCTATGGTTTAAGAGATACAGGCGTTTAAAATTTGATCTCTCCTACTGACAGCTGTAAAGGTGCTTGAGAAGTGCCACGATCTCGTTATTTACTACGAATCCCTTCATTGGAATGGTCTAAAATGTGTGCCTGGTTTTCAAGCACTCATTTTAGACCATTCCAATTAAGGGATTTGTGGTAAATAACGAGATTGTGGCACTTCTCAAGCGCCTCCGTGTCGACCGACAGATCTCCTGCTGACAGCTTTACAGCTGTCAGTAGGAAACAGCGAACTTTAAACGCCCGTATCTCTTAAACCATAGCAGTTTGAGAGATATGTTTTTTGCATTTAGATCAGCTTTTTAAGCTCTTCTAAATGCAAAAAACTTTTTTGTGGACATTACTAACACTTTAACAGCAGGCATTACTGTCCCTTTAAAATTGGCTTGGTTTGGGTATAGGAATATAAGATGTACTGAAGATGCAGTCTGTCTGAATGTCAAAATATAAGCATGCTACTGGAGAGGAACAATGAAAAGGTATGACAAGGGCACACCGAGAACTAATAAAACTAAGTTGTTAATTCTTCTGGATGGTTCCCCTCTAGGCACTGCTCAGTCACCTTTTTAACTCCCTTGTGAGAGAATTAATTTCCATATTCATTTCAGTCTGGTACCACCCTCAGAATGTCCAGGGACAAAATATCATCCAAATCTTTTCTGCACAAGAGAATCAGATGTAAGTTTTGGTCTTTAGTGGGCCTCATCAGTGAGGTGTGGCTGATTCCTTCTAGGTACAAACAAGCAAAGACCCAAAATAAACTGAAAAATGTGTGATAAATGCACACTGAGGAAAAAAATAAGTTTAGGGGATGTGGTGTTTCTCTCATGTATAGAAGATTAACATGACATTTAGGTGCTGGGCCATCTGCGGGAGGGGCCAAGGTAACATAGTAAATTAGGTTGAATAAAGACACAAGTCCATCAAGTTCAACCTTCTCCTCATACCCCAGCAACTGAGAATTTTATAGCTTTCCTGTTACCAGTTAAGTTAGTCTTTATCAGACCTTCCTGATCAGCCTACTGATAAACAGTATAACTCTGTATGTTCCCTTTTGAAAGAAATGTGTCTAATCTTCTCTTAAATGTATCCATTGTATCTGCCATAACCACTTCCTTGGGCAATGAATTCCACAATATAACAGACCTTACTGTAAAAAAGCCCCTCCTCTGCTGAAGTCTAAACCTCCTTTCCTCTAATCTCAAGGGGTGTCCCCTGGTCATTTGATCAGGCCTTGGAATAAATAGCTCACCACAGAGATCCTTGTATTGACCTCTCATATACTTGTACAATGTGATAAGGTCTCCTCTTAGTCGTCTTTTCTCTAGAGTAAATAAACCAAGTTTGTCTAGTCGTTCCTCATACGTCAAGTTCTCCATTCCATTAATTAATTTTGTTGCTCTTCGCTGTACCCTCTATAGTTCTAGTATATCCTTTTTCATTTCTGGTGCCCAAAATTGCACTGCATACTCAAGGTGAGGTCTTACCAATGATTTGTATAACGGCAAAATAATGTTATTGTTATATTGTTATAGGTGATGTGAATGTAGAAATTTCTCTGTGTAATGGCTAAGCAAAAATTTCAATGAGCAGTACCTGAGTGGATACTATTCCCACAGATAAACTGCCATGCTTTTTTCATTCTCAGTGTGCTTGTCACACCTTGTTTTGTAGTCTTCCAAAATGGGACAGTATCCCAAGCATGGTCCCTTGCTCTCTGTAGGCCTACAGGGAACCAGCTGCTCCTTACTGATGATGCCCACTAAAGGTCTCCTGTTACACTTCTTTGATTTATTTTTTTTGTGGTGGAGGAGATGCTGTGTCTTTTGGGTTAAACATTGGTGTGCTGCAGGAGATGCTTCATGTTAGGGTTAGGAATATAAGTTGAGCTTCTGTATGTTTGGTGTTAGATGAATAAGTATGCTTGAAGAGTTGCTGTGAGTTTTGGAGTACACATATATGTGATGAAGGAGATGCTGTGTATTAGTGGGTAGCAGTATGAATGTGCAGGAGGAGGTGTTGTCTGGGGGTAACTGTATAAGTGTTCCATGGGAAGGGTTATCTGCTTGGAGTAGATTTATAAATGTGCAGGAATAGGTATTATCTGTTTGGGGGTAGATATATAAGTGTTCTGGAGTAGAAGATGCTGACTGTCGGGGGTAGATATACAAGAGTGCTGGTGGGAATGTTATCTGGGGAGAAAATGCTGTGTATTTGGGGCTAGGAATATAAACATGCTGGAAAATATTTTGTGTGTTTAAAAGTAGGAATATAAGTTTGCTGGAGGAGATGATGTGTGTCTTGTAGTAGGAATATAATTGTGCTGTAGGAGATGATGCATGTTTATGAGTAGCAATATAAATGTGCTGGAGGAGATGCTGCATGTTTGGGCGTACCAATCTAAATATTCTGCAGAGATGCTTTGTGTTTGGAAGTAGGAATATAAATGTGCTGGAGGAGATGTCATGCGTTCAGGAGCAGCAATATAAGTGTGCTGGAGGAGATGCTGTGTGTTTAGAGAAGCAATATAAAATATACTGGAGGATATACTGTGTGCTTGGAGTAGCAACATGAATGTGTTGGAAGAGATACTGTGTTTTTTTGAGAAGCAATATAAATGTGTTGCAGGAGATGCTGCGTATTTTGAAGTAGCAATATAAATGTGCTGGAGAAGATGCTGTGTGTAAAGGGAAGCAATATAAATGTGCTGGAGGAGATTCTGTGTGTAAGGGGAAGCAATATGAATGTGCTGGAGGAGATTCTGCATATTTAGGGTAACAATATAAGTGTTTTGGAAGAGGTACTGTGTGTTTAGGAGAAGCGATATAAATGTGCTGCAGGAAATGCTACATACTTGGAAGTAGCAATATAAATGTACTGGAGGAGAAGTTGTGTGTTGGGGAGTAGCAATATAAATGTGTTGCAGGAGATGATGTGTGTTCGGCATTAGCAATATAAATGTGCTGGAGGAGATGCTGTGTGTAAAGGGTAGCAATATAAATGTGCTGGAGGAGATACTGCATATTTAGGGTAGCAATATAAATGCTGGAGGAGATACCGTGCGTTTTGGAGAATAAATATAAATGTGCTGAAGAAGATGCTGCATGTTTGGGAGTAGATAGAGGAGATGCTGTGTGTTTGGAGTAGTAGTATAAATGTGCTGGAGGAGATGCTGTGTGTAAAGGGTAGCAATATAAATGTGCTGTAGGAGATACTGCGTATTTAGGGTAGCAATATAAATTTGCTGGAGGAGATACTGTGTGTTTTGGAGAAGCAATATAAATGTGCTGAAGGAGATGCTGCATGTTTGGGAGTAGATGGAGGAGATGCTGTGTGTTTGGAGTAGTAGTATAAATGTGCTCGAGGAGATGCTGTGTGTTTGGAGTAGTAGTATAAATGTGCTCGAGGAGATGCTGTGTGTTTGGGGGTAGGAATATGAATGTGCTGGTGGAGTTGCTGTGTGTTTGGGGATATAAATATGTGTGTGCTGGATGGTGAAGTTGATGTGTTTAGGGATTTAAATAGAAATGTGCTGGCCGAGATGCTGTGTGTTTAGGTATAAAAATATCAATGTGCTGGTTGAATTGTTGTCAGTTGAAGGGATAGAAATATAATATAAATATGCTTCTGAACTTGCTGTGTGTTTGAGGATAGAAATATCAATGTGCTGGCGGAGCTGCTGTATGGTTGAGGATAGAAATATCAATATGCTGGTGGAGTTTCTGTGTGTTTAGGGGTAGAAATAGAAGTGTGCTGTTGGAGTTGCTGTGTGTTTAGGGGTAGAAATATAAGAGTGCTGGTGGAGTTGATGTGTTTGGGGATAGAAATAGAAGTGTGCTGGTGGAGTTGCTGTGTGTTTAGGGATAGAAATAGAAGTGAGCTGGTTGAGTTGATGTTTGGGGATAGAAATAGAAGTGTGCTGGTGGAGTTGATGTGTTTGGGGATAGAAATAGAAGTGTGCTGGTGGAGTTGATGTGTTTGGGGATAGAAATAGAAGTTAGCTGGTGGAGTTGATGTGTTTGCGGGTTAGAAATAGAAGTGTGCTGGTGGAGTTGATGTGTTTAGGGATAGAAATAGAAGTGTGCTGGTGGAGTTGATGTGTTTAGGGATAGAAATATAAGTGTGCTGGTGGAGTTGATGTGTTTGAGGATAGAAATAGAAGTGTGCTGGTGGAGTTGATGTTTGGGGATAGAAATAGAAGTGAGCTGGTGGAGTTGATGTGTTTGGGGATAGAAATAGAAGTGTGCTGGTGGAGTTGCTGTGTTTAGGGATAGAAATAGAAGTGAGCTGGTGGAGTTGATGTTTGGGGATAGAAATAGAAGTGAGCTGGTGGAGTTGATGTTTGGGGATAGAAATAGAAGTGTGCTGGTGGAGTTGATGTTTAGGGATAGAAATAGAAGTGTGCTGGTGGAGTTGATGTTTAGGGATAGAAATAGAAGTGTGCTGGTGGAGTTTATGTGTTTGAGGATAGAAATACAAGTGTGCTGGTGGAGTTGATGTTTGGGGATAGAAATAGAAGTGTGCTGGTGGAGTTGATGGTTGGGGATAGAAATAGAAGTGTGCTGGTGGAGTTGATGTGTTTAGGGATAGAAATACAAGTGAGCTGGTAGAGTTGATGTGTTTGGGGATAGAAATAGAAGTGTGCTGGTGGAGTTGATGTTTGGGGATGGAAATATTAGTGTGCTGGTGGAGTTGCTGTGTTTAGGGATAGAAATAGAAGTGTGCTGTTGGAGTTGATGTGTTTAGGGATAGAAATAGAAGTGTGCTGGTGGAGTTGATGTTTAGGGATAGAAATAGAAGTGTGCTGGTGGAGCTGATGGTTGGGGATAGACGTGTGCTGGTGGAGTTGATGTGTTTAGGGATAGAAATAGAAGTGTGCTGGTGGAGTTGATGTGTTTAGGGATAGAAATACAAGTGAGCTGGTAGAGTTGATGTGTTTGGGGATAGAAATAGAAGTGTGCTGGTGGAGTTGATGTGTTTGGGGATAGAAATAGAAGTGTGCTGGTGGAGTTGATGTGTTTAGGGATAGAAATAGAAGTGTGCTGGTGGAGTTGATGTGTTTAGGGATAGAAATAGAAGTGTGCTGGTGGAGTTGATGTGTTTGGGGATAGAAATAGAAGTGTGCTGGTGGAGTTGATGTTTGGGGATAGAAATAGAAGTGTGCTGGTGGAGTTTATGTGTTTAGGGATAGAAATAAAAGTGTGCTGGTGGAGTTGATGTTTGGGGATAGAAATAGAAGTGTGATGGTGGAGTTGATGTGGTTGGAGATAGAAATAGAAGTGTGCTGGTGGAGTTGATGTTTGGGGATAGAAATAGAAGTGTGATGGTGGAGTTGATGTGGTTGGGGATAGAAATAGAAGTGAGCTGGTGGAGTTGATGTTTGGGGATAGAAATAGAAGTGAGCTGGTGTAGTTGATGGTTGGGGATAGAAATAGAAGTGTGCTGGTGGAGTTGATGTGTTTGGGGATAGAAACAGAAGTGTGCTGGTGGAGTTGATGTGTTTGGGGATAGAAATAGAAGTGAGCTGGTGGAGTTGATGTTTGGGGATAGAAATAGAAGTGAGCTGGTGGAGTTGATGTGTTTGGGGATAGAAATAGAAGTGAGCTGGTGGAGTTGATGTGTTTGGGGATAGAAATAGAAGTGTGCTGGTGGAGTTGATGTGTTTGGGGATAGAAATAGAAGTGAGCTGGTGGAGTTGATGTGTTTGGGGATAGAAATAGAAGTGTGCTGGTGGAGTTGATGGTTGGGGATAGAAATAGAAGTGAGCTGGTGGAGTTGATGGTTGGGGATAGAAATAGAAGTGTGCTGGTGGAGTTGATGTGTTTGGGGATAGAAATAGAAGTGAGCTGGTGGAGTTGATGTGGTTGGGGATAGAAATAGAAGTGAGCTGGTGGAGTTGATGTGGTTGGGGATAGAAATAGAAGTGTGCTGGTGGAGTTGATGTGTTTGGGGATAGAAATAGAAGTGTGCTGGTGGAGTTGATGTTTGGGGATAGAAATAGAAGTGTGCTGGTGGAGTTGATGTTTGGGGATAGAAATAGAAGTGTGCTGGTGGAGTTGCTATGTGTTTAGGGATAGAAATAGAAGTGTGCCGGTTTGGGGACAGAAATATTAATGTGCTGGTGGAGTTGCCGTCAGTTGAGGGGATAAAAATGTAAAGTGTGCTGGCAGAGTTACCGTGTATTTGGGAATAGAAAACTAAACATGCTGGAGGAATCGCTGGCTCTTGAGGTCACTGAGGTGATGCCTGATCTCATTAGGTGAATGTGATCTGTCAGCAGCAGGAAGGCTGATTTGGAAATTATAGTCTCTGCTCAGTGACTTTTCCACGTCTGAGAACATCTGTGTCTGTCTTGTTAACTCTTTCTGTGGAGGAACAGGAGAGATAGAGAGGTCATAATGAACATGAACCCAGACCAGAAGCTTAACTCATCATTAGACGGATCTGGCAAAAAAACTTACTGAGCCCTGGGGCTAATGCCGGGACCCTTCACAAGTGCACCCCTTCATCCCCTGTATTTTCTCCTCTAACCCGACAGATCTTGTTTCTCCAATCCCAGTCTTCCACCCCCTTCCACTAATCTCTCTCTGCTGTGGACCCCCAATATGCCGAATGTGCAGTGGGACCAGAAGTAAATGTCCTCATCCAGAGCTCTATTTTCATGTATTCCAGCTTAACCCCTGAATGCTAGAAAGGTCTCCAACAATCAGATCTGCAATGTTTTGGGTACCTCTCTAGCAGCCAAATGTTAATTCCCTCAATCCATCCCAACATCGAATTTAAAAAGGAAAAAAAAGAGACCTAAAAGGACTCTATCACCTAAAAATAATTATTGTGATTTTGAAGGCACTTTCAAAATCTCCTGTGTGTTGTATAAGCCATTTTTTATTTAGAAGACTAGTTTGTGTTATTTAGATTAATAAATTAGGATAATTTAAGTACGCTGTTCAGGCACTTCCTGTCTAAACCTAGCATGCCCTTCCCTACTCTTAAAGGGATAGTAATGTTTCATAATAAAAGCAGCTCTAATTAATCATCATAGTATTTGGACTTTGGAGAGTGTTATTTCAATTCTGTCAGAGTTGTAGTTCAAGAGTAATTCAGTGATAAAGTATCCCCCTCCTTCCCCTTTTACTGATGTAACACTGCTCTGCCAGAGCAGAAGGGAGGTGCCCAGGTAGACTGCAGAGAGGGACAATCTTCAATTAAGATAAGGGAAAAACCTGAAAAACTTGTCAAGGGGGGCAGGGCTTTCATTGTTCTCATAGGAAGAAGATTGTCCCCTGTTGTTATCTGTCTGGTCTATGGACTGCATTCCACATCTGAGAAGAGATTGCTTACACTAGGTAAAAGGGGCGGGAGGGGAAACTTTGCTTGTGAATATCTCTCAAACCATAAAGGTTTGAGAGATAAGACTTATATCGTTCTTCATGTTTTTTTAATGCCTACAAAATAAAATAAAGTTAAAACAAAGTATTACTATCCCTTTAACTAGGAGAGTTAGGCAATGCATTGCTGAACAGTATCTGTGAGTGGGGGTGGTAATGTTGGGCTAAGATAGGAAGCGCCTGTGCAGCATGCAGTAATTGCATATTCTATAAATCTGCGGAACTCAGAACTAGTTAGAGTAAGAAAAATATAGCGCATACAACATTACACACACACCCACACAATATTTGACTGCTTCACTGTGTCTTATATTTAATACTTAAATATTATGTCACTCTATTGTTATCAAGAAGATGCCCCCGAGGAAGTGTATTGAATACATTAAATGCTTTGGGATAATTTTATTGATGAAACTAGTGTGTCAAAATCTAGTATGGTAATTATTTCCTTGATAACGTTTGTGACCAGAGTGTACATCTACCATTTTTTGTTCCCTAAGGGAGTAAAGGTAAAGGAGTAATGTGTAAACCTGGGCCTATGGGCAGGCAGCGAGAGGCACTCCAAAGAGAGAAACTTTTTACGTGCCCTGCAGCCCAACATCAAGGAGTTAACAGCCCCATCACTTTCACCCTCTGAATTCTTTGAGGGACAAAGTGGGAGGGAGGAAGTAAGGGTAGGAACGAGAAGAAGTACACAATGTTTGAGTGGTTCTACAGGTACCAGTGGACCAATGGGGTGTCAGCCAATGTATCATCATTTCCAAAATGTGTGTGTGTGCATATATATATATACAGAGTACAGATTGTAGCAGTATTAGTCCAGTGATGCAGTTGTGAAATAACAAACAAAATAAGTATCTTGTAATACCTTTTTTATTGGACTAAGAATTTTGGATTGACAAGCTTTCGGGAGAACCTCCCTTTCTCAAGTCTAAAGCATTGCTTTAGACTTGAGAAAGGGAGGTTCTCCCGAAAGCTTGTCAATCCAAATTTCTGTTAGTCCAATAAAAAAGGTATTACAAGATACTTATTTTGTTTGTTATTTTACATATATATATACATGTACACACATAACCTGACCCTAGAAGTTAGTGGTGCGTCCTCCTTATAAGGAAATGTTGAGTATGCATCTCTCGGTTATATTTGAGTTTGACACACCTGCTATAGAGGCTCTTGCATATCACACAGTGCTAAGTATTTCATTGTGATGTGATGGTTTTATAATAAATTTTTTTGTAATATATACTATAAACTCCTTATTGGATTACATAGTATCATTTGCATGTGGTAAGATCTAGAATTTAAGAAAACAAGGAGAAAGAACCTGATATTTACAAAGTAAGTGTTGGTGTAATGTGGGTTGCGCTAATCAAACATTGGTGGTGATACATGAGTGGGTTCTCTGTGACTCTCAGATCGAATGGGAAAAAAGGAATGACTCAGGTATAATAGGATTGTGAAGAGATGCAGCACAATTACTTTAAACATTCCCTTCTACACAATGCGGAGAGGAGACTCCAAACACTGCTGATACCACTTTACTTTCTAAAGTTTGAATAGCTTTATATATATATATATACATATATATATATATATATATATATATATATATATATATACTAGTTGAACAGCCCGTTACACGGGCCACTGTGCCACTGCCACCCGGTCGTGGGGCAGTCATGCGCAGTAGAGACTGCCCGTGCCAAGGCTGATACAGAGCTGGACGCTCCTTTGGAGCGTCCAGCTCTGTATCAGCCGCGGCACCGGCAGTCTCTACTGCGCATGACTGCAGCACGCGTAGCAGTGTCTACTGCGCATGTCGCGGCGTTACACATGATTTAGTGAATTATTATATAGGATATATATATATATATAAATATTAACAATGCATATAATTTAATTTACAATGGAACGTTTGCATGTGTTCTTTAGAATGTGAAATGTAAAAGGAGACATCTCCTTGGGATATATAATGTAATAGAGAACAAGATTACTATGTACAGATTAAATAAGTACATGCAGACAACTCTACCCAGAGGTGTAACTAGAAGCCTCCGGCCCCTGGTACAAGAAGTGTCACGTACCCCCCCCTGACCACATTGACCCCCTCCACAATGCCCTCATCTCCTACCTGGAGCTCCTGCACGGTCCTCTTAGCAATGCAAAGCGCTGGGAGCGGCGGCGGGAGATTGCAGGCGCCAGGCGGAGGGGTCTCAGGGGGAGGCCGGGCCCCTGGAGTGCACGGGCCCGGTCGCAGGTGCGACCCCTATAGTTACGCCACTGACTCTACCCCATGGTTGTGAATGCGGATCTATCAAAATGATTATAATTAAATATCCTATATTATAATTCGCTAAGGGTGTTTGTCAGAAGATGTCATGCGCAATAGAGAAGGCTGCGCACGCTGCAGTCATGTGCAGTACAGACTGCCCGCTCCGAGGCTGATACGGAGCGGTGCGCTCTGAATTCAGACTGTAGTCCTCTCTGCACACCTTCCTGGGACCGCTTGGTCCCAGGAAGGTGCGAAGAGAGGACCACGGTCTGAATTTGGATCCCCCGCTCCGTATCAGCCCTGGCGCCATAGGCGTGCGCACAGGGTGTGCCGGGTGTGCCTAGGCACACCCTAATCTGCCCCGTGCACACCAGCATTTCAGAAGTTAAATGGCCATTTCCGCATATTAATGCGGCTGCGGCACAGCTTTATACCTTAGCTGCTTGCCACGGCTATCTGCTGCTGATTGCTGTGCTCGGGGAGATCAAGGGGGGGCGGGACAAGCACTCGGGCTCAAATGCTGCAAAAGCCTGCATGAGCCTTCCCTCCTTCGTTGTGGCACTGAGAGGAAGTGATGTCACTTCCTTTCAACGCTCGTTACGTTGAGGGAAGGTATCAGGGAGCGAACAGCGGGTGAGGAGGCTGCAGGCACTGTGAGTTTACACACACACACATATATTTTATATATATATATATATATATATATATACACACACACATACACACGTGCATGTGTATGTTTGTGCTTTTGGGTGCACACCCTAATGCAAATGGCTGCGCACACCTATGCCTGGCGCATTCGGGCAGTCAGCACTGCACATGACTACATCGCCGCCAGTGTTGGCCCGTGTACACGAGCTTTAAAACTTGTTAAATATATAAGAGGATAAATATATATAAGAGGTGGAGAAGCTCTGAAAACTGTACGTGTGAAATCTCATTAGAGATGTTGGAGTCTGTTTAATTTTTAGCAGCATTTGACCAATGGGTTACTTCACATAACTGTATCAGTTTTTGACCCTTTGAGTGCCAGAGAGGTACGCAACGCATTGCTTTGCAATGCGTTACGTACCCTTCTGGCACTCAAAGGGTTAAGATCTAAGGGCTGATAATTTTATTTTTGGTTTTACTCATACAACATAGAGCTGGTGTTGCAAGCTATTTCAGAATCTCAAACGTTGTTTTTAGGTAAGTGCTTCTTTAAAAAAAAAACAATAACAGATAAATTATTTGGTTGTTTTTTTCTTTTGTACATCTAAATATCCAGTCCAGGGCTGGATAAGCTGAAATCCTTAAAGACGCAGTAAACTTTTTATGACAATATATATTTTGTAGGGTATTTCTTGTTGAGTAAAATAAGGTTACTTCCACTGCTGAGAGATGCATGATTCCAGAGTTATTGTAGTTTAAACCCTTGTGTTTTTTACATTAGCAGTGCTCTCTAGTGGCCAAATTACCATGTTACATTCTAATGGAGAGGAAAGTCAATGACATAGAGTTCTCCATATAATGTGATAGAAACTGCCTGTCACTTCCTGTCAGTTAGAACTATCAGGAAGTAAACACAGTAAATTCACTTCCTGATTATTTGAACTTTTATAACTTTTTAATAAATCAACTGAAGGGTGGAAGTGACCTTGTTTTACTCAGCAGGAAAAGCTGTAAAGAGGTTTTCATAAAAAAAGTTTACTGCTCCTTTAACTCCTTAAAGGGATAGTAATACTTTGTTTTATCTTTATTTTATTTTGTAGGCATTAAAAAAACATGAAGAACTATATAAGTCTTATCTCTCAAACCTTTATGGTTTGAGAGATATTCGCAAGCAAAGTTTCCTCTCCCGCCCCTTTTACCTAGTGTAAACCATCTCTTCTCAGATGTGGAATCCAGTCCATAGACCAGACAGATAACAGCAGGGGACAATATTCTTCCTTTGAGAACAATGAAAGCCCTGCCCCCCTTGACAAGTTTTTCAGGTTTTTCCTAATCTTAACTGAAGGTTGTCCCTCTCTGCAGTCTACCTGGGCACCTCCCTTCTGATCTGGCTGAACAGTGTTACATCAGTAAAAGGGGCGGGAGGGGGACACTTTGTCACTGAATTACTCTTGAACTACAACTCTGACAAAATTGAAATAATACTCTCCAAAGTCCAAATACTATGATGATTAATTAGAGCTGCTTTTATTATGAAACATTACTATCCCTTTAAAGACCGGCTGTGCACACACACCCTCAATTCCATGACATACACGTACATCCTTGGTCCTTTAGGGACATCCACCTCGTGACGTACATGTACGTCATGGGTCATTAAGGGGTTAATCTGTTCAGTACTACATTGTCCATCAGTTTGCACATCCATGTTCTAGTACAAGCTAACGTAAAAATTATTTATTTGGTACAGGAGGACTAAGATATAATTTTTGCTGTCTTTGGAAAGCAAGATTGACAGGTGTCTCAGAAGTGATAGTGCAGTAATATATGTCAGATAATATACCAGCCTTTTTGAGTACAAGAGAGCTAGGTGTTAATATCAGTAAAATACTGCAAATAAACTAAAATGCAGGTTTTGTCTTAACATCTAAGAATCATATAAAAAAATATTTTTTTACAGATGCTGATTTAGACTAATTTGTATTGAAATGAATATAACCCCATTCATCCCATTTCATTTGTAGAGGTTAGTGTACCTTTAAGTGTAAGGACCCACCCCTTTGAGCTCTCGGAGGCTGCATTTCTCTTAAAGTGGAACATTTCACTGACCTGTAACTGAAGTCATTCCTTCCATGTTGTCAGTTTTCTCTCAAGTATCAGTTTGGTTTTCCCATTACTTTGTTATTTTGCTCACTAAAGGCCACATTCACAGCCAGAATTGGAGCAATTCTGGAACAAACAAACACAGATTTAAAAAAAAAAAAATAATAATAATAATAATTTGATTTAAATAGGTCTTTTAACCCCTTGGATGCTAGAAAGATCTTCAACACAAGCAAAACATTGGAGATTTCTCAGTCAAGAGGTTTAAAGCCCCCATTTAACCCATTGCAATGCTTTGGGCACCTCTCTGGCATTCAAAGGGTTAAATGTATGGGAATTTGGGGACTATTTACTTGTTTTCAGTTGGTTTAACTCAAAATTGCTCAGATCATGTCCCTATGTATCATGGTGAAAATGGGCAATTATGTTGGAAACAAAATCCTATATAATAATTTGCTAGGATGTTTGTCAGAAGCCATCATGTGTGCTCTCGCTGCAGTCATGCGCAGTAGAGACTGCCTGAATGTGCTGCGGCTGATACGGAGCGGGAAGCTCCGAATTCAGACCGGAGTTCTCTCTGCGCATCCTCCTGGCACCGCTTGGAAAGTGCTCAGAGAGGACTACGGTCCGAATTCAGAGCTCCCCGCTCCACATCAGCAGCGGCACATTCGGGCAGTCTGTACTGCGCATGACTGCAGCGTGGACAATGAGCAGAGACCCTCCAGGCACCAGCCGAGGCTGATGGGTGGCACTGTGGCCTGGGTACACAGACTTTTAAACTAGTAAATAAATAAAAATTAATGGTACTTTCCTGTTATCCGGAACCATTTTCGAAACAAACATTTTCAAAACATTTTTCAAACATTTTTCAAACATTTTTAAACAAAATCTTTATTATACTATTTTTCAGATTCTGACAGGAAATAACAGCAACAGGAATTAGTTTTGAAAATAGCCCCGGATTAAAGGGAAAGTACCAAAGTAAAAAGTACTGCTGCTTTGAATATAGATTTTTCCATGATAAATACAGAGAGGTTCTTATGCTCAAACACGCTCAGTTTTTGTCGTGATGAATAACCCTGTAGAACAGCAGCGATAAACCTGTTCTCACCCCCCATCAGTGCCTGTATTCAGAGTCTCCTTGGTTAAACACAAGTGAATCCCTGAGAATGAATGAGCCACTGGTTCATTCACCTGCGTTTAAGAGAGGAGATCCTGTAAACCTCGGGTGTGTGTGTGTGGGGGGGGATTTGAGGACTTGTTTTAGAGCCCCTGCTGTAGGGTGTACTTGTTATGTGGCTCAGATTGGTCTACTATTGCCTTGGCACTCACTTTTTCTACTTTTTATCCTTTATTTACCCCAGTTTTGCACCCAAGAGCATAAAACAGTCTTTGGGATGAACTGTTCTCCTAAGATAAGTTTAAAGCGGAACTACCACCTTACAAAATCTTTTGCTTAACTAAGTCCCCATTTGGCGACTAGCTGCTTAGTAGCGCTAGTCGCCAGAATTATTACCTTATTTAATAGATTTATGCTCTCTTCTATGGCTGACAGTAGCACGGAGCTGGACATCTTGCCATTGTGACGTCTGTGGCCTTCGCTGTCAGTCGCAGCCAGCTCTAGGAGTCGTTGTTAGGAGCCGTCTCCAAAAGGGACTGACAGCGCTGGCGCACAGACGTCACTATGGCAAGATGTCTGCGCTCTGTGCTACTGTCAGCCATAGAAGAGAATATAAATCTATTAAATAAGGTAATAATTCTGGCGACTAGCGCTACTAATCAGCTAGTCGCCAGGTGGGGACTTAGTTAAGCTAAACATTTTGTTGAGTGGTAGTTCTGCTTTAACTTTAAACCCTTAAGGACCCATGACAATCTTGGCGTGTCATGGAATTCAGTGGTCTCCACACGGCCGCATGACATTCGGGGACCCCTGAATCCATTGGGCAAAAAAAAAAAAAATGCCCTGTGGTACTCAACAGCCGGTCAAGCGGCCAGTTCTTAAGGGGTTAAATAGAATTAAAAATCGCCTATAATGTTGTGCTAGCCAATTGTTTGCAATATGATTGGTAATGGGATATAAGTACAAAAACAGAAGAACAAATATTAAGAGTAGTATTTTATTAACGCAAAACATACCCAGTAGATACATTCACATTTTACCTATCTTGGTCTTCAGGCATCTCTGGAGTCCCTACACCTTATATCCATCAGTACTGTGCCCACTGAACTGCCTGAAAGGAATAGTAACACTAATGGGGAGATTCACTAAGCTCCGATAAAGAGGTGTTAAAGAAGAGAGGAATTCTCCAGTGATATAACTTCTCCAGTTCCAATGTTATTCTGTGGAGCCTATTCACTAAGATCTCCAAATCTGAAGAAATCTTAGTGCATAGGCTCCATAGAATAACGTAGGAACTGGAGAAGTGATAATCTGGAGAAGTCATCTACACTTTATCACCTCTTTATCACTGTTTAGTGAATATCCCCCTTAATGTGTAAATTAATACATATCATAGGGTTTATCCTCCCAAGTTAAACAAGGATACTCCCGCTGCTGAGATGTGTTTTATTCAAAAGTTTTGAAATTTTTAGGTGCAATATAATACTCCCCCTTGTTTTCCCTCATCTCATTAAAATACATTTTCTGTTGGCATTACCATTGGCTTATACAACAAGGTCCTGACAGGGCATTGCTGGAAGCTGGTGGAAAATGCAAGCATGCCAACCACTGTGAAGATGTCATGCTGTCAGACTGGACTCAGATTGGACTCCAGGGGGGAGTGAGAAGCATGAGGGAAAGTGGAGGGAGAGAGTCAGAGAGGCTTGGGGTGGCAGCAGATTTTTTTCCCTCGTGTATAATACCCCCCCCCCCCACTTCACATAAGGTGAAGAGGGGCAAAATTATACACAAGATGTTATGGGTAAGTGATCTTGAAATCTTGCACTAAAGCTACTCAGGTACCCAATAATGGAATCACTCTACCAGTCCCCTGCTTTTCCCATGGCTAACACTGCACCAAATGTTACCAATGTAACATCAGTTAGGAATAATTGTAATGTATATGTTTATAAGATCATAGATGTGGCAGAAAGAAACGCACTCGCAGGACTTCTTAATCATGAAAAATATTGCTATTTATTGAATCGACGTTTTGACCTAAACTCAGGTCTTTATCAAAATTACAGTGAAAGTGTGAAAGCACTGTTATATACCCAAGACAGTTGTTGAAATTGGCTCCAAGTGACGTCACCGGAGAAATGGGGGAGGATCAAAGGTCACCAAAATTACCGTAAACAATGTATATGTGAAATAATATAAAAGTGTAATAAAAAACAAGATCACCAAAATCAAATGTGTATACCTAATGAAAAATAAATAAATACAGATAATAATACATATATACAAGTTTGGCGATATTGCAGCAGTGCAGTGGCATCACTCGGGGCTATTGATGTATACCAAAACATCGCAACACTTATGTCTACTAAATCTCGGACATTTGATGGTTGGATGTTGGTATTTCACAAAGTTTATAAGATCATAGATGTGCAATAGTGAATACTCCATATGTATATTTACCCCTTATTCTGAATATGACAGTAATATTAATAATGTATTAAAATTACAAAAATTGTACAAACCTCATAATCATAAAATTCCCCAAATCTATGACAAATAATGATAAAAATATTTATCGAAAAATATATTCAAATATAAAAAAAATTCTGTAAGTAGGAGATATATTGCATTAATAGTTATTATTCTAAAGAGTGAAGTGTTAAAGAATTTAAAGGAATTATAAGTGTGTCATTTAAAAAAAAAAAAAAGATCTTGTAGCTGTTACAAAAATAAATCTAACAATGCCGTTCCTATCTCTCATACATTTATGGTTTGAGAGATAGAAGGTTTTAAAGTTCCCACCTCCCTACCCTTTCCCTGATGTCAGCGCCGTGGGAGAATCTGGTCCTGGGTCCGGCAGAGGCTCTTCAGCAGAGCCGCAATAGCGATATTTAAAAAAACTACTTCATTGGAAAGGTCTACAAAGTGTGCTTGGTTTGCAAGCACACTTTGTAGACCATTCTAATGAAGTATTTCTTTTTAAATATCACTGTTGCAGCTCAGCTGAAGAGCCTCTGCGGGTCCTGGGACCAGATTCTTCTGCAGTCAGCTAGAGTACTGACGTCAGGAAAAGGGGAGGGAGGGGGCATCTTTAGCTGGGAATATCTCTCAAACCATAAAGGTTTGAGAGATGGGACTGGCATTGTTAGATTTATTTTTTTAATAGCTACAAGATATATATATTTTTAAATGACACAATACTATCCCTTTAAGACATAATAAATACACTGATATCCTATATAATAGTTTGCTAAGTGTGTGTTTGTCAGAAGCCGTCATGCACAGTAGAGATGGCAGCGCGCGCTGCAGTCATGCATAGTACAGACTGCCCGAGCCGCGGCTGATAATAGAGAGGGGCTCGGAATTCAGACCGTAGTCTTCAGTGCGAAGAGAGGACTACAGTCTGAATTCGGAGTGCCCCCCTCCATATCAGCTGCGGCGCAGGCAGTCTCTACTGTGCATGACTGCAGCGCGGCCGTTGCCGGGTGTATGTATGTATGTATGTATATCTTTATTTATATGGCGCCACACAGTGTACGCAGTGCCTTACAATAGACATATGTTACAATAAATAAGAGGGGATGAAATAAGTGCAACAGTCATAGAAACAATGGGAGAGAGGTCCCTGCCCCAAGGAGCTTACAGTCTAAATGGGTAAAAGGAGACAGGCAATGAGGTAAGAAGATGTTAAGTTTGGCCAAAGGCAGTGCATGGTGGCACTGTGGCCCATGTACACAGACTCTTCAACTAGTATATAATAAATTATGTGATGTCAAAATAAGTGATAATGTGTGATAAAATGAAATAATTAAAAAAAAATACTGATCATTTTGATGATAATAAGAAACAAGTTGGAGGATTTAAATCAAAATAAATTAAATACAGTAATAACTCTCTATAAACTAACTGATCACAAGAGCCACAAAATTGAACTGTGTATTGAATACCTTTGGATTCATGTTTTTCAAATCATATATCTGAAAGGACTCTCTTTGTCTCAGGACCGTACATTCAAAAGAAAAGAGGAGGAATTTGGGGCAAATGATTATTAATAACTGACTTTAATTAAATGTAATATTGTAGATATTAAAAAAAAATAAATTAACTGGTGCAAGTCCCGTCTCTTAAAGGGATAGTAATACCTAAAATGTAAAAAAATATATGTTGTAGGGTTTATCCCCCTGAGTAAAACAAGAGTACTCCCACTGCTGAAAGATGTTTCATTCAAAAGTTATTAATTTTCAAAGTTGAATTTTTTAGGTGCAATATCACAGTGGCCTGAAATTTTACAGTGGCGCTGTTGCTACACCATCCTATGGAGATTTATGGTCCTGAGACCAGAGCTGTCCATAGGATGGTGTAGCAACAGCACCACTGTACAATTTCAGGCCACTGTGATATTGCACCTAAAAAATTCAACTTTGAAAATTAATAACTTTTGAATGAAACACCTTTCAGCAGTGGGAGTACCCTTGTTTTACTCAGGGGAATAAACCCTACAACATATTTTTTTTACATTTTAAGTATTACTATCCCTTTAAACATGTATAGTTTGAGAGATTTATGCTGATAAAGTTCCCCCCTCCCCTTTCACAGACGTCAGCTGTCAGAAGGATCAGGTAATGCGACCAGATGGCAGCTCTCCAGCAGAGCTGAAATAGCATTATCTAAAAAGAGTTACTTTATTAGAATGGTCTACAAAGTGTGCCTGGTTTGTAAGCACACTTTGTAGACCGTTCCAATGAATTATTTCTTTTTAGATAGAGCTATTGCGGCTCTGCTGAAGAGCCACCGTCTGGTACTGGGACTAGGATCTCCTTCTGTCAGCTTGAGGCTGATGTCTGTGAAAGGGGCATGAGGGGGTAAATTTATCAGAGTAAATCTCTCAGACTATACATGTTTGAGAGATGGGGCTTGCATCAGTTGATCTATTTTTTTAATATCTACAATATTACACTTTATTTCATAATAAATTCACCTCATTCGCTCCTGTTCCTTTTTTCCTTGACTCTCTCTTTTGTATCTACAGGCTTTGATTTATCTCTAATGCTTAAAGGGATAGTAATGTTTCATTATAAAAGCAGCTCTAATTAATTATCATAGTATTTGGACTTTGGAGAGTGTTATTTCAATTCTGTCAGATTTGTAGTTCAAGAGTAATTCAATGACAAAGTACCCCCCTCCTGCCCCTTTTACTGATGTAACACTGCTCAGCCAGATCAGAAGGGAGGTGCCCAGGTAGACTGCAGAGAGGAACAATCTTCAATTAAGATAAGGGAAAAACCTGAAAAACTTCTCAAGGTGGGCAGGGCTTTCATTGTTCTCATAGGAAGAAGATTGTCCCCTGCTGTTATCTGTCTGGTCTATGGGCTGCATTCCACATCTGAGAAGAGATGGCTTACACTAGGTAAAAGGGGCTGGAGGGGGAAACTTTGCTTGTGAATATCTCTCAAACCATAAAGGTTTGAGAGATAAGACTTATATCGTTCTTCATGTTTTTTTAAAGCCTACAAAATAAAATAAAGATAAAACGAAGCATTACTATCCCTTTAAAATCCCCATTTAAATAAATTGGAATCTTTAGTTCTTCTCTAAAGTACAAATGGTTTGCTCCATAATTCCTCCACTTTTCTCTTGAACATATGGCCCTGTCTTTTAAAAATATTTCTTCCTCTATGATTTAATTTAGCGTACTCAATTCTCATAATTATTTGGTTGTGTTGGCCATCATGTTTGTTTTTTTTTACAGTGTTTGGAATGACTATGTTCTTCTGCTCAATTACAGATATTTTTAATGTGCTCCGCAAATCTAATTATACTTTTACACTTTGTTCATCCTACATATTGTAACCCACATACACAAGTGATTAAATATACTATATATTCACTGTGATAATTTATGAAGTCTTTTATTTAGTGTGTCTTGCCTGTTACTGTTGATGAGAATTTATTTTGTTTGGGATTAGTCATATGCATATGTAAGCAAGTAGAGCAATTTATTTTACCACATTTATAAATTACATTTTATAGGTGTAAAGTATTTCATTTTTCTAGATGTGAGGTGTTATCTTATTTTGTATATCACTGGGAGCTATTTTATATCTTATGTTTCTACATTTCCCAAAAACAATATTAGGTAATTTCCCCCAAATGTCTTGCCAGATTCGGCATACCTGGTATCCCTCTGGATCTGCCCAGAAGACTCCTATTTTTACAGGTAATTTCCAGGGCTCCAGGTGAGTTTCCTATGAAACACTGCCCACTTCTCCTATTTCTTACCCTGTTCCTCCCACTTCCTGCCCACTTCTCCTCCTTTCCACCCTGTTCCGCCCACTTTCCACCCACTTCTCCTCCTTTCCACCCTGTTCCGCCCACTTTCCACCTACTTCTCCTCCTTCTCACCCTGTTCCGCCCACTTTCTGCTCACTTCTCCCACTTCCCACCCTGTTCCACCTACTTCTCCTCCTTCTCACCCTGTTCCGCCTACTTCCTGCCCATTTCTCCTTCTTCTCACCCAGTTCCGCCCACTTTCCACACACTTTCCCTACTTTTCACCCTGTTCCACCCACTTCCTGCCCACTTCTCCTACTTCCCACCCTGTTCCACCCACTTCTTCTCCTTCTCACATTGTTCCGCCACCCGCTTCTCCTCCTTCCCACTCAGTTCCGCCCACTTTCCACCCACTTCTCATCCTTTACACCATGTTCCTCCCACTTCCCTCCCACTTCTCCTCCTTCCTACCCTATTCCTCCCACTTCCCTCCCACTTCTCCTCCTTCTCACCCTATTCCTCCCACTTCCCTCCCACTTCTCCTCCTTCTCACCCTATTCCTCCCACTTCCCTCCCACTTCTCCTCCTTCTCACCCTGTTCCAACCACTTCCTGCCCACCTCTCCTTCTCCTCCTTCTCACCCTATTCCTCCCACTTCCCTCCCACTTCTCCTCCTTCTCACCCTATTCCTCCCACTTCCCTCCTTCTCACCGTGTTCCAACCACTTCCCGCCCACCTCTCCTTCTGCTCCTTCCCACCCTATTCCACCCACTTCCCTCACACTTCAAACCCGCTGAACCACCGGTGGATAAATAAAACTTCCCAAAATTTCCATTGATATAAAGTGGCTTTTAACCCCTAGAGATCTCTCAAATGCATAGATAAGTAATAGGATGGAGCCCCACTAGCATTCAGGGGGTTTAAAGCTCTGTTTAAATCAATGGGATATTTATTGCTCCCCTGTGGTAAAGTTCTTAGTTTGCCCCAGAAACACTTAACCCATTGTGGATATGATCATAAGTGGGAATCTTTAAATCCAAGCCCACACGGAGTATGCAGGATGGGAGGGGAAAGGATGGGAGCATCTAAATGACAAGATTGGGGGCTTAGTCTGCACACATGGGAACGCTCTGCCTCGGAGGCTCCAGTTTTATAGTTAATTGCCAGGTCTCTGGGGCATAAGTTGGGTGTCCACTTATTGTCCATTCTGCTTACTTCCCACCCACTTCACACCCGTTCTAACGTCAAATCCCACAATTTCTCCACTAAACCATGCCAACCAGATTAAACCACACCCACTTTACGATGTAATTCATTTAGAGATGCCCATTGGTGGACTGGAGAACCCTCTCATTCTCTGCTGCTGTCTTTGTATCTATTTATACGATTTACATTAATATTATATATTTACATGGATATGTTATGGTGAGTTGGCGGTGTGATTTTTCTTTATTGCTTCTTGTCTTCTCTTCTCCTGTGCTCATACTAGCTGCCTCTTCACTTATCCCACTCAGTCACTTAGACCATTAATATTATTGCACTATATCTATTTTTCTTTTCACTCTGCCCCTTTTAGGACTGGGCCTACCGGGCTGTCTTGGCTTGCATGCACTGTCTGGCTGTAATCATTCACCCCTCACATGACCTGTGGGGGTTTGATATAAAAAGGTATCTTTAAAAGGATAGTAATGTTTCATAATAAAAGCAGCTCTAATTAATCATCATACTATTTGGACCTTGGAGAGTGTTATTTCAATTCTGTCAGAGTTGTAGTTCAAGAGTAATTCAACAAAGTATCCCCCTCCCGCCCCTTTTACTGATGTAACACTGTTCAGCCAGAGCAGAAGGGAGGTGCCCAGGTAGACTGCAGAGAGGGACAATCTTCAATTAAGATAAGGGAAAAAACCTGAAAAACTTGTCAAGGGGGACAGGGCTTTCATTGTTCTCATAGGAAGAAGATTGTCCCCTGCTGTTATCTGTCTGGTCTATGGACTGCATTCCACATCTGAGAAGAGATGGCTTACACTAGGTTAAAGGGGCAGGAGGGGAACTTTGCTTGTGATAAGACTTATATCGTACTTCATGTTTTTTTAATGCCTACAAAATAAAATAAAGATAAAACAAAGTATTACTATCCCTTTAACTAGGGCCAAGTTAACATTTGGCACCCATAGATAAGACATCCTAGCCACCCCTAATCTGAATGCTAGCCACATCCCCACTCCTCACATAACCCCACCCCCAACTCCATCCATTGTTGTCTAGCCCATACAATGCACTTAGACTATAAAAGAAAGGCAACCTTTGGCTATCCAGCTGTTTGAAACTACAATTCTCTCCATGAAGGGAGTTCCAGTCTCCAATACCTAGCGAGTCAACTGTTGCCTTTCCTTGTCCTACAAATGCGTCATGTAGACAAACAACTAGAATAATTTTGGAGCAGCCCAACTACACTAAAGGGGACAAATACATATTCCTAAAATTCCCAGTGATATAAGTGGGGATGTTAACCCCTTGAATACTAGGCTGGTCTCCAACACGGAGACCTCTGTAGCATTCAAGGGGTTAAAAGTTGTATTTAAATGAATGGATTTTTTTTGTTCTCTATCATGCAGTTGATTTGCCCCAGAATTTTTAAATCATAACGGAATATTGTAGCTATTAAAAATAAATTAAATGATCCCAGTCCCATCTCTCAAACCTTTATGGTTTGAGAGATAGAACATTTTAAAGTTCCCCCATCACTGATGTCAGCTGTAAAGCTGACAGCAGGAGATTTGTGTTGGCCGACTCAAGGCGGCTCTTCAGCAGAGCTGAGATACCGAAATCTAAAAAGAAATACTTCATTGGAATGGTCTACAAAGTGTGCCTGGTTTGCAAGTACACTTTGTAGACCGTTCCAGTAAAGTATTTCTTTTTAGATTTCGGTATTTCGGCTCTGCTGAAGAGCCGCCTGCCGGTTCGCGTACCAGGGTCTCCTGCTGTCAGCTTACAGCTGACGTCAGGGAAAGGAGGGGGGACTTTAAAACATTCTATCGCTCAAACCATGAAGGTTTGAGAGATGGAACTGGGATAATTTAGTTTATTTTTTTAAATGCTACAATATTTTGTTATGTTGTGGAAAGACATTAATAACCCTTTAACCCTTTGATTGATTTGCAATGCATTGTGGACCCCTTAGCATTCAAAGGGTTAAAGAGCAGGGCAATGTAGGCTGATCTATACTAGTAAATGAACTCACCAAATGAATATATGAACTGGACATTCCAGCGATACATAAACTTCTACATAAAATTACCGCAGTGGGAGCAGGTGTCTGGTGCCAGTGACTAAGATTGTGCTGACCATACCCACAATTAGGCACTGATGGTGTGCCAGCACAGCTGTGATACCCGATGCAACTGCCAATTCTGGAAATCTGCATCAATATTCAACTTTGCATACCCCCCCCCCAAAAGTGTCGCTCTTTTAAAATAAAATCTCTCTGTTCCTCTTTCCCACCCTGATGTCTCTGTGTTTAGGAGATCAGACAATGTGGTGTGTATAGAAGTGTATTGCCCTGGTGTCCCTGTGTTTAGGAGATCAGACTGTGTGGTGTGTATAGAAGTGTATCACCCTGGTGTCCCTGTGTTTAGGAGATCAGACTGTGTGGTGTGCATATAAGTGTATCACCCTGGTGTCCCTGTGTTTAGGAGATCAGACTGTGTGATGTGCATATAAGTGTATCACCCTGGTGTCCCTGTGTTTAGGAGATCAGACTGTGTGGTGTGTATATAAGTGTATCACCCTGGTGTCCCTGTGTTTAGGAGATCAGACTGTGTGGTGTGTATATAAGTGTATCACCCTGGTGTCCCTGTGTTTAGGAGATCAGACTGTGAGGTGTGTATATAATTGTATCACCCTGGTGTCCCTGTGTTTAGGAGATCAGACTGTGTGGTGTGTATATAAGTGTATCACCCTGGTGTCCCTGTGTTTAGGAGATCAGACTGTGTGGTGTGTATATAAGTGTATCACCCTGGTGTCCCTGTGTTTAGGAGATCAGACTGTGTGATATGTATAAAAGTGTATCACCCTGGTGTCCCTGTGTTTAGGAGATCAGACTGTGTGGTGTGTATATAAGTGTATCACCCTGGTGTCCCTGTGTTTAGGAGATCAGACTGTGTGGTGTGTATACAAGTGTATCACCCTGGTGTCCCTGTGTTTAGTAGATCAGACTGTGTGGTGTGTATATAAGTGTATCACCCTGGTGTCCCTGTGTTTAGGAAAGCAGACTGTGTGATGTGTATATAAGTGTATCACCCTGGTGTCCCTGTGTTTAGAGATCAGACTGTGTGCAATGTATATAAGTGTATCACCCTGATATCCCTGTGTTTAGGAGATCAGACTGTGTGGTGTGTATATAAGTGTATCACCCTGGTGTCCCTGTGTTTAGGACAGCAGACTGTGTGATGTGTATATAAGTGTATCACCCTGGTGTCCCTGTGTTTAGGAGATCACACTGTGTGGTTTGTATATAAGTGTATCACCCTGGTGTCCCTGTGTTTAGGAGATCAGACTGTGTGGTGTGTATACAAGTGTATCACCCTGGTGTCCCTGTGTTTAGGAGATCAGACTGTGTGGTGTGTATATAAGTGTATCACCCTGGTGTCCCTGTGTTTAGGAGATCAGACTGTGTGGTGTGTATATAAGTGTATCACCCTTGTGTCCCTGTGTTTAGGAGATCAGACTGTGGGGTGTGTATATAAATGTATCAACCTGGTGTCCCTGTGTTTAGGAGACCAGACTGTGTGGTGTGTATAGAAGTGTATCACCCTGGTGTCCTTGTGTTTAGAGATCAGACTGTGTGCAGTGTATATAAGTGTAGCACCCTGATGTCCCTGTGTTTAGGAGATCAGACTGTGTGATATGTATATAAGTGTATCACCCTGGTGTCCCTGTGTTTAGGAGACCAGACTGTATGGTGTGTATATAAGTGTATCACCCTGGTGTCCCTGTGTTTAGGAGATCAGACTGTGTGATGTGTATATAAGTATATCACCCTTGTGTCCCTGTGTTTAGGAGATCAGACTGTGGGGTGTGTATATAAGTGTATCACCCTGGTGTCCCTGTGTTTAGGAGACCAGACTGTGTGGTGTGTATAGAAGTGTATCACCCTGGTCTCCCTGTGTTTCGAGATCAGACTGTGTGGTGTGTATAGAAGTGTATCACCCTGGTGTCCCTGTGTTTAGGAGATCAGACTGTGTGGTGTGTATAGAAGTGTATCACCCTGGTGTCTCTGTGTTTAGGAGATCAGACTGTGTGATGTGTATATAAGTGTATCACCCTTGTGTCCCTGTGTTTAGGAGATCAGACTGTGTGGTGTGTATATAAGTGTATCACTCTGGTGTCCCTGTGTTTAGGAGATCAGACTGTGTGGTGTGTATATAAGTGTATCACCCTGGTGTCCCTGTGTTTAGGAGATCAGACTGTGTGGTGTGTATAGAAGTGTATCACCCTGGTGTCCCTGTGTTTAGGAGATCAGACTGTGTGGTGTGTATAGAAGTGTATCACCCTGGTGTCTCTGTGTTTAGGAGATCAGACTGTGTGATGTGTATATAAGTGTATCACCCTTGTGTCCCTGTGTTTAGGAGATCAGACTGTGTGGTGTGTATATAAGTGTATCACCCTGGTGTCCCTGTGTTTAGGAGATCAGACTGTGTGGTGTGTATAGAAGTGTATCACCCTGGTGTCCCTGTGTTTAGGAGATCAGACTGTGTGGTGTGTATACAAGTGTATCACCCTGGTGTCCCTGTGTTTAAGAGATCAGATTGTGTGATGTTTATATAAGTGTATCACCCTGATGTCCCTGTGTTTAGGAGATCAGACTGTGTGGTGTGTATATAAGTGTATCACCCTTGTGTCCCTGTGTTTAGGAGATCAGACTGTGGGGTGTGTATATAAATGTATCACCCTCGTGTCCCTGTGTTTAGGAGACCAGACTGTGTGGTGTGTATAGAAGTGTATCACCCTGGTGTCCTTGTGTTTAGAGATCAGACTGTGTGCAGTGTATATAAGTGTAGCACCCTGATGTCCCTGTGTTTAGGAGATCAGACTGTGTGATATGTATATAAGTGTATCACCCTGGTGTCCCTGTGTTTAGGAGATCAGACTGTATGGTGTGTATATAAGTGTATCACCCTGGTGTCCCTGTGTTTAGGAGATCAGACTGTATGGTGTGTATATAAGTGTATCACCCTGGTGTCCCTGTGTTTAGGAGATCAGACTGTGTGATGTGTATATAAGTGTATCACCCTTGTGTCCCTGTGTTTAGGAGATCAGACTGTGGGGTGTGTATATAAGTGTATCACCCTGGTGTCCCTGTGTTTAGGAGACCAGACTGTGTGGTGTGTATAGAAGTGTATCACCCTGGTGTCCCTGTGTTTCGAGATCAGACTGTGTGCAGTGTATATAAGTGTATCACCCTGATGTGCCTGTGTTTAGGAGATCAGACTGTGTGATATGTATATAAGTGTATCACCCTGTTGTCCCGGTGTTTAGGAGATCAGACTGTATGGTGTGTATATAAGTGTATCACCCTGGTGTCCCTGTGTTTAGGAGATCAGACTGTGTGATGTGTATATAAGTGTATCACCCTGGTGACCCTCTGTTTAGGAGATCAGACTGTGTGGTGTGTATATAAGTGTATCACTCTGGTGTCCCTGTGTTTAGGAGATCAGACTGTGTGGTGTGTATATAAGTGTATCACCCTGGTGTCCCTGTGTTTATGAGATCAGACTGTGTGGTGTGTATATAAGTGTATCACCCTGGTGTCCCTGTGTTTAGGAGATCAGACTGTGTGGTGTGTATAGAAGTGTATCACCCTGGTATCTCTGTGTTTAGGAGATCAGACTGTGTGGTGTGTATAGAAGTGTATCACCCTGGTGTCCCTGTGTTTAGGAGATGAGACTGTGTGGTGTGTATAGAAGTGTATCACCCTGGTGTCCCTGTGTTTAGAGATCAGACTGTGTGCAGTGTATATAAGTGTATCACCCTGATATCCCTGTGTTTAGGAGATCAGACTGTGTGATATGTATATAAGTGTATCACCCTGGTGTCCCTCTGTTTAGGAGATCACACTGTGTGGTGTGTATATAAGTGTATCACCCTGGTGTCCCTGTGTTTAGGAGATCAGACTGTGTGGTGTGTATACAAGTGTATCACCCTGGTGTCCCTGTGTTTAGGAGATCAGACTGTGTGGTGTGTATACAAGTGTATCACCCTGGTGTCCCTGTGTTTAGGAGATCAGATTGTGTGATGTTTATATAAGTGTATCACCCTGATGTCCCTGTGTTTAGGAGATCAGACTGTGTGGTGTGTATATAAGTGTATCACCCTTGTGTCCCTGTGTTTAGGAGATCAGACTGTGGGGTGTGTATATAAATGTATCACCCTGGTGTCCCTGTGTTTAGGAGACCAGACTGTGTGGTGTGTATAGAAGTGTATCACCCTGGTGTCCTTGTGTTTAGAGATCAGACTGTGTGCAGTGTATATAAGTGTAGCACCCTGATGTCCCTGTGTTTAGGAGATCAGACTGTGTGATATGTATATAAGTGTATCACCCTGGTGTCCCTGTGTTTAGGAGATCAGACTATATGGTGTGTATATAAGTGTATCACCCTGGTGTCCCTGTGTTTAGGAGATCAGACTGTGTGATGTGTATATAAGTGTATCACCCTTGTGTCCCTGTGTTTAGGAGATCAGACTGTGGGGTGTGTATAGAAGTGTATCACCCTGGTGTCCCTGTGTTTAGGAGACCAGACTGTGTGGTGTGTATAGAAGTGTATCACCCTGGTGTCCCTGTGTTTCGAGATCAGACTGTGTGCAGTGTATATAAGTGTATCACCCTGATGTGCCTGTGTTTAGGAGATCAGACTGTGTGATATGTATATAAGTGTATCACCCTGTTGTCCCGGTGTTTAGGAGATCAGACTGTATGGTGTGTATATAAGTGTATCACCCTGGTGTCCCTGTGTTTAGGAGATCAGACTTTGTGATGTGTATATAAGTGTATCACCCTGGTGACCCTCTGTTTAGGAGATCAGACTGTGTGGTGTGTATATAAGTGTATCACTCTGGTGTCCCTGTGTTTAGGAGATCAGACTGTGTGGTGTGTATATAAGTGTATCACCCTGGTGTCCCTGTGTTTAGGAGATCAGACTGTGTGGTGTGTATATAAGTGTATCACCCTGGTGTCCCTGTGTTTAGGAGATCAGACTGTGTGGTGTGTATAGAAGTGTATCACCCTGGTATCTCTGTGTTTAGGAGATCAGACTGTGTGGTGTGTATAGAAGTGTATCACCCTGGTGTCCCTGTGTTTAGGAGATGAGACTGTGTGATGTGTATATAAGTGTATCACCCTTGTGTCCCTGTGTTTAGGAGATCAGACTGTGGGGTGTGTATATAAGTGTATCACCCTGATGTCCCTGTGTTTAGGAGACCAGACTGTGTGGTGTGTATAGAAGTGTATCACCCTGGTGTCCCTGTGTTTCGAGATCAGACTGTGTGCAGTGTATATAAGTGTATCACCCTGATGTGCCTGTGTTTAGGAGATCAGACTGTGTGATATGTATATAAGTGTATCACCCTGGTGTCCCGGTGTTTAGGAGATCAGACTGTATGGTGTGTATATAAGTGTATCACCCTGGTGTCCCTGTGTTTAGGAGATCAGACTGTGTGGTGTGTATAGAAGTGTATCACCCTGGTATCTCTGTGTTTAGGAGATCAGACTGTGTGGTGTGTATAGAAGTGTATCACCCTGGTGTCCCTGTGTTTAGGAGATGAGACTGTGTGGTGTGTATAGAAGTGTATCACCCTGGTGTCCCTGTGTTTAGAGATCAGACTGTGTGCAGTGTATATAAGTGTATCACCCTGGTGTCCCTGTGTTTAGGAGATCAGACTGTGTGGTGTGTGTATAGAAGTGTATCACCCTAGTGTCCCTGTGTTTAGGAGATCAGACTGTGTGGTGTGTATATAAGTGTATCACCCTGGTGTCCCTGTGTTTAAGAGATCAGATTGTGTGGTGTGTATATAAGTGTATCACCCTGGTGTGCCTGTGTTTAGAGATCAGACTGTGTGGTGTATATATAAGTGTATCACCCTGGTGTCCCTGTGTTTAGGAGATCAGATTGTGTGGCGTGTATATGTGTATCACATTGCTCCACAGCAATAAAACTCAGATTAATGTCTGTTTAAAGCAGGACTATCACTCAACTTAAAGTTCCCCCCCAAGTAATTATTCATATAGCAATATTCATCCCAATACTTGTATGATCCTGAATAAGTCCAGCATTATTGAAAAATCCATCTTGTTCTGGGAGCGACAGTCAGGCTTCTTGCTGTAGAGGAATCTGTGCGTCTACACTGTCAGTCCTTTCCTGTACCTTAAGGTACAATGCAACCAGGACAGTCTCTAATGCACGATGCCTGCGCTGATGTCTACCTGCGCTTCTCGGGACAAGTTGGATTTCTCACTAAAGCTGGACTTATTCAGGATAATACTAGTATTTCTATGCATATCGTTATATGAATAATTATTTGGGGGGCACTTTAACCCCTTAAGGACCATGGACCTTTTCTTTTTTTTTTTGCAAATCCGATTCAGGGCTCCTCGAAGGGCGTGCAGACGCTCATGGAGGCTTGAATTCCATGACGGTCCTGGCACGTCATGGGTCCTTATGGCTCTCTGACTCATGATGTGCCAACACCATCAAGGGTCCTTAAGGAGCTAATTGGAGCAATAGTTCTGCTTTAACCCCTTAACGACATGTGCCATACTATGACCGTCAAGGTCCTTGAAATACTCAAGGACCGATGACGGTCATAGTACGTCACGTACTTTTTACTTACAGCGCTCTACCGGGAGCGCTGTAAGTAAAAATAGGGCCTGAAATTGACTGCTCCAAGATCGGCGCGATCTCTATCAGGCCTCATAGTGACGCGCCGATACACGCAACAGGTCACGTGCACCGGCGCGTCCAAGTGGTTCAATGCGGTCCTTATGGGACGGAAACGTCCCAGGACCGACGGTCGTTAAGGGGTTAAACCTCAGTATCTGTGTTTATACGAAAGTTTGGGTAAACAAAATACTTTGATCTTGCTCTAAATAATTTATTCAGATATGCAAAGAGATGCAGATACGTCATGAAATAACTTTAAAAATTCTTGGTAATACCCCTCCCACCAGCCACACCCCCAGCAACCCACCTAAAAAAAAAGTGTCCTTTGGCCATTTGAAATGTTGGGTGCTATAAACTTTATGCTCTCTAACCAGTTTAACAGGGATGTCCTAGAACTGCCTCAGAGGGCCTTGGTGAAAAAACAAATTGTGGGTCTCCATTCCACAGCAAACTACTGAAAAACTGAAAGGGATAGTAATACTTCGTTTTAACTTTATTTTGTTTTGTAGGCATTAAAAAAACATGAAGAATGATATAAGTCTTATCTCTCAATCCTTTATGGTTTGCGAGAGATATTCACAAGCAAAGTTTCCCCTCCCGCCCCTTTTACCTAGTGTAAGCCATCTCTCCTCAGATGTGAATCTGGTTGTAAGACCAGACAGATAACAGCAGGGGGCAATCTTCTTCCTATGAGAACAATGAAAGCCCTGCCCCCCTTGACAAGCTTTTCAGGTTTTTCCCTTATCTTAATTGAAGATTGTCCCTCTCTGCAGTCTACCTGGGCACCTCCCTTCTGCTCTGGCTGAGCAGTGTTACATCAGTAAAAGGGGCGGGAGGGGGACACTTTGTCATTGAATTACTCTTGAACTACAACCCTGACAGAATTGAAATAACACTCTCCAAAGTCCAAATAGTATGATGATTAATTAGAGCTGCTTTTATTATGAAACATTACTATCCCTTTAACCCCTTAGTGACGGCCGCGTGCAGACGCGGCTGTCACTTAACGCCCGTCTAACATTTTTTTTTTTCTTTCAAAGGAATCCGGAGTCCCCGAACGGCGTGCAGCCGCGCGGGGATCCGGATTTCCTGGACGTACATGTACGTCCTCTGTCACTAAGTGACAGCCACAGAGGACGTACATGTACGTCCTTTGTCGCGAAGGGGTTAAACACTGTTTATTTCAGCCTTTCAGAGGGTCCCTAAATTTGGCTCGGCCAGAGCTTTGCACCTGCTGTACTAATGGTACTTCTGAATTGCCGGTTGGCTATATGTAATTAATCAAATAGAACTTATTTATTTAATGGGCCATTATTCAGTTGGTAAGATGGTCTCACAGGACACGAAATGCATTGAGAAGAAAAAGGTATGCTATTTATTCTTAAAACTAAATATTTTACTTAAAGGAATAGTAATATTATAGAATAAATTTTACAGGGTTGTCCTTGCCAAGTAGCAAAAGTGTACTCCAATTGCTGGTAGATGCTTAACCTTTTCAGTACCAGAGGGGTATGCAACGCATTGCATGCCCCTCTGGCACTGAAAGGGTTAATTTAATAGTTATTGCAGCTCAAACTGTTTTTAATAAAACTGTAGTTTGAAGCCTGATTACAACGTGGACTTGATGGTATTGTCTTCTTAGGGACAAATAGAGCTCTACAGAGAGCAATAGAAAATGGAATTTCTTTGTCTGGCCCCCAGTCTTGAGCTGTAATAAGTTTTAACAAAGTGTCTCCCAGCAGTAGTAGTAATCTTATTTTACATAGCAGGAAAAGCCATACAATATCTTTTCATAACAGCATTACTATTCCGTTAAGGCAGTTTTATTTTTTCATTGAAACTGATGTGTGTGTGTAGGAATACAGCTGACATGGCATTAAGGGCCATATTCAATAATTTAAAGAGGAGCAGTTCTGGAGCAAAGCAGCTGCACCATTGATGCTAGAGAGGTCTCCAATGCATTGTGAAGCGTTAAATGCATCATTTAAATAAATGGGGATTTTTGGAATATTTAAAGGGATAGTAATACTTTGTTTTATCTTTATTTTATTTTGTAGGCATTAAAAAAACATGAAGAATGATAAAAGTCTTATCTCTCAAACCTTTATGGTTCGAGAGATATTCACAAGCAAAATTTCCCCTCACTGACCAAAATGGTCAAGTCTGCCATCTAGCTGTCAGATTTGGAATCCGGTCTGCAGATCAACTGGTGGCTCTTCAGCAGAGCCGAGATCACAAGATATAAAAATAACTATTTCTTTGGAAGGGTCTAAAAAGTGTGTTTGCAAACCAGGCACACTTTGTAGACTATTCGAATGAAGTAGTTCTTCTTATATTTCATGATCTCGGCTCTGCTGTAGAGCCACGGCCAGTCCGCGGACCGGATTTCAAATCTGACAGCTAGATGGCAGACTTGACCGTTTTGGTCTGTGAGGGGAAACTTTGCTTGTGAATATCTCTCAAACCATAAAGGTTTGAGAGAGAAGACTTTTATCATTCTTCATGTTTTTTTAAAGCCTACAAAATAAAATAAAGATAAAACAAAGTATTACTAACCCTTTGATTCTCCCTTATGGTGTAGTTGATTTACCCCTTTTCTTATTAAATATGGCCTCAAATATTTTGGCGTGTGATCTGTTTTCAGTGTCGGAGTGGTAACAGGTTTTGATGATTCCATCTACCTGTTTAGTACTGACAGTTACCTAAAATCCCAATGACCACAGCTAAAATTAGTTAATCTTACTGAGCCCTTAATGGCGTGTTTAACCCATTCGCAACCATTGCCGTGTCAGGACCGTCACGGCGGTCCGGCACTTAAGGACCAATGGCACGGCATGGAGTTCAGGGCTCCCAGCGAGGCTGCACGCTGCTCCGGAAGCCCTGAACCGGAAGCAATAAAAAATGCCCAGTGTTCCTCAAGTGCTGGCTGCGCGTGAGTGTGCTGGCCCTTCAGGGGTTAAGCATTGAATTCTAGAGACATCTCACTATAGCAGGGTTGGCCAAGTTCAGTCCTCGAGGGCCACCAACAGGCCAGGATGGAAGGATTTCCCTGATTAAGCACAGGTGAGTTATCAGTGGATCATTCATTGTGACTGACTCACCTGTGCTTAATTAAGGAAATCATATCAGGGCTCAAAATTTCAAGTCCTGAGCTACTAGCAAGGCCTGAAAAGTTACTCGCCACCAGTTTCCACGCCTAGCCCCACCCATATCCCTGCCTTTAACCCCACCCATATCCCCGCCTTTAACCCCACCCTTCTCAAGTTCTCTTTGATGAAATGACTCTGTTGTTCTATGTTTTATTCAGCATATGGCATAGGGGACAGAAACTGCAAAATTCCAACTGTTTTTACCCCCTGAATGGTAGCAAGGTCTATAACGCATTAACCTCTCAAGCACTATAGCAGTTAAATGCTTTATTTAAATAATGTGAAAGTGTTTTTAGGACCCACTACTTCTTCCCACAACATGGTACAGTTGATTTGCCACACTTTGTCTTTATACACAAAGGCCATAATAAGCAGCACAATGCTTAAAGGGATAGTAATACTTCGTTTTAACTTTATTTTATTTTGTAGGCATTAAAAAAACATGAAGAATGATATAAGTCTTATCTCTCAAACCTTTATGGTTTAAGAGATATTCACAAGCAAGGTTTCCCCTCCCGCCCCTTTTACCTAGTGTAAGCCATCTCTTCTCAGATGGGGATCTGGTTGTAAGACCAGACAGATAACAGCAGGGGACAATCTTCTTTGTATGAAAACAATGAAAGCCCTGCCCCCCTTGACAAGTTTTTCAGCTTTTTCCCTTATCTTAATTGAAGATTGTCCCTCTCTGCAGTCTACCTGGGCACCTCCCTTCTGATCTGGCTGAACGGGGGGGGGGATACTTTGCTTGTGAATATCTCTTAAACCATAAAGGTTTGAGAGATAAGACTTATATCGTTCTTCATGTTATTTTAATGCCTACAAAATAAAATAAAGATAAAACGAAGTATTACTATCCCTTTAACCTTTTAAAGGCCATAGGATGCTCTAACAATAGCACCACTGTAAACGATCAGGCTATAGAGGTAATTCTAACAAAAATTCAAGTTCCACATCTTTGTGTAACTGAATAAATGATTTAGAACAACATCAAGGCTTTTCATTTCCACAGATTAATTTATAAACACATATGGATAGGCTCCAACAGTTACACATAATGACACCCACATCCCTTATTTAAAATGGTGTTTTAACCTTATACTCTATGTATGTGCATCCCTATGTGTGAATATTGTTTTTTATTAAATGTTCTGTATTGCTTTGGAGTTCTGTGCTGCTTATGAAGCAAATCTGATCACAGTACCATGAATGATAAGTGAAAAGGTATGATGGGTGCCAGTGTGATGAGATCAGAAGGGTGACGCAAAGAACCAGGGGTATGATTATCCCAGCTCCCAGCCCCAGAGGTAAAATTATCCCAGTTCACTTTGAAAATGTCGCCCTGTATTGGCCGAGCAACAGAACTTCGCATTACAAATGTCTCTGTGTTGAAAACAACGGTATGAGAATGGTGCAGGCATCAGAATGTGCATCTATTGCAATTCTCCCTTCTCTCCAGCTCAAGGGATGCTCTTAAAATTTATTATCCCATAATTGCCAGGGACATACACAGGGAGCAGCCTGATATTACCACCCCTTATTTCATCATATACATCAAGCGTCATGTCCGTTTAACCCTTTGAGTGCCTCCGTTTCACTGCCACAACGCGTCACATGCCAACTCTCCTTCTGCCTCCTCGTAACTACATGTCTCTGTTTCACTGCCACAACACGCAAAGCAGCGACCAGGAAGTTGCCGTGAGGATAGGCGGCTGTGAGATACGGAGGCATGTAGGTATGAGGAGGCAGAAGGAGGGTTGGCATATGACGAGTTGTAGCAGTGAAACGGGGGCACTTAAAGGGTTACAGGCATTTAGGTATGAAGAGGCAGAAGGAGGGTTGGCATATGACCGGTTCATTAACCCTTTGAGTGCGCTGTCATACTCTCTGACCCTATTTTTTTTGTTTTCTGACTTCACTCACTTGCCATGCGGGTTGCACAGGACAATATTGGGGGGTGGAGGAATACCATCACAGTACCTGATGGGATCGGTAATGGCACACTCTCGCTCTGCAGCTCCACTTCACTCCTGCAGCCTGCTGCTACCGAGGGCAAGTGTATGACTCCACTGCGTGTGATGCGTGCGCGCACGATTTATGACGTGCACATGCGAGGGTATAGACACAGGAGGCCTAGGGCGCTTGTGTTTGCGACTCTAAGGGGAAATATGTGAATGGTGTGGCTTCAATTTCCACTCACCCTCAATCAATTTCTCCTCATCAAATGCAAGGAGGCGAGTGGAAATTTTGAGCCCTGCTTATAACCTGGCCTGTTGGTGGCCCTTGAGGACTTAACTTGGACAGCCCGCTCTATAACATCCAAGCGCCAAGGGGTTAATCACTTATAACTAAGTTACAGCACTGGGAACACCTTAATCTTGTTTTCACAGCTGACCTGTGAATTTTGACCCATTATCATTGACCATCCTCTCACTCTCACTTGACCAATGTCTTACATGATGTCTCTCTCTCTCTCTGTCAACCCCACACTCTCCCCACCTTTAGTGACACGCACAAAGGAGACATGCTGATGATGATGCTCAATTTTTTTTTAATTTTGCTTGATTGAAGCAGGCACAAAGCGGAGAAAAGAATAAGAAGCGTATAAATCTGTCAGAAGGCCTCTTAGGCGTATAAAGCTTGCACTAACTACCAAAATCATCTCCAGGAATCCAAGTGTGGTCTGTACAGGGAACCAGAGAGTGTATGTGTGTGGGGGCAGTAGCCAGGAGAGGGCTCCAGGCTGAAGAACAATAGGGTGAGGCAGATGTGAGTCTTCTGTAGACAGAAGTCTTTCTCCAGCAGCAAATGGTGCTTTATATTTGTGCTGATTTGTAGATCCATTTGGCAGTGAATGGGCTAAGCAATGTGGATCCTTAGGGTAGATCCCACACATTTCTTAGTGCCAGCTGAAATCAGATAATGTAGGTTCAGTAAAAGCCTCCACACTCAAGGTCCTCCTAGAATGGCCACAAGATGGGCAGCTCCATACAGTGAGTCCCTGCCCTATGAGGCTGTGTCCACTCTCCCAAGTCAGTGCCATGCTGCGGACTGGAATATACAGATGATCCAAGGTCTGCTTTGGAATTTCCCATAGTACCTCAGTCCCTGAATCTCTCTTTGGCTCTCTGCTTCTGGCTTATGGAACAGTCAGCTCTGGATCCCTCTCCCTCTGCCCCAGATCCTACAAGAACTCGGAACTTTTGTCCCTGTAAAAAGAAAAGGATTGGTCAGAGATCGTTATCATGAAACGTGGGCAGGATAATGGGATTTCTGTCATTAACCTCTTGGATGAACTAGAGACAACTCCAATGCACTGTGAAGCAATGCACTGAAGATGTCAGTAGCATCCAGGGGGTTAATGTGGACCTGTCACCCTATGAGAGGTTTAGTTTGTTTAAGGAGAATTAAAATATGCCTATATTGTACTAGCAATTCTCCTATAAAATAAATTGCAGTGTACTAATTAATTATGTTGCAAGGCGTGTCATAATACTGGCTCAGCCCATACTAATTAGCATAACGCTGATTTGGGAAGAGAAGATGGTACTACAGGGGATAAAGGTTATAAGGGAAGAGCTGATGAGGAAAGAAGATGTGGATATGGGGATAAAGGTGATATGGGGTAGTTAGTTGGAGAGAAGATGGCGCTGTGAGGGGAGGTGATGAGGTAAGAACTTGGTACTCTGGGGATGAAGGTGATATGGGGAAGATGTTGATAGGAGAAGTTGATGCTATGTGGGATGAAATGGATAAGGAAGGAAGGGATGAGGGGGAAAGAAGGTGTATGGGGGAAGAAGGTGATATGGATAAAGGGAGAAGATGGTGCTACTGGCTTTGAATGTGATATGGGGAAGTGATGACAGAGAAGATGTCACTAAAGGGGATAACAGTGATTTGGGGGGAGGTGATGAGGGGAGAAGGTTGTGCAATGGGAGTTAAAGGTGTTACGGGAGAGATGATGAGAAGAGAAGTTGATGCTATGGGGGGTGAAGGCAATATGGGGAGGGGTGATAAACAGAGAAGGTGGTGATATGGGGGGAGGTGATACGGGGAGAGGATTGTGCTAAGGGGGTAGAAGGTAGAAAGGGAAAAGATGATGATGGCAGAAGATGGTGCTATGGGGGATGAAGGTGAAAAGTGAGGAGATGATTAGAACAGAGGATGCTGCTGTGTGTGTGGGGGGGTGAAGGTGATATGGGAGAAGATGATGAGGGCAGAAGATGGTGCTCTGGGGATTGAAGGTGATATGGGAGAACATGATGAGGGCAGAAGATGGTGCTATGGGGGGTAAAGGTGGTATGGGAGAAGATGATGAGGGCAGAAGATGGTGCTATGGGGATTGAAGGTGATATGGGAGAACATGATGAGGGCAGAAGATGGTGCTATGGGGGGGTGAAGGTGATATGGGAGAAGATGATGAGGGCAGAAGATGGTGCTATGGGGGGTGAAGGTGATATGGAAGAACATGATGAGGGCAGAAGATGGTGCTATGGGGGGTGAAGGTGATATGGGAGAAGATGATGAGGGCAGAAGATGGTGCTCTGGGGGGTGAAGGTGATATGGGAGAAGATGATGAGGGCAGAAGATGGTGCTCTGGGGAATGAAGGTGATATGGGAGAACATGATGAAGGCAGAAGATGGTGCTATGGGGGGGTGAAGGTGATATGGGAGAAGATGATGAGGGCAGAAGATGGTGCTCTGGGGAATGAAGGTGATATGGGAGAAGATGATGAGGGCAGAAGATGGTGCTATGGGGGGTTAAGGTGATATGGGAGAAGATGATGAGGGCAGAAGATGGTGCTCTGGGGAATGAAGGTGATATGGGAGAACATGATGAAGGCAGAAGATGGTGCTATGGGGGGTGAAGGTGATATGGGAGAAGATGATGAAGACAGAAGATGGTGCTATGGAGGATGAAGCTGATATGGGGGAGATGGGAAGAAAGTGAAGGGAGGTGGGGAGAAACTGTGTGTGTGTGTGTGTGTGTGTGTGTGTGCATGAAAGAGAGAGAGTGTGTGTGTGTGTGTGTGTGTGTGTGCGTGTCTTCTCTTGTGTGCATGTGCTGGGGTGGTCCCAAATTGGTACTCTGCCTAATGCCCTGTGGAGTCTTAGTCTACAGGATCTGTCAGATGTTTCTTAGAAGAAAAATAAAATATTTGACAGTTTCCACAAAAAAAAACTCACATTAAAAACTGCATAATATAAAATAATAATAATAAGACCCAGTTGATTGTAGCATTTCCCAGCAGTGTTAGTACTCAATATATTTGATTTAATTTTCTTTTTCATAGTAAAACAGAATGACATAGGAACTGGAGAGTTGAAGTTTAGATCATCTTCTACACAGCATGTTCCTAATTTTGTGGAGTAATAAAAACGAACATATTCTTGAGTTCTAAGAGACACATATGCTTCTAATAATCGGCATTGTATGGGAGGAATTTAGTTTATTAGTTATTTTTCTCAGAATACTGACTGTTTTACACTGAGTGGATGAGGCTGCCAAAGCTGAGCGGTTGGAAATGAGGAACATCAGAAAAGAACACAATGCAGGGATATTCATACTAAGGCCTGAGGGCCACAGTCCATCAGACATGTCGAGTCTGGCCCCTCATGCGAATTCTAATAATAACTCAGAGGGTACACAAGGCAAACTCCGAAAAATTGTAAACTCCCACTTAACTTTTATGAACAAAATATCCTAATGATACCCTCTATTAGTTCTCTTGTGCCTTTATTTAAAGGGGTAGTAATGTTTCACAATAAAAGCAGCTCCCATTAATCTTCGTAGTATTTGGGCCATGGAGAGTGTTATTTCAATACTGTCAGAGTTGCGGTTCAAGAGTAATTGAATGATAACGTATCCCCCTCCAGCTACTTTTACCTAGTGTAAGCCACCTCCCCTCAGATGTGGAATCTGGTCTCTTGACCAGACAGCTCACAGCAAGGGACAATCTTGTTTGTGAACATAATAAAAACCCTGCCCCCTTGACAGGTTTTTTTCTTATGCTCACTGAAGATTGTCCTTCTCTGCAATCCATCTGGGCGGTCTTGCTGCTCTGAGCTCAGCAGTGTTACATCGGTAAAAGGGTCGGGAGGGGGATACTTTATCATTCAATTACTCTTGAACTACAACTCTGACAGTATTGAAATAACAGTCTCCATGGCCCAAATACTATGAAGATTAACTGGACTGATTTTATTGTGAAACATTACTAGCCCCTTAAGAAATAACATCTTCAATCAGTTCTGGATGTCATGCCCCCCCCTCCCATGGTCCTTAAAGGGCTAAGCAGGCTCATACACTCTGCCTGCTTCAGTATGAAAAAAATCAGCAATTGTCATGTCTGCCTCCATGGACCTGACATCCAGGACTGATTGAAGATGTTATCCCTTTAACAAAGAAACAAAGCCAAAATTCAAAGGGGTCATTAGGATTTTCTGGCCATAGTAAGGTAAGTGGGATTATATTTTTAGGAAATGCTATTTTTCCTTTAAGACTTTAAAGTGAGCCAACCCTGAACGCTTCCCCTCGAGCCTACACAAGGAAACAGGACATGTCCCTCTGCACCTTTCTAATATTAGGGTGACCACGTATCCCACCCATATTGCCCAGGACAGTCCCGGATTTTAAATGTGTGTCTCATGTCCTGGGCAGCCCCCTTCTGGGACAATACAAAGTGCCAGAGCACAGAGTTTTAAACACTAGAAGGAGAACTGCCCATTGGCTACTGTGACAGAGAGTGATGCCTCTGCTGGGCTACAAGAAAATGGCTTCCAGACAAACATCTAAACACTAGAGAGAGAACTGAGCCTTGCTTCTTGATATCAAATGGGAGACGCAGTACAATTTTGTTGTCGTGTAATGCTAGTCTAAGGCTTTGGGCATGATGTACATTTTCTTGTAGCCCACCACAGGCATCTTTTCATTCACAGCAGTCAATGGGCAGTTCTCCCTCTAGTGTTTGGAACTCAGTGGTGCGCCGGATAAAGAGCAGGCTGAGCATTGATGTCCCGTGATTATAGTGACCCCTCCCACATTCTGAATGGCAGAATGTAAATGTGGTCACCCTTGTTAGTACAAGTACTAACCAAGGTACAGGGTAACAATATGCCCAGACATTTCCCCACTGCCCTCCCTTTGTAGCAATAACCAATAAAGGGATAATAACACTTAATATGTAAAAAATATATAATGTAGTAATAAGGGTACTCTAGTGTTGAGAGGTCTTCAACCCCTTAAGGACCTACCACATGGTGTGTGGCCAACAGTTAAGGACCACGGAGTATTTTTTCCCCCCAGAAACAGAATCGGCGTGCAGCTGCACAGGGACCCCTGAATTCCATGACGTGCCAGAACGGTCACTGGTCCCTAACTGCAGGACAGCTGTGATGGTCCTGGCATACCATTGGTCCTTAAGGGGTTAATTCAAAAGTCATTGTAACTCAAATCTGATGTTTTAGGTGCAATATCTCAATGGCCTGAAATGTTACCGTGGCGCTGTTGCTACACCATCCTATGGAAATTTATGGCCAACTGACCAGAGTTGTACGGTGGTGTAGCAATAGCGCCAATGTAAAATTTTAGGCCACTGAGATATTGCACCTAAAAAAAGTCAAGTTTGAGCTCTAATAACTTTTCAATAAAACACCTCTCAGCAATGGGTGTACCCTTGTTGTACTCAGGAGGATAAACCATATAACAAATTTTACATATTGAATGTTACTATCCCTTTAAAGGCACAGTAAACTATGGAAAAAAATATCTTGTAGGACCTTTCCTACTAAGTAAAGCAGAAGTTCACTCACTGCTGGGAGATGCTTCTTTTGCAGAGTTGTTACAGCATTTTTTTTACATCAACAACTCAATCTAGTGGTCACATTTCAATTAGTTATTCTGTTTCATTCTATGGGAGAGGTGAGTCACTGACAAACAGTTCTCCATAGAATGTGATAGAACCTACTGGTTTACTTCCTGTCAGTTTGAACCTTCAGAAAGAAGTGATGTTTTTACTCACTTCTTGATAATGTTAACGGTTACAAGTTTGAATAAAAACAACTGACATCAGTGGGAGTGACCTTCTTTTTCTCAGCAAGAAGTGTTTATATTTTAAAAAGTTTACTGCTCCTTTAAGGGGGATATATTCTTTTGATGTAAATATAGTGAACAGAGGACAGGCACAAATCACACAGTCAATTTCATTGTTGAATTTAGTGACAGATTTGTTTGGTCAAAGTAAGGCAAGTGTGGTGGGGATATGGAGGTGTTAACCCTTTGAGTGCCAGGGAGGGATCTGACATACCTCACTGGCATGTTTCAATGACACACCTGACATACCTCACTGACTGTTTCAATTAATCATTTTTCCTTCCATAATGAGATATCGGCTCTGTTTAAGAGCCTCCGCCTGTCCTGGGACCGGATTCTCCTGCTGGAAGCAGAACGCTGACAGCAGGGGAGAGGAAAATTTGAAAGCGGCCATCTCTTATACCATAAAGGTTTGAGAAATGCCGCTGGTGTCATTTAACTCAGTTTATTAAGGGCTACAATATGAGGAATAGTAATTTTGAAGTAATACTATCCCTTTAAAGCGGTACTTTCAGATAATAGAAAGTTGCCATGCATTCATTAAATGCATGGCGACTAGCTTGAAAATGTATGTCTTACCAAAAAAAAAAATACTTGCATCTAATGGAATCCGTCCCTGTTTGGAGACCGGAACTGAGGCTAGAGTGCAGACATCTTGTCTGTGTGCATGCACTGTCAGTCCCGGTCTCCATAGAGTAGACTGCTTTGCACCATATGGTCACCGGAATGGACTGACGCCGCCGGCTCACAGACCGCACTAACCTGCCAGTCAGTCCTGAGACGAGACGGATTCCTCTAGACACAAGTATTTTTTTTTTTTTGGTAAGACATCTATTTTCAAGCTAGTCGCCATGCATTTAATGACTGCATGGCGACTGGCTATTATCTGAAAGTTCTGTTTTAATTTGTGCATACGGCTAGTGAACTCTCAAGCATGCAAGGGGTTAAAAGCACCATTTAAGTTAATGGATCTGGGAGGAGTCTACATTTCTTCCCTTGGGTACAGCTGATTTGACCCAGAACTGCTACACTATTTCATTTATACACATCGCAATGTGTAGATCAATTTATACTGCTCACCCCTTCTCCTGTCTTGTGAAGTCTCCATCTGTCCGGTTAACCCTTTCCGTTGCTCCCAGGTACTTGCCCCTCTCATGAGCCGTGTTCTCCAAGTGTTGGCCGAGAGCTTCCGTGTCAGGAGTCCAGCCTGTGTTCTGTAACCCCATAACTGAGCCGGGGGGGACTTCCTCTGCTGCGCCAGGTCCCTCGTCATAGGACAGGAGGTTCCGCGAGCGGACTGCAAAATGTATAGATCTGATGTGAACCTGTCATTTACCAGCTTTAGCATCATCAAATGAATCTATTTAACTCTTTCAGTGCCAGAGGGGTAACCAATGCATTGCAAAGCAATGCGTTGGTTACCCCTCTGGCACTGAAATGGTTATTGTGGACATGTCCCATTTGCATATTTAAAAACATTTTGCATTTGCATATTTGCATATTTAAAAACATCATTAAAGCGGATCACCTCAAATAAAGTCCTCCCCCACAATAATTATTCATATAACGATATGCATACAAATAGTAGTATTATCCAGCATAAGTACTGCGTTATTAAGAAATCCTACCTCTTCTGAGACTGACGGCCAGGCATCAGCGCAGACATCTTGGCTTAGAGACATCTGTGCTCCTGCGCAATCTGTCCCGGTCTCCTCTAGGAGGCGCTGCATTGTACCTTAAGGTAACAGGAATGGACTGACGGAGTAGGCGTGCAGATGCCTCTAAAGCATGAAGCCTGCCTGTCAGTCTCACATCAGGTAGGATTTCTTAATAACGCTGTACTCACTCTGGATAATACTGCTATTTCTAAGCTTATTGCTATATGAATAATTATTGGGGGGACTTTATTTAAGGTGATTGTTCCACTTTAAAACTTCCCATTTAAAGGGGAACATTCACATCCCCAAAAATGTTCACCATTGCTTTTAAAATATAAAACAATATTAGCGCTGGCTTTATTTATTTTCTCCACTACCTAAGAGTGGAGGTATTAATCTTTGAAATGTGCCACTTTCGGGTCTGCGGCACCGTGTATGTGCGGCATGGAGCTGCAGGACTTCTAACATTCCTCCCAGAAGCCCCTTGGGCGTGCGTTCGCGCTTCTCTTTGGAGCTGCTGGGTTAACATGCCAGCGAGCTCCGTTTACCATGCTACTGAGGTTGTATATAGTTGTATTACAGGTTGCAACCTCGGTAGCATGGTCAACGGAGCTTGGTGTCACGTTAGCTCAGAAAAATGCAGCTCTGAAGGGAAGCGCAAACTCACGTCCCAGGGGCTTCTGGGAGGGAGGTGGGAAGTCCTGCCGCTCATACACGGTTCCCCAGAATGCGGAAGTGCCACATTTCAAGCGGTTAATATCTCCACTCTTAGGCAGTGGAGAAAATAAATAAAGCCAGTGCAAATATTGTTTTATATTTTAAAAGCAATGGTGAAAATTTTTGGGGATGCGAATGTTCCCCTGTAACATTAACTAAAAGAGCAGTAGATGCATAGCTTAGGAGATAATCATATCTCAATGGAGAACACTCTAATTTACACTATCCATACTTTTTCACTGCAGTTTCATGACTAATTAAAGGGATAGTAATACTCGATTTTAAGAAGCTTTAATATTGTACATATTTAAAAAAAAAATACATTAAATTATGTAAGTCCTGTTGCTCAATCTTTGCTAGTTTTAGAGTTATAAGCTTCTAAAGTTCCCCAGTACCGACCCTTTTACCCACCTCAGTGCTCTAGCTGTTAGACTGAGATGCTGGTCCCGGGACCAGACAGCTCATCTGCAGAGCCGAAATAGCATTGTATACAAAGAAATTCTTCATTAGAATGGTCTACAAAGTGTGCCTGGTCTGTTGCCTTCTCAGACCTCACTTCAAAGTCGAGGTCTGGATATATGGGGAAATTGATCACGTCCTTACCTCATTTTGATATGGAAAATGCATGGATCCAAATCCTGAATTAAATAAAGTGATATAGCAGAATAATGATACACGATTACAATTCCTAAAAACAAATAGAACCAAATATTTGGAAATAGAATAATTAAGCTTTGGATCTGTTAGAATAGAGCAAATCTAAAATTAAAGGCACAGTAATGTCCCATAAAAACTTTTTATAGTTTTTTAGAGGAGAAGAAAATAAAGTGAATGGCTCAAATCTTATCTCTCAAAGCGCTATGGTTTGAGAGATATAGGCATTGAAAGTTACCCCCTCCCTCCCCTTCTCCTGATGTCAGCATCTAGCTGATAGCAGTAGATCCCGGTCCGGGGACCAGCCTGTGGCTCTGCAGCAGAGCCAAAACTGCGTTACTGCAAAAGAATTACTTCACTGGAAAGGTCTACAAAGTGTGCCTGATTTGCAAGCATACATTGTAGACCTTTCCAATGAAGAAATTCTTTTGCAATAACATGATTTCAGCTCTGCTGCAGAGCCTCCTTGAGTCGTACGACTCGAATCTCCTGCTGTCAGCTTTACAGCTGACATCAGAAGGGGAGGGAGGGGGGAACTTTCAACGCCTATATGGCTTGAGAGATAGGGTTTGTGCCATTCAGCTTATTTTCTTCTCCTCTACAAAACGATAAAACGTTTTTATCAGACATTACTGTCCCTTTAAATAGTATATTTTAGTGTGATGAATACTAATTAATTTTAGATTTGTTCTATTCTAACAGATCCAAAGCTAATTGATCCTATTTCTGATTATATAGCTCTATTTGTTTTTAGGAATTGTAATTGTACACAATTGTGATGAGGGCAGAAGATGGTGCTCTGGGGAATGAAGGTGATATGGGAGAACATGATGAAGGCAGAAGATGGTGCTCTGGGGAATGAAGGCGATATGGGAGAACATGATGAAGGCAGAAGATGGTGCTATGGGGGGTGAAGGTGATATGGGAGAAGATGATGAGGGCAGAAGATGGTGCTATGGGGGGTGAAGGTGATATGGGAGAAGATGATGAGGGCAGAAGATGGTGCTCTGGGGGGTGAAGGTGATATGGGAGAAGATGATGAGGGCAGAAGATGGTGCTCTGGGGGGTGAAGGTGATATGGGAGAAGATGATGAGGGCAGAAGATGGTGCTCTGGGGAATGAAGGTGATATGGGAGAACATGATGAAGGCAGAAGATGGTGCTATGGGGGTGAAGGTGATATGGGAGAAGATGATGAAGACAGAAGATGGTGCTATGGAGGATGAAGCTGATATGGGGGAGATGGGAAGAAAGTGAAGAGAGGTGGGGAGAAACTGTGTGTGTGTGTGTGTGTGTGTGTGTGTGTATGCATGAAAGAGAGAGGGAGTGTGTGTGTGTGTGTGTAATCGTGTATTAAAGGGATAGTAATACTTCGTTTCTTTCTTTTATTTTGTAGGCATTAAAAAAACATGAAGAATGATATAAGTCTTATCCCTCAAACCTTTATGGTTTAAGAGATATTCACAAACAAAGTATCCCCCCCCGTTCAACCACATCAGAAGGGAGGTGCCCAGGTAGACTGCAGAGAGGGACAATCTTCAATTAAGATAAGGGAAACAGCTGAAAAACTTGTCAAGGGGGGAAGGGCTTTCATTGTTTTCATACAAAGAAAAGTGTCCCCTTCTGTTATCTGTCTGGTCTTACAACCAGATTCACATCTGAGAAGAGATGGCTTACACTAGGAAAAAGGGGTGGGAGGGGAACTTTGCTTGTGAATATCTCATAAACCATAAAGGTTTGAGAGAAAAGACTTATATCATTCTTCATGTTTTTAATGCCTACAAAATAAAATAAAGTTAAAACAAAGTATTACTATCCCTTTAATATTCTACTATATCACTTTATTTGAGTCAAGATTTGTAATCGTGCATTTTCCACATCAGAACGAGGTATGGATGCAATCCATTTCCTAAAGGAGGCTTGACACCTTTTTTCCCCATATATCTGGACCTCGACTTTGAAGAGAGGTCTGAGTAGGCAACGGGCGAGCTCAACCGGATGAGTGCAAAATTGCCAGGAAAGTTAATTGTGTGAAGTATAAAACAGAGATGTATTGAACATTGTAATATCCCCTGATGAAGCGAGCAAGGACTTGCGAAACTCGTAGGGAAATTATCTATTTATTTTATTTAATAAAAGTCTTTGAGTGCAATACGAGCATCCTATTCACCTTACTGACATTTCATAACGCTGATTATTTGTTATCTGGGGAGTGCGATCTTATAGGGGTCATTCCTGAGGTTCCCTGAAATTACAGTTTACCCTTAGATGGGATGTCCCTTATAGCTCCTATTTAAGGTCAGGATTCGATACAACCAAAGAGATTGCAGAGGGATCTTTTAACACATCAGAAGGCCGGTCTTGGATAGTATACATCAAGTAATTCCAGCAGATGTAACATTATATCTTTGATGAGCAACATCACAAGCATTGATCTATTTAGTGGAACATTGATTGGTAGATTGCCCCTGAGATTCACAGCCACCCTCTAATTTCCTGCGCTCTTTTCTTGTTTGTTTATATAATTCTTATGTCTCTGGGTTATGAAGCAAAGTTTGAACTTTGACCTAATTTACTATGTTGCTATGGAAGTTTTCCAGTATGAAAACTCTAATTTAAGGTGACAGGTCCATTCTAAATTGCCTGTACCTTGAGAGATTTGTTTTGCAAACAGGTTAATTACACTTTTATTTCTGGGAAAAGTGAAAATGGAAGCCTCATGGTGGAGCACAGTGCCCAGTTTGATTTGTTCCAAAATTACTCTCTTTAGGTTACTGCCCTTGATGCATTGTGGGTAATTGCTCTTTAAGACTTATTTGCAGCCAGTGTTGCCAGGAACATATTTTAATGACTTGCAGGTCCCTCTAAACCAGTAATGTCATGGTCATCCAAGGGTGATTGGAATTGTATCACAGCAACAACTGGAAGGCCACATGGCATCCACCCCTACTGTATGGAATAGAATTGAATTAATTAACCCCTTGAGTGCTAGGTGGGAGAGTCCATTGCATTGAGAAGATAGGTGTTGGTTAGTACCCACTGAGAAAGTATATCTCTTTTATTTTTTAATTAGTAAATATGTTTGCTTGTCATTGCCAATTGCAATTGGCACAAATATTCAGCCTCCCAGCTAATTAAGGCCTGGAAAAGACAGGCTACATATCTAGTAAAGATCATTTATTGTTGCTGCGTGTGCTGTATATGCCTTATCCCTATCTATAACCCTTTCATCCACCTCTGGAAAATTACCATATTACTGTGAAGAATGAAAGTAAAATGGGTGTGGCCACAAAGGAGTGTATAAAATAAGGGGGTGTGGTTAGGGGTGGGGCCGAGGCAGGGCTAAGGGCATCAGAGGGTGCTGTGACTAGGGGCTAGAGGATATAGTTCCTCATTAAAGGAATAGTAATGCGTAACCCATTGAGTGCCATTGAGTGCCATAGATGTATCCAGTACATTGCAATGACTTGTATATATATATTTATATATATATATATATATATATATATATACATATATATGATTCTACTAGGGTTAGTATTGAAAAAAATGAAAAATATATTATGCAGGGTTTATTCTGCTGAGTAAACCGAGTTACATCCAGTGATGAGAGATGTTTTACTCAAAAGTTATTGCAGCTCAAACGTGTGTTTTTTTTGGATGCCGTTACCTTTCTGGCCTGAAATGTTACTGAGGCGCTGTTTCTACAGCATCTTAGGGAGGTTTACGGTCAACTGACCAGAGCTGTTCATAGACTGGTGCAGAATCAGAGCCACTATAACATTTCAGCCAGTGGAAGTACCTTACCACAAATTATTCACAGTTTAACTGTAATAAATTTTCAATAAAGCATCTCTCAGCAGGGGCAAGTGCCCCTGTTTTACTCAGCAGGATAAACCCTGCAGTACATATTTCTGTACATGTTCCTATCCCTTTAAATATTGGTGTTATTTGTGTCAATCTGGGAAGATCGCCCGGTTCCTTTCCTGGATAACGAAGCAGTGAAGAGAATAGGAAGGCTGATGTGGAACTGGAGACGAATCAACATTTCCAAATTTCCAGTGATTTCAATGGAGTTTTTAAATCCTTGAATGCTAGACAGATCTCCAACGCATTGCTTTGTGATGTGTTGGAGAGCTCTCTATCATTCAAGGGGTTAAACGCTCCACTTAAATCAGTGGGGATTTTTATTTGTACCCCATGGTGAATTTGGTTTGCTCCATAATTTCTCTGGTTATTCTTAGTACATCATCCTTAACAGAGGAAGCGGCAATCCAGTTCATCTCTTACCTTGGCTGAAGGTATACAAGTCAGGGGTCCTTACAGGAGCTGATTTCACTGTCTGTGACCCCAAGGAGAATTCTGGGATGGATGGAATTAAGGAACCAAAGGCAAGAACAAAACAAAGCACCACTACCTGCAATAAGAAGAGAGTTGTCAGACACCCAGATCCTGCACATGAGAAGGGTGTCCTCAGTATGTCAATGTCACAGACACAGGTGAGGAGGTCTATCAGTCCGTCAGTGTCACAGACACAGGTGAGGAGGTCTATCAGTATGTTAGTATCACAGACACAGGTGAGGTGGTCTATCAGTATGTTAGTATCACAGACACAGGTGAGGTGGTCTATCAGTATGTTAGTATCACAGACACAGGTGAGGTGGTCTATCAGTCTGTCAGTATCACAGACACAGGTGAGGTGGTCTATCAGTCCGTCAGTGTCACAGACACAGGTGAGGTGGTCTATCAGTCTGACAGTGTCACAGACACAGGTGAGGTGGTCTATCAGTCTGTCAGTGTCAAAGACACAGGTGAGGTGGTCTATCAGTATGTTAGTATCACAGACAAAGGTGAGGAGGTCTATCAGTATGTTAGTATCACAGACACAGGTGAGGTGGTCTATCAGTCTGTCAGTGTTATAGACACAGGTGAGGTGGTCTATCATTCTGTCAGTATCACATACACAGGTGAGGAAGTCTATCAGTATGTTAGTATCACAGACACAGGTGAGGTGGTCTATCAATCTGTCAGTATCACATACACAGGTGAGGAAGTCTATCAGTATGTTAGTATCACAGACACAGGTGAGGTGGTCTATCAGTATGTTAGTATCACAGACACAGATGAGGTGGTCTATCAGTATATTAGTGTTATAGACACAGATGAGGTGGTCTATCAGTATGTTAGTATCACAGACACAGATGAGGTGGTCTATCAGTATATTAGTGTTATAGACACAGCTGAAGTGGTCTATCAGTATGTTATTGTTAAAGACAAAGGTGATGTGGTCTATCAGTCTGTCTGTGTCACAGACACAGGTGAGGTGGTCTATCAGTCTGTCTGTGTCACAGACACAGGTGAGGTGGTCTATCAGTCTGTCTGTGTCACAGACACAGGTGAGGTGGTCTATCAGTGTCACATACACAGGTGATGTGGTCTATCAGTCTGTCTGTGTCACAGACACAGGTGAGGTGGTCTCTCAGTATGTTAGTTTACATACACAGGTGATGTGGTCTATCAGTCTGTCAGTGTCACAGACCCAGGTGAGGTGGTCTATCAGTCTGTCTGTATTGCAGATACAGGTGAGGTGGTCTATCAGTATGTTAGTATCACAGACACAGGTGAGGTGGTCTATCAGTATGTTAGTATCACAGACACGGGAGAGGTGGTCTATCAGTATGTTAGTGTGACACACATAGATGACAGGCTCCTTGGATGCTATATGATGTACCATTAGGCAGGTTCCTGTTTGAGTTGCTGCAAGTTTGCAGGGTCTTGGCATTTTCCCTGTAACCAGAGCCTGCAGCTTCTGTAGCTGCTGTAGGAGAGACCTGAAGATCAGAAAACAATCATTGCCGTTACAGGTAGCTTTATTTTTTTTCTAAACAGTATTCCTTACAGCAGCAGAGACTAGAACCCTCCTGTCTGCAACATATGGCATTTACATGTTTGATGCGAATCGAGCACTGTTACATATTGGATATATGATCCCTTGAGGAAAGTCAGCAGAATATCCTGCATAATATACAGATTTGTAAGCGCTTGTTTCAAATTTCTTTACAAATTGTATATATTTTTTTATGCAAACTGAGATTAATTTCCGTATAATAATCACATGGTACTGATTTAATGTGATATTATAATTATCTTGAACTTGATGTTATGTATTCATATGAGGATCTAACTATCTAGATTATTATCAACCTCAAATTAGCGCTCGCCTAATTATTTTTTACAACATATGGCAGTGTCACTCTATGTGCTGCGCATGCAGTTTGGTAGATGAGCAGCAGGTGGCACTAGACTAACACTGTATTTAGAATTTCAACTTTCTCAGCTGATGTGAATCTCACTAGTTGGATATTGTAAAGACATCTAGCAGTGATTCCAACCCAAATGACTTGTGTTGACTTCTTCAGGATTTGCAAGAGGAAAGTGCATGCTATTGGACCTTATTTGGGAAACAAAAGATTCACAGTTCTGGAGCATACTAACGGCATCATAAGGAGAAATAAGTATTCCTAATAATTCTAACTGATAAAGGAGTTAACAGCTGCATTTAAATGGATATTAACATTATATTTTGACAACATATTCTGCAAATGCATAACATAAATGTTGTCACATTTGCCAATTTTTTATTTTTATTTATTTTTTTCGTCCTTGTCAGTGAGCTCCCTAAATCTCCATTTACAGAGAGTTTTCTGGTCAGTCGACCATGAAAGCAAGATACTGATACAATGTAACACTATTACTGCAGCTCTGAGTGCTCTTTATGCTGTCTTTTCTATATTGTGTAATTTTTACACTGTATTATTATCACTGCTTTCACAGTTCCTGACTGAAAGCTCTCTGGAAATGGAGGACAAACAGAACGTAAACAAATTGGTGAATATTTAAAAAAATGAAATACAAAAACAATAGGCATTTGCAGAATAATTAAAGCAAAAGTAATTGTTTTTTATCCTTTTAAATCAATTGGAATGTCCCTTTTTCTTAATGGTACAGCTGGTATGAGTTCTGCATAAAGCCCTAAAAGCCTAAATTCATTAGTCCCCAGGCAGAAATAGGTGACACACAGCTCTCACCTGTTTGCACTTTCCAGGGTCTCTACTTTCTTCCATAGATCACTGTTCTGTGATGTGAAGCATTCTACCCTAGAAGGATTGGCACAGGGACACAATGATACAATGACAGCAAGAAAAAGGGACAATAACAAACTCACAAACATGATAACTTAAAGACAGGGATATACTGATGGGGTCAAGTCCCACTGATACAAAACACAACAGTGACAATTACATAAGACACAGTAAAATAGAGGTCATTTAACAGAAAGACAATATGGCATAGGCCCTAGTGTCATAGGAACAATAGGACACAGCATAACAGGATCTTCCTGTCAGCAGGACACAGCGACACAATATAACAGAAACTCCCTGTCAGTAGAACAGTGATACAATGTAACAGGATCTCCCTGTCAGTAGAAAACAAAGACACAATGTAACAGGGTCTCCCTGTCAGTAGGACACAGTGACACAATGTAACAGGATATCCCTGTGAGCAGGGCACAGTGATACAATGTAACAGGATCTCCCTGAAAGTAGGACACAGTGACACGATGTAACAGGATCTCACTGTCAGTAGGACACAGTGACACAATGTAACAGGATATTCCTGTCAGAAGTAGTGTAACAGAATCTCCCTGTCACTGGACACAGTGAAACAATGTAATAGAATCCCCCTGTCAGTAGAGCACAGTGACACAATGCAACAGGATCTCTCTGTCAGTAAGACATAGTGTAAAAGGACCTCCCTGTCAGTAGAACACAGTGACACAAATTAACAGGATCTCACTGTCAGTAGAATACAGTGTAACAGGATCTTTTCATTGGTAGAACACAGTGACACAGTGTAACAGGATCTTCCTGTCAGTAAGACACAGTTCAATAGGATCTCTCCATCAGTAGTCACAGTGACCCAGTGTAATAGAATCTCTCCGTCAGTAGCATACAGTGACACAGAGTAACAGCCTAGGTACTAATGACAGTATGACATAGGGTAACACAATCTCCTTGACAGCAGGTCACAGTGACACAGTTACCGAGTGTAACAAGCAATAATGATATGCAAAGAGAAGAATTCGCACTGGAAAAGGGCAAGGAAAAAATATGTGTACACTGCTGCTCCAAGAAAAGGGATCCCCATTACGGGAACCTCAAAAATGAGCAATATTGCAAACAAGAATTCTCTAAGCGCTAGTGTCCACGAGACAGAATCAGAGACAAAAGGAACTGTTGGTAAATAGATTGTATATATGTAATTATCACCTAAAAATTTTACAAGAAAAAAATTACAATAATATATCTTAATAAAAACAAATTATGTTTATATTTTTTTCTTATAAAATATTAAGGTGATAATTACATATATACAATCTCTGTACCAATAGTTCCTTTCCTCTCTGATTCTGTCTCGTGGACACTAGCTCTTGCAGGTACTAATGACAGTAGGAAGCAGTGACACAGGGTAACAGGATGTCCCTGACAGAAGGACACAGGCACACAGTGTAACAGGTACTAATAACAGCATGGCACAGTGTAACAGGTATTAATGATAGTATGGCACAGTGTAACAGGTATTAATGATAGTATGGCACAGTGTAACAGGTACTTATGATAGTATGACACAGTGTAACAGGATCTCCCTGACAGCAGCATGCAGTCACACAGTGTAACAGGTACTAATGATAGTATGACACATTGTAAGAATTGTACAGCGCTGCTGAATTAGTTGGTGCTATATAAAAAAAAAAAATAATAATAATAATAACAGGTAGTATGACAGAGTGTAACAGGATCTCCCTGACAGCAGGACACAGTCGCACAGTGTAACAGGTACTAATGACAGTATGACACTGTGTAACAGGATCTCCCTGACAGCAGGACACAGTCGCACAGTGTAACAGGTACTAATGACAGTATGACACTGTGTAACAGGATCTCCCTGACAGCAGGACACAGTCGCACAGTGTAACAGGTACTAATGACAGTATGACACTGTGTAACAGGATCTCCCTGACAGCAGGACACAGTCGCACAGTGTAACAGGTACTAATGACAGTATGACACTGTGTAACAGGATCTCCCTGACAGCAGGATACAGTCACACAGTGTAACAGGTACTAATAATACTATGAGCCAATATAACACAATTTCCCTGACAGCAGGACACAGTCGCACAGTGTAACAGGTACTAATGACAATATGACACAGTGTAACAGGATCTCCCTGACAGCAGGACACAGTCGCACAGTGTAACAGGTACTAATGATAATATGACACCGTGTAACAGGATCTCCCTGACAGCAGGACACAGTCGCACAGTGTAACAGGTACTATTGACAGTATGACACAGTGTAACAGGATCTCCCTGACAGCAGGATACAGTCACACAGTGTAACAGGTACTAATAATACTATGAGCCAATATAACACAATTTCCCTGACAGCAGGACACAGTCGCACAGTGTAACAGGTACTAATGACAATATGACACAGTGTAACAGGATCTCCCTGACAGCAGGACACAGTCGCACAGTGTAACAGGTACTAATGATAATATGACACAGTGTAACAGGATCTCCCTGACAGCAGGACACAGTCGCACAGTGTAACAGGTACTAATGATAATATGACACCGTGTAACAGGATCTCCCTGACAGCAGGACACAGTCGCACAGTGTAACAGGTACTAATGATAATATGACACCGTGTAACAGGATCTCCCTGACAGCAGGACACAGTCGCACAGTGTAACAGGTACTAATGACAGTATGACACCGTGTAACAGGATCTCCCTGACAGCAGGACACAGTCACACAGTGTAACAGGTACTAATGATAATATGACACCGTGTAACAGGATCTCCCTGACAGCAGGACACAGTCGCACAGTGTAACAGGTACTAATGACAGTATGACACCGTGTAACAGGATCTCCCTGACAGCAGGACACAGTCACACAGTGTAACAGGTACTAATGACAGTATGACACAGTGTAACAGGATCTCCCTGACAGCAGGACACAGTCACATTTACTAATGACAGCACAACACGGTGACAGTGTATGATCTCCCCATCAGTTGGACAGAGTAATAGAATGTAATGATAGTAGGACACAGTGACATAATGTATGATCTCCCACAACAGTACGGCAGAGTGACACAATGTAAAGGGGACTAATAACAATAGGGCACAATAACACAATGTACTTATGATAGTAGGACGCAGTGACATAATGTATCCACACAAAGATACAAAGACAAGTGACATACACATTGACAACTCACTTCTTTTCCAAACATTCCACATACTCCTTCTTCTTCCGCCGGCTTTCCTGGGCTGAGATCTAAGAGAAAGGAGAGGTGGACCCAAGGTTTTCCATGAGCACAAAAACAGACAATATAAAACCCTCCTACGCCAGTGATGTCAATATTTGGACCCATATCTGTTGGGGACTACAATACTCATCATCCCCAGTCTGCCAGTGCTTGGTCAGGGATGATGGTAAATGTAGTCTTGTACAGATGAAGGTCCAAAGACTGAATACCCCTGCAGTTCACAGTCATCAGGATTCTTCCCTCTCTATGGGATATATCTTCCTGCCCCTGATTGTGGAACCATTTTGGTAACAAATATGTGATGCTGAAAGAGCTCATTGCTCTAGTACAGGGGTTGACAACTTGTGAATCTCCACCTGCTGTTGGATTACAGCCTCATCATCTTCAGTTGGCCTCCAGCTGTCCTCTAACAACAATTCCCATCATCTCACTTAAAAAAGTGCAGTTGTTGGTCTACAATTCCCTTAATTCTTAGCCAGTTGTTGGCCAGATGAGCATGATGGGAGATGTAAGAGCTGAAAGACACAGATTACTGAGTCTTGCCCTAGCGTCTCTCTATCCTTTGCACTTCTCTGCTTCTCACTTTCCCCATCCCTTACCTTGTTCTTGATCTTCCTGCGCACCCGTTTCAGAGCCTTCTCCTCGGTTTTAGTGAGGGGCAGTTTAGTGGGTATGGGGTATCCCTCAGCGACCAGAGTACGCCTCTCTTCCTCTGTCAGCATCAGAGGCCCTGACGTGCCTTGAAGTTTCTGACCAACATGAAGAAAACAAAACATCAGAGCTCCTACGTGAGACTTACCAGGGATCTTCTGCACAAAAGAGACCTGGATATATTATAGGGCAAACCAACTGCACCATAGGGGACAAATACATTTTATCAAAATGACTTGATTTAAATGGGGCTTTTAACTCCTAGAGCAGGGCTGGGAAATGTGAAGTCGTCCAGCTATTGCTGGACTACAGTTTCCATCAACCTCCAGCAGCCATTGGCCTAGAGGCACCTAACTGTGAGAAACACCTCTGCTGTGCTGGCCACACCCACTGTGCTGAGTTGTGGGTGTGGCTAGCACAATCCCAATGCTCTGTTCCACACATCAGTTCCTTGTATATGGTGGCCGTTTATTTAGCCATATATGAGTTGCTGCAATGTCCAGTTTATATAACAGTGACAGGCAAACTGATTAAACCAAATGGACAAAATTATGGTCAGAAATTCTAGGAGCCCCAAGAGAAGCCTGTGAGGGCCATATGAGGCCCCAGGGCTCATACAGGCCAACAACTGTTAGGAAAGAAAACTGCTGTCCTAACAATCCCAATATATGCCTGCAAACATGCAATACTTACATGGGGGGCAGTAAGGAGTGGTGATGAGGAAATGGCATGGGAAGAACGAGCTGCTGGACGGGCTGGACTTGGGGGTGGAAGAGAACGGGGGCTCTGTGAGCCATCGCTGTCACTGCTGTGACTACTCGGAGGGGTTAGAGGCATCATCCCCAAAACATCTAGGACAGAAATGAGTTATTAGGGACACTGAAAAATGTACAATGTAGTTAGTGGTTGAGTGGTTGTATCAGGGACAGCGCAAGCATCAGACAGACTGATAGCTGCCTAGATAAGTAGAAGCAGAGGGGAGACAACCTGGCCACATCCATAGCTAGGCAAAGCCCCTGCATCTTGCTGTAAAAGAGAACTGATAGGTACAGGACAGTTATAGGATGAGAGGTGTATAATAGAGCAGTGATAGATACAGGACAGTTATAGGATGAGAGGTCTGTAATAGAGCAGTTACAGGTATAGGACAGTTATAGGATGATAGGCGTGTAATAGAGCAGTGATAGGTACAGGACAGTTATAGGATGAGAGGTGTGTAATAGAGCAGTGATAGGTACAGGACAGTTATAGGATGAGAGGTCTGTAATAGAGCAGTTACAGGTATAGGACAGTTATAGGATGATAGGTGTGTAATAGAGCAGTGATAGGTACATGACAGTTATAGGATGATAGGTGTGTAATAGAGCAGTGATAGGTACCGGACAGTTATAGGATGATAGGTGTGTAATAGAGCAGTGATAGGTACAGGACAGTTATAGGATGAGAGGTGTGTAATAGAGCAGTGATAGGTACAGGACAGTTATAGGATGAGAGGTGTGTAATAGAGCAGTGATAGGTACAGGACAGTTATAGGATGAGAGATCTGTAATAGAGCAGTGATAGGTACAGGACAGTTATAGGATGAGAGGTGTGTAATAGAGCAGTGATAGGTACAGGACAGTTATAGGATGAGAGGTGTGTAATAGAGCAGTGATAGGTACAGGACAGTTATAGGATGAGAGGTGTGTAATAGAGCAGTGATGGGTACAGGACAGGTATAAGGTGAGATGTATGTAATAGAGCAGTGATAGGTATAGGACAGTTATAGGATGATAGGTCTGTAATAGAGCAGTGATAGGTACAGGACAGTTATAGGATGAGAGGTCTGTAATAGAGCAGTGATAGGTACAGGACAGTTATAGGGTGAGAGGTATGTAATAGAGCAGTGATAGGTAAAGGACAGTTATAGGATGAGAGGTGTGTAATAGAGCAGTGATACGTACAGGACAGTTATAGGATGAGAGGTGTGTAACAGAGCAGTGATAGGTACAGAACAGTTATAGGATGAGAGGTGTGTAATAGAGCAGCGATAGGTACAGGACAGTTATAGGATGAGAGGTGTGTAATAGAGCAGTGATAGGTACAGGACAGTTATAGGATGAGAGGTCTGTAATAGAGCAGTGATGGGTACAGGACAGGTATAAGGTGAGATGTATGTAATAGAGCAGTGATAGGTATAGGACAGTTATAGGATGATAGGTCTGTAATAGAGCAGTGATAGGTACAGGACAGTTATAGGATGAGAGGTCTGTAATAGAGCAGTGATAGGTACAGGACAGTTATAGGGTGAGAGGTATGTAATAGAGCAGTGATAGGTAAAGGACAGTTATAGGATGAGAGGTGTGTAATAGAGCAGTGATAGGTAAAGGACAGTTATAGGATGAGAGGTGTATAATAGAGCAGTGATAGGTACAGGACAGTTATAGGATGAGAGGTGTGTAATAGAGCAGTGATAGGTAAAGGACAGTTATAGGATGAGAGGTCTGTAATAGAGCAGTGACAGGTACAGGACAGTTATAGGATGAGAGGTATGTAATAGAGCAGTGATAGGTACAGGACAGTTATAGGATGAGAGGTGTGTAATAGAGCAGTGATAGGTACAGGACAGTTATAGGGTGAGAGGTCTGTAATAGAGCAGTGATAGGTAAAGGACAGTTATAGGGTGAGAGGTCTGTAATAGAGCAGTGATAGGTAAAGGACAGTTATAGGGTGAGAGGTCTGTAATAGAGCAGTGATAGGTATAGGACAGTTATAGGATGATAGGTGTGTAATAGAGCAGTGATAGGTACAGGACAGTTATAGGATGAGAGGTCTGTAATAGAGCAGTGATAGGTACAGGACAGTTATAGGATGAGAGGTCTGTAATAGAGCAGTGATAGGTAAAGGACAGTTATAAGAGGAGAGGTGTGTAATAGAGCAGTGATAGGTACAGGACAGTTATAGGATGAGAGGTGTATAATAGAGCAGTGATAGGTACAGGACAGTTATAGGATGAGAGGTGTGTAATAGAGCAGTGATAGGTAAATGACAGTTATAGGATGAGAGGTCTGTAATAGAGCAGTGACAGGTACAGGACAGTTATAGGATGAGAGGTGTGTAATAGAGCAGTGATAGGTACAGGACAGTTATAGGGTGAGAGGTGTGTAATAGAGCAGTGATAGGTACAGGACAGTTATAGGGTGAGAGGTGTGTAATAGAGCAGTGATAGGTACAGGACAGTTATAGGATGATAGGTGTGTAATAGAGCAGTGATAGGTACAGGACAGTTATAGGGTGAGAGGTCTGTAATAGAGCAGTGATAGGTAAAGGACAGTTATAGGGTGAGAGGTCTGTAATAGAGCAGTGATAGGTACAGGACAGTTATAGGGTGAGAGGTGTGTAATAGAGCAGTGATAGGTACAGGACAGTTATAGGATGAGAGGTGTGTAATAGAGCAGTGATAGGTACAGGACAGTTATAGGGTGAGAGGTGTGTAATAGAGCAGTGATAGGTACAGGACAGTTATAGGATGATAGGTGTGTAATAGAGCAGTGATAGGTACAGGACAGTTATAGGGTGAGAGGTCTGTAATAGAGCAGTGATAGGTAAAGGACAGTTATAGGGTGAGAGGTCTGTAATAGAGCAGTGATAGGTACAGGACAGTTATAGGGTGAGAGGTGTGTAATAGAGCAGTGATAGGTACAGGACAGTTATAGGGTGAGAGGTGTGTAATAGAGCAGTGATAGGTATAGGACAGTTATAGGATGATAGGTGTGTAATAGAGCAGTGATAGGTACAGGACAGTTATAGGATGAGAGGTCTGTAATAGAGCAGTGATAGGTACAGGACAGTTATAGGATGATAGGTGTGTAATAGAGCAGTGATGGGTACAGGACAGTTATAGGGTGAGAGGTATGTAATAGAGCAGTGATAGGTAAAGGACAGTTATAGGATGAGAGGTGTGTAATAGAGCAGTGATAGGTAAAGGACAGTTATAGGATGAGAGGTCTGTAATAGAGCAGTGATAGGTAAAGGACAGTTATAAGAGGAGAGGTGTGTAATAGAGCAGTGATGGGTACAGGACAGTTATAGGGTGAGAGGTCTGTAATAGAGCAGTGATAGGTAAAGGACAGTTATAGGGTGAGAGGTCTGTAATAGAGCAGTGATAGGTATAGGACAGTTATAGGATGATAGGTGTGTAATAGAGCAGTGATAGGTACAGGACAGTTATAGGATGAGAGGTCTGTAATAGAGCAGTGATAGGTACAGGACAGTTATAGGATGAGAGGTCTGTAATAGAGCAGTGATAGGTAAAGGACAGTTATAAGAGGAGAGGTGTGTAATAGAGCAGTGATAGGTACAGGACAGTTATAGGATGAGAGGTGTATAATAGAGCAGTGATAGGTACAGGACAGTTATAGGATGAGAGGTGTGTAATAGAGCAGTGATAGGTAAATGACAGTTATAGGATGAGAGGTCTGTAATAGAGCAGTGACAGGTACAGGACAGTTATAGGATGAGAGGTGTGTAATAGAGCAGTGATAGGTACAGGACAGTTATAGGGTGAGAGGTGTGTAATAGAGCAGTGATAGGTACAGGACAGTTATAGGGTGAGAGGTGTGTAATAGAGCAGTGATAGGTACAGGACAGTTATAGGATGATAGGTGTGTAATAGAGCAGTGATAGGTACAGGACAGTTATAGGGTGAGAGGTCTGTAATAGAGCAGTGATAGGTAAAGGACAGTTATAGGGTGAGAGGTCTGTAATAGAGCAGTGATAGGTACAGGACAGTTATAGGGTGAGAGGTGTGTAATAGAGCAGTGATAGGTACAGGACAGTTATAGGGTGAGAGGTCTGTAATAGAGCAGTGATAGGTAAAGGACAGTTATAGGGTGAGAGGTCTGTAATAGAGCAGTGATAGGTACAGGACAGTTATAGGGTGAGAGGTGTGTAATAGAGCAGTGATAGGTACAGGACAGTTATAGGATGAGAGGTGTGTAATAGAGCAGTGATAGGTACAGGACAGTTATAGGGTGAGAGGTGTGTAATAGAGCAGTGATAGGTACAGGACAGTTATAGGATGATAGGTGTGTAATAGAGCAGTGATAGGTACAGGACAGTTATAGGGTGAGAGGTCTGTAATAGAGCAGTGATAGGTAAAGGACAGTTATAGGGTGAGAGGTCTGTAATAGAGCAGTGATAGGTACAGGACAGTTATAGGGTGAGAGGTGTGTAATAGAGCAGTGATAGGTACAGGACAGTTATAGGGTGAGAGGTGTGTAATAGAGCAGTGATAGGTATAGGACAGTTATAGGATGATAGGTGTGTAATAGAGCAGTGATAGGTACAGGACAGTTATAGGATGAGAGGTCTGTAATAGAGCAGTGATAGGTACAGGACAGTTATAGGATGATAGGTGTGTAATAGAGCAGTGATGGGTACAGGACAGTTATAGGGTGAGAGGTATGTAATAGAGCAGTGATAGGTAAAGGACAGTTATAGGATGAGAGGTGTGTAATAGAGCAGTGATAGGTAAAGGACAGTTATAGGATGAGAGGTCTGTAATAGAGCAGTGATAGGTAAAGGACAGTTATAAGAGGAGAGGTGTGTAATAGAGCAGTGATGGGTACAGGACAGTTATAGGGTGAGAGGTATGTAATAGAGCAGTGATAGGTAAAGGACAGTTATAGGATGAGAGGTGTGTAATAGAGCAGTGATAGGTAAAGGACAGTTATAGGATGAGAGGTCTGTAATAGAGCAGTGACAGGTACAGGACAGTTATAGGATGAGAGGTGTGTAATAGAGCAGTGATAGGTACAGGACAGTTATAGGGTGAGAGGTGTGTAATAGAGCAGTGATAGGTACAGGACAGTTATAGGATGAGAGGTGTGTAATAGAGCAGTGATAGGTAAAGGACAGTTATAGGATGAGAGGTCTGTAATAGAGCAGTGACAGGTACAGGACAGTTATAGGATGAGAGGTGTGTAATAGAGCAGTGATAGGTACAGGACAGTTATAGGGTGAGAGGTGTGTAATAGAGCAGTGATAGGTACAGGACAGTTATAGGATGATAGGTGTGTAATAGAGCAGTGATAGGTACAGGACAGTTATAGGGTGAGAGGTCTGTAATAGAGCAGTGATACGTACAGGACAGTTATAGGATGAGAGGTGTGTAACAGAGCAGTGATAGGTACAGGACAGTTATAGGGTGAGAGGTCTGTAATAGAGCAGTGATAGGTAAAGGACAGTTATAGGGTGAGAGGTGTGTAATAGAGCAGTGATAGGTACAGGACAGTTATAGGGTGAGAGGTGTGTAATAGAGCAGTGATAGGTACAGGACAGTTATAGGGTGAGAGGTGTGTAATAGAGCAGTGATAGGTACAGGACAGTTATAGGATGAGAGGTGTGTAATAGAGCAGTGATAGGTAAAGGACAGTTATAGGATGAGAGGTGTGTAATAGAGCAGTGATAGGCACAGGACAGTTATAGGGTGAGAGGTCTGTAATAGAGCAGTGATACGTACAGGACAGTTATAGGATGAGAGGTGTGTGTAATAGAGCAGTGATAGGTAAAGGACAGTTATAAGATGAGAGATCTGTATTAGAGCAGTGATGGGTACAGGACAGTTATAGGGTGAGAGGTGTGTAATAAAGCAGTGATAGGTACAGGACAGGTATAAGGTGAGATGTATGTAATAGAGCAGTGATAGGTACAGGACAGTTATAGGATGAGAGGTGTGTAATAAAGCAGTGATAGGTACAGGACAGGTATAAGGTGAGATGTATGTAATAGAGCAGTGATAGGTACAGGACAGTTATAGGATGAGAGGTGTGTAATAGAGCAGTGATAGGTAAAGGACAGTTATAGGATGAGAGGTGTATAATAGAGCAGTGATAGGTACAGGACAGTTATAGGATGAGAGGTGTGTAATAGAGCAGTGATAGGTAAAGGACAGTTATAGGATGAGAGGTCTGTAATAGAGCAGTGACAGGTACAGGACAGTTATAGGATGAGAGGTATGTAATAGAGCAGTGATAGGTACAGGACAGTTATAGGATGAGAGGTGTGTAATAGAGCAGTGATAGGTACAGGACAGTTATAGGGTGAGAGGTCTGTAATAGAGCAGTGATAGGTAAAGGACAGTTATAGGGTGAGAGGTCTGTAATAGAGCAGTGATAGGTACAGGACAGTTATAGGGTGAGAGGTGTGTAATAGAGCAGTGATAGGTACAGGACAGTTATAGGGTGAGAGGTGTGTAATAGAGCAGTGATAGGTATAGGACAGTTATAGGATGATAGGTGTGTAATAGAGCAGTGATAGGTACAGGACAGTTATAGGATGAGAGGTCTGTAATAGAGCAGTGATAGGTACAGGACAGTTATAGGATGAGAGGTCTGTAATAGAGCAGTGATAGGTAAAGGACAGTTATAAGAGGAGAGGTGTGTAATAGAGCAGTGATAGGTACAGGACAGTTATAGGATGAGAGGTGTATAATAGAGCAGTGATAGGTACAGGACAGTTATAGGATGAGAGGTGTGTAATAGAGCAGTGATAGGTAAAGGACAGTTATAGGATGAGAGGTCTGTAATAGAGCAGTGACAGGTACAGGACAGTTATAGGATGAGACGTGTGTAATAGAGCAGTGATAGGTACAGGACAGTTATAGGGTGAGAGGTGTGTAATAGAGCAGTGATAGGTACAGGACAGTTATAGGGTGAGAGGTGTGTAATAGAGCAGTGATAGGTACAGGACAGTTATAGGGTGAGAGGTCTGTAATAGAGCAGTGATAGGTAAAGGACAGTTATAGGGTGAGAGGTCTGTAATAGAGCAGTGATAGGTACAGGACAGTTATAGGGTGAGAGGTGTGTAATAGAGCAGTGATAGGTACAGGACAGTTATAGGGTGAGAGGTGTGTAATAGAGCAGTGATAGGTACAGGACAGTTATAGGGTGAGAGGTGTGTAATAGAGCAGTGATAGGTACAGGACAGTTATAGGGTGAGAGGTCTGTAATAGAGCAGTGATAGGTAAAGGACAGTTATAGGGTGAGAGGTCTGTAATAGAGCAGTGATAGGTACAGGACAGTTATAGGGTGAGAGGTGTGTAATAGAGCAGTGATAGGTACAGGACAGTTATAGGATGAGAGGTGTGTAATAGAGCAGTGATAGGTACAGGACAGTTATAGGGTGAGAGGTGTGTAATAGAGCAGTGATAGGTACAGGACAGTTATAGGATGATAGGTGTGTAATAGAGCAGTGATAGGTACAGGACAGTTATAGGGTGAGAGGTCTGTAATAGAGCAGTGATAGGTAAAGGACAGTTATAGGGTGAGAGGTCTGTAATAGAGCAGTGATAGGTACAGGACAGTTATAGGGTGAGAGGTGTGTAATAGAGCAGTGATAGGTACAGGACAGTTATAGGGTGAGAGGTGTGTAATAGAGCAGTGATAGGTATAGGACAGTTATAGGATGATAGGTGTGTAATAGAGCAGTGATAGGTACAGGACAGTTATAGGATGAGAGGTCTGTAATAGAGCAGTGATAGGTACAGGACAGTTATAGGATGAGAGGTCTGTAATAGAGCAGTGATAGGTAAAGGACAGTTATAAGAGGAGAGGTGTGTAATAGAGCAGTGATGGGTACAGGACAGTTATAGGGTGAGAGGTATGTAATAGAGCAGTGATAGGTAAAGGACAGTTATAGGATGAGAGGTGTGTAATAGAGCAGTGATAGGTAAAGGACAGTTATAGGATGAGAGGTCTGTAATAGAGCAGTGACAGGTACAGGACAGTTATAGGATGAGAGGTGTGTAACAGAGCAGTGATAGGTACAGGACAGTTATAGGGTGAGAGGTGTGTAATAGAGCAGTGATAGGTACAGGACAGTTATAGGATGAGAGGTGTGTAATAGAGCAGTGATAGGTAAAGGACAGTTATAGGATGAGAGGTCTGTAATAGAGCAGTGACAGGTACAGGACAGTTATAGGATGAGAGGTGTGTAATAGAGCAGTGATAGGTACAGGACAGTTATAGGGTGAGAGGTGTGTAATAGAGCAGTGATAGGTACAGGACAGTTATAGGATGATAGGTGTGTAATAGAGCAGTGATAGGTACAGGACAGTTATAGGGTGAGAGGTCTGTAATAGAGCAGTGATACGTACAGGACAGTTATAGGATGAGAGGTGTGTAACAGAGCAGTGATAGGTACAGGACAGTTATAGGGTGAGAGGTCTGTAATAGAGCAGTGATAGGTAAAGGACAGTTATAGGGTGAGAGGTGTGTAATAGAGCAGTGATAGGTACAGGACAGTTATAGGGTGAGAGGTGTGTAATAGAGCAGTGATAGGTACAGGACAGTTATAGGGTGAAAGGTGTGTAATAGAGCAGTGATAGGTACAGGACAGTTATAGGATGAGAGGTGTGTAATAGAGCAGTGATAGGTAAAGGACAGTTATAGGATGAGAGGTGTGTAATAGAGCAGTGATAGGCACAGGACAGTTATAGGGTGAGAGGTCTGTAATAGAGCACTGATACGTACAGGACAGTTATAGGATGAGAGGTGTGTGTAATAGAGCAGTGATAGGTAAAGGACAGTTATAAGATGAGAGATCTGTATTAGAGCAGTGATGGGTACAGGACAGTTATAGGGTGAGAGGTGTGTAATAAAGCAGTGATAGGTACAGGACAGGTATAAGGTGAGATGTATGTAATAGAGCAGTGATAGGTACAGGACAGTTATAGGATGAGAGGTGTGTAATAAAGCAGTGATAAGTACAGGACAGTTATAGGATGAGAGGTATGTAATAGAGCAGTGATAGGTACAGGACAGTTATAGCGTGAAAGGTGTGTAATAGAGCAGTGATAGGTACAGGACAGTTATAGGATGAGAGGTGTTTAATAGAGCAGTGATAGGTACAGGACAGTTATAAGATGAGAGGTCTGTAATAGAGCAGTGATAGGTACAGGACAGTTATAGGATGAGAGGTATGTAATAGAGCAGTGATAGGTACAGGACAGTTATAGGATGAGAGGTATGTAATAGAGCAGTGATAGGTACAGGACAGATATAGGATGAGAGGTCTATAATAGAGCAGTGATAGGTACAGGACAGATATAGGATGATAGGTGTATAATAGAGCAGTGATAGGTACAGGACAGTTATAGGGTGAGATGCCTGTAATAGAGCAGTGATGCTGAATGACCCACCTGCTGGTACATTTAGGAAGCTGTGTGGGATGCCTGGTTCGGCTTTTATGTGAGATATTGGCGCTCTGGGTACATTCTGCAAGGGAAGAGAAAAATGGCATTAAAAACCCTCTCTGTACAATATACATTACACTAAAACACACAGAGCACAAAAAATCTGAATACATTTTCATAGAAGATGAACTTGTATTTTACAATGTATTTGCTTTTAAAGGGATAGTAATACTTCGTTTTAACTTTATTTTATTTTGTAGGCATTAAAAAAACATGAAGAATGATATAAGTCTTATCTCTGAAACCTTTATGGTTTATGAGATATTCACAAGCAAAGTTCCCCTCCCCGCCCCTTTTACCTAGTGTAAGCCATCTCTTCTCAGATGTGGATCAGGTTGTATGACCAGACAGATAACAGAAAGGGACAATTTTCTTTGTATGAAAACAATGAAAGCCCTTCCCCCCTTGACAAGTTTTTCAGCGTTTTCCCTTATCTTAATTGAAGATTGTCCCTCTCTGCAGTCTACCTGGGCAGCTCCCTTCTGATCTGGTTGAACAGGGGGGGGATACTTTGTTTGTGCATATCTCTTAAACCATAAAGGTTTCAGAGATAAGACTTATATCATTCTTCATGTTTTTTTAATGCCTACAAAATAAAATAAAGTTAAAATGAAGTATTACTATCCCTTTAAAGTAATAGTAATGTTCAAGTAAATCATTTATTATTCTGTATCAATTGATTGTATTTCTTTAATTCTGTGTACTTACCTGGAATTAAATATTTCAGTTCTTCTTTTCAGTTTCAGTGATGTGAGCTCCCTCTACCTGCAGTCTGTAAAAAGTGTCTGAGACTCAGCTTTATCTCTTAAAGGATGGTAAAGATTCTGTGTCTATCACTCACTATTTTTTTTAGCTAACCAGCCAGAGTACTTGAACAGATAGTGGAACATACACAGAGAGGTTCATTTACAAAGAAAAGTGGGGGAATTCTGGGGCAAAGCAACTGCACTATAGAAGACAAAAAAAAATTCCCAATTCAGTATTTGGGGGTTTAACCCTTTGCGTGCCAGAGGGGTACGCAACACATTGCTTTGCAATGTGTTGATTACCCCTCTGGCACTCAAAGGTTTAACCTTTTGAATGCTAGAGAGGTCCCCGGCACATTGCTCTCAGCATCTATTTTTTTCCAGAGAGTTCTCTGTAGGGACTATGAAAGCAGGGACAGTGATACAATGTAACACTATACCTGAAGCAGAAAGTCCAGCCTCCAGTCTATTAACCCCTTAATGACAAAGGACTTATCAGGTACGTCCCGCAAAAACTGTCAGTGACAGAGGACGTAGCTGGTAAGTCCCAGAAGTAGCACTGGAAGTCCGGGTCCCCGTGCGGCTGCACGCCGTTCGGGGACTCCGGAATAATCTAGCAAAAAATTTTTGTCACTAAGGGGTTAAATACAGCACGCAGGGATAGTGTTACATTCACTATCCCTGCTTTTACAGTCAAAGCTCTCTAGAATTCAGAGCTCCAGAAAGCTTATTGTCAGGGACATAATAGTAAGTAAAAAAAATTGAAGATAAAAAAATAATAATAAAAAGAAAAGACAGTTTAACTTTATATATTCTGTAAGTGCATAACATGTAAAGTCAACATAAAAAGTTATTATCGCTTTAACTCTTTGAGCGCCAGATGTTTTGCAATGCCTCGAATACCGCTCTAGCATTCAAATTATTAAAGTGGGCCTGTCAACTCAAGAAAAAGTTTTTTACTTCACAGAGTACTCAAATTTTAAATTTTTCCTGTAAAATTAATATTTTTTTTTTTTATAAATTACCCTTTATTTTTCTTGTTGGTACGATGTGGCACTTTATGCTAATATCCTACAGAGTATGCTAATTAGTTTTGTTTGAGGCCAAACTTACCTCTCTCTCTGTCCTATTAGACACACCCTCAGTTTGTGGGCTTCACCTAGATTTATTCATACTGTGGCAATAATGGCCCAGCACAGAAACGTATCACCTTGAAGTGCCGCAATGTGCCACTATCAAATAAATAAAGATGAATTTCTCAAAAACTATTCCTACTACAAACAAATGGCTTGCAAAAAATATTAGCAGTTTTTGAATCTCTTTAAAATGAACTGAATTTATCTCATGGTGACAGGTCAACTTTACACAGTCGACTCCTTTTCCAGACCACCTGAAGAGGGAGCTCCCATCGTTGAAAATGGAAGGAAGAGAGAAAAGGAAACAGCCGATTCAAGGTAAGTACAGTGAATTAGAGAAAATGAAAAGCACCAATAAATATAAATGAATACCACTACTAAAATAACAAATTACAACAAAGTGTTACTATTCCTTAACTCAGTGCTGCCCAAGTTCAATCCTCAAGGGCCACCAATAGGCCAGGAATTAAGGATTTCCACAATTAAGCACAGGTGAGTCAGTCAAAATGATGAGCCACTGATTAACTCACCTGTGCTTAATTAGGGAAATCGTTACATCCTGGTCTGTTGGTGGACCTTGAGGACTGAACTTGGACACCCTTGCCTTAACCCCTTTAGTGCTAGAGGGGTACGCAACGCATTGCAAAGCAATGCTTTGTGTACCCCTCTGGCACTCAAAGGGTTAATTGATGAACCCCCACCCCCAACAGTTCTGAAGGTGATACACTAGAAGTGCAGAGATTCTGGAGCAAGCCAACTGAACCATAGACTAATAAAAAAAAAGTTCCTTGGTTTAAATAACGATTTTAACCCCTTGAATGCTAGAGAGGTCACCAATGCATTTTGAAGCTGTGCATTGAAGACCTCTCAGAGGTTAAAATTCCACTTTAATTAAGTGAGAATTTTTGTAGTCTACATTGCAGAATTCCTTTCAGTACATCGGCCTACACAATGAATATATTATATATCATCTCAAATCAAGACGAGCTATGACAAGGAATTTGGTGCTGTACCGCTTCTTTATAGAACGACTCCACAAAACAGACATTAGGAAAATGTTATCATTATACTTATAACGAAACATAATTAACATTCATTGACAGTTTGGAAATATTTATATAGCTTTTGTGCAAATGAGAGGCAACTTAATTTATGGCGTGTAAATTTATATAGAAACATTTAAATTTATAAAGCATGAGTGATTAAGAATGAGCTGTGTTGTTAATTTACTGAGATAATTTGGGTATTTAATGAGTGAATGCCTGCAGGATGTCCAACGCATTTCTAATCAATGCACTGCACACCTGCCTGGCACTCACAGGAAGCAGAGCAGACCTCAACTTTAACTGTTTGAGTAACAGAGGTATTCAATGCATTGTGATGGACACCTCTCAGGCATTCCGGCACTCAGTGGGTTCACAGGACATATGCATATTTCAGGGCTGCGCTGAAATCAAAGCAGCACTTTCCCTATGGTGCAGCACTTAAAGGGTTAGTAATGTCTGATTTTAATAAAATCTAACATTGTAGATATTAAAAAATGAATTAAAGTGGAATTTTCAGCATAGCTAAAGTCGCCCTGCAATAAATAGGCAGGTGGCGACTAGCTTAATAATAGTTATCTTACCACTTAGAATTACTCGTTTCTAAAGTAATCTTTAATCTTCCGAGACTGACGACCAGGTTAGTGCAGTCTGCGCGCGTGCACCGTAAGTCCCTTCCTGTTACCATGTGGCACACTGCAATGTGTCTCAATGGAGACCGGGACTGACAGCGCAGGCACGCAGACAAGATGCCTGCGCTGATGCCTGGCTTCCGGCCTTGGAACAGGTTTTCTTTAGAAAGAAGCAATACTTAGAAGTAAGATAACTATTATTAAGCTAGTCGCCACCTGCCTAATTATTGCAGGGTGACTTTACATATGCTGAAAGTTCCGCTGTAGCTGGTGCAAGTCCTGTCTCTCAAACAGAGGCGTAACTAGAAGCCACCGGGCCCTGGTGCAAGAATTGCCATGGGGCCCCCCTGCCCACATTGGCCCCCTCATCCACATTGCCCCTTCCACAATGCCCCCTTCATCTCCACATTGCCCCTTCCACAATGCCCCCTTCATCTCCACAATGCCCCTTCATCTCATCTCCACAATGCCCCCTTCCATCTCCACAATGCCCCCTTCATCTCCACAATGCCCCCATCTTCACATTGCCCCTACCTCCAGTCCTGGTGGTCTAGCGGAGTGTCTTTACAGATCTGTGCCTCCTTCGGCACAGATCTCTACAACCGGAGCTCCCACGCGCCGCTCTAGTAATGCAGAGGCTGGGAGATGATGTCATCTCCCAGCGCTCTGTATTACTACAGCGGCGCGCCGAGTTGGAGATCAGGTAAGTGACTGCTGCGGGCAAGGGGGTCGCAGGCGGTGGCCGGGCCCCTGGAGTGACGGGCGCGGTCGCAGGTGCGACCGCTGCGACCCTTATTGTTACGCCACTGCTCTCAAACATGTACAGTTTGAGAGATATACAATGTAAAGACATCACCTGTCATGTTTGAGAGGTGGAACTTGCATTAGTTAATGTATTTCTTTTTAATATCTACAATATTACATTTGATTAAAATCAGATATTACTATCCCTTTAAATGACAAGCACCTTTACAGTCCTATAATAGACTGGATTTGGTCTTATGAAGGACTGACCCATAAAAATGTCACTGACACTAAGAACAGATATAAGTATCCGATAAACTCACTGTGTGGGTGAATATTTTTTACAATGACCAGTAGGTGGCAGTTCTGTGTCCCCCTACCATTGGAGGAATTAATATGCACTCAAACTGAGACAAAATTAACTCCTTCAAAAACTAAAATACCAGAGATTAGCTGTGAAATAAAGGTTTACATTTTGGTTTCACAGCACTGAAGGGGTTTATTTAGTTACAGGGATAAACTGTTGACAGATTTTTGCCAGATGTTCTCATGGTTACAATTTACAGATTTAGTTAACTCCATCAGTGCTGGAAGGGTTTGGTACTACTTAGCAAGAATCTACTTGCGATCTACCAGTAATCACTTAGGCCCGGATTCATCAAACTGCTGGAGGAGCTGTATCAAATACGCTGCTCTTTTCTGCGATCATTGATGGATACCTTCGGGTATTCATCATTGATTTTGCGTGTTTCCCTGCTTTGCATGTGCTTTCTGCGTATTAATGCATTCGCAGTTTGATGAATCCAAGCCTTAGTGATTTAATGATAGATCACAATCTACCTATTGCACATCCCTGGATTAAAGGGGAACTACCACCCCGCAAAAACTTTATCTTGATTAAGTCTTCATCTGGTGACTAGTGCTTAGTAGCACTAGTCGCCAGAAATATTACCTGGTTTAAAAGATTTACGACTTATTCGGAGGGTGACAGTAGCAGGAAGCACGGACATCTTGCCATAGTGACGTCCGTGCGTCTGCGCTGTCAGTCCCTTTTGGAGCCGGCCGCCCGGCCGGCCAATGGAGAGTGAAAATTTAGCCCTGGTGAGTAGAAATTCAGCCCTGGTTGGTATGTTACGGCTTGCAGTGGCGAGTAACTTTTCAGGTCTGGCTAGTAGCAAAGTACTTAAAAAGTATAAGCCCTGTATATATATATATATATATATATATATATATATATATATTTTTTTTTTTTTTTAATAAAATAATATGTATGAGTGCCCTCAGAGGTATCGGACACAACCACTACCCAATTTAGTTTGAATATTCTAGTTCGTATAGATTTTTTTCTCAAGTATATCTTGCTTGAAAGGGTTCCCACACACATGTGCTCGTACCAAGAAAATGGAGTGATGATAAAATGAACAATGAAGGGATGAAATACCCATACTAATGAAATACGATGGTGATGAATTAATGATAAGTGAATGGAAATGAAGTCAAGCGTCACTGCACAATCTTTCAATTGAGTCTTATTGATGCAATCTGGATAATCCTTCAATCTTGTATCCGGATTCTATGATATAGATGTCTGGGGCTTTGGGCTGCTTTAAAGGGATAGTAATGTTTCATAATAAAAGCAGCTCTAATTAATTAACATAGTATTTGGACCTTGGAGAGTGTTATTTCAATTCTGTCAGAGTTGTAGTTCAAGAGTAATTCAATGAAAAAGTATCCTCCTCCCACCCCTTTTACTGATGTAACACTGCTCAGCCAGAGTAGAAGGGAGGTGCCCAGGTAGACTGCAGAGAGGAACAATCTTCGATTAAGATAAGGGAGAAACCTGAAAAACTTGTCAAGTGGGACAGGGCTTTCATTGTTCTCATAGGAAGAAGATTGTCCCCTGCTGTTATCTGTCTGGTCTATGGACTGCATTCCACATCTGAGAAGAGATGGCTTACACTAGGTAAAAGGGGCGGGAGGGGAAACTTTGCTTGTGAATATCTCTCAAACCATAATGGTTTGAGAGATAAGACTTATATCGTTCTTCATGTTTTTTTTTAATGCCTACAAAATAAAATAAAGATAAAATGAAGTATTACTATCCCTTTAATGTTCCCGAGGATGTGAATCGCTGGCATCCGCTCACTGGTGGACGTTAGTGGATGTTAGCAGTGCTACATGGCGAAGTCACCTTCGTTCACATCTCCAGATACACTGCTCAAGGCATGTCGTGCTAAGCACCGCAGGCCTTGCTCAGTATGTCTGGTTATGTTAGGGATGTGAAGCATGTGTGTGAATGTGTTAGCACTACAGTAGTTAGACCCAGATTTTGGTAGGTTACTTCTGAGTCAGAAAGCATGGGATATGTAGAATTTTTCTGCATTGTACAAGTCGCGATCCAGTACTGATTAGCACCTTAATGCTTAAACTGTTGAGAGATAAGGGGATAACAGGGACTTGTCAGTTTTAAAAATAAGTGGCCTATATACAGTATGAATTAGATCAGTTAGTATGATACTGTAGACATTGGGATATCTGAAGACTTTGAAATGTACATTTCACAGAGAGACTAGCCAAACTGGGTTTGTTTACATTAAAAAGAGACGTATAAGGGTGATATGATTACCATTTACAAATACATTTAAGGTACATACAAAGAACTATGCAAATAATTATTTAGAGGAAATGATTTCGACTAAAACAAAGAAAGGGATATTTTTACAGTAAGTACAACTATGGAATTCTTTGCCTTCGGATGTTGTTCTTGCAGATACTGTAATTGCTTTCATAAAATTAATGGATACCTGTCTAGCACAGAACAATATTGAGAATTATGATAGTCTAGTGTAAAAGCCCGTGTACACGGGCTAAGGTCTGGGTAATTATTATATAGGATGCTTTCAATGCAGACTGGTTGTTGATCCAGGGAACTGTCTGACTGCCTTTTGCAGTCAGGAAGGAATTTTTTTACCCACTTGGGACTTAATTGGAAATGGCTTCAGAGGGCTTTTTTTGCCTTCCTCTGGATAAATAGGGCTGTTCTTGGCATGGGCTGGATTTGATGGACGCATGTCTTTTTTCAGCCTCATCAACTTTGTTACTATGTTACATCGGCTTTAGTCATTAGTGTCTAATTAGGCACTACTGCTGAGCCATGTAAGAAAATGAAAATGGCCCCATGGAGCATCACATTTCTAATGAGACATTTGAGGGTTCTTTAGGATTCATTCCTATTTCCTTATTTTTGTTCTATTAATATTATCCCTTTGATCGCCAGACAGGTATCCAATGCATTGCAGTGTGTTGCCTACCCCAATAGCACTTAAAGCTACAGGGAGGTCTCTAGAATGGCCATCTCCCCTTAGAGTTGCAATCCGGTCACGAGACCGCACTAAGTATAAGGAAAACCCTTGACAAAGGAGGGCAGGATTTTCCTTTCCTTACTGAAGATTGTCCCTCTCCGCTCTCCATCTGGAGAACAGATAGAGGAACAGTGATGCAGCCAGAAGGGGTGGGAGGGGGATCTTTTTACATGTAATATGTTTAGAACTACAGAAAAGTAAGTGATTTTACATACTGCAATATGTTAGTTTTACACTAGAGAAGACTCAGAGAGCTACTTTATGGAAAATATTACAATCCCTTTAAATGAACATGAATGCTAAAATGCTATTAACTCTTAAAGGGATAGTACTGCATAATATGGAAAACATATACATTGCAGCGTCCATCATGCTGAATTAAACAAGGACATTTCCACTGCTGAGAGATGCTTTATACAAAGGTTATTGCAGCTCAAACTTGTATTTTTTGGGTGCTGTTCCTCCATGGCCTAATATTTTACAACAACGCTCATTCTACAGCAGGCTAAGAAGGTTTATTTTCACTGACAATAGTTCTCCATAGATTGCTGTAGCAACAGCACCCCCCATATCTTATCAGGCTATGGAAGTACTGCACCCAAAAGTGCAAGTTTGAGCTGCAATAACTTTTGAATAAAATCTCTCAGCAGTGGGAGTACCCTTGATAAATCCTCCAATATATATGATATTCCTATTATGCAATACTATCCCTTTAAAGGGATAGTAATGGTTAAATTTAGGTTGATTTAATATTGTAGACATTAAAAAAAGGTTAACATCTATGTAAGTCTTATCTCTCAGACCTTTATGGTTTGAGAGATATAACTTGCTAAAGTTACCTTTTCCTGGCTGTTTCACTCAAGTCTGCCATCTAGCTGACAGCTGCAGATTCCAGTCATTTAACCAAACAGAAGCTCTTCAGCAGAGCTGAAATCACGCTATTTAAACATAAATATTTAATTGGAACAGTCTATAAAGTGTGCTTGCAAACCAGGCACACTTTGTAGACCGTTCTAAATGAAGTATTTGTCTTAAGATATCGTTATATCGGTGCTGCTGAAGAGCCACATCTGGTCAAGTGACCAGAATCTGCTTCTGACAGCTTTACAGCTCGTCGAGCAGAAAGGGGAGGGACCAGAGAACTTTATTTTCCTATATCTCTCACACCATAATGGTTTGAGAGATACAAATAAGTGCAAGTACTCTCTTTTAATTGTATCTACCATATAGTTAATTTCTGGCACACCCAGAAATTGACTTATTCAAATAATGGCCAGATATTGCCTTTAATGAACTTGTAGACCTGACCAAAGCTAAAAACGACAGAATATATCATTTCATTTGCATCTTAATTAGATTTCCTTTACTGAACCCCTTCAGGACAAAAGGGTTGTGCGTAATGTAACCAGTTCACAGTTTTATTGTGGGACACTTGTTTTGTTTTCGTTCTTCAGGAAAGAACCAGAACCAGAGGATCCCTGCATTGTGCGCTTTTCATAATCATCTCACATTATAATGCGGATTTGGTCACCTTATTTGTGCACCCATCTGGACTTCATGAGGTTAAAGCCAAGAGAAGAAAGATTACTTTGTGTCTGAACCCCCTGGGTGCTGGTGAGAAATGCTTTGCAATGCACTGACCTCACAAGCATCTAGAGAACAGGCCTGTCCAAGTTCAGTCCTTAAGGGCCACCAACAGGCCAGGATGTAAGGATTTCCCTGATTAAGCACAGGTGAGTTAACCCCTTAAGGACCGGGAAAATCTGAGGTGAATTTCACTAAAGGACTGGAGCAATTCTGACCTTTTTGACTATGTTTTTGTTCAACAGTGGTTTCCTTCTAAGTACTTTAGTTTACCCATGAAAATTATATACTGTTTTTTACGCACAAATAGGGCTTTCTTTTGATACCACACTTATATGGATAGCCCACCATTTATTTTAGTTAAATTAAAGAAAACGGTAAAAAAGTAAAAAAAAAAAAAAAACACCATTTTTTTTTCTCTTGGGATCATATGGGCGCAATGGGTTAAATTTTTATGGAGACTGCATGAAAGGTATGACTGGTCAGTCATTCCTACAGAATGGGCAGTTTTAACTGGGCACTGTTCCCCTGGGTGAAAATCCCCATGTCCCTTTTTCCCACTTTTATTATTGATTAAATTTGGCGGTGTATATAAATGTATTACATGGATCCACAACAATCACACTTCCACTTTTTGTGATTGACATATTGTTTTTTTTAAATAACATTTTTTTTTTGCAAAACAAAATCATGTTGTGTCTTTTTTTTTTTTTTTAAAGTTAATTTTAGCAGGTCAAAAATTGACCTCACAGCAGTGAAGGGGTTAATACCCCCAGCTGCTGATTTTTTTTACACCAGTAGGTGTCTCCTCTCTGCTTCTTTGTCCCTTACTTTGCAGGCAAGGGACAAACGGGTTGAGGAGAGACTCAGAGACAGTATGTAAATTGCTCTGTCTCATTCGTTGAGAATGCCTTGTACACGTGATCGCTGCTTCAGCGATCACATGACCCAGCAGAACTGAGAAGGGCTGAGACTGAATGCTCTGGTACCGGAGCGTTCAGTCTCAGCCTGGAATAAATGATAGCAGTGTGCATGGAGGCACGCTGCTTTCATTTATCCCATGACGGTTCAGGACCGTCATGGGTCTTTAACAGGTTAATCAGTAGAACATTCATTGTGTAATTAATCAGGGAAATCCTTACATCTGGCCTGTTTGTGGACCTTGAGGACTGAACTTGGACAGCCCTGATACAGAAGGTTAAATCGAGATGAGCTGACTACCGGTTATTTATTTTGAACGTTGATCAGACAGTGGTACTTGGCCATTTCTGATAATCCAAACAATAATCCCACTTGACAGCATTCTGGGCTTTGGCCATTACATTACACTGAACATAGACACCATCTACTATACACAGTGCACTCACACTACAAGAGACTGATTTAGTAATAACAACTGGAGCAATTCTGGAGCAAGCCAGCTGCACAGTAGGGGGCAACTTAAAACCCTATTGATTTATATAGGGCTTTTAACCCCTTGAATGCTAGAGAGGTCTCCAACGCATTGCTATTGAAAAACTTACCAATGAAACTGTTATGCAGAATAAAGACCGGGTTAGTCAAAACTCCTACCTCAGCTGACACTGAAGGCCAGGCAACAGTGCAGACATCTTTGCTTACTGACATTTGTGCACCTGCACTGTCAGTCCCGGTCTCCTCTAGGAGGCGTTGCAAGGTACCTTTAGGTACCAGAAGAGACTGACAGAGCACAGATGCCTCTAAAGAGCTGTCCCCTGGCCGTCAGTGTCGGCTGAGGTAGATTTTTGACTAACGCAGTCTTTATTCTGCATAACAGTTTCACTGGAAAGCTTATCGCTAGATGTCTAATTATGGGGGGTGGACTTTATTTGGGGTGATAGTTCCCCTTTAAGATAATTAAGAATTTGCATTTGATCTCTATGATGCTGTTGTTTTTTTCCAGAATTGCTTCAGTTCTCAGTCCTTCTCACACACTCATGAACAACAATCCTCCTCCCCAATCTACTATCAGACTCATTTCTTCACTCACCTCCTCCTCGTGTGGCCCCCCAGTGCCTGGTGCAGGTTCCAGAGTGACGCTGCTGTGCGCGGATTCTGCTTGTGTTGTCAGACTGTGCTCCTGTTTCACCAGTAATGAGCAGAGTTCATGTTCCAGGGCCCAAACTGCTCTTCCAGGCTCTGCAAAGGCAAACGCATGGACAAGTTAATTCACTGTGTGCTGGGGAGAACTTGCATATCAGTGCTCTGTACCCACATCCTGCAGATCATCACTTTACACTGAACATGAAGAGGTATCTTACCTCAGCCTGATGTGAGAATGAGCATAGCATCGCTCTTTCACCTGCTAAAAGAGGCCATAAAGCATCACTTTTGCAATCACTCTCACTTCAAAGCAACAGGAAAAACATGCAGAGCATCTCATTATAACCTTAAGCTGTATCCTGAACATGCAGAGTGTCTTTAATCAACATACTGTGAAGATTTGTGAAGCAATGCTCACTCATCTCAACCTGCAGAGCATTTCATCTCAATCTGCAGAGTATCTCAGTATCACCTCATCCTGCAGAGTATCTCATCTCAATCTAGAGAGTATCTCACTATCACCTCATCCTGCAGAGCATCTTACTCTCAATTCAGTCTGAACAGCATCTTAACCGAACCCACAGGTCAGTGCTCACATTTCAAACTAAAGGGAAAAGTCGCAAAGCATTATGTTCTCCTGACAACCCGCAGAGCACAGTGCTTTCACCTTAATATGCAGGGAATCATTCTATCTCAACCTGCAGATCATTGCTCTCTCACCTTGCTGGGGGGACCCTGAAGGTCATTGTGCTCAACCTGACCGATGAACCTTCAAAGCCACTGGTGAGCAACATGAGGCCCTCCAGCTGTTGTTGACTACAATACCCATCATCCCCAGCTAGCTGTTGAGAACTGTAGTCCACAACAGCTGTAGGGCCACAGGTTGCCCACTCCTGTAAAGCATCGCTCTCTATAACCTGAATCTGCAGAACATAACTGTTTGACCTGAACCTGCATAGTATCACTCTCTCAACTTGAATTTCTGAGCAAACTTAAATGGAGGGGTAAATCTTTATTATGAAAATATTTATACTGTATGTCTTTTTCTGCTGAAAGCAAACAAGGGTATTATTACTGGATGGGAGATGTTAAATCAAATGTGATTACACAGCCAGTTAGCTTCTAGTGGAGGGATGGTGCAACCCACTATAAGCTGATTGGCTGGAAGGTGCGCACTTCCCAGCCAGTTGTAGCGTTGGAACCATTTTGAACAGAAAGTGGCCATATAAAAGCCAGTCTCTGTTCACTTTCCACAGTATGGCTGGGGGAGGGGAATTATTGCATTGCTTTCCTGCTGCCGCCACTGGCAGCATACATACAGTTAAGGCCTGCGTATATTTGTTGCATATCTTTGGGGGCATCTATAATCCTTTATCCTTTGATGTTCCAGTTTCTCACTCTAATTAGCGTGAGTTTTGCGAACCAAAAACACAAGACAAACTTTAGCGAAAAAGTATAGTATTTTGGTTCCTGTTGGCAGGGCAACAGAATACATATGGTAACACTGTGTGTGTGTACCGTTCGGCATTCATTTTTGCCCTACCGACAATTTTACTGGGGACAACGGAATTTAGTACTTAGAGCAGTGATTCTCAACCAGGGTGTCGTGGCACTTTGGTGTGCCACGGACATCAACTTAGGGTGCCCTGTGTTTTCTATAAAGACTAACAAATGATCTCCCATGGCTGCTTTATAATGCAATTAACTCACTGGATACTAGTGTCATCTGAAAAGTACCTTGCCCAGCATCCAAGGAGACAAATATCTTCACTTTCACTAAGGTGACTCTGGGCCGTATGTACCAATGCAAACGTTGAGATGTTCTGGAGCAAACCAACTAAACTGTAAACATTCCCCAATCCTCCTCGAGTGTGTTGGAGACCTCTCTAGCATTAACCATTTGAGTGCCAGCGGGGTTGCAATGCATTGGATACCCCCTGGCACTCTAAGGGTTAATGGAGTTAAAAGCTCCCATTTAAGTCAAGATGAAATGTTTACTCCCCTATGGTACATTTGGTTTACTACCCTTCTGTCTTTGTGGCCTGTGCTCCATAAACCCACTGTCTCTATTACTATTCCCTCAGATACCTTGTGCAGCAGTATGTATTTTCCATACGCATCCAATTTAAAGGAAAACCATAAAAATAAATATATATATATTTTTTGTACTTGCAAACCTCATGCAGCGCTAAGCAAAGGAAGATATTTTTGTTAAAAAATTGTGTTCTCTTCTGTTGGTTGACCCCTGTACTGTATATATTATTTCAACCAGGGCTTATAATTTTAATTCCTTTGCTACTAGCCAGACCTGAAAAGTTACTCGCCACTGCAAGCCATAACATACCCACCAGGGCTGAATTTCTACTCGCCAGGGCTAAATTTTCACTCGCCATTGGCTAGTGGCGAGTGGAAATTTTGAGCCCTGATTTCAACTATCCTTTATAATGAAATACTATATGCAGTTCAGGTGTTCAACCAACAGGGTGTGCTATGGAGGCCAACATGTCAGACTCTTTATCACAGACAAAAAAGGGGCCATCCAAAGTTCAATTTTTAAACATTATAAAGAGAATGGTTCAATTTAGAAAAAAAAAAAAAATTAAAAACAAACATGCAGTTAACATAGCAACATAGTTGATGAGGTTGGAAAAATGCATCCATCAAATTCAACTTTGACATATCACCTTTGTTGATCCAGAGGAAGGCAAAAAAAATTAAAGAAAAAAAAAGCTAATAGAAGCCATTCAGAATTATGCCCCAATTGTTTAAAAAAATCCTTCCTGGCTCCAGAAGGCAGTTGGATATCTCCCTGGATAAACATCTTATCTTTATTGAAACCTACTGACATATTTCTGAGCAATAAAGCATTTATCTACAGCAGTGATTCTTATCTGCCAGTTCCAGTTCTCAGGACACACCAACTGGTCAGGTTTTAACACCTTTACGACGAAGGATGCACATTTACGGCATGGGCGGACGTCCCTAAAGGACCCATGACGTACATGTACGTCATCGATTTCATGACTCTCCATGTGGCTGCACACTGTTCGGGGAGCCCTGAATCGGATAAAAGTGCCAGCCACGTGCGTGTGCACCGGTCTTTAAGGGGTTAAGGTTATAACTAATTAAGCATAGGCAGCTCAATCAAAATGACTGAGCTACTGATTGCCCATCAGTGAACAAACAGGGATATCTTGAAACCATAACCGTTGATGTGTCTTGAGGAATAACGCCAAGACTCGCTGATCTGTAGTATCTTATGGCAAGGAGTTCCACATGCGTACTGCCCTTATTGTATAAAATCCCTGTCTTTGTTTTGTTCAAAGATTCTTTCCACCAGTTTTAATGGAAGCCTTGTTTTGGTTTTGTTTGTTTTTGTTCAGTCCTTTGACTAAAGAGTTTTCCACAGAGTTATTTATTTTTTTGCCTTCAATATACTTGTAAATAGTTATCATGCTCCCATTATATACCTCTTCTTTAAACAAACCCATTTTGGCTAGTCTCTCTTCCTGACTAAAATCGCCCAATCCCCTTATCAGTTTTGTTGATTGTTTTTGTACTTTGTCCAGTTTAGTAATATTTTACAAATTAATGCCCAAAACTGTACTCCATATTCTAGATGAGACCTCTTCCAGACATTTATAAAGAGGTAGGTTTATATTCCCATCTCATTCATCTATAACTTTTTGTTGCTAATCAATGAACAAAATGTTTTTTTCAAGTAGCTGACTCACTTTAAGATATAGCTCAGGGGTGGGCAACCTGTGGCCATTCAGCAAGTTGCCAAACCGTTACTGATTGCTAGGAGAATATGTTAGGCAAATACATGACTGATATCTGCTTCCTCCTGAGGAAAGACGCACTAAGGTACGATAAATGTGAGATGATAAACTCTGTAGTTCTTATGTATTCTATGGTTCACATGCCCTAAAACCTCTCCAACATGAACAAGAAGCTAGACAGAATAGCACTGGAACAGGAGAGTTTATGTCTCCATAGTGCATTTTATCCCTGGGGATGTTTTATGGCAGAACTTCCATCATACAGTACCCATTGGCTCTCACTGTCAATGGATCTCTACTGGAAAACCCCTGGTAGTCAATAATTCTAGCTTCTTGCTGTATCCGCCTAGAGATTCATAGATATCTCCATTTACCAAAGAGACAGATACAGGCAGGAGCTATGACATAGGACAAATATGACTGGATGATACCCTGTGCAGCAATGTTCCCTGTACAGCCGGCACAGGTGAGCAGCCAAAAACTGAAAGTGTTAACCTTTTAAGTGCCAGAGGGGTATCCAAAGCATTGCACTGCAATGCGATGAATACCCCTCTGGCACTAAAAGGGTTAAAGAGGAGTGATTATGCAGGGCAGTATTGGAATAACCGTACTATTTAGCCCTTCCCCATTTATCTGCACTTTTAACTCTTTCACTGCTGGGTCACTCACTGGTGGTCCCTTAGAGGGAACATTGCTGTGCAGCATCCAGTGATTGGTTGTTGCCATGCAGGAATATTTTCACTGTGGCCTCATATATATTTACATACTACAGAGGTCTCCAATGCATTGCTTTACAATACGCTCAAGACCATTCTAGCACCCAAGGAGTTAAGCAGTTGAACAGCGTTTCAATCATTTCTAGAAAAGATGTCAGACTCACTGGCTTGTACTTCTCTATTTTTTCCTGCTACTCATGAATTGGTTCAACATTTGCAATTCTATAAGCATACCTCCCAACATTTCAAATGGCCAAAGAGAGACGCTTGTGTTTTACGGGGTGTAACTGGGGGCGTGGCTAGTAGCCAAGGCATTACCAAGAATTTTTAGGTTATTTTGTGACCTACTGACACCTCTTTGTGTATCTGAATAAATGATTTAGAACAAGACCAAAGTGTTTTAATCACACAGACTAATTTATATACACATATACTAAGTATAAGTATATACAAACATATATATGAGTTTTATAGTTGTGGAGCAATTTAATACACTAATATACACACCACACAGTCTGATCTCCTAAAAAGAGGGACACCAGGGTGGGAAAAAGGGACAGAGGGATTTGGTTCAAAGAAAGGGACACTTGGGAGGTATGTATAAGTCAATAATGTCTGGTTTAAGTATACAGGTATCATGATAACAATCATACACCTAAGCTCTTGTATGTATCCGATCTGGCCCTATTGAAATATTTATTTTTAATTTTAAGAGTTTTAGTAAAACTTACCCTCATGTAAGTAAACAGACCTATTTCACCTGGCACCTTTATATGCATTCCCTTCAGCTTCAAAAACTGCAAAGATCACACCATTCTTCTAGATTAGAAAATGTTCTCACCTCATGCTAATAGAGAGACCTGCAGAGCAGACTACTAGTGACCTGCAGAGCACTGTTCTCTGCTTACCACCTGGTAATGATGTGTAAAGAACTCCTCTCTGACCACAACCTGCTAGTGACCTGTAGATCTTTGCTCTCTGACCACCCCCTGCTGGTGACTCGGTGTAGTTATGTTTTGTTTTGTTTTTTTGCATTTGATCTCTGTTCTAGTACATTGATAGCTGTTTCAGTTTAAAATCTAATAAAGGTTGATGTCCCTCATTCAGGACTACTGAATTCTATTGTTTGTTATAAGGGGGTGTGATCCTGAGGACTGGTTCTACACTCCAGTCCTAGGCACACCAACAGGTCAGGTTTACCAGATATCGCTAATTAAGTACAGGAAGAGCATTCAAAATGACCGAGCAACTGATTACTCACATGAGATTAAGAAGGGATTTCCCAAAAAGCTGCCCGTTTGGACTAACATTTAGAAACACTGATATAAAGGCAGACTTCAAATCGAGATCATTATATATAGGAAACTGCATTTATAAAGCAAAAATATACAGATATAACTGACTGCTGTATGAATGACAGCTACCTAGATAATCTGTTACACAGTAATTATCTAGATATAAGTGACTGGCCCAAATCCTGGGTATTCAGGTAACTTAGCATATATCCCCCTGCTTTGAGTCATACTAACCATTCGGGCAGTCTTCATCTTCCTCTTTGATGGTAAGAGCAGGGCTTTGAGGTGCTGAGTCTCCACTCAATGAGTAGCTGTGCTCAACCTGAATGGGCGGTGCTGGACTCTCAACATCCATATCCAGGAGGGAGTCCCGATCCAGCAGAGGAGGGTCATCGAAGAAACTGTTAAATAACTCATTGGAGAAGTCATCAAGAGCCTCGGAGAAATGCTGGAGAAGAGAGAAAGGGAGAGAATGCAAGTCAGTTTACAGGCAAGTGAACGGTCTGAGGTCAGAGAATTAGCCGACTGATGACCAGACTGGTGTACAACACATCGTATAGCAAGTGGCAGAGTTGTGCACTCCTCTGCCCATCATGGGTTTAATCCTCTGGGTGCCAGAGGGCTGCGTTGGTCACCCCTCTTGCACTCATAGGGTTAAAGTGGACCTGTGCACTTGATTTTAAGTTTCAATGAAAACTGTCTACGTGTCATACCAAAAGATGCACTGGGAATGCGGAAACTTTTATTTTTGAAACTAATGTAAAAGCCCGTGTATACGGGCCAAGGTCAGGGTGTTGTTAAGAGGCCAGACCTGCTCTGCATCCTGCCGCCGATGCAGTCATGCACTGTAGAGACTGGCTGAAAGCACAGAATGCTCCCAGCACAGAACTCCCTGCATTCTGTGCTCCCAGCATTCCTACACCTCCCAGCATTCCGTGCTCCCAGCATTCCTACACCTCCCAGCATTCCATGCTCCCAGCATTCTGTGCGTTCGGGCAGTCTCTACTGCGCATGACGGCTTCTGACAAACGTCCTTAGCGAATTAGTATATAGGATGTGAACGTTTCTCTCAGTGCAACACCATATGCTAATAAATGTCTGTGCTGCACTGAGCGCTTCATTAGCATATGGTACATCCAGGACCAGATTTACATTTCAAGCGCCTCCAGGTAAATCACGATAGGCACCCTTAGCCCCCCCATGGCCACTCCCCCAGTCCTCATATGACTCCACCCCCTGCCCCGTCCTCTATTTCCTGGTGCAGAAAACACCCATGGCCTCTAACAAGCAAAGATAAAAAAAAAAAAGCTTTAACCACTTGGTTGCTATAACAATTGTGACGGTACCAGCAGACACCCAGCGTTGGTGTCACCGTCAAGGATAACTTCTTCCCCAAAATCCACCAGCAAAGGCTCCCGCAGCATACAGCAATGTACCCTAAATCACCAGGCAGAACTAGTGTCAGGGTAAACCAGAGCTCTTTACTGAAGAAACCAACAGACTTATATACAGAACAGTGGGGTCAGGGAACAATGGGGACAGACATGAGTGCATTAACTGACAATAGTGAGGGGCGGTGGGTAAACATTAGACAAAGGGCTGGGGCTGGATACAATGGGCTAGAATACACATTCACAATAGTGTGCTTTGTGCTAAAGCATCTTTTACATAATTTGATTTAGCCGCCTTCAAACCCCAGCCAATCCAGGGCTGAGTATGATGTGGCCAATCCTGGCCTCTGGTGTCACACCCGCCTTTAGCCTATCAGACGCTATGGGCGGGTGGCTGACTGACCAATCCCTGGGACGCCTACTTTTCCCCATGTTAAGTCTATGGGGGACCTTTAAACATGGCACCCAGGGCTTTAGCCAATCAGAAGCCGGCCTACGTTCCACAGCCGGACGGCTTTTGTGATAGTCCTGCTGGCAGTCTCGAGCAATGTGAATTTAGTCTTTTGGAGGAGCTGTTTCTCATGTAACCCCAACCAAGCTGCCAGGCTCTGATCCAGGCTTGTAACATGCCTCCGGTCGGATTAGTCTGTTGGGTCTGGCCGTGGTAGACCAGACTGGGTGTTCCCAGTCACCCTGTGCCCCCAATAAGCACAGGGTGACTTAGACCCGAGAGGGGACGGGTAAACGGGCAAAGGTGCTTCCCTGGGAGGGGAATCCAGGATCTTTACAGAGGGGGCCGGCCCCCAGGCCCCTCCAGGAGCCAAGGGCATAATGGTTCCCGTGACAACAATCTCCAACACATTGCTCTGTAAAGGTGTGTAACACTGGAGCAGGGACATTGAGATTGCTGTGGCCACATTCACAATTTAGAATGTGGGTGTGGCCAGCACAGCTGAGGCACCCATCAAAATCTGGCTCTCTAGGCAGCTGCCTATTCTGCCTAACGGGAAACCCGGCCCTCAGACAGATCACTTCCCAGTCATAAAACTAAGAGTGTCTCCAAACTATAGATCTGGTGATCTTTTGGCTGACATGAAACAAAGGAAGATTTTAATGATGTTTTCAGAGAATCAGTCACAGGAAGATCTTATTCACAGCTGCAATTATGATTTTTTTGCCCAGATTAAGTTAAATCTGGATATATCATTAGGAGGTGTTAATGCCGTTAAAGAAGTGTTTAACAAAAAAAACAGCAAATTGTCAAGCACATTTAAAAGTGTCAAAATATGTCAATTTTCTTTATATAGGCATTTAATTCCCTCGCCATGTGCAACTGGCAGTTAAAATCCATATAAATATTTTTGTTATACTTGAGCACATTCTTGTTTGGTTTCGTTTCTATGTGTGACATTAACCCTTTGAGTGCCAGAGGGGTACGCAATGCATTGCTTTGTAATGCGTTGTGTACCCCTCTGACACTCAAAGGGATAAAATCAGGTATGTAAAAATGCTTTCAGCTTTTTGTTCTTGTGCATATTAAAATGGAAAGAAATAAAAATATCCTATTTACTAAAAATCAAGCAAAAATGGTACTAATAATAATAATAATAATACAAAATGAATGATTATTTCAAAGGGAATTTATGCAAGAATCTACCTTTATCACATAGAACAATGCCATTGAATCTAGTGTATGCACAACAGTTCCCCTACGCTAACATTGCATTTACATGTAGGCAAGACACGAGCAGAAAAAATGCATGTCAATGTCTGGAGAAATGCATGAAAAAAGTAAATTCCCAAAACAGGTAAAAGCACATGGCTACGTTTCACAATATATGCCAATTAGCCCTATGGTCAGAGGCGTCACTAGAAGCCACCGGGCCCTGGCAAAAAAGTTGTCATGGGGCCCCCACCACCACACTGGACCCCCATTGGCCATCTCCATTGGCCACCTCCACAATGTCCCCAATCTCCACATTGCCCCCAATCTCCACATTGCCTCCACATTTCCACCAATATCCACATTCCCTCCACATTTCCCCCAAAATCCACATTCCCTCCACATTGCCCCCAATATCCTCATTTCATCCACATTGCCCTCACATTGCCAACAATCTCCACATTCCATCCTCATTGCCCCCACATTGCCCTCCATCTCTGCATTACCCACAGACTACATATTGCCCCCAATCTCCACATTGCCTCCACATCTCCACCAATATCCACAATCCCTCCACATTTCCCCCAATATCCACATTCCCTCCACATTGCCCCCAATATCCTCATTTCATCCACATTGCCCTCACATTGCCAACAATTTCCACATTCCATCCTCATTGCCCCCACATTGCCCTCCATCTCTGCATTACCCACAGACTCCATATTGCCCCCAATCTCCACATTGCCTCCACATTTCCCCCAATCTCCACATTCCCTCCACATTGCCCCCAATATCCACATTGTCCCTATTGACCCCTCCCAGTGTCTTTCCTATCTCCCTGGTGGTCAATCGGTGTGGCAGGAGAGGTCTGTGCCTCCTTCTGCACAAACCTCTATACACCTAGAGCTCCCACGCGGTCCTTTCTTCAGTAATACAGAGCAGTGGGAGATGATGTCATCTTCCAGCACTCTGCATGACTAAAGAGCCAAAGAGGGAGCTCAGTTGCTAGAGGTCTGTGTCAAAGAAGGCACAGACCTCAGCATGTTGCGGGCGACGGGCTGGGGGTCACAGAGGGAGGCCGGGCACCTGGAGTGATGGGCTCATTCGTAGGTGTGACCCCTATTGTTACGCCGCTGCCTATGGTACCTATCACACCATGAGCTTTTTTTGAACAGTGTAGTAATTCTGGGTTAAACAAATTGCATAAAAACAAATCCCTTAAATTCTGATTGATTTAAATAGGGCTTTAACCCTTTGAGTGCCCCTCTGGCACTCAGCGTTAACTTCTCGAATGCCAGAGAGGACTTGCCCTGGAGACCTGTTGCATTCAGGAGCTTAAAGGACCCAGTTTAAAGGGATAGTAATACTTAATATGTAAAAAAATATATATGTTGTAGGGTTCATTCTCCTGAGTAAAACAAGGATACGCCCACTGCTGAGAGGTATTTTATTCAATAGTTATTACAGCTCAAACCTGATTTTTTTTTTTTATGTGCAGTATCACAGTGTCCTGAAATTGTACAGTGGCGCTGTTGCTACAGCATCCTATGGACAGCTCTGGTCCGTTGACCATAAATCTCCATAGGATGGTCTAGCAACAGCACCACTGTACAATTTCAGGCCACTGTGATACTTAACCTAAAACATTTAAGTTTGAGCTGTAATAACTTTTGAATAAAACACTTTTGCAATGCGTTGGATACCACTCTGGCACTCAAAGGGTTAATCAATGTGAATATTTATTGTTTCCCATGCTACAGACAGCTTGCTACAGAATTGTTCTTTTTAACTTTTGGCATAAGGCTCTGTATGTATGATGGCATGAAAGGAATTTGGAAAAGAGACAGATATCTATGTTTATATTTTGCATTATTTTAACAGAACTGCTGCAGAGCCCTCACATTACTCAAGTACAATGCATTCACTACTTTGGCACCAGAGACGCTCTCCAATACCATGGTGATCAACCCAGGGCCGTCTGACTGTTGTGAACTACAAGTCTCGGCATTCCCAAAGAGCCACTGGCGATGATGGGAATTGAAATCCTCAATAGCCGGAGACCCACTGGCTGTCCACCCCTTCTCTGTTATGATGCATTTCTCCCCCATACAGATAACCGCTTGAGTGCTTGTGGGGTTCTTAAAGCATACCTCCCAAGTGTCCCTCTTTGAGAGCCAAATCCCTCTGTCCCACCCTGGTGTCCGTCTGTTTATGAGATCAGGCTGTGTGGTGTGTATATAAGTGTATCACTCTGGTGTCCCTGTGTTTAGGAGATCAGAATGTGTGGGGTGTATATAAGTGTATCACCCTGGTGTCCCTGTGGTTAGAGATCAGAATGTGTGATGTGTATATAAGTGTATCACCCTGGTGTCCCTGTGTTTAGAGATCAGACTGTGTGGTGTGTATATAAGTGTATCACCCTGGTGTCTCTGTGTGTAAGAGATCAGACTGTGTGGTGTGTATATAGGTGTATCACCCTGGTGTCCCTGTGTTTAGGAGATCAGACTGTGTGGTGTGTATATAAGTGTATCATCCTGCTGTCCCTGTGTTTAGGAGATCAGATTGTGTGGTGTGTATAGAAGTGTATCACCCTGGTGTCCCTGTGTTTAGGAGATCAGACTGTGTGGTGTGTATATAAGTGTATCACCCTGGTGTCCCTGTGTTTAGGAGATCAGATTGTGTGGTGTGTATATAAGTGTATCACCCTGGTGTCCCTGTGTTTAGGAGATCAGACTGTGTGGTGTGTATATAAGTGTATCACCCTGGTGTCCCTGTGTTTAGGAGATCAGACTGTGTGGTGTGTATATAAGTGTATCACACTGTTCCACAACAATAAAACTCACATTAATGTTTATATAAATGTCAGTATATGACATTAGTCTGTGTAAATAAAATATGTTGGTCTTGTTCTAAATCATTTGTTCAGTTACACACAGAGGTACAGAAATAACCTAAAATCCTCTTTAATGCCCCGTCCACCAGTCACTCCCTGAGAAACACCCCCTAGTGTCCCTCTTTGGCAATTTGAAATGTTGGGAGGTATGTTAAAGGCACCTTAATAAACACAATGGGGAGGGGGGTACGAATACAAATCCGCACAAAATCAGATGCTGGAATTAACTTTTTAGGCACACTCCTGCATAACAATTTAGTGAGCTACTATTGCCAAAAATCCTGATTAATGTTGGTTGTATAGAGAGGAGGGCCATGAGACGGTCTGTGAGTGTTTCACAGAGTTTCTTTCCTTTATGCCTTTTTTACTGTTGTGTATTAACTCTTTGAGTGCCAGAAAGTTATCCAGCGCATTGTGTCGCAATGCATTGCATTGGCACTCAATGGGTTATTTAAGGCAGAGAGGAAACGGTATAACTTTATGCCATTTTCCTGGGCATGCGATGGAGAAGGAGTAAGGAGCTTGTTGGTATTAAAGTTTTAAAGTCAGCAGAGTGTTTGTGCTTATATGCACTACAGAGATTATATGCTGTACTGCAATGGAAAGCAACGTGAGGCCCTCTAGCTGCTGCCAGACTGCATCTCCCATCATTCCACTGGCAGCAAGAGGACCTCATGGTTCTATCTATTTCCTTGTGCATTCTAGTGCATACCCTAAATGGGAACCACTGGCAAACCCCAGTAAGGCTATTCTGGTGGAATTCATACCTCTGAACATTTCAATTGACCGAGAGGGACACTTCTGTTTTAAGTAGTTTTGCTGGGGGTGTGAATAGTGAGCGGGACATCTCCTAAGTGTCTCCTAAAGAGGGACACTTGGGATATATGGACCTCTAATATCTACTAAAGAGGGACACTTGGGAGATATAAACCCCTAATATATCCTAAAGAGTGACACTTGGGATGTATAGACCCTTAACATCTCCTAAAGAGGGACACTTGGGAAGTATGGAGCCCTAATATCTCCTAAAGAGGGATATTTGGGAGGGATGTACCCTAATATCTCCTACAGAGGGACGCTTGGGAGGTATAAACCCCTAATATCTCCTAAAGAAGGATATTTGGGAGGTATGGACCTCTAATATCTCCTAAAGAAGGACATTTGGGAGGTATGTACCCCTAATATTTCCTACAGAGGGATACATGGGAGGTATAAACCCCTAATATCTCTTAAAGAGGCACACTTGGGATGTATGGACCCTTAACATCTCCTAAAGAGGGACACTTGGGAAGTATGGAGCCCTAATATCTCCTAAAGAGGGACATTTGGGAGGGATGTACCCCTAATATCTCCTAAAGAGGGACACTTGGGAGGGATGTACCCCTAATATCTCCTAAAGAGGGACACTTGGGAGGTATGCTAATATCTCCTAAAAAGGGACAGCTGAGAGGTGTGGGATTTGTACATTCACTTCAATGTGAGTCTGATGCACTAAGAAAAACTATACCTATTCTGAAGCAAACCAGCTGCACCATAAGGGACAAATAAAAATTCCCATTGATTTAAATGGGTCTTAAACCGAGAGAGGTCTCAAACACATTGCAAAGCAGTTCACTGGAGACATTTCTCTCATTCAAAAGGTTAACCTAAATCATTGAGACTTTCCATCCTCCCTATGAAGCAGTTGGTTTGCTCCAGAATTGCAATAGCTGTCTTCGTCAATGATAAAGAAGTGGAAGAAGACAGGGAGTCTGAGATACTGGGAAGAATTCTGGAATAAACCAATCAGCCCATAGGAGAGAAGTAAAAATTCTATAAATCTCCATTGATTTAAATTGGGATTTTCCCTTGCTGAATGCTTCAAAGGTTTTCAACACTACATTGGAGACCTATCATTCAAGGAGTTAAAAGCGCCATGAGGATATTTCATAAAATTTTATTTGAATCCTATGACACAGCTAGTTTGCTCCAGACGCACATCAGCCTCCCTGTGTGAGTTTTCACATCTTAAACAAATTATTTACACGACTGTACTCACATGAGGGTCTCTAATCCTAAAACATAATCTTACATAATACCATGTTTCCTGGAGAACATCTCCAGTGCAGTGAAGTAAAGGGTTAATTCTGCCTTACAGTAAAGCCAGCGTGTGTTCTGGAAGCTGGATTGGCTGGTTACTAACGGCCCAGAGCCAATAGGAGAGGAGAATGCAAAAACAGTGAAAGTTACTGGAGCAGTATGTCTGGCCACAGAGCCCGGGAGTGCAGGGTTAGAATGGAGGTGTCACTATTGGTGCACTGGGAACACAGTTCACATCATGTGAGCACATAGAGCACTGCACACAACATGTGCACCAACAGATCACACCTGTGTGCACTAACAGGACAGTACAAACCAGGCCTTATACAAAAACAATAAGTGGAGCAATTTTGGGGCAAACCAACTGTACCCACAGTAAATAAAATAATTCCACTGATTTTATATGGGGCGTTTAAGATCAGTGCATTGCTTTGCAGTATTTTGGAGACCTCTCTACCATTAAAGAAACACTAACACCTAAAAATCATCTGGAGTTACAAACACTTAAATATCCTGTACTCCATGCTGGCTTCAGTAAACACTCCCTAATCTCTATTTGTTGTATGAGGCCTTAAATCTACTCTTACATATAGGAGGGACACCATTTCTGCTTTTTCCAGGGTCCCTATTACTACAGCAGTCTTAATAGGATGTTAACACATACACACACACACACATACATACACACACACAAATACACACACACATACACACACACAAATACACATACACACACACATCAAATGTTCATACACAGAGACAGCTCCCAACAAGTGCACACACAGAGACAGCTCCACGCAGAGACAGCTCCCACCAAGTGCACACACAGAGACAGCTCCACATAGAGACAGCTCCCACCAAGTGCACACACAGAGACAGCTCCACAGAGACAGCTCCCACCAAGTACACACACAGAGACAGCTCTGCCCAAGTGCACACACAGAGATAGCTCCCACCAAGTACACACACACAGAGATAGCTCCCACCAAGTACACACACACAGAGACAGCTCCCACCAAGTACACACACAGAGACAGCTCCCACCAAGTGCACACACAGAGACAGCTCCCACCAAGTGCACACACAGAGACAGCTCCGCCCAAGTACACACACAGAGACAGCTCCCCCCAAGTACATAGATAGAGACAGCTCCCCCCAAGTACACACACAGTGACAGCTCCCTCCAAGTACACACACAGAGACAGCTCCCCCCAAGTACATACACAGAGACAGCTCCCACCAAGTACACACACAGAGACAGCTCCCCCCAAGTACACACACACAGAGACAGCTCCCCCCAAGTACATACACAGAGACAGCTCCCCCCAAGTACACACACAGAGACAGCTCCCCCCAAGGACATACACAGAGACAGCTCCCACCAAGTACACACACAGAGACAGCTCCCCCCAAGTACACACACAGAGACAGCTCCCTCCAAGTACACACACAGTGACAGCTCCCCCCAAGTACACACACAGAGACAGCTCCCTCCAAGTACACACACAGAGACAGCTCCCTCCAAGTACACACACAGAGACAGCTCCCACCAAGTACACACACAGAGACAGCTCCCCCCAAGTGCACACACAGAGACAGCTCCCCCCAAGTACACACACAGAGACAGCTCCCACCAAGTACACACACAGAGACAGCTCCGCCCAAGTACATACACAGTGACAGCTCCCCCCAAGTACACACACAGAGACAGCTCCCCCCAAGTACATACACAGAGACAGCTCCCACCAAGTACACACACAGAGACAGCTCCCCCCAAGTACATACACAGAGACAGCTCCCCCCAAGTACATACACAGAGACAGCTCCCACCAAGTACACACACAGAGACAGCTCCCCCCAAGTACACACACAGTGACAGCTCCCTCCAAGTACACACACAGAGACAGCTCCCCCCAAGTACACACACAGTGACAGCTCCCACCAAGTACACACACAGAGACAGCTCCCACCAAGTACACACACAGAGACAGCTCCCCCCAAGTACACACACAGTGACAGCTCCCACCAAGTACACACACAGAGACAGCTCCCACCAAGTACACACACAGAGACAGCTCCCACCAAGTACATACACAGAGACAGCTCCGCCAAAGTACACACACAGAGACAGCTCCCCCCAAGTACATACACAGAGACAGCTCCCACCAAGTACATACACAGAGACAGCTCCCACCAAGTACACACACAGAGACAGCTCCCCCCAAGTACATACACAGAGACAGCTCCCCCCAAGTACATACACAGAGACAGCTCCCACCAAGTGCACTCACAGTGACAGCTCCCCCCAAGTACACACACACAGAGACAGCTCCCACCAAGTACACACACAGAGACAGCTCCGCCCAAGTACACACACAGAGACAGCTCCCCCCAAGTACACACACAGTGACAGCTCCCCCCAAGTACACACACAGAGACAGCTCCCCCCAAGTGCACACACAGTGACAGCTCCCTCCAAGTACACACACAGAGACAGCTCCACATAGAGACAGCTCCCACCAAGTGCACACACAGAGACAGCTCCACATAGAGACAGCTCCCACCAAGTGCACACACAGAGACAGCTTCGCCCAAGCACACACACAGAGACAGCTCCCCCCAAGTGCACACACAGAGACAGCTCCCCCCAAGTACACACACAGAGACAGCTCCCACCAAGTGCACACACAGTGACAGCTCCCTCCAAGTACACACACAGAGACAGCTCCCACCAAGTGCACACACAGAGACAGCTCCGCCCAAGTACACACACAGAGACAGCTCCCCCCAAGTACATAGATAGAGACAGCTCCTGTCAAGTGCACTTACAGTGACATCTCCCACCAAGTGCATACTTACAGACATCTCCCACCAAGTGATCACACAGAGACAGCTCCCACCAAGTGCATACACAGAGACAGCTCTCACCACATGTTCACACACAGAGGCAGTTTCCAAGTGTACACACAGAGGTAGGTAGGTTCCAAGTCACACGAAATGTGTGCACAAATACAGCTCCTACCAAGCGTGCACACAGACAGCTCCCCACCAAGCGTGCACATAAGTTATAGCTCACACCACGTGTGCACATACTGAGATAACCACACCTGGTAACTTTCAGAATGAGCTCTCTCGGAGATCTTGTAAATATTATTAACCCTTAAAGTTCCCATAATATAGACTCTCTGCTATATGTCCCTGATCACTGTAATCGAGAGGTGCTCTAATCAGTCCCCAAAGGAAACATTAATATGCAAAAGCTTAAATATATCACTGTATAAACACACAAAAGACAAGCAGGACTTCTCCCTCTGCCTTCCTGGTACAAGTGGCACCAATTTATAGATTAAAGAAGCACCTGACTAGAGCAGAATATATAATCGGTAGTGCTGGACTCTGTCACCCTGAGAGCTTGGCCCTTCACTCTGAGACTTGGGTCAAAACACTGACTCTCAACTTCAAACTGTGAGAGTTCCCAGGTATGGAGATAGCTCCCAAATGTGCAATCACAGATGGTCCCAAATGTACGCACACAAAGACAACTCCCACCAAGTGTGCATACACAGAGATTGCTCCCGCCAAGTGTGCACACACAGAGATTGCTCCCACCAAGTGTGCACAGACAGAGATTGCTCCCACCAAGTGTGCACACACAGAGATTGCTCCCGCCAAGTGTGCACAGAGATTGCTCCCACCAAGTGTGCACACACACAGAGATTGCTTCCACCAAGTGTGCACACACACAGAGATTGCTCCCGACAAATGTGCACACAGAGAGATTGCTTCCACCAAGTGTGCACAGACAGAGATTGCTCCCGCCAAGTGTGCACAGAGATTGCTCCCACCAAGTGTGCACACACACAGAGATTGCTTCCACCAAGTGTGCACACACACAGAGATTGCTCCCGACAAATGTGCACACAGAGACAGCTCATACCAAGTCTGCCGACAGAGTCAGTTTCCACCAAGTGGTCACACAGAGACAGCTCAAACAAATTGTGCAGTCACAGAGACAGCTCATACCAGTGTTCACAAATAGACAGCCCCTACCAAGTGTGCACTCATAGAGACAGGCCCCACCACACGTCCACACAGAGAGAGAGCACATATACAGACAGCTCATACAACTTGTGCAAACACAAACAGCTCCCAGGCGTATACACACAGTGTGATCCACAATGCACCTGACACTGAGGCTGATGTACTAAGAAAAAAGGACCAATATTGCTCTAAACCAACTGAAGACCTCTAAAACATTCAAGGGGTTAAAAATCAGGAGAAAACCCAGAATTTTTCAGGATTTTCAAAAAATGAAAAAGTATACAACAACAGCACCTTGAAATAATGTTGTGTTATTCTGCTTCTAAAAAACTTGCCTCTACTTACAGATGTTGTTGGACTACAATCATCCTCAGCTGGTCAACAGCTGGAGAGCATGTGGTTGCCCATTGTTAGTATGAACATATGCACAACAGTAACAATTACGCCTGCACAATAGGTAGAAAGTGATCTGCCAGTAGATGACTAAATGGTTGCTGGCAGATAGCAAGAAGATTCGTTCTGAGTAGTGTTTGCCAAACGCTTCCAACGCTGAAAGTTTTAATAGGGCCACAGTCTTGTCATTTTACACTTGCACCATAGAAGACTAAAAATTACCATTAATATAAATGTGGCTTTTAACCTCTTCAATGCTTCGCAATATGCTGGAGACCTCACTAGCATTTAAATAGGCACATTTAAATCAATGGGAAGTTTGATTTGTTCTCTACGGTACAGTGTCAAGCAACATAACTATACATATTTTGTGCAATACGTTTTAACCCTTTGAGTGCCAGAGGGGTACGCAAGCACTCAAATGTTTAATCTGATGGCGAGGGACCACAGACAAATGCTGGTAAGGTAAGACCACAGACAAATGCTGGTAAGGTAAGACCACAGACACGTGCTGGTAAGGTAAGACCACAGACACGTGCTGGTAAGGTAAGACCACAGACAAATGCTGGTAAGGTAAGACTACAGACACGTGCTGGTAAGGTAAGACCACAGACAAATGCTGGTAAGGTAAGACCACAGACACGTGCTGGTAAGGTAAAACCACAGACACGTGCTGGTAAGGGAAGACCACAGAAACGTGCTGGTAAGGTAAGACCACAGACAAATGCTGGTAAGGTAAGACAACAGACACGTGCTGGTAAGGTAAGACCACAGACAAATGCTGGTAAGGTAAGACCACAGACACGTGCTGGTAAGGTAAGACCACAGACAAATGCTGGTAAGGTAAGACAACAGGCACATGCTGGTAAGGTAAAACCACAGACACGTGCTGGTAAGGTAAAACCACAGACACGTGCTGGTAAGGTAAGACCACAGACAAATGCTAGTAAGGTAAGACCACAGACACATGCTGGTAAGGTAAGACCACAGACATGTGCTGGTAAGGTAAGACCACAGACACGTGCTGGTAAGGGAAGACCACAGAAACGTGCTGGTAAGGTAAGACCACAGACAAATGCTGGTAAGGTAAGGCAACAGACACGTGCTGGTAAGGTAAGACCACAGACAAATGCTGGTAAGGTAAGACCACAGACACGTGCTGGTAAGGTAAGACCACAGACAAATGCTGGTAAGGTAAGACCACAGACACATGCTGGTAAGGTAAGACCACAGATATGTGCTGGTAAGGTAAGACCACAGACACGTGCTAGTAAGGGAAGACCACAGAAACGTGCTGGTAAGGTAAGACCACAGACACGTGCTGGTAAGGTAAGACAACAGACACATGCTGGTAAGGTAAGACCACAGACACGTGCTGGTAAGGTAAGACAACAGACACATGCTGGTAAGGTAAGACCACAGACAAATGCTGGTAAGGTAAGACAACAGACACGTGCTGGTAAGTAAGACCACAGACAAATGCTGGTAAGGTAAGACCACAGACACGTGCTGGTAAATAAAACCACAGACAAATGCTGGTAAGGTAAGACCACAGACACATGCTGGTAAGGTAAGATGACCCCTATTTAAATCAAGGTGAATTTTAGGATTTTTAATGTACTCCCTATGGAACAGCTGGCTTGCACCAGAATTGACCACTTTTCCTTAGTACATCAGAGTCTCTATTCGTGCAAAGTATATAGTATGAATGGCAGTAGAATTCAGCTTACCACGTGCTGGTCAGATTCAAAACACAGAACGGGTGCAGAAAACAATAGATGAGCAATTCTGAATTGAGCCAACAGCATCCTAGGGGGCATATAAGAATGACCCCAAATCCTATTGATTTAAATGGGACTTTTCACCCCTTGGAATGCTATACAGATATGCAGTGTGAAGCAGCGTGTTTAAAGGGGAACTATCACCCCAAATAAAGCCCCCCCTCCCATACTTAGCCGTCTAGCAATGGTGCTGTTATACAGAATAATTATCATGTTACTCAGAAATCCTACTTGTGCCGAGACTGGCGGCCAGACAACAGTGCAGACATCTTTGCTTACAGACATCTGTGTGCCTGCGCTGTCAGTCCCAGTATCCTCTAGGAGGCGCTGCATGGTACCTTTAGGTACCAGAAAGGACTGACGGCACAGGCATGCAGATTCCTCTAAAGCGCTGTTGGCTGGCTGTCAGTCTCGACACAAATAGGATTTCTGAGTAACATGGTAATTATTCTGGATAACAGTAGCATTGGTAAGCTTTTCGCTAGATGGCTAATTATGGGGGGGGGGGTTATTTGGGGCGATAGTTCCCCTTTAAGGAGTCTCATTCAAGTACTTATACCTCTTCTTAAAGGGGAATTTTTCACTAGGACTAAGTGTTTCTTAATTTGTTTAGCATATTAACTTACATGGGCAGACAGCAGTTGGATACATCAATCTATATGTATTTTGCACTAAATCTATAGTTCCCTGTATATAGAGATCACTGTTGAAACCTGCCTCTAAGTCATATTTCCGCACAGCAAACACTGGGCTTTAAAGGGACAGTAATACTTAAAATATAAAAAAAATATGTTGTAGGATGCAATATCAGGTGCAATATCACAGTGGCGTGAAATTGTACAGTGGTGCTGTTGCTACACCATCCTATGGACAGCTCTGGTCCCGGGACCATAAATCTCCATAGGACGGTGAAGCAACAGCGCCACTATACAATGTCAGGCCACTGTGATATTGCACCTAAAAAATTCAACTTTGAGCTGTAATAACTTTTGAATAAAACACCTTTCAGCAGTGGGAGTGCCCTTGTTTTACTCAGGGGGATAAACTCTACAACATATATTTTTGAAGCTATCCTTTTAATAGACCTGAATGACTCATAAGGGACACAAGTTGCTATCTGACAGAAATTTAAGCAACCGGAATATCCTAAAATAGAGATCAAATGCAAAAAAAAACAGTAAGTAGAAATAACTGGATGCTGTTTGATGGACACCTATAGTAGGGTAACCATATTTCCTTTTTGCATTCAGAGAAAATGACATGTCATTGGCAGCAAAATAATTCTCCTCTACTCTAGTACGGCTGTGCATGGGAGTCATGTAGTATCAGTGGATGCCAGTGCCCAACCTGCTGTTTGTCTGGAGCGCTGCCAAGTTCTGAAAACTAGGGAGATAACTGGCCATTGACTCTCATGACAAAAAAGTGACACTGAACGCTAGAGGGAGAACTGGCCATTGGCTACAAGAAAATGGATATCAAACTCCAAGTCTTGGTTTAGCTTTATGTTAAAAGAAAATGGCTCTACAGCTCTTGTTTCCTGCCTTAGTTTTACCTTTATCTTTAGAAGTTTATGCAGAGGCCATTTTCTTGTAGCCCAGTAAAGGCCTCAATTTCTGTCAAAGCAGTCATTTTACAATTCTCCTTCTAGTATTTGGAACTCCATGTTCTATAATATTCATTCCAGGACATTGTATTTTCCAAGAAAGAGGCTTTCCAGGATACTGGTCTCACATTTAAAATACAGGACTGTACTGGACAACTGGAACACATGGTCACAATACAACATTGGTAAATATTTCTGATGAACAAATTAAGAGCCACATATTCTTAAGGTATGTTTCCCCTTTTAGAGACCAACACTGTGAACAGAATTCCTCCCATTGTCTTTTATTCTTATGGAGTGTAGAATTCACTTGTGACTAAGTTCTCTCACTATGCTCACAAACGCACCAGTTCACAAACACATCAGAACTTTCACTGTGCACTTTTGACATTTCTCACTATCACACCTTCCCTACCTGCTGTGACCAGTATTGTAACTAGAGCTTGGTGGTCCCCTGAGCAAAATCTGAAGCTTTTGCCTGACTTAACCTAACCCATCCCAATCCTAAGGGTCACAGAGGTCAAGCAGACACTCCCGCCTGCAGGACTTCTCCCGTGCTACACCTCAGCTCTGGAATTCCCTCCCCCGTCCAATCAGACTCTCCCCCAGCCTTCAGATCTTCAGATGCTCCCTGAAAACTCACCTCTTCAGGGAAGCCTATCAACTGCCTCCATAAACAATATCACTAAGAATCACCCCTTACCTTGACCACTGCACTCAACAGCACTTCTCTCTCCCACCCACTGACTGGCAGGTCAGGTGACAGGAGGCACTTACACCTAATAGCATTTACTCCTTCTGTGTCAAACCTACCTTCCTCTAGACTGTAAGATCTCACGAGCAGGGCCCTCTGATCCTTCTGTTCTCCACATTTGATTGTACTATTTAATACCTCTGTGTGTCTACTCCCTACTGTAAAGCGCTGTGGAATTTGTTGGCGCTATATAAATAAAGATTAATAATCATATAAATGACAAGTGCATTGAGGGCAGGTAGAGAATGGCCACACTGATCATATTCCTAAACTGCTGGGAGCTATGTCCAACTCATTCCTGTGTACCATATTAGTTACGCCAGAAGCCGTCAATCTTTGGACTGTCAGCTGTAGGTGTCTAGAACTCCCATCCTCCCCAATCAGCCAAATCATGGCTATCACCATGAACAAGACGACCACGACTGAATGAAGATGTTAGGGCTAATGTATAAATCTGCCAGCACAGCTCATTTTTCAGTCCCTGGCCTTGGCTCTCTTGTCGCACATCTGGGTATGCACTAGAGCATACAATCTCTTTAGCGCATATCAGTGTACGAACTCCTCCATCCTTAAGACTTTGATTAAGCTCCAACCACCTCGAGAATCGCATGTGCAGGAAAATTAAGTAAAGTTATATAATGTACAAAATAAGATGCAAAAGACCCCAAATTCCCATACACTTCTCCAATGCTGGCGTTTGATGCAAACCTAATTAAGGGGAGACTTTTTGAAGTAGTTGGTAAATTTGCATCAGACATTTGTGTGAATAGGAAATCAGCTCTAGCAACTGTTATAGCAAAGAACCGTATTAAAACATCCCTATTATCTCATGAACTGAGCAGCAAGCGCAAACATCATAGAGACCATTAGGATTTTCTAGACACAGTAAGGTAAGTCACAGTAAGGTAAGTAGGAGTAATTATTAAGGGGTGTCATTATTGCTTTAATATGGGGTGTTTTATTAAATATGAATACTGCTGGGTTGCATAAAACATGGGTAACCTTTGACTCTTCAGTTGTTGGACTACAAATCCCATTACCCTGAGTTGGCCTTGGCTATGAGAGGTCAACACAATGGAGTGATTTCAATATGATGCTAGAGACTAGGTGGTCAGTTACTAGCTTGTCAGCTCATCACTTCAACCCTTTGCATGCCAGTGGGGTACTGCAATGTTTTGGGCACCTCTCTGGCACTCAGAGGGTTAATACTTATAAAAGACACATAATGCAGGGCCACACAGGAACCATCACCGCCCAAAAGGAGGGGTGAGTGACCTTTTGCTCTCCAGCTATTCTTGTCCAGCTGGGGATGATCTGGGTTCTCATGCAGCAGCAGCTGGAGAGTCACAGTCCTCCCGCCCCTGATTTAGCTAAGCCTGATGGGAATTGTAGTCTTTACAACAGCTGGAGAGGCAAAGATTCCCCATTCCCGCTCTAAGGTCTACAATGGGGTATACAGTATGTATTGCAAAATAACTGCACCAACAAATTCGAATTCTATACATGATCACTGATGTAAGTATTTAACCCCTCAACGACCGCCCGATCCGGCACGTGGGCCGCCGTTATGGACCACAAGGCTTTTTTTTTTTTTTTTGCTTAATGGATACTGGGGTTCAGGAGCACAGTGACCCCGGCATTCCATGATGTGCCAGGACCATCCCTTTGAGTGCCAGAGGTGTGTGCAATGCATTGCCAGAACCAGAATGACGCTCCTGGCACATCAAGAGTTGTTAAGGGGTTAGTAGGGAATTTTTACCCCTTTGAATGCTTAAAGAGATAGTAATACTTAAAATGTGTTGGATACCACTCTGTCACTCAAAGGGTTAAAGGGATAGTAATGCTTAAAATGTAAAAACAAATATGTTGTAAGGATTATCCCCCTGAGTAAAACAAGGGACTCCCACTGCTGAAAGGTGTTTAATTCAAAATTTATTACATGTAAACTTGAATTTTGTAGGTGCAATATCACAGTGTTCTGAAATTATACAGTGGTGCTGTTGCTACACCATCCTATGGAGATTTATGGTCAACTGACCAGAGCTGTCCATAGGATGGTATAGCAACAGCGCCACTGTACAATTTCAGAACACTGTGATACTGCAACTAAAAAAATTCAAGTTTGCGGTGTAATAAATGTTGAATTAAACACCTTTCAAATTTAAACTTAAATAACTTTTGAATAAAACACCTTTGATTCAGGGAGATAATCCCTACAACATATTTTGTTTTACATTATTTTACATTAAGTATTACTATACCTTTAAGAGGTCTCTAAGGCGCACTTAAGCAGCCGGCACTTAAGGACCACGGGCCATTTTTTTTTGCGATCTGGATTCAGGGCTCCCCGAACAACGCTCAGGGAGCCCTGAATTCCATGACGTACGTATACGTACATGTACGTCCTTGGTCATTCAGGGACATCTACCCCGTGATGTACATGTACGTCATGGGTCGTTAAGGGGTTAACTCACTGTGTTCTAACAAGGAAATCCTCACATCCTGGCCTGTGAATGTCCACTGAGGGCACCGGGTTGAGAACTACTGGCCTATAGCTTAGGGTGACCAGACCTCACCTTTAACCGGGGACACATGAAAAATGCATACTGCAGGGCTGCTTTGATTTCATTGCAGTCCTGAAATATGCCTATTTCCTATATGTACTCTGTTAAAGGGAAGATCTAATCAAGTTACAACAAGTTCCTATTCAGCATTTATCATTCATAAGGGATACGATGGAATCTGTACATGTATATCTGTGACATGTTCACTAATGTCACAGCTTGTGGACAGAAATATACTGTTCACCATTCACACGTTTGGAAGGATAAACCTGAGGCACTCCAGCTGTTGAGGACTACAATTCCAGTTGGAAGGGGCCCTTTATAGTCAAGGAGAAACTCTGTCTGTCATACAACACAGTTTGGAATTCTCATTCATATTAAGCTAAAAGATAAAACGGGCAATTATGGAGTAAGCCAAATGCTCCGTAGTCGCCTCCTGTTGATTTAACCCCTTGAGTTGCAGAGGGGTATGCAACGCATTGCAAAGCAATGTGTTGTGTACCCCTCTGCCACTCAAAGGGTTAAAAGGGTCTTTTAAGTCCTTGAATGTTAAAGATGGCTTCAATGCATTGCAAGACCTCTCTAGCATTCAAAGGCATAAAAACCTAATTTAAATCAAGAGGGAGTTTTAATGTTCTCCTATAGTGCAGTTTTTTTCTCCAGAATTGCTCCTTTTTATTTCTTCTTTATGTCTCAGTAACAGCTGAAACTGTCAGTGGCAGCTTCATTGTGAGAGGCTGTGCTGGTGGTTGTGACATCACAGCACACAAAAGAAACTATCAGCTGCCCCTCTCGAGTTCACAACACCAGGACTGGGAATGAGAAGCCCAGGGGCACTTGTACATGGAAGACTGCAAGTTTATAATGCTCCTAAATTCACCTGTGTGAATAACTGGTGTGTGTAACACATTAACATACTAATGCAAGGAGTGCCCTAACCTAGCATGGAAAAATAAATAAATATATATATATATATATATATATATATATATATATATATATATACACAGGCCAGCATTCTGTGCGTTCGGCAGTCTCTACCTCAGAAGAAAGGGGCACTTCTAAAGGCCATGTGCCTTAAAAAATACTGGTTTTTTATTTGTAACTATACCCTGATATCATCACCCAAGATCTTTACAGTATTAACCCTTATCTCTCTCTCCATAACATGGATTACAAGTGATATGTACCTTCTTGTTATAACCCAGAGGTGCTTGAATCAATCAATCAATGAACCTATACCATGTTATACCTTAGAGATCTCACTACTTAAATACACATAATACAATCAGGACTTCTGCCTTTATTTGTAGAAATGGGACCATTTTAGGGAGTAGAGAAGCAGCTGATTGGTGCAGATCATATAGATGGTTACACTGGACTCCCTCACCCTTTTCACCCTGAGATTTTGGTCAAAACTCTGGGTCTCAGGGTCAGTGCCTTAGAGTTCCTAGGTGCAAATATCATATCTCTTAAAATTTCAAATGGCAAACGAAAGACACTTGTGTTTTAGGTGACGTTGCTGGGGCATGGCTGATAGGTGGGGCATTACAGAGAATTTTTAGGTTATTTCATGACCTACTAACACAGCATTGTGTGACTGAATACATGATTTAGACCAAAAATATTTTATTCGCGTAGACTAATTTATAAACATACTGAAGATTAAGCAAACATTAAACCCTTAACGACTGTCCAGAATTCAATGACGTGCTAGGACAGCCACTGGTCCTTAAGTGCCGGAAACCGGCGTGACGATCCTGGCACGTCATGGGTCCTTAAATGGTTAGTAATGCCCAAAATAAAGTGTATTCTATATGACAGATTTTACAAAAATAAAGTATTTTCAGAAAGACCTATTTCTCAAATCTTTACGGTTTGAGAGATATCTTCCTCTAAAGTTCCCCCCTCCCCTTCTCCTGACATCAGCGCTAGGGTGACCACATTTCCGTTCTGCTATTCCGGGACATGTGGTCACCCTACTCCTCTTCATCTCCACATTGCCCCTTGTTGCCCTACCTTGAGTCCCTGGTAGTCTAGCAGTGTGGAAAGTGCTCTGTGCCTCCTCTGGCACAGAGCTGAAGCTCCCGCGCGCTGTGCTCAGTAATGCAGAGAACTGGGAGATGATGTCATCTCCCAGCGCTCTGTATTACTAGAGCGCTTGCCTCCAGGAGATCAGCTGGGTTGCCGCCCGGGATGTCAGCCTGCAAACTGTGTGTCACATCATGGATGCCGCGAGGAAGCGCTGATTTATGCTACCAAGCGCTCCCTTGCGGCGTCCATGATGTGACACACCGCTTGCAGGCTGACATCCAGGGCGGCATATATAAAAAAAAACACTGCTGTGTGGGCGGCTTGGCTTCATTCCGGGACACTTCATTGTCCCGGTGGGAGATGACCTGGGACGCGGGACATATGCTTGCAATAAGGGACAGTCCCGGACATTCTGGGACCCGTGGTCACCCTAATCAGCGCTCTGCTGACAACAGGAGATCCCAGTCCGGGGACCAGACGGCGGCTCTGAAGCAGAGCGCAGTAGTGATATTGGAAAGTAACTACTTCATTGGAATGGTCTACAAAGTGTGCTTGCAAACCAGGAACACTTTTTAGACCTTTCCAATTAAGTAATTATTTTCCAATAACGCGATTTTGGCTCTGCTGCAGAGCCACCAGTTGGTCTCCAGACCAGGATCTCCTGCTGTCAGCACAGCGCTGACGTCAGGAGAAAGGGGGAACTGAAAAGGAGGATATCTCTCAAACCAAAGGTTTGAGAAATCGGACTTTCTGCAAATACTTTATTTTTGTAAAATCTACCATATAGAATACACTTCATTTTGGGCATTTCTATCCCTTTAAGGCGTTAATGTGAGTTTTACTGCTGTGGAGCAATGTGATAAACTAATATATACCCCCTCTTTTTAGGAGATCAGTCCGTGGACAAAACAATCGGAGTTGGGGTTAATATTTAACCCCCTGATTCTACGTGAAATTGTCTTCAATGCTCAGAGAGGCCAATGCACCACTGCACGTGAGACCAGGTCCTGCACGATGGCTGAGCTCGTTGGGAGGGAGGCCTGTTTGAATGGCAGGTTTCCGGGACAGAAATATCCTAGAGTTCAAAAGTAAAAGTAATTGGAAAGATTTCTGCCGGCTGGAGAGAGTGAGATGAGGCAGAGACGGCTGCAGGTCCAACTGGCTCCAAATCAAAGGAGCAGCTGCACTGGGCCAAGAAAAGCCCAACTCCTATAACAAGAGCAATGTGTAGCAACAGAACACACCCGGAGATGCACGGGAGAGGAGACAAAAAGGGAGAATATAGAGAAGGGGATACAGGGAGATGTGGAGATAGAGGGAAAGTGGACATAGAGAGGTGAGGAGGAGATGGAGAGGGAGGTGAGGAGGAGATGGACAGGAGAGACAAGAAAGTGAGGAGGATATGGAGAGAGGAGGCAGGGAGGTGAGGAGGAGATGGAGAGAGGAGGCAGGGAGGTGAGGAGGAGATGGAAAGGGAAGATAGGGAGGTGAGGAGCAGATGGAGAGGAGAGACCGGGAGGTGAGGAGGAGATGGAGAAGGGAGACGAGAAGGAGATTGGAGACAAGTAGGTGAGGAGGAGATGGAGTGGGGAGACAGGGAGGTGAGGAGGGGATGGAGAGGGGAGACAGGTAGATGAGGAGGAGAGGGGAAAGACGGAGGTGAGGGAGAGATGGAGAGAGTGCGTGAGGAGGAGATGAAAGGTGAGACAGGGAGGTGGGGATGAGATGGAGAAGGGAGACAAGGAGATGAGGAGGAGATTGAAAGGGGAGACAGGGAGGTGAGGAGGATGTGTAGAGATGAGACAGGGAGGTGAGGAGGATATGGAGAGATGAGACAGGGAGGTGAGGAGGATATGGCGATGGGAGACAGGGAGGTGGGGAGAATAATGGAGAGGGGAAACAGGTAGATGAGGCAGAGAGGAAATAGGGAGGTGAGGGAGAGATGGAGAGGGGAGACAGGGAGGTGAGGAGGAGATGGAGAGGGGACACAGGGAGTTGAGGAAGAGATGGAGAAAGGATACAGGGAGGTGGGGAGGAGATGGAGAGGAGATGGGGGGAGGAGATGGAAAGGGGAGACAGGTGAGGAGGAGATGGAGAGAGAGGGGAGGGGTAGATGGAAAGGAGAGACAGGAAGATGGGGAAAAGATAGAGCCAGGGAACAGGGAGGAGAGGAGGAGATGAAGATGGGAGACAGGGAGGTGAGAAGGAGAAGGAGTGGGGAGACGGAGGTGGGGAGGAGATGGAGAGGGGAGACAGGGAGCTGGGGAGAAGATGATGGGGGAGATAGGGAGGTGGGGAGGATATGGAAAGGGGATTCAGGGATGTGGGGAGAAGATGGAGAGTGGAGACAGGGAGGTGAGAGGGAGATAGATGGAGAGTGACAGAAAGAGGCAAGATGGAGAGGGGAGCCAGGAGGATAAGGCTGTGATGGAGGGAGATGGGTGGGAGACAGGGAAGTGGGGGGTAGATGGAGGGAACATAGGGAGATGACAAGGAGATAGAGGGAAAAGGGAAGACGGATATGTTGCGATAGAGGGAGAGGGGAGATGGAGAGAGAGGAGACAGAGTGATAAGGGGGAGATGGAGAGAGGAAACAGGCAGATGAGGTGGAAATTGAGAGAGGATTCAAGGAGATGAGGCGAAGATGGAGAGGGAACACAGGGAAATGAGGGAGAGATGGAGAAAGGACATAAGGAGATGAGGGGGAGATGGAGAGAGAAGACAGGGAGATTAAGGTAAGATGGAGAGATGAGACAGGGAGATGAGGAGATGGAGAAAGGAGACCAGGAGATGAGGGGAAAATGGAAAGAGGGGGCAGGGAGATGAGAAGGAGATAGAGAGGGGCAGGGAGATGAGGAGACGGGAGATGAGGAGCAGATGGAGAGAGGAGACAGAGAGATGAGGAGATGGAGAAAGGAGACACTGAGATGATGGGGAGATGGAGAGAGAGGACAGGGAGATGAGAAAGAGATGGAGAGAGAAGACAGAGAGGTGAGGGAGAGATGGAAAAAGGAGACAGAGATGAGGGGGAGATGAGGAGCGAAGAAAGAGAGATGAGGAGGAGATGGAAGGATGAGACAGGGAGATGAGGAGGAGATGGAGAGAGGAGACAGAGATGAGGGGGAGATGTGGAGAGAAGACAGAGAGATGAGGAGGAGATGGAGAGAGGGGACAGGGAGATGAGGAGGAGATGAAGAGAGGAGACAGAGATGAGGGGAGATGAGGAGAGAAGACAGAGAGATGAGGAGGAGATGGAGAGAGGGGACAGGGATGAGGAGGAGATGGAGAGAGGAGACAGAGATGAGGAGGAGATGGAGAGAGGGGACAGAGAGATGAGGAGGAGATGGAGAGAGGGGACAGAGAGATGAGGAGGAGATGGAGAGAGGGGACAGGGAGATGAGGAGGAGATGGAGAGAGGGGACAGGGAGATGAGGAGGAGATGGAGAGAGAGGACAGAGAGATGAGGAGGAGATGGAGAGAGGGGACAGAGAGATGAGGAGGAGATGGAGAGAGGAGGCAGGGAGATGAGGAGGAGATGGAGAGAGGGGACAGGGAGATGAGGAGGAGATGAGGAGAGAAGACAGAGAGACGAGGAGGAGATGGAGAGAGGGGACAGGGAGATGAGGAGGAGATGAGGAGAGAAGACAGAGAGACGAGGAGGAGATGGAGAGAGGGGACAGGGAGATGAGGAGGAGATGGAGAGAGGGGACAGGGAGATGAGGAGGAGATGGAGAGAGGGGACAGGGAGATGAGGAGGAGATGGAGAGAGAGGACAGAGAGATGAGGAGGAGATGGAGAGAGGGGACAGAGAGATGAGGAGATGGAGAGAGGGGACAGGGAGATGAGGAGGAGATGGAGAGAGGGGACAGGGAGATGAGGAGGAGATGGAGAGAGGGGACAGGGAGATGAGGAGGAGATGGAGAGAGGGGACAGGGAGATGAGGAGGAGATGGAGAGAGGGGACAGAGAGATGAGGAGAGAGGGGACAGGGGGATGAGGAGGAGGAGGAGGAGATGGAGAGAGGGGATAGGGAGATGAGGAGGAGATGGAGAGAGGGGATAGGGAGATGAGGAGAAGATGGAGAGAGGGGACAGGGAGATGAGGAGGAGATGGAGACAGGGGACAGGGAGATGAGGAGGAGATGGAGAGAGGGGACAGGGAGATGAGGAGGAGATGGAGAGAGGGGACAGGGAGATGAGGAGGAGATGGAGAGAGGGGACAGGGAGATGAGGAGGAGATGGAGAGAGGGGACAGGGAGATGAGGAGGAGATGGAGAGAGGGGACAGGGAGATGAGGAGGAGATGGAGGGAGGGGACAAGGAGATGAGGAAATGGAGAGAGGAGTAGGAGATAAGATGAAAAAATGAGGAGAAGCTGCACCACAGGAAACAAACACCCCAAATTCTCAAATTATATGGGTTTTTTAATCATTTGAATCAATGTGAATTTTCATTTCTTCCTTGTGGTGCAATTGGTTTGCTCCTATTTCGCTTATTGGATTGTGCCTATAGAGTGCTCAGGAAGGACGCAGTCTCTCTTACAGTCTCTCACCTTTGTGTCTGGAAATGAAACACTTGAGCCAATTCTCTTGATGCAATCAAATTGCAAAACAAAAATACATAGAATGGCACAGCGGTCTTTACCTTAAAGGCTATAACCCTTTGTGTGCCACAAAGGTGTGCAACGCATTGCATAGCAAACGTTGCACTTCTCTGTGGCACACACAAGGTTAAGAGAACTGCATTAATGCCACAAAGCAATATAATAAAACAACAAACTGTGAAAATACCAAACATTAACCCTCTGAGTGCCAGAGGGGTACGGAAAGCATTGCAAAGCAATGCGTTCCATACCCCTCTGGCACTCAAAGGGTTATAGTACAGAAAAACAGACTTTTAGAACCTCCAGCACCACATCACATACACACTGGTCAAATCCATTAACCCTTTGAGTTGCGCACCCCTCTGGCACTCAAAGGGTTAACAGTAACACACATATCCAGTGGCAATCATCAAGTTCTATGTATAAATATATTTATGCACCTCATGACTGGCTAGGGAGAAACTGATGACAAGGTCCCTAAGAAAGGCAATGAACTGCACTGGAAACCTCGCTACCATTCAAGTGGTTCAAGTTCCCATTTAAAGGGATAGTAATACTTATAATGTAAAAAAATATATGATGTAGGGTTTATCCTCCTGAGTAAAACAAGAGTACTCCCACTGCTGAAAGGTGTTTTATTCAAATGTTAATGCAGCTCAAAGCTGAATTTTTTAGGTGCAGTATCACAGTGGCCTGAAATTGTACAATGGCGCTGTTGCTACACCATCCTATGGAGATTTATGGTCCCGGGACCAGAGCTGTCACATTCATGTCTGTTTACACTTCAGTATATGGGTTCATAAATGAGTCTGTTTTCCTTTGAATAACATTGAGCCATATATCTCCTGGGACACGTCTGTGAGTGCAGCAATGCTTTGTGCACACCCCCCCCCCTCCCAGCACTCAGAAGGGTTAATGGAGAGTCAGGCGGCCCTTCTTCTCTGTCCAGTTTTATGTTTGTATGACTCACAGGGAAATCCTGCTCTTCTGCTCAAAAGATGTATCTAAAAAAAGGTCATTTATAACTGTTCCACTCAGCTGCAGAACTGGGTGAAAAAATCGAGAAAAAAAAAAAAGAACTCTGCAATGTTTACAGTGGCACCACTTTGATGATTAACCCTTTTAGTGCCAGGAAGGTGGGGAATGCATTGCAAAGCGAAGTACTAAATTCCCTCTGGCACTCAGAGGGTTACATCTGCCACATTTGTTGTGCTATTTAACCCCTTGGATGCTACAGATCTCTCCAATACATTGCTCTGCAATCATCTTGCATTCAATTGGCGACATCTATAAGCATTAACCCCTTAAGGACCGGACATTATGGGACATTTCCGTCCCATAACGTCCGCATAGGGGCACGTTGACGGGCCGGTACACGTGACCTGTCACGTGTATCGGCGCGTCATTATGGGGCTTGAAATAGATCGCTCCGATCTTGGAGCGGTCTATTTCATGCCCCATTTTTACTTACAGCGCTCCCGGAAGAGCGCTGTAAGTAAAATGTACGTGACGTACCAGGACCGTCAAGGGTCTTTCAAGAAAGTTTACCCTTGACGGTCCTGGTACGTCAAGGGTCCCTAAGGGGTTAAAAAGAACATCTAACGTGAGTTTGACAGTTCAGGGGGCAAATTAAATGCACTATGGCATTACCGGTTGTATTCCCCTTTGCAGGCTATTATTTAACCCCTTGAGTACCAGTGGGATACGCAACACATTGCTTTGCAATGCGTTGCTTACCCCTCTGGCACTCAAAGGGTTAACACATTGGATGCTAAAGAAATCGCCAAGGCATTGTGAAGCGATGCTTTGTAGAGATCTCCAGCAACCAAGGGGTTAAAGCCTTTTGTGTTCTTGGTTGTTGTGGGTCAAAGGTATTTTCTTTACCAGGAAACAATAGATGAGACTGGGGGGTGGGGTCATTTGAGAAGTGGGGTGTGGTCATAGGGGTAGCTTAGGGTGGCCACCTTTTCTTCAAAAAAATACCGGCTATGGCATTCCCTCCATAGACTTAACACTGGACAGAAGCCAATTTTTTACCCGCCTGCCGGTAAAATACCGGCTGGGTGTAGGGTGACCACGGGTCCCGGAATGTCCGGGACTGTCCCTTATTTGAAGCCTATGTCCCGCGTCCCGGGTCATCTACCACCGGGACAATGAAGTGTCCCGGAATGAAGCCAAGCCACCCACACAGGAGCACAAACAGTCACTCTCTGACTCTCCCTCGGCCCTATTCTGCCAACCGGGACTATGTGCGCATGAGCGCTGCTTCTAGGCCGGGGATAGGAGGTGCGGGGAGGGGAGCAAACATGGCGGCGTCCAGCAGATAAACTGTACCGTTAGAGAGCACAGTGGGGAGAACTGACTCACTTGGACTCTTCCACCAAAAGGCTTTAGCAGTGGCCAGAGGAGGAGGAAGAGTCACGCGCAACTGTTACTGAGCTTGTGAGAATAGGAGGGGCGGGGGCAGGAGCCCCGGATACAGCGCTGCTCCAGTGAGGTAACGTGCTGATTCGGCTGGTCAGTATTCTTTGAATGTAATATGTGTATGTGTTATTTAGGGTGACCACATGTCCCGGAATGGCAGAACGGAAATGTGGTCACCCTAGCTGGGTGGCAACCCTAGGGGAGCTAAGGGGACCTATAGTGTCTTGCCTAGGGATGTAAATCCGGGCCTGCAAACCGGAAGTCTGTGGCACTCATCCACAAACCCCAGGTTTATGTGAGCATACCCCATAGAGGAGCTGCACTGGCATACCTGGGAACTCTCCGGATTTGCCCAGGAGGCATTACCGGGTCTCCAAGCAGAGGCTGATTCTCTGGATGAGGGGAGTTTCTACTGAAACTCTACCCACTTCTGCTCATTCCCACCCTGTTCCTCCCACTATCATACCCAAGTCTCCTCCTTCCCTACCTTGTTACTCCCACTTTCCACCAACTTTTGTGATGTGTTTGTTAGGCCTGCCCCCCCCCCATGGGCAAACTGGGGTGGGGTAGTTTTTTACAAAATTCACATCAATTATATCCCCCGGTGGCACCAGAGGGGAACTCCATAACAGAAAGTTCCCAGGTATGTGTACTGGGTTTTCAAGCCTGATACAGCAGGTCTAGGAGAGTGTTGTCAGACCATCTTTTTAAGAGAGTACACATATGAAAAATGTCTGCTGCATTGATAAATGAGAACCTCTGCAACCTAATAATTAACCACTGGAGCAGCAGGCATTATTCTCATGTGCCCTATTTTAAAGGGATCATCTGTTAAACCTAGTCTATGGGGACATCTGGGGTCTCTTTTCCGGTGGGTATAGGTCTGCTGCCTTATTTCTGTACCAGGGCTCACAATGTTTCCCTGGATTAACTGGGTCTGCCTCCAGGACAGCAGACCTGATGATGGGGCAACTATCTTATGATAGTTGCCCATTAAAAAAGAGTTGAAACTTATGAGTACCTACTTGTTGGAAATATTTATTGCACATTTAAGAAACCTCTTAAACCTATCCTTAAATTAGATGTTGGCAGACTGAAAGAAATTTCCTCCCATAGTCATAGGAAAGAAGAGAAGGACCTGAGCCAGAGACGGCTTTAAAGAGACACATGCTAAATTACAATTTGCTTTTTGATGAAAGAATAAGTTGTAACATTTACAGATATCTACAGTACTTACAATTCTACATACTTTGATAAAAGGGGTTTGATACTCATTGATAAACGCTTTTCTTTTCTTAGTCCAGTTAGGAACACATAAACTTTTGAGGTTAACATTGCAAAACAGTGACTCCTCCCATCCATAAGATAATATAAATATATCTGCTATATAAAAAAACGTAGGACATCCACAGCAGGAAAAGACGACGGAACGAACATGTACCTTAATGGACTAAGGGTAGTAACAAATCTCCTTTGCTCTTTCATTGCACTGGGGAACACAAAGACCAATGGTGATGTCCCAAAAGAAGGGAGGAAAGGAATCTCAAGATTGCAACATTCATGCTGTAAAATCCTTCTACTAAACAGCTGATTCATGGACTTTTCTCAGAAAACTAGCATCTGCCCACGCATAAACAATAAATCTGTAAAATTTGGTGAATGTATAAACAGAGGACCACATGGCGGCCTTGTACACTTGTTTAGCCATGGCTTGGTGATTTCTTGCTAATAAGATGCTTATAGCTGTTGTAGAATGGACTGAGATGTGAAAGTGAACTGACTGTCCTTTGGAGATGTAAGCTTGTTTAATACAAGACTTTATCCAGTGGGCAATACTTTAAAGGGATAGTAATACTTTGTTTTAACTTTATTTTATTTTGTCGGCATTAAAAAAATATGAAGAACGATATATGTCTTATCTCTCAAACCTTATGGTTTAAGAGATATTCACAAGCAAAGTTTCCCCCTCACGCCCCTTTTACCTAGTGTAAGCCATCTCTTCTCAGATGTGGAATGCAGTCCATAGACTGGACAGATAACAGAAGGGGACAATCTTCTTTGTATGAAAACAATGGAATCCTTGTCCCCCTTGACAAGCTTTTCAGGTTTTTCCCTTATCTTAATTGAAGATTGTCCCTCTCTGCAATCTACCTGGGCACTTCCCTTCTGCTTTGGCAGAGCAGTGTTATATCAGTAAAAGGGACGGGAGGGGGACACTTTGTTATTGAATTACTCTGGAACTACAACTCTGACAGAACTGAAATAACACTCTCCAAAGTCCAAATACTATGATGATTAATTAGAGCTGCTTTTATTATGAAACATTACTATCCCTTTAAGCTGTCACTAGAACATGTCGCTTCTTCCTAAAAAATATTGCCAAAATACGTCCTTTCCTCTGCATGTCAACTGCAAAAACTCTATCTCAGGCACTCATTCTATCCAGACTTGACTACTGTAACATTCTACTCTCTGGTCTTCCTGCTTCACATCTCTCTCCACTTCAATCTGTTATCAATTCAGCTGCAAGAATCACCACATTTGCTCCCAGATACCTGCCCTCTCGTCTCCTCCTGAAATCCCTCTATTGGCTCCCTATAAAGTATTGTATTTCTTACAAAATTCTCCTCCTCTCCTGTAAGTCTCTGTGTTCTTCAGCACCCTCTTACATTTCTGCTCTTATCTCCCGGTACACCCCTTCCCGTGCCCTTCGGTCTTCCCAAGGGTTCTTCCTGTCCACTCCCTACACAACTCGAGCCATCTCTCGTTTACAAGCTTTTTCATTGGCTGCCCCTCGACTTTGGAATGCCCTCCCTATCACCATTCACCAATCATCCACAATCATCACTTTCAAGCATCTCCTCAAAATCCACCTGTTCAAGGAAGCATCTCAATAGCAATATCCTCATCCCTGCACAACGATAGTAACATCAGAATTTTTCTGCACTTCCTTCACCACACCTTGTACTTGCACTTATAATCATCCCCCTACTGTCTCTGTATGTCATCATGAACTCTAATTAGATTGTAAGCTCCTTGGGGCAGGGTCCCTTTCCCAGAGTATGTTTCCCTTGCTGCACTTTCCCCAAAAACGAATGCAATGATTGCACTTTAGCTTAATGCTCTTAACTCTGGTCTGTATTTTTGTATTGTATTATTTCAAATTCTGTTAAGCGCTGTGTACATGTATGACGCTATATAAATAAAGATACATACATGTGAAGACTGCTGAGCCTATATTGGGGCCTTGATATACTGTGAAATATGCTTCTGTTTTCCTGAAACTTTGAGTCCGTGATAGGCAGAACTCAAGCACTCTGACCATATCTAGATAGTGAGCTTTAGTTTCCCTAGGGTTATTAAGCTTTGGACAGAAAGAGGTACATAATGTCCTGGTTGATGTCAAAGGTACATGCAAACCTTGGAAGGAAATCAGGCTTAGTCCTATTACAAATTTGTTTTCATGAAATACCAAAAAAAGGGGAGTAGCATACTGTTCTGCAAGAGAGAATGGAAAGTAAGGAAAGCTGTCTTCCATGTAACAAACTTGGTGTCTTCTAACCCCATGGGCTCAATTAGATCAGACAGGAAAACTTGAAGAACTAAATTTAAGTTCCAAGGAGGAACTGGATCCCTGGGGTGAATGTATACTGCTCCCATAATCAAAGCCTTAACATCAGTTTGTGATGCCAGTGGTGTTTGGAACAAGACAAATAATGCAGAAGCTTGGACTTTGAGTGATGACACCTTAAGTCTTGTCAAGACCAGCCTGGGAAATGTAAGAATCCCTGGAATTCTGTAGTTTCATATAGTTATTTTGGTGTGCAACAGTTGTAGCATGTCCACCAGACTCTCCAGTAAATTTTAGAAGAGGTTGGCGTGAGTGCTTGTAACATTAGCTGGAGATTATTTGCTGTTGCAGAAAGGTGAAGGTTTGCTAATGACATCATTTGCAGAAGGGGTGATTTTGTTTGTTGTGATAGATGGATACAGATTGCTCAGATTTTTGTTGTATTTCATTCAGAGGTTGTTCTATAGGTCTCGGAGGTCAAACTGGATGAATGGAGCAACACAATGAAGCCAATCACCCTCATGCATTCCTTTACTAAAATAAGGGGTTCAGGATGGATATTTAAGGCCATAGTCATAAGACAGTGTGCATCTTACATGGGTAGCAGGATGTTCTGAGACATGGGGGAGATGCACTAAGGTGTGATAAAGATGTGATAAACAGGTGATAAAGTGGAGATAAGTTTTCCAGTGTTCTAAACTCTCGAGGTCCTATGTTATTCTATGAAGCCAATGCACTCTCTGATTTTGAGAGATCTGAGTGCATAGGCTCCATAGATCAACAAAGGAACTGGAGAGGTGATATCATAACTGGAGATATCATCTCCACATTATCACCACTTTATCACAGCTTAGTGAATAACCCCCATGATGTTGAATATTTGGCCCAAAAAAGTCATCCATTGGATGGGGTGAATGTTGGACTTGTTTAGTTTGATCAGCCAACCATACAACAAAATGTGCATACACAAACTGAAAACTGGCAGCTGCTTGTCCCAAGCATGGTGCTTTTATCTGAAGATTGTCCAAGTATAGTGTCACTGAGACTCTTTAAGATTGTATAAAGGTCTCTGTATGCTGCCATGACGTTCATGAATACTGGTGGGACTGTTGCTAGCCTAAAGTGTAAGGAAAGCTCTGTTCTGGATGAATAGGTATATGAAGATAAGTATGTGTTATCGGCATGAGAGAAATTCCATTACGCTGACTCCATCTTGACTTTGGAGGTTTTTAGACAGCAGTTGAGGACTTTGAGGTCTAGAACAGAGTGGAATGATTTGACCTTCTTGGGTAATATGAATATGAATATGCCTGAGTAGAACTCTTTGAAAATCTGACGTCTGAGAACATATGATCTCTGTGTCCATCGTGGAGGTGATGAGGCTGTGAAAGGCTTGGGTCTTGAGAGGGCCCTGTGGAACTTTGCATATGAAAAATTTGTTTAGCGGCCGATGTTGCATTGGTATCTGATAGCCTTGGGAGCCAATCTCGTATACCCAGGAATCAAAAGTAGGAAGGATCCATTCTCTTCGAAATTGGAGAAGTCATCCTGCCATCAAGGACTCCTCTGGAAAGATATTTCTGGTTTCAGGATGAGTGAGATTTGTTTGTCTGACCCTTGGTTTCTGACTTTTTGGTTAGTCCTTAGGCTTCAATTTACTTTGAAACGTACTGCATTATAAGCAGATTGGTGGGATCTGTAGCCCTTGAATGACCTGAAGATTGAAACCTGAATATGATTTACTTTCCAGATAAGTCTGTGTGGTTCTTGCTTTGAGGTAGCAATGTGCTCTTCCTGACAGTTGTCTGTGTAATCATTTTATCAAGTTCATAAACAAAAAGAACTTCACCTGAGAATGTGAGAGATGGGAAAGGTTTCTTAGACAAAAAAAATGAACCCTTTGAGTGCCAGAGGGGTACGCAAAGCATTGTTTTGCAATGCATTGCATACCCCTCTGGCACTTAAAGGGTTAAATAGGTCCTATAAGGAGACTTGGCCCTAACCTCTTGTGCCAGGGCACTAAAACTCAATGTCTTCCTGGTTCCATGGGGGCACAATGTGGCAGGGGTGACTTCTCCGACTCCTAGTGGTCTGAACTTAACCCCATTGGTCTCTTTGTCTCCCAGTGCAACAAGAGAAAAATTTAGATATACGATATAATTTACTTATTTACATCAGGTTGACAGAATACATTTTCTTTTGCACTTATCAATTACTGTTAATGGAGCTGTTCTGTAGAAAAAAAGCAGGAAGTGAGGAGTGGAAAATGGATTCCCCCAGTAGCGGTAATATCAACATTCCTAAAAGGGAACTATATCTATACGAATCACTGGCTATTATTTTTTAACAGTAGTCTTTTGCTGCATGTGTAAAGTAGAGAGTCACAGACTCAAGCTTTCCATAAATGGGTGTAACAGCTCCACCAACTGGCAACAAACAATCTTGAATTCAAATAATCAGAAAAATGCCAACACAATTCTATAATATCTTTTGAAAAAAGCAACTCCCATTATTGAGAGTACCCTTACTTCACTCTTTAAGATAAGCCATACAAAATATATATAAATATAGCATCCAGGCACAATGTGCGTTGTCTTTAGGACACTATAAAATGTTTATCAGAGAGACTCTCTCCATTTTAAAGAGTAAAGCTAAAGAGTAAATCACGAGATATCAGAGGCGTAACTCAAAGCCACCGGTGGTGGAAAATTGCCATGGCCCCCCCCACAACACTGCCCCCCCCATTGGCTATCTCCACATTGCCCCCCTCCACATTGGCCCTATTGTCCACCTCCACATTACCCCCATTGGTCACCTCCACATTGCCTTCATTGGTCATCTCCACATTGCCCCCATTTGTCATCTCCACATTGCCTCCATTGGCCATCTCCACATTGCCCCCAATGTCCACCTCCACATTGCCTCCAATGTCCATTACAACATTGCCCCAAATGTCACCTCCACATTGCCCCCAATCATTTGTCCACCTCCACAATGCCCCTATTGACCCCCAGTGTCCATCTCCTACCTCTCTGGTGGACTGGCATGGCAGGAGAGGTCTGTGCCTCCTTCGGCATAGACCTCTATTAGCAGCTTGGAGCTCCCACGCGGTCCTCTCTCCAGTAATGCAGAGCGCAGGGAGATGATGTCATCTCCCAGCACTCTGCATTACTAGAGTACCAAAGACAGAGAGAGCTCAGCTGCTAATAGAGGTCTGTGCCGAAGAAGGCACAGACCACAGCTTGTTGCATGCGCTGGGCTGGGGGGGGGTAACAGGGGGCGGCCAGGCCCCTGGAGTGACGGACCCAGTTGCAATTGCTATCCCTGCGACCCCTATTGTTACACCACTACGAGAGATTCAGCTCACACAACACAGCAAATTAACCCTTTGAATGCCAGGAGGGTACGTAATGCATTGCTTTGCAATGCACTGCATAACCCCCCAGGCACTCAGAGGGTTATGGTGTCTTGGGGTGCCTTGACGTGGTAGAGACCTTGATATACTATGTCCATAATATGTGACTAGAACCTTATCTTCAACCTTTTCATTGCCAAAAGGGTACATAACACATCGCATACCCCTGAGAGGGTTAATGTACTTATTATAAGCAGCCAATATGCCACTGAAAAAGGGTAATATTGAGTAATTATGGTTGTGCATCAATATTGTGTGTTTTTGCCTTTAGCTATAGTGGTCAGATTGGTTGCACACCAGCTCTTGAAACGTGTATTTTTCTTTTGGTGTCCTTATCAAACCCTGGACTGTAATACACAAGCACTTTTATATTGTTCTCCATGGTGCATCTGGTTTTCACTAGAATTGTTCCCTTTCTCTTAGTCCATTAGTCTCTTAATGAATCTGGGAATGTTGCATCATATTCTTCCCCTACCGCTATGAGTACTCAATGTTATAAGTGCTTTGCATTGTTTTGAACTAACAATTAACTTCACGGGTTCACATAATACTGAGCACTTACACTTAGGATATCTTGATAAAATACTGGGGGTAAATGTACAAATGCAGATGAATGCAGAAACCTATATTTGTGATCGGTGCCTGCCATGCTTATGTATTAAACTGTGCTGTAGGGCAGTCTGAATTTCTTGACTGAGCATGTGTGTGTGTGTGTGGAAGTGGGGGTCCTTTCACACGCCCAGGGAAGAAGTGAAACATATTATATATATATATATATATATATATATATATATATATACATATACATATATATATATATATATCCTATATTGTAATTTCGATAAGGATGTTTGTCAGAAGCCATCATACACAGTACAGACTGCCCATGCCGCGGCTGACATGGAACTGGGCACTCCGAATTCAGACCGGAGTCTTCTCTGTGCACCTTCCTGGGACCAAGCGGTCCCAGAAAGGTGCGCAGAGAGGACTCTGGTCTGAATTCGGAGCAGCCAGCTCCGTATCAGCCGCGGCCAGTCTGTCCTGCTCATGACTGCAGCACCGCCACTGTTGGCCCGTGTACAAGGGAATAAAACTAATATATATATATATATATATATATATATATATACATATATATATATACACACACACATATATATTGAGAGAGAGAGAGAGAGAGTGAGTTTTCCTGCTGAGTAAAACAAGGGTAATCTAACTGCTGAAAGAGTTTTCATTCAAAAGTTTTTAAAGCTCAGACTTGTTTCTTTATTATTAAACTGCAAATTTACATTGTGCTCAACAGGTGGTGCTGTTCCTATCACTTACTATGGAGAGCCATTGTCTATGACTCATGGTTTATTAAAAAAAAAAAGTTGAACTGTAATAAGTTTTGAATAAGAAACCTCCCAGCAGTGGGAGCACTGATGTATATGTTTTCATAAAAGAGAAGGTTAACTACTCCTTTAATTTAAAATTGTCCTGAAGCCATTGGATGCTAGAGACAAAGCAATGTGCTGGGCATGTAGCAAGCATATAAGGAATTAATAAGGAAAATCCAGGCAGATATATACTGTTAGGAGGAGTCTGCAGATAAGGAATATCCTGATCCTCTTCCAAAACGGACTTTATTTAATCCATGAGAAACAGGAAGATGGGAGGGAGAAACAAGGGGAAAGAGAGAGTGAGAGAGATAAAGGAATCGAGTGTCAAACTTTAGGGAATTTAAAGCATTAATTTAATTATGTTTAAGCCAAACTATCCTATCCTGCTGAAGGCCCATTGGCTAGCCCTCATCTTCTGTCAATCAAATAAACTGTAGCTGTCTAGCACAGTGCTTCCCAACCCTCTCCACAGGGGCACCTAACAGGCTGTGTCTTTAGGATTTTCCTGCTTGTGCACAGATGAGTTAATCCCAAAGACATGGCCTGTTAGGCACCCATGGATGTTTTAACAACAGCAAAGAGCTGGTCAGAGATGCTCAACTAGGAACGAGCTTGCCCTAGAATTGAGCAGGCTCTACAGGAAAAGTGTCCTACCCAGGGTGCAATCTCTTTTAGCCCACTAGTGCTTTTCACAGAGAGGAAATAATATCCAAGGGCACATCATACTGATTCTAACAAAAGGCAGTCCAGCCAAGAAGTGCCAGCCAATTTCTCTCTGAACAAGACAGGCAGCCAACCCCAGATGTGCGTTTTGGCCTTGTGGGTACAGCTGATCTCTAGGCACTTTGAGCAAGGGCTCCATGTTTGTATTCCCTTTTTACCCTTAAGGTGACCACTCCTAAGGGTAATTTGCATATGCAAAGAGCTGGTCAGAGATGCTCAACTAGGAATAAACCTGCCGTAGAACTGAGCAGGCTCTATATGAAAAGTGTCCTACCCAGGGTGCAATCTCTTTTAGCTCACTGGTGCCTTTCACAGAGAGGAAATATCCTAAAGCACATCATACTGATCCTACCAAAAGGGAGTACAGCCATGAAGTGCCAGGCAATTCCTCTCTGTACAAGAGAAGCAGCCAACCCCAGACATACGTTTCGGTCTTGATAGGCCTCATCGGTGATGTGCAGCTCGTCTCTCCAGGCACTGTGAGCAAGGGGTCCATGTCTGTATTCCCCTGTTACCCTTAGGGTGACCAATCCCAAGGGTAATGTGCATATGCAAAGAGTTGGTCAGAGATGCTCAACTAGGAATGAGCCTGTCCTAGAATGGAGCAGGCTCTATAGGAACAGTGTCCTACCCAAGGTGCAGTCTGTTTTAGCTCACTAGTGCCTTTCACAGAGGAAATATCCTACAACACATCACTCTGATCCTTCCAAAAGGCAATGTGGGAAAATGTCCAGCCCCCCATCAAAAATTCTCATTCCCCTACATCAGTATGGAACTCTCTGTAACTCTTTCTCTCCCTTATGATCTGTGACTCAGATTGCAGACTGCTCAATATGTGAAATCAGGTGCAATATATCAGCATTATACACAGATAGGTGTAAAAACTTTATTTTCTCAAACTATGGTAAACTAAGTGCTTAGCATTCTGAGAAACTAAGTGTGATTTCAACATTCTGTGAAGCTGATTTAATGTAGGTTTAAAATGCATAATTTGGAGTACTCATCTTTAGTAGAAGGTAAAAACAGATGTAATTATAACTTAAAGGAGCAGTAAACATTTTTTATGAAAAAATATATATTGTAGGGATTTTCCTATTGAGTAAAATAAGGGTACTCCCACTGCCGAGAGATTTATATTTCCAGAGTTACTACACTTTAAACCCATGTTTTTTTACATTAGCAGTGCCCTCTAGTGGTCAAATTCTAATTAGATTTCCTGTTAGATTCTAATGGAGAGGAAAGTCAGAGACATACAGTTCTCCATAGAATGTGATAGAAACTGCCTGTCACTTCCTGTCAGTTAGAACTATCAGGAAGTAAACACAGTAAATTTACTTCCTGGTTATTTGAACTGCTATACATTTTGAATAAAACATCTGACAGCAGTGGGAATTACCTTGTTTTATTCAGCAGGAAATACTCTATAAAATATGCATTTTCATAAAAAAAGTTTACTGCTCTTTTAAGCCCTTGGATAACAGAGAGGTCTCCAACACATTGTGAAGTAATGCTTTGGAGGACCTCTCTCAAGTCCAAGAGGTCACACGTCCAAGAAGTTAAGGGGGCCAGCTACTTTATACTTTGACCAGGGCCCGCCAGTGGATGAAACTGGTCCTGTTGGCATCTTCCCACCCTGTTCTGCCCACTTCATACCCACGTCTCCTCCATCCAACCCTTTTCCTGCCCACTTCCCAATAACAATACCGGTAAGCCCTGCCCATCCCCTTTATGATGTGACCTGCATAAGTAAAATATGTCTGGTCGCGGCCCATGAGCCTTCTCCAGGCTCTCCATGGGATGAAGTTCCCAGGTACTGACATAAGAGCTAATGCAGTTACATTTTTTTAGGATCGATATCTACCTTTTCCATTTAGAAAGTATTTTCTAGTCTCTGACAATTTACAGACAACACGAGAAATGAAAGAATCCACAGCACAGATAATGCCCTGGTCTTGTACGTTATCCTCCAAATCGTGCTGCTACACCTCAAAGCATAAACCAGTGCGTATGATCACTTTAGTGCATACTGACACACACACTTAAAGGGTTAATGCTGAGACCCCCCCCCCAAAAAAAAAGCTCCCCTAAGGCACGCACAGCAATATTAAGTAAAGTTATACCAGTTCACGGTGGAACAGAACACCCCAAAATGCCCATACACTTTCCTGTTGCGCTCCCTTTGGTGAAGACGGCATTAGAGGAGGAATTTTGTGCATAAATCGATCATTGCATAGTTGATAGGCAGGTTCAGCACTGGGTAATTGATGCAAACCAGGAAATTATAGACCTCACCTATGAGCTTGACTTTCATAGTGAGTAAGGTATTAAAAGGGTTGCTAACTGACAGTATTCAGAACTATGTGAAGACAAACAATATTATTAGTAAGAGCATACCTCCCAACATTTCAAATTGCCAAAGAGGGACACTTGTATTTTAGGGGGTGTTGCTGTGGGCATGGCTGGTGGGAGGGGCATTACCAAGAATTTTTAGGCTATTTCATGACCTATTAATACCTCCTCGTGTAAGCTAATAATTGACTTATAACAAAATCAAACTATTTTATTTACACTGACTAATTTATAAACACAGATACTGATGTTTAAACAAACATTAATATGAGTTTTATTGCTCTGGATCAATTCGATTCATTTATATACACACCACACAGTCTGATCTCCTGAAAAGAGGGACATCAGGGTGGGAAAGAGGGACAGAGGGATTTGGGTTTAAAAGAGGGACTGTCCCTCCTAGAGAGGGACACTTGGGAGGTATGGTAAGAGTCAGCATGGTTTTATGAAGAATAGATCGTGTCAGACTAATTTACTTGCATTATATGTATGGGTAAGTAGCAATTTGGACAAGGGAATTGCTGTTGATGTAGTATACTTGGATTTTGCAAAACCCTTTGATACAGTGCCTCACAACAGGTTAGTGCATACATTAAAAGGCTTCGGTTTGGGAGGTGATATCTTTACATGGAGAACTGGTCAAATGATAGATGGCAGAGAGTTGTTGTAAATGGAACCTTTTCAAGTTGGCCTAACGTTTAAGTGGGGTGCCACAGGATTCGGTCCTGGGCCCAATGCTTTTTATTTTGTTTATTAATGATCTAAACGTGGGAATTGAAAGTAGCATATCAATCTTTGCTGATGACACTACTCTGTGTATGGATACACATACAGGGCTGGATGTTTTTTCTCTTCAGAAGGATTTAGATAAACTGAGTGAATGGGCAGAAAAGTGACAGATGACATTTAATGTAGATACATGTAAGGTTATGCATGGGCTGTAGAAACAAACATGCTACATATACACTAACTGGGAAACAACCTGGGTATCCTCATTAGAGAGTACTGACAGACAATAGACTTCACAACAGTGTGCAGAGTCACTCAGATGCTGCAAGAGCAAATAAGGTACTATCCTGCATAAAAAGAGGCATAGATGCACAGGATTCTAGTATAATTCTACCTCTATATAAATCCTTGATAAGGCCTCATCCAGAATATGAAGTACAGTTTTGGGCGTCAGTTCTTAAAAAAGACATTATTAAACTGAAAAAGTGCAGAGACGGGAAATAAAACTGATACAGGGATTGGAGCATCTGAGTTATAAAGAGAGAGTAGCCAAACTGGGTTTATTTACATTAAAGAAGAGACATCTATGATGACCATTTCCAAATAAATTTAAGACCAATACAAAGAATTATCCAATTAATTATTTACGCAAAGAGCTGAGCTAAGAACAAGAGGTCATCCATTAATACTAGAGGAAGGCTCTTTCAACTTAGACAAAGGCAGGGATTTTTTACAGTAATGGTGGTAAAGCTGTGGAATTCTGTGCCTCTGGATGTTGTGCCTGCAGATACTGTAACTGCTTTCACAAAAGCAATGGATACCTATCTAGCACAGAACAATATTGAGAATTATGACAGATGGCTTCAATGCAGATAGGTTGTTGATCCAGGGAAATATCTGACTGCCCTTTGGAATCAGGAAGGAATATTTTACCCACTTGGAGCTTAATTGGAAATGTTTTCAATCTTTTTTTTTTTTTTTTTGCCTTCCACCCACTCCTACTCCATTCTGACCACTTCTCTGGTCATTTTAAAGGGTTAGTAATGTTGCTATATAAAAAAAATTCATATTGCAGCTATTAGTAAAATAAACTAAATAACCCCCAGTCCCATCTCTCAAACCTTTATGTTTGAGAGATACAGGAGGCTAAAGTATCCCCCCCCTCCCTCCGCTTTCCCAGATGTCAGCTGTAAAGGGTTAACATGCTGCTATAACGCTCCTTTTATTTTCTGATTTCCATTTGCACAACCCAAATGCACACAGGCACAATACTGCAATTCTGGCCCAAAGTAAAGGAGAAATAAAATACAGCATTGCATACCTCCCAAGTCTCCCTCTTTAGAATATATTACTGCTTCATACCTCCCAAGTCTCCCTCTTTAGGATATATTACTGCTTCATACCTCCCAAGTCTCCCTCTTTAGGATATATTACTGCTTCATACCTCCCAAGTCTCCCTCTTTAGGATATATTACTGCTTCATACCACCCAAGTCTCCCTCTTTAGGATATATTACTGCTTCATACCTCCCAAGTGTCTGTCTTTAGGAGATATTAGTGCCACATGACTGTGTTTATCAGTGTGTCTACATTTCACAAATGTAAGCCCAACGGTCACATGATGGGCAATGCCATCTCACATTGCTAGTATAAATATATAAATATATATATATATATATATATATATATATATATATATATATATTATACTGAGCTTTATACATTGAGCTCCCTAGATCTGTTTACAGAGAGATTTCTGTTGGGGGCTGTGAAAGCAGGAGTTGTGTAACACTGCCACACTATTGTTACAGAGCACTGTTTCTCAATGTTAGCCTTCAGGGCGCAACTGCAATCAGGTTTTCAGGATAACCCTTCTTGATCACAGAGAGGCAATAAGTGGTTCACTCACTGTGATTAGTCTACCATTGCTATATTAGGGATATCATGTAAAACCTGATCTGTGGACATAACCTAATGAGGGGAGCTGAGAATCAGTGCTGTCGAGAAAGGCTTTTCTACATTGCATCACTTTTTGTACATTGTATCTTTTTTACATTGTATCACTATCCATAATTTCACTGTTCTTGACAGAAAGCTGTCTAGAAACAGATTCAGAGAGCTCCTTGTTCAGGGGTATAAAACTGAAAACAATAATAAAGGTAAAAGCACAGTCAATTTGACTATACATATTTTGCGCCTGCAGAATGTGTGAAGTCAAAAAGGAGGTTGACTGTCACTTTAACCCTTTGAGTGCCAGAGAGGTGGCCAAAGCAATGTGTTGGATACCTCTCTGGCACTCAAAGGGTTTATGTCACTCCCTTACAGTGGGCGTGACCTCCCATCACAAACACTGAGGTGGATATAGGAAAAAAATGGTGCTTTGCAATGCACTGGAGACTGCATTCAAGGAGTTAAAGTTTCCATTTAAGGGTATGAAGATTGTTATCCATTCCTCGTGGTGCAGTTGGCTTGCTCCAGAATTGTCCATGTTTACTTGGTATATCAGCCTCAGTGAGTTTGATCTGATGTGACCACAGAGGTAACGGCGTGACCATCTCCCATTGGCTGCACCTGCCAGTCAATACATAACACAGCTAATGGGACCTCCTCACAGAGATCCGTCTCCCAGCCAAGTCCTCGCTTCTCACACTGGAGTGCAGGGCCCTCGGCTCGGCTTGCTGTTTGCATTTAATCAAGGGGATGGTTCAGTCACTTTAAAGGCTCCAGGATATGCGAACCAGGATGGAAAATGTCAGTAAAAGGGGAGGGAATGATGAAAAAAAAACAGGCAGAGGGGGATGAGAGGGAGAAATAAAGAAAATGTGAGGGAGATGGATAAAAGAGAGGTGGGTGAGGGAAATGTGTGTGTGAGAGAGAGAGAGACAGAGAGACACACAGAGAGAGACACAGAGGGAGAGAGAGGGAGGGAGGAGGAAATAGTAGTGAGTAAATGGAGAGAGAGGAGAATGGGGGAAGAGACAGGAGAATGGGGGAAGGGAGAGGAGAATGGGGAAGAGATAGGAGAATGGGGAAGAGATAGGAGAATGGGGAATGAGAGAGGAGAATGGGGGAAGGAAGAGGAGAATGGGGAAGAGATAGGAGAGTGGGAGAAGAGATAGGAGAATGGGGGAAGAGAGAGGGGAATGGGGAGGAGAATGGGGGAAGAGAGTGGAGAATGGGGGAAGAGAGTGGAGAATGGGGAGGAGAATGGGGGAAGAGAGTGGAGAATGGGGGAAGAGAGTGGAGAATGGGGAGGAGAATGGGGGAAGAGATAGGAGAATGGGGAAGAGATGGGAGAATGGGGAGGAGAATGGGGGAAGAGATAGGAGAATGGGGAAGAGATAGGAGAATGGGGATGAGAATGGGGGAAGAGATAGGAGAATAGGGGAAGAGATAGGAGAATGGGGGAAGAGATAGGAGAAAGGGGGAAGATATAGGAGAATGGGGGAAGAGATAGGAGAATGGGGAAGAGAATGGGGGAAGAGCGTGGAGAATGGGGGAAGAGCGTGGAGAATGGGGGAATAGATAGGAGAATGGGGGAAGAGAGTGGAGAATGGGGAGGAGAATGGGGGAAGAGATAGGAGAATGGGGGAAGAGAGTGGAGAATGGGGAGGAGAATGGGGGAAGAGATAGGAGAATGGGGGAAGAGATAGGAGAATGGGGAGGAGAATGGGGAGAAGAGATAGGAGAATGGGGGAAGAGATAGGAGAATGGGGAGGAGAAAGGGGGAAGAGCGTGGAGAATGGGGGAAGAGACAGGAGAATGGGGGAAGAGATAGGAGAATGGGGAAGAGAGTGGAGAATGGGGAGGAGAATGGGGAAGAGATAGGCGAATGGGGAAGAGATAGGAGAATGGGGAAGAGATAGGAGAATGGGGAGAAGAATGGGGGAAGAGATAGGAGAATGGGGAAGAGAGAGGAGGATGGGGAGGAGAATGGGGGGAGAGAGTGGAGAATGGGGAGGAGAATGGGGAGAAGAGATAGGAGAATGGGGAAGAGAGAGGAGAATGGGGAGGAGAATGGGGGAAGAGATAGGAGAATGGGGAGGAGAATGGGGGAAGAGATAGGAGAATGGGGAAGAGAGAGGAGGATGGGGAGGAGAATGGGGGAAGAGAGTGGAGAATGGGGAGGAGAATGGGGAGAAGAGATAGGAGAATGGGGAAGAGATAGGAGAATGGGGAGAAGAGATAGGAGAATGGGGGAAGAGATAGGAGAATGGGGAGGAGAATGGGGGAAGAGCGTGGAGAATGGGGGAAGAGACAGGAGAATGGGGGAAGAGAGTGGAGAATGGGGGAAGAGACAGGAGAATGGGGGAAGAGAGTGGAGAATGGGGAAGAGATAGGAGAATGGGGAGGAGAATGGGGAAAGAGATAGGAGAATGGGGAAGAGAGAGGAGAATGGGGAGGAGATAGGAGAATGGGGGAAGAGATAGGAGAATGGGGAAGAGATAGGAGAATGGGAGAAGAGATAGGAGAATGGGGAAGAGATAGGAGAATGGGGGAAGAGATAGGAGAATGGGGAAGAGATAGGAGAATAGGGGAAGAGATAGGAGAATGGGGAAGAGATAGGAGAATGGGGGAAGAGATAGGAGAATAGGGGAAGAGATAGGAGAATGGGAGAAGAGATAGGAGAATGGGGAAGAGATAGGAGAATGGGGGAAGAGATAGGAGAATGGGGAAGAGATAGGAGAATAGGGGAAGAGATAGGAGAATGGGAGAAGAGATAGGAGAATGGGGAAGAGATAGGAGAATGGGGGAAGAGATAGGAGAATAGGGGAAGAGATAGGAGAATGGGGGAAGAGATAGGAGAATAGGGGAAGAGATAGGAGAATGGGAGAAGAGATAGGAGAATGGGGGAAGAGATAGGAGAATGGGAGAAGAGATAGGAGAATGGGGAAGATATAGGAGAATGGGGGAAGAGATAGGAGAATAGGGGAAGAGATAGGAGAATGGGAGAAGAGATAGGAGAATGGGAGAAGAGATAGGAGAATGGGGAAGAGATAGGAGAATGGGGGAAGAGATAGGAGAATAGGGGAAGAGATAGGAGAATGGGAGAAGAGATAGGAGAATAGGGGAAGAGATAGGAGAATGGGAGAAGAGATAGGAGAATGGGGAGGAGAATGGGGGAAGAGATAGGAGAATGGGGGAAGAGATAGGAGAATGGGAGAAGAGATAGGAGAATGGGGAGGAGAATGGGGAAGAGATAGGAGAATGGGGGAAGAGCGTGGAGAATGGGGGAAGAGACAGGAGAATGGGGAAGAGATAGGAGAATGGGGAAGAGAGTGGAGAATGGGGAAGAGATAGGAGAATGGGGAAGAGAGTGGAGAATGGGGGAAGAGCGTGGAGAATGGGGGAAGAGAGTGGAGAATGGGGAAGAGATAGGAGAATGGGGGAAGAGAGTGGAGAATGGGGAGGAGAATGGGGGAAGAGATAGGAGAATGGGGGAAGAGAGTGGAGAATGGGGAGGAGAATGGGTGAAGAGATAGGAGAATGGGGAAGAGATAGGAGAATGGGGGAAGAGATAGGAGAATGGGGAGGAGAATGGGGAGAAGAGATAGGAGAATGGGGGAAGAGATAGGAGAATGGGGAAGAGAATGGGGGAAGAGCGTGGAGAATGGGGGAAGAGACAGGAGAATGGGGGAAGAGATAGGAGAATGGGGAAGAGAGTGGAGAATGGGGAGGAGAATGGGGAAGAGATAGGAGAATGGGGAAGAGATAGGAGAATGGGGAAGAGATAGGAGAATGGGGAAGAGAGAGGAGGATGGGGAGGAGAATGGGGGAAGAGAGTGGAGAATGGGGAGGAGAATGGGGAGAAGAGATAGGAGAATGGGGAAGAGAGAGGAGAATGGGGAGGAGAATGGGGGAAGAGATAGGAGAATGGGGAAGAGAGAGGAGAATGGGGAGGAGAATGGGGGAAGAGATAGGAGAATGGGGAAGAGAGAGGAGGATGGGGAGGAGAATGGGGGAAGAGAGTGGAGAATGGGGAGGAGAATGGGGAGAAGAGATAGGAGAATGGGGAAGAGATAGGAGAATGGGGAGAAGAGATAGGAGAATGGGGGAAGAGATAGGAGAATGGGGAGGAGAATGGGGGAAGAGTGTGGAGAATGGGGGAAGAGACAGGAGAATGGGGGAAGAGAGTGGAGAATGGGGGAAGAGACAGGAGAATGAGGGAAGAGAGTGGAGAATGGGGAAGAGATAGGATAATGGGGAAGAGATAGGAGAATGGGGAGGAGAATGGGGAAAGAGATAGGAGAATGGGGAAGAGAGAGGAGAATGGGGAGGAGATAGGAAAATAGGGGAAGAGATAGGAGAATAGGGGAAGAGATAGGAGAATGGGAGAAGAGATAGGAGAATGGGAAAGAGATAGGAGAATGGGGGAAGAGATAGGAGAATAGGGGAAGAGATAGGAGAATGGGGAAGAGATAGGAGAATGGGGAAGAGATAGGAGAATAGGGGAAGAGATAGGAGAATGGGAGAAGAGATAGGAGAATGGGGAAGAGATAGGAGAATGGGGGAAGAGATAGGAGAATAGGGGAAGAGATAGGAGAATGGGGGAAGAGATAGGAGAATAGGGGAAGAGATAGGAGAATGGGAGAAGAGATAGGAGAATGGGAGAAGAGATAGGAGAATGGGGAAGAGATAGGAGAATGGGGGAAGAGATAGGAGAATGGGAGAAGAGATAGGAGAATGGGGAGGAGAATGGGGAAGAGATAGGAGAATGGGGGAAGAGCGTGGAGAATGGGGAAGAGATAGGAGAATGGGGGAAGAGCGTGGAGAATGGGGAAGAGATAGGAGAATGGGGAAGAGAGTGGAGAATGGGGAAGAGATAGGAGAATGGGGAAGAGAGTGGAGAATGGGGGAAGAGATAGGAGAATGGGGGAAGGGAGAGGAGAATAGGGGAAGAGATAGGAGAATAGGGGAAGAGATAGGAGAATGGGAGAAGAGATAGGAGAATAGGGGAAGAGATAGGAGAATGGGAGAAGAGATAGGAGAATGGGGAGGAGAATGGGGGAAGAGATAGGAGAATGGGGGAAGAGATAGGAGAATGGGAGAAGAGATAGGAGAATGGGGAGGAGAATGGGGAAGAGATAGGAGAATGGGGGAAGAGCGTGGAGAATGGGGAAGAGATAGGAGAATGGGGGAAGAGCGTGGAGAATGGGGAAGAGATAGGAGAATGGGGAAGAGAGTGGAGAATGGGGAAGAGATAGGAGAATGGGGAAGAGAGTGGAGAATGGGGAAGAGAGTGGAGAATGGGAGACTGGAGGGGGGACTAAAGATAGTGGGAGACCTGGAAGAGAAAGGAGGAGAATGGGAAAAAGAGGGAGAGGAAAGAGATAGAATAATGGAAATAATTAAAAAGAAAGGGATGGGGAGAAGCAGAGGATGGGAGAGTAAGAGAGAAAGAATGAGAGAAAGAGAGAGAGAGAGAGAGAGAGAGAATCAAAGAATGGTGTGGCGATAGACAACCAGAATGAGAGAGAGAGCGAGAGAGAGAGAGAGAGAGAGAGAGAAAGAAAGAAAGAAAGAAAGAAAGAAAGAAAGAAAGAAAGAAAGAAAGAAAAGAAAAGAAAAGAAAAGAAAAGAAAAGAAAAGAAAGGACCCTTTGGGAGTGTGATGCTTTGCACACTCTGGCACTCATAAGGTTAACTGAATTAGTGGGTGAGACATGTAGTGAGAGATAACAGAGATGTCTGTGGTTGGTACAGAACTAGTCTGTGCTGAGATAGTTACTCATCTCCCAGGGGTCTTTGGCTGAAACTATCCCACCCCCCCACACACACTGAGAACAAACTCCCATAAGTGACTGTGTAAATATTATCCTGAGAGCACATCCTGACTTCCAGGACTGTCTGAGGACTCTCATCTGGACTCTGCCCTCATAGTGTGAGGTCCGTCCCACTCCTCAGCCTCTGCTGATATTAGAGGAGAGGGCCAGGCTGTCAGAGGTCACCGTGCTTTTGTGGGGGGGGGCTACAATAAGATGCTGGACACTTAGGGCAATATGCTCAAAAGAAAAGTGGAATTATTCTGTGGCAAAATAAGTGCACTACAGGGGCAAATACAATTCCACATTGATTTATATGGGGTTTTTAACCATCTGTTAGTGCAAGCACTAGATTCCCCAAAGGGTTACCCCTTGATTATGAGAAAGGTGTCCTTCACATTGCTTTGTAGCATTCAAGGGGTTAAAATCTCCAGTTTTATCTTTCCCCTAAGAAAGAGTTGGTTTTCCCCAGAATAAGTCTCCTCAAGCCCCCTAATAGGCCAAGGCTTTAGGATTTCCCTGCTGGTGTACAGGTGACTTAATCATTGGCTCAGGTATCTAACTAATCCACCTGTGCACAAGCAGGGAAATCCTAAAGCCTTGTCCTGTTAGTAGCCCCTGGAGAGAAGACTGGAAACCACTTGTCTAGGAGAAATGTGGAGATATAACTAGTGCTAAATGTATCTTCATACCTCAGAATGATTACAATGAGCTGACCCTGACATTCATGAAATATTAACCATTATAGTCCTGAAAGTGGATTCTAGGTGCACACCTCCCAACATTTCAAATGGCCAAAGAGGGACACTCGTGTTTTAGGGGGTGTTGCTGGGGGAGTGGCTGGTGGCGGGGCATTACCAAGAGTTTTTAGGCTATTTCATGACCTATTGACACCTACTTGTGAAACCTAATAAATGATTTAGAACAAGACCAAAGTATTTTATTTACACAGGCTAATTTATAAACACAGATACTGATGTTTAAACAAACATTAATGTGAGTTTTATTGCTGTAGAGCAATGTGATACACTTATATACACACCACACAGTCTGATCTTCTAAACAGAGGGACATCAGGGTGGTAAAGAGGGACACAGGGATTTGGGTCTAAATGAGGGACACTTGGGAGGTATGTAGGTGATATATCCCTGCTGACTTCAACAGGGGTTCTCCAATCAGTCCTCTAGGAACAGCTAACATGTTACAATTTTGGAGATTTCATTCCCTCACCAAACACAAGAAAAGTAGAACTTTTCCCGTTACCTTTTTGGTATAAACAACACTGGTGTACAGATTAACCCCTTAAGGACCATTAACGTACCCGGACCTTCACGCTGGTCCAGCACTTAAGGACCAGTGACGGTCCTGGTACGTCACTTACTTTTACTCACCTCACTCCGAGTAATACCGGGGACCGGAGCGATCTCCTTCAGTGCCTCATTCTGCGTGCCAACACACATGATCAGTCACGTGGGGCGGCACGTCGAACTTCCCTATCTGGTCCTTAAAGGACCACACACCCTGGGACCGCTGGTCCTTAAGGGGTTAAAGAAGGAGTTAATTGGTGAAAATTGAGTAATAGTTAGCACTAAACGCTCACTCTGAGAATCTGGTCCTTCACCCTGAGACCTGAGTCAAAATCCTGAGTCTAAGGTCAAATCCTGGTAGGTGACAGGTATGTGTTTCTTCTGCAACAGAATTGTTCAAAATATATGTCAGGAGTTATATATTCTCTACACACTATTGGACGTCCTCTATTTGTTTTTTCTGTATATTCTCTGCTGGGGCTCTGTGCACTGTCATTGAGATCAATGGTACAGAAAACAGACAACCCCCTACAGAGCCATCACCATACCTGGAAACTTTCAAAATGAGCTAACCCTGAGATCTTGAAATATTAACCCTTAACATCCCCCATCCTGTAAATGATAGGCAATTTGTCCTTTTGCAGTTTAACCCAGAGGTTCTTCTGTCAGTCCTCAAGGAACCATTTATAGTCTACCCCTTGGTGATATCACTAGAGAAGACAAGCAGGACCAGTTTAGAGTCTTAAGAAACAATGAATTGCTTCATGTCATGTATTAGATAACACTGGACTTCACCCTGAGACTCTGAAATTAGGGTAAAAACACTGAGTCTAAGGGTCAAACCCTGACAGTTCCGAGGTATACCCATCAGCATTCCTGGGAACTCTCAGGTCTCTCCTGCAGAGTTTCTCAACCACCATCCTGAACTACCCCAAAGAGTGCAGGTTTTAAAGATTTCCCTGGCTAAGTACAGGTGTATAATTAGTGAACAGTGGTGTAACTATAGAGGTTACTCCAGGGGCCCGGCCGCCCCCTGCGACCCCTCCGCCTGGTGCCCGCAATCTCCCTCCAGCTCTCTAGTAATGCAAAGCGCTGGGAGATGACATCATCTCCCAGCTCTCTGCATTACTAAGAGGACCGCGCAGGAGCTCCAGGGACGTAGGAGATGGGAGCATTGTGAAGATTGAGGAGCATTGTAGAGGGGGTCAGTGTCGTCGAGGCGTGCCAATGTGGTGGTGGTGGGGGGCCCATGGCACTTCTTGCTCCAGGGCCCGGAGGCTTCTAGTTACGCCTCTGTTAGTGAATCATTCATTCAGATTATTTCACCTTTGCACAGGTAGGGAAACTCCAATACTCTGCCCTATTAAATGTATTTGAGGAGCACAGCTGAGAAACTCTGCTCCATAGGGATTTATTATTAGGATATGTTCACATTCCTATAAAGCAGTACAGTGCAGAGCGGGGACACACAGGCAAAGAAACAAAAGACCAAGAGTCAGACCATAGTTTTAAAATGGAACATCTTATAATAAAGTATGCAATTTTGAAAGAGGTTTCAAAATCACCTATCATTATAATACCTATTGTTTTATCTAAGACTATAGTTTATGAGCAATTTATCTTCATTTGTCAGTTTGTGCAAATTAGACAGTACTGTCCGGCATGTCAGCCAGATACTAACATTGTACTTCCTTCCACCCACCATTCCCTGCTGGTCAAATGTAGCTCACTTGCATACAGAGACAAATTGCCATTTATGGAACTGCTGTCATGATGGATCAGGGGGAGCCAACTCCGATCCTCAAGATCTACCAACAGTGCATGATTTCAGGATTTCACAGCTGGAGCACAGGTGGTCTGATTAGTGGCTCAGTCACTTTAATTGGTCCACCTGTGCTGATCTAGGGAAATCCTGAAAACATGGACTGCTGGTAGATCTAAATGATCAGGGTTGACTACCCCTGGGATGGATGCTCCCACTGAATTGGAATGTGGCCAAGTGACAGTTCCACTTTAACCCCTTAACGTCCTGGGATGTGCCAGGACCGTCACGCCAGTCTGGATGTTAAGGACTGGTGACTGTCCTGGCAAGTCATGGAATTCTGGCTGCGCCGCCATCCCAGAATGCATTAGCCAAAAAAAAGTGCCATGGTTCTCTCTAGGGCCACCCATCCCCGCACCAAGAGATCCTTAAGGGGTTAAGGCTATGGTCATACCTGAGAACTCTTTGGTTCTGAACTGGTGACTGTGAATTTTTTACTTAATTACCAGGTCTCCAGGGACAGAAACTAATTCTCAGGGCTCAGAGACTTCACTTGTAAGGGCAAACCCCACCTCCCTTTATGCTAAACACACCTTTTGGAAACTCCCACCCCCAGAACTTAGTGGACCGCTGGAGTATTAGGACAAGGAGGCTTCCAGGTTTGGCTGTGCTCACATGGGTTACTTTAGGGCAGCTCTATTAAAGCTACACTATGCGCACCCGTGTTATAACAGCTGGCCTACCATCATGCTGCTCACACTGATGGTTTCCACTTTGTGTTATTAATGCACCATAGAAACATGTATGAGCTCATACGTTAGACATATCCAGGCTTCAACATTCCAGATTTGCACAGTGGCCTATGGACCATTTGCAAATCCTTCCCACAGGTAGGCATCAGCCAATAATATATGTCTGATTCCCATGAAGGCCAGTCATGTGACGCATCACTGCCTCATCCCAATGCGAGAGAATTGTGGGGGAATGCAGAACGCTAAGTAAAAGTGAGTGGTTTGACCTGCACTAAAACAAATCATAGCCAAGTCACCTATGTAAAACATAGATTTAGTGTTCCTTTTATCTGGGCAGAAAATTCTAATGACCAATGTGAATCAATGTTGGGTGGATTCGTTTTCCAAATGATTTTTATTTAATATTGGATATGACGCCTGCAGAGGTAGGCATGATCCTTACTGCCATATTCCTGGACTCCAGAGTCCTTCCACTAAACTCTTATTACGAATTGTTAAATTGGATCCTTGAGTCCTGCAACAAAAAAATAATTTCTGCTTCCATTGACATTATATCCATTGCTAATTAAATATTTTTTTGGAAGGAACCAAGCCATGCAAAATAGATTCTTAATGGCCATTGGGATTTTCTGCCCAGATTAAGTTAAATGGAGGCTTACTATTAGGAGTTGTTTTTAAGTCAAGTCCAATATAAACATCTTGAATGGTAGAATTCACCAATGCTTTGAAGAGGAATAGTACGAAAACTTCAAAACATACCATAATTGATGCAGTACTTAGGAAAAATATGAATCATGTTATATTTTAATGCATGTATTGTTCAGATGTGCAAGTGACCTTAACCCTTTGAGTGCCAGTGGGCTACACAACGCATTGCTTTGCAATGCGTTGCGTACCCCTCTGGCACTCAAAGAGTTATTGGATTACCATACCTTCCAACATTTCAATTGGCCAAAGAGAGACACTTTTGTTTTAGGGGGTGTGGCTGGGGTGTGGCTGGTGGGTACGGCATTGCCGAGAATGTTTAGGTTATTTCATGACCTACTGACACCGCTTTCTGTAACTGAATAAATCATTTAGAGCAAGCCCAAAGTGTTTTATTTATACATAGTAATTCATAAACACATCTACTGAAGTTTAAACAAAGGTTTTATTGCCATGGAGCAAAGTGATTCCCTTATATACGGACTACACAGTCTGATCTCCTAAAAAGAGGGATACCAAGGTGGGAAAGATGGGGTTCAAAGAGGGACACTTGGGAGGTACAGACCCCTGATTTCTCATACAGAGGGACACTTGTAGGTACAGACCCCTAATATCTCCTAAAGAAGGATACTTGGGAGGTATGAACCTCTAATATCCCCTAAAGAGTGACACTTGGGAGGTATGGACCTCTAATATCTCCTAAAGAGGGACACTTGGGAGGTATGCACCCCTAATATCTCCTAAAGAGGGACACTTGGGAGGTATAGAGCCCTAATATTTCCTCAAGAGGGACACTTGGGAGGCATGGACCACTAATATCTCCTAAAGAGGGACACTTGGCAGCTATGGACCCCTAATATCTCCTAAAGAGGGACACTTGGGAGGTATAGAACTCTAAAGAGGGGCACTAGGGAAGTATGCACCTCTAATATCTCCTAAAGAGTGACACTTGGGAGGTATGGAGCCCTAATATCTCCTAAAGAGGGACACCTGGGAGGTATGGATCCTTAATATCTCATAAAGAGGGATATTTTGGAGGCATGGATTTCAGTATATATGATATATCCTAAGGGCATAATAACTACAGGAGGTACACAAGCCAAGCATCCAAGTGACCCTAATCTGACCTAAGGTCCAATAGGTTGTAGTTATGACTCTGAAAATATTTTTGTGATTTGGAGGCCCAAATATATTTGCAACGGGGCCATCCAGGGACTAGTTACTTCACTGAGATATCCAATATGACTGTTTAAGTATTTCTCTCTTCCACAAATATAGCCTATATGTGGAGAGAGAGTTGGAAAAAACACTGATGAGGTGATGAATGCATGATTAACCACTAGGCCCCATCTGTGCTTTAGAATGAGTCACTGACCTGGCAGTAATGATTCATCCCTTGGATGCCGTAGAGGTCTCCAGTACATTAGTTCCCAAACCTACGTCCAGGGACCTGAACAGGCCCTGCTTGAGAACAGGTGACTTAATCAGACACTCAGAAAAAATGAACTCACCTGTGCACAGACAGGGACATCCTATAGACATGGCCTGTTAGGGATCCCTGAGAAGTGGATTGGGAACCACTGTCATCCAGGGGATTATGAACTTATTCAACGACATGACTCAGGTACTTCACATTTATAACTGAGGACCAAAACTGAGGCCCTTTAATACAAGGATTGGGCAACCTGAGGCCTTCCAATTGTGGAGTACTACCAGTCCCATCATCACCCAGATAGCCACAGTGCAGGTGTTCAGGAAATCCGCACATGAATACAGGTGAATCAATCAGTGAATCAATCATTCTGAAGGATCTGCCTGAGTTAATGGCATTCTCTTGTGTCTAATAAAGGATATCCTGAAAACATGTACTGTTGCTGGTTGGGGGAGGGGCTGAAGACAGTTTCAGCTCCTCTGCCCTGCAACACTGAATGTTCTGTTTATGGTATGTAATACATTAGAGGCAGACGTTTCTGCTGCAGATAGTGTTACATTGTACCATTATCTCTGCTTTCGCAGTCAATGGCAAAAAGGTGTATGGGAAAAAGAAATTCAGGTAGCTAGCTCATTGTCAGCATACCTGGGAACGTTCAACATGAGCTGACCTTGTAATATGGCAAATATTAGCTCTTAAAATAACCCATAATATGTTCCTGCTTGATCTAATCGAGAGATGCTACAGACAGTCCTCAAAGGACTTTTAACAGTGAGATATCACTTCTTGAACACATATGAGACACACTAGACCTCTCCCTCTGCCTTACTGGAACAACTGGCACCAATTTAAAGACTAAAGAAACAGTTAGTTAATACAGATGATATAGTAGTTAAAGCGGAACTGTAACCAAACATAACCTCCCCCCAGAATCAATTACTTATATATTCAGTATTTCAGAGAGGCCCATTTCCCCAACTAAGGTATTACATGTAGGTGAAATCATGAGACAAATGATGAGCAGGGACAAGAGAGAGCGCAGCCATCTTTCCTCCTTTTAAGAGGATTGACAGTGCCTCCCCGTCAGTTGCCTTCCCCTTTTCTTCCAGTGCATGCAGCATCGATGTGAAGGGGTAAGCTGAGCAATGAATACACTGTAAAAAGCTATGTACTGCACTTATCAATGCCAGATGTTGCTTTTTACTGTGTATTCATTGCCCGGCTTGCTTCTTCATGGTGATGCTGCTTGCAGGCAGCTTGCAGACACACTACTGGAGGAATTGGGAAAGGTGGTTGGCAGGCATATAATGCCACAGGGTGGACTACCAGTGCCGCAGGCAAGCTGAAGACTGGATTTTGTGAGTGTCTATTTTTATGGAGCCATGGAGACTTGGTTTGTAGAGTTAATTACCAAGTCTCCAGGAGCAGAGGCCAATTATCTGGCTTTGGTGAGTTTTCCTGATTAAGCCCTGCCCACTCAGTTAAGCCCCACCCATTTGATGGAACAATTTGCATCATTTAGACATGCCCAGTCCCAGCCCACGAGCCCTCTCAGGGGGATCCAAAGAATAAAGTTCCCAGTTATGCCAAATGATGATAGCAACCCCCAGTCAATTATTAGACCAACACCCAGTGAATGAGACCAACTGAAAATCAACAAGATTAGCACTTGATCAGTAAAATCAGCTTCAACATAATGAGGCAGAAACTTAAGAAGTTAGATAAATACAAGATTATTAAAGGAGCAGTAAGATTTTTTTTATGAAAACCTTTGTTATAGGTCTTTTCCTGCTACGCAAAACAAGGGCACTTCCACTGTTGACAATTGTTTTATTCAAAAGATATAACAATTCAAACCATCATGAAGTAACAGGTCCAGTACTTCCTTAAAGCTGAAACTGACAGGAAGTGACTCATTATACGAGGAACTGTTGTCAGTGACTCACAACTCCAATAGAATGCAACAGAATAGCTATCTGAAACTGGGTCACTAGAGGGCACTGTTAATGTAAAAAAGCAACAATGTAAACTATGATAACTTTGGCAAGAAGCATCTGATAGCAGTGGGAGTCCCCTTGTGTTACTCAGCAACAAAAAATCCTACTATTCCCATGAGACTGACACCAAATAAGTGGGCTGGTTTCAACCAATTAACAAATCAAAGGGTAAACAAAACTTGGATCTCTAATTTTTGAAGATCACTCCCATAGTCCTCAGCCAAAGGCTGCCAACCCTTTAGCTTGACTGATTCCAAAGCAATGAGTTTGAAAGGCAATTATCATTACGATACGGCCCCATCTACAGATGCAGGAAAAGCCCTGCCAGTGAAGCTGGAGGTGCACTGTGACCCCCTGGGGGAGCAACTAGGGAGCACAGTAAGGGGTCTGAAAAGAGACCCCCAGGGCTCCCATGGTGGTTCAGTGTGAAGAGACTGAACTGGAAGACATATGTCTCATAGCTCTGCCCCCTGTCCTGAGGGATGTTGTTCCCGTAGACCCTTTGTACCAGGCCTGAAAGTGTTACACAGTAGGTCTGTGGAGACTGAATACATAACCCAGGAGTTTGTGTCTGAGAGTCACATTCCAGGTTGTGTTCCAGCTGAGGGGGTCAAGTTTATGACCCCCCCCCCCCCCCCCACACACACACACACACACACACACCAATAAATGATAGGAGCCCTTTTGGGACTAAACAGTACAGTTGCCCCCGTAGATGCTCCCATAGGAGCAGACTTAGTGAATTATGATAATTGCCCTTAAACTTGCACTCAGTAAGACTGACCTAAACTCAGGATCTGCAGACCAGCTTTATAACTGAAATTTCTAAATGTTTATGTGCAGAAAATCCACTTAACTTTGAATCCAGGCCTTGTAGTCATAAATTGACCTTTGTGGGCAAAACACACTTTCACTGTGTATACAAACCTATCATCAGAGCTGGGAACTCTCCGGGTTTGCCCAGAAGACCCCGGTTTTGACTCTGCATTACCGGGTCTCCGGGACAGAGTCTGATTCTCTGGGGTGTGGTCAGTTTCTTAAAGGGATAGTAATACTTCGTTTTATCTTTATTTTATTTTGCAGGCATTAAAAAACATGAAGAACGATATAAGTCTTATCTCTGAAACCTTTATGGTTTGTGAGATATTCACAAGCAAAGTTTACCCCTCCCGCCCCTTTTACCTAGTGTAAGTCATCTCTGCTCAGATGTGGAATCTGGTTGTAAGACCAGACAGATAACAGCAGGGGACAATCTTCTTCCTATGAGAACAATGAAAGCCCTGCCCCCCTTGACAAGTTTTTCAGGTTTTTTCCCTTATCTTAATTGAAGATTGTCCCTCTCTGTAGTCTACCTGGGCACCTCCCTTCTGATCTGGCTGAGCAGTGTTACATCAGTAAAAGGGGAGGGAGGGGGATACTTTGTCATTGAATTACTCTTGAACTACAACTCTGACAGAATTGAAATAATGCTCTCCAATGCCCAAATACTATAATGATTAATTAGAGCTGCTTTTGTTATGAAACATTACTATCCCTTTAAGAAACTCTGCCCATTGGTGCGCCTTCCCTATTGTTCCACCCACTCCCCGCCCACTTCTTCTCCTTCCCTAGCCTATTCTCCTATACTTTTACACTTGTCTGACGTCCTGCCCCCTTTTGACACAAATTGCATAATTTGTCTTCCTCAATGGCACCATAGGCCTCCCCCTCCGGAGAGGCCAGAAGAAACAGTTCCCAGGTATGCCTTTCAAGCACACACACCAGCAGGCAGAGAATGCTGTGTAGTCTACAAGTATAATAGCCTTGGGAGGAGAAAACACACTCTGTGAAAAACAGAACAAAAAGTCCCAGCATGCAGTACCTGAAACGTTATTTTAAAAAAGGCTATAAAATGTTCACTCTGTTTTATAAGGTAAGAAAATTGCAGATAAGGTGCTGTGTCTACTAAAAAGTTACACTTGCAGGGTACGTGTTATTCTGGCTCTTTCTACCATTACCGTTAGTCTCTGTCCTTCACCTTAAAAAAATATGTTGTAGGGTTTATCCCCCTGAGTAAAACAAGAGTACTCCCACTGCTGAAAGGTGTTTCATTTAAAAGTTATTAATTTTCAAAGTTGAATTTTTTAGGTGCAATATCACAGTGGCCTGAAATTGTACAGTGGCGCTGTTGCTACAAGATCTTATGGAGATTTATGGTCCCGGGACCAGAGCTGTCCATAGGATGGTGTAACAACAGCGCCACTGTACAATTTCAGGCCACTGTGATATTGCATCTAAAAAATTCAACTTTGAAAATTAATAACTTTTGAATGAAACACCTTTCAGCAGTGGGAGTACTCTTGTTTTACTCAGGGGGATAAACCCTACAACATATTTTTTGTTACATTTTAAGTATTACTATCCCTTTAAACGCAGGCAGGTCAATCATAGTGTCCGACAGCTGAGTACCCAGCTATGATCAAGCAGGGATGTCCGAAAAACCTGACCCGTTGGTGTATCCTGTGAATTAACATTGGAAAACAAAGCTATAGACTGTAAGCTCTCACCACAATTTGCATCATTTTGTATATGTCATATGTATGATGCAGTATTGTAGATTTAAAAAAATAAAGTATCTGGAGAAAGTCCCATCTCTCCAACCTTTATAGTTGGAGAGATATAACATTTTAAAGTTCCCTCCTCCCTCTCCTTGCACTGACATCAGACAGCAGGAGATCTCGGTCCTGGGACCAGCCAGCGGCTCTTCAGCAGAGCCTAAATAGCGATATTTAAAAAGAAACACTTAATTGGAAGGATCTACAAAGTGTATCTGGTTTGCAAGCACACTTCGTAGACTGTTCCAATTAAGTAGTTCTTTTTATACATCGCTATTTCGGCTCTGCTGAAGAGCCTCCTCGAGGTGACCGACACGGATCTCCTTCTGTCAGCTTTACAGCTGACATCAGGGAAACCTTTAAAACGTTATATCTCTCAAACCATAAAGGTGTGAGAGATGGGACTTTCTCCAGATACCGTAAAATCTCGCGTATAATACGCACAATTTTGCCCCTCTTCACCTTATATGAAGTGGGGGGTGCGTATTATACGCAAGACATTAATTTTATATAAAAAAAAATCCCATTGCTACCGGTTTCCTTCCTCCCTCCAGGCTTACCCATCTCCTCTTCTGAAGTGCCTACGTTTGCTTCAGCCCGACAGGATGCCGCCCGCTTCCAGCATGGCCCTGTTAGGACCTCTCCTTTGCAGCCAATGGGTAATGTCTTGCGAGGACTGCAAGGTCCTCGCAGGGGAATACCATAATTCCTAAGCGCACTATGCAGTCCTCACAAGCATGCCGCCTGCTGGCACCCTGTCAGGCTGAAGCAAACGGAGGCACTTCAGAAGAGGAGATGGGTAATCCGGGAGGGAGGAAACCGGTGGCAATGGGATTTTTTTTGTCTGGCATGGGAAAACAAGGCTGCGTATTATACATAGGTACTCTTGTTTTCCCTGAAAATCTTGGGTATACTATGCACCTGCGTATTATACATAAGTGCGTATTATACCTGAGATTTTACGGGTACTTTCTTTTTTTTAAATCTACAATATTGCATCAACTTAAAGGGATAGTAACACTTCGTTTTAACTTTATTTTATTTTGTAGGCATTAAAAAAACATGAAGAATGATATAAGTCTTATCTCTCAATCCTTTATGGTTTATGAGATATTCACAAGCAAAGTTCCCCTCCCCGCCCCTTTTACCTAGTGTAAGCCATCTCTTCTCAGATGTGAGTCTGGTTGTATGACAGTACAGATAACAGAAGGGGACAATTTTCTTTGTATGAAAACAATGAAAGCCCTTCCCCCCTTGACAAGTTTTTCAGCTTTTTCCATTATCTTAATTGAAGATTGTCCCTCTCTGCAGTCTACCTGGGCATCTCCCTTCTAATCTGGTTGAACAGGGGGGGGATACTTTGTTTGTGAATATCTCTTAAACCATAAAGGTTTCAGAGATAAGACTTAGATCATTCTTCATGTTTTTTTAATGCCTACAAAATAAAATAAAGTTAAAATGAAGTATTACTATCCCTTTAATTCCAGGTATTACTATCCCTTTAACTGCACACCATAGCAGAATATATTGGTGCTTTATAAATGAATGATAATAATAATACCCTGTTTGATAGTCTAACGGCAAATCAGCGAGGTTTTCCCCTGTTTAATAAGACTAGTTAAAATGACATATTTTCCACTGACACTTTTATTGAGTAGACACTCTTTCTCACTCAGTTATTCCCAAAAGATCTTCTCCTAGAAGCAGTGTGCATTGCATTGCATTGAACCAATTAAGAGTGGTAAAGATGATCTAACACATTGCATGGAATGGAATCTTGTGTTCTGTGATTCAGAGGCCCTTGTGCTATGTAGATAGGAACAGTGCAGTAATTCTGGGGTAAACCAACTACGTCATAGGTGACAAATAAATTCCCATTGATTTAAATGGGGCTTTAACCCTTTGAATGTTACAAAGCAATGGGTTGGAGACCTCTCTAGCATTTAAGAGGTTAAAAAAGCACACTTAAATCAAAGGGACGTTGGGGACATTTATTTGTCCCCTATGACACACCTGGGAACTTATTCTTCTAGGATAAACTGACGTGATTTGCGTCACCAAGAGGTGCGGCTTAATCACAGGTAGGGACCACGTTTAATAAGCTGTGTAATAAAGTGGGCGGGAAGTGGGCAGAACAGGGAGGAAAGGAGAAAAAGTAGGAGGAGAAATGGGAGGAACAGGTAGGGAAGGAGAAGAAGTGGGAGGAGAAATGGGAGGAACAGGCAGGGAAGGAGAAGAAGTAGGAGGAGAAATGGGAGGAACAGGTATGGAAGGAGAAGAAGTTGGAGGAGAAGTGGGAGCAACAGGTAGGGAGGGAGGAGAAATGGGAGGAACAGGGTGGGAAGGAGGAGAAGTGTGCAGAGTTTCATAAGAAACTCACCACCACCGGAGAATGAGCCACTGTCCCTGGAGAACCAGTAATTCACTACAAAATCTGGAGACTCTGGGGCAAATCCGTGAATTCCCAGCTATGCCCTTATTGTCAGGGGTGTAACTACAGAGAGTATAGAGGGTGCAGATGTGACAGGGCCCAGCGCCCAAAGGAACCCATGTGTTCTGCACCGTCCTGCAACCCGAACAATGGTTCTCAACTGGTGTGCCATGGGTACCAGCCCCAGCTCCATGTTAACCTCTTAAAGCAGAACTACCACCCCTGAATACATTTGGCCCAAATAAATACTCATCCCACCAAATTTATTTAGGGGTGGTAGTTCCGCTTTAAGGACCATGCAGTCTGGGGGTGGGGCACTCTGGAGGACCAGAGTACTATATTTTTTTTTCACAGAAGTGATCTGTGATCACATTGCGCTGTGATCACAAACATCCATGATATGCCAAGACCCTCACCGGTACCTAACTCCTGGACAGCTGTGACGATGTTAAAGGGTTAAAGTTGAGTTTCTAATGTACATTTATGGGAAGTATTATGAGCAATATGTTCTTTGTTGTCATACTGATTGTGAGACCTAAGCACTGATTCCTTCATTAACCCTTTGAGTGCCAAAGAGGTGTCCAACGCATTGTGTTGCAATGCGCTGGATACCTCTGTCATTCAAAGGGTTAAGCCCTTGAGAAATGATGTCTAAAATGCTAGGGGGGTGCCAGGATCATTTAAGATTGAATGTTAGGGTGCCTTAAGAATAAAAAGATGGAGAACAAGTGAATTACAATCAGACCAGTTTGCTGTCTTGGCTGGATGCCAGTGACACCATCATACACACAGCTGATGCCATTTAGTGAGATAAGTAGCGCTAGTGAGCCCCTTCCCTTTTCTTTATTAAGGCTTTGCGCTCCAAACAGTGTCCAATGAACTGCAAAGATCTGTATCTTCGCAAAAGGATAACGGGATATTAACACTTAATATACAAAAAAAAACATAAAGGGATTATCCTCCTGAGTAAAATAAGGGTACCAGTGGTGAGGGGTGTTTTATTCAAAAGTTATTTCAGCTTAACCCTTTGAGTGCCACAGTGGTACGGAATGCATTGCTTTGCAATGCAATCCGTACCACTCTGGCACTCAAAGGGTTAAAATGGAATTTTTGGGAGCAATATCTCAATGGGCTGAGATGTTACAGTGGTGCTGTTGCTACACATTCCTATGGAGGTTTATGGTCAACTGACCAGAGCTGTCCATAGGGTGGTGTAGCAACAGTGCCACTGTAACATTTCAGGCCACTGAGATACTGAACCTAAGAAAAAAATCAGGCTTGAGATACAATAACTTTTGACTAAAACAGCACTCAGCACTGGGAGTACCCTTGAATAAACCCTACATTATATATTTATTTGCCTATTAAGTGTTACTATACCTTTAAAACAGCTCCATGTTTCTTTAAAACATACGACCCTAAATGCTTATTACCTGTCCTCGGTGCAGTATATTTTGATCGCTGAGACCCACCCCCAACCTTCTGATGATGATTCTGTCCCCTATGGCATATCTTGAAATTTCTGGGGTGAATGTATGAATCTGCCAGCACAGTTACTTGTGTTAGTCCCCAACACCAGTGGCAGCACTTCAGCGTATTGCATTGTATGATCCTGTCAGTACATACTGGCGGACACATTCCACTGTTTTTATGACTTTAAGAAGGGTAGCACTATATACATTATTACAATGCCTGTTCTAGCACAAAATAATATTTCTACATTCCCCAGCTATATCCCAAAGAGAAGTATAAAAATGGGTCTTGCCTTTCACTGACCAGACCCAGCCAGCAGAGGTCAGTATAAAGGAGAGGCAATTATGGGGTCAAAGGCTGGGGGATTGCTTACAACTGACAAGTACTTTAACCCCTTAAGGACCCTTGACGTCCTAGCACATCATGGGTTGGGTAGCCATAAGGACCCATGACGTACCAGGACAGTCATGAAATTCAGGGCTCCCTGCGCGGTTACACTCCTTTTGGGGAGCCCTGAATCCAATTCTGTACAAAAAAAAAATGGTCCGTGGTCCTTAAGTGCCGGTCCTTAAGGAGTAGCTAACATCTCCTAGTAATAAACCCCCACTTAGCATACTTAGTACAGGAAATCCTAATGGTCCGTATGATTTTTTCCTTTACTCTTTGGTTCACAGACATGACAACTCAAACTCTGTTGACTGCACATGGTACTCATAACCCTTTAACCCTTTGAGTGTCAGAGGGGTACACAAAGCATTGCAGAGCAATGCGTTGCATACCCCTCTGGCACTGAAAGGGTTAAGGATCAGAGAGGTCTGCACCCCACTGGTCCATAAACACAGAAGTAGGCTCAAGCATTCGGCCAGCAGCTGTCATGCCTGCCTACATAAATATGATTTCCTGGAATGAATGAAAACATTATCTCTTCAGTAAAGTCACAGGTGGAAAATCCCATAGGGCAATTATGAATTCCTTGCTATAGAAAGATAAGTGGAGGGTTACTATTGGGAGGTGTTAGTTCTTCTTTAAGGGCAGGTGGGCAAAGGTTATGTTGGCCAGACGGCCTGGTCCCCCTAAGGCAGTAGTTCTCAACCTATGCCGTCACGGCCCACTAACAGGCCGATACACGAGGATTTCCCTGCTACAGAACAGGTGTGTTGATCCTGGGCTCAGTGAGTTTGATTCATTCACCTGTGCTCCAACAATGAGAGCCTCAATCCTGAACTGTTAGTGGCCCCTGAGGGCGAGAGTTGAGGGCCTCTGAGGGCGAGTGTTGAGGGCCACTGTCTGAAGATACTGTGCCCAGTCTCCACAGCTCTCCTTGCTACCCAGTTATCTACACTCTTCCCTGTCACTACACGCTGTAAGATGTAGAGGGTCACAAATGAGGTCGCCAGCTTGTGACCACCTCACAGTGAAATGCATGAAAATGAGCTACAGACACTGATGCATAGTGATCCCAACCCAAGTTTACTGCCACCCCTTCACTGCTGCAGGAGTATTGCTATGGAATGTATTGCAAGCCACTGTGAATGAAAACGGATTTAACTCCTTGGATACTAGAAATGTCTCTAATACATTCTAAAACAATGCGTTGAATACACCTCCAGCATACAAGGGGGGTTATGCAGTAAGGTGTGATAATGTGCTGATAGTGTTGAGATGACTTCTCCAGTCATATCACTTCTCCGTTTCCCATGTTATTCTATGGAGACAATGCACTGAGATCTCTAAAGTTGGAAAAATCTTAGTGCATTGTCTCCAAAAGAGTAACATAGGACTTGGAGAGTTTATCACACTGGAGAAGTCTTCTCCCTTTTATTACCTGATTATCACCTCTTTATCACAACTTACTTCATCTCCCTCAAGGAGTCACTAAACCCAGCAGTTCAATGGTGAACAACATGCAGGCCTACAGATGTTGTTGGACTACATTTCTCATTATCCTCAGCTGACCACTCCTTTCTTATTGATTTTTGTACTGCATATAACGTTACGATCTTGATTTGCTCCAATGGATTGTTACAGGACAAACCACTTTAGCAATGTATTTATGTGAACTCATGATAATCTTATGTAACTACTCCAATGCCATAGAAATCCCCCAAATGAAATGTCTCTGGAGCCCATTAGTTTAACTCCGTAGTTCCCGACCCTCTCCACTGGGCCTGTAACAGGCCACGTTTTTAGGATTTCCCTGCTTGTGCACAGGTGAGTTAATCAGAGGCTGTCATTTAACCCGTTGAGCACCAGAGAGGTATCCAATGCAAGACACTCAAAGGGTTAATTAACTCTCCTGTACACAAGCAGGAACATCCTAAAGACTTAGCCTGTTAGGGGTTCTAGAGAGAGAGAGCTGGAAACCACCAGGATAACGCCAGGGGTAATTGTTGAACACATGTGCATCCACAGGAGGGGGTCAACACGGGGGGCACTTTCTTCCTCCAACAGTTGCCCCCCCCCCCCGGATAAACATAGAAGCTTGGTGGGCTGGACTGGGGGCATATTATGGCTCTCACCTTAGAAAAATATCTATGGATGCCCGTGGTTGCACCACCAGCTAATGGGGAATACTACTCCCAATGCCCCCAACCAGCCATCTGGAAGTCCAACAACTGACCATCCCTGGGTTAACCCTTTGAGTGAAAAATGTTTGTGCCTGCAATGCCCTACACAACCCCCACTATTGCTAAGAGGGTTAAGGAATACAGCAAAGAACAGTCCCAGAACTATTACTATATTAACCCACTGAGTGCCAAAGGGGTAAGCAATGCATTAACTCAAAGGGTTAATAGTTTGCCAGCCAAGGGCTTTGCAATATATTGTCATTGTTGTTTCCTTTACTTTTGGCAAATATGGCAGATGCTGGCTTTTGGAAGTCCAATTACACGCAATATGTTGCTGAAGTTCCAGATTCAATGTCTATTTGCCAGGTTTTTCTTACAGTGGGGGCAAATGAGTCTAACAGGTCCACATATTTGGTCATCAGTACCCTTCACACTTCCAGTTTATATATAGGCTGGGCCACTAATCCAACTAAACTCCAGGACGGACAGCCTCTTGAACTGAAAGGCCTAAGCTGCTACAGAAACTCATAAAGCGTTGTCAGTCAGCTGTTTGAATAATAGGGTGTGGCTTCATGGTGAATGACAGTTCTGCTTTCCAAGAAGTAGTTGCAACTTGTCCAAATTAATAAAATAGCACCAGGTAGGGAGGCAGGTGCACCCTTGGCCTGCTGACTTGCCCCTGCCCCCCTGACTTCACCATTTTAAAGTCATTGTAGTTAATAAGCACACATAGAACTGATACACTGTAATCATAATAAAATGTTTTCAACATAGATTGCTGCAAACCCAACACAGCTGCAATCAGTCATACAGGATGAACTGATACCAAGAGCTAGCAATCTGCTTCTAGTACAAACAGCTAGATATATTCTTGTCTCACTTATGATGTATGCAGTAATCATATTAATATGGGGCTGTAGGTAAAAGTTACATTGTAACCAGTATATGTGTCATGGGGTGCAATTTGTGGAATCTAGAGGTGCAATTCTATGAAAAACTACAGGAGACAAATGGTAATCCCGACTGAGGTAAATTGGGGTTTTAACCCTTTGAATGCCAGAGGGTATGGCACTCAAAGGGTTAACTGACTGAATACTAGAGAAGTCTCCAGAATTTTAGGGCTGTTTTTGTACCATATGGTGTAAACTGCTGGACTCAGAATGGCATCTTTAGCTTTTACAGGGCTTATTATATTCAGCATTACTGTATTTAGCCCTTTGAGTGCCAGAGGGGTACGCAATGCATTGCTGCATACCCCTCTGGCACTCAAATGGTTAAATCATTGCATACTAGAGACGTCTCCAGTGTGTTGGAAACGTATTGAGCATCCACGGGGTTAAAAATATCAAAGCAATGCTCTGTATGAATTTAATTGTCACTCTGTACTGTAATAGTTTATAATTTTACCCAACATCAGCCCACTCCCCAAACCCACCACCGGAGGTCCTGTTCTTACCACATTGCTCATGAAATCTGCCTCACTAAAGTCTTCCAGCTCCAGGAACGGGCTGTGGAAGCTCCTGTCCTGTGGGCCGCCGACACTCTCCATAGTGAAAAGGAGATTGGGCACTCGGTCTTGTTGATCAGGTGTCACCAACCTAGGCAGGTGCCCATGGAAGGCAAAGCTGGGGCAGGGAACAGTCACAGATGATGGGGAATCTGGGAAAGTGGCAGGGTTAGGATGGAGGGGGTGACTAGTAAGAAAGGGGTTATAAATGATAAGGGCAGGAGGTGTCAATGTTCACAGTGCAGGGGCAACAGATGGACTTACAAAGAATGGGGTGAAATAGTACACCAGCCTTTGATGGGCAGATTGTGACCAGTGAAATGAGAATCTGGTGTGGGACTGGTGAAGGGTCAGTGGATGTGGGAATAGGTGTGCAATAGTACAGGGGTAAGGTTAATCAGTGGTACATATATGAGATGTTAGTGAGAGCCAAATACCTGCTGAAGGGATAGCTGGATCAGTAAGTGGCAGGGATAGCAAGAACAGATGCAGGCAGATGGGTTCAGTGCTGGGGTTCAGTGGGTGTAGAAATGGGATTCCTGGAGGAATTCAGTGGGTGCAGGGGTCGGCTCCTGGGATGACAGGGTGCAATAATGAAAATACTGAAAGAGGATTAGAGGTTGGGCTCCCAGTAGTGGTGATTAGTGGGTGTAGAAATGGGGCTCCTGGAGGACTGGGTTCAGTGGGTGCAGGGACTGTCGTTTGTGATGAAGGGGTGCAGTAGTGGTGATTAGTGGTTGAAAATTGAGCTCCTGGAGGAATGGGTTCAGTGGGTGCAAGGACTGTCTCTTGGTATGACGGGGTGCAATAGTGATGGGTAATGAGTGCAGAGTTTGGGGTTCAGTTGGTGTAGGAATTATGGGGTGGGATGGTGATTAATAGGTGCACAGGTGGGATTCTGAAATGATAGAGTTTAATAGGTGCAGGTATGGGGTTTGGGGAGGATGCAGTGCAGTAGTGGCGATTTCTGGGTGCAAGGTTTGGGGTTCCTGGAGAATTCAGGGGGTGCAGATCGGGGTTCTGCAGGATGAGGTTCAGTGGTACGGGGCTGGGTTCCAGGTGTGCAATGGTAGTGATCAGTGGGTACAAGGATGGGGTGCTGGGATGCCCAGGCTGGAATGGGGTGCAGGCTCCCGGTTCAGCTGGGCTCGGCAGGCCCTGTTCTCGTCTCGCACATGATGCTCTCCTCCGGGGAGGCAGTGTCCCGGCCTCTGTGCTTGTATCTCAGTAGTCCCGGAGATTGTCCTCCAGTTTGTCTGTATATCCCGGTGACTCTCTCCAGCTGTCAGCTGCAATCCGAACGGAGGACACAGGCCCCGCCCCCTCATTAATATGAAATCTACAAACAAGTATGTTCCGTCAGCTCATATTTACATGAACCCATGCCCACACTGTGGCCACGCCCCGATTCATTTTAACCCTTCCCTATATACTCTGCTCGCTGGCTATGTTAGCGGAGACATCTGGATAGAAAGTGGAATAACGTAATTCACACCAAGATACAACAATTAAAACATTAGGCTTCGTGTATAATTATTATGTATAAAGGCAAATTTTCAAGTCTGGCGCAATCCAACTGCATTGTAGGGGACAGCTTAAAGTTCCCAAAAACTCCAATTGAGTTGAAGGCTTTTAACCCTTTAAGCGCCAGAGAAGTGTGCAACTCATTGCCTTGCAATGTGTTGTACATCCTTCTGGCACTCAAAGGGTTAATAACACAATACATACCGGAGAGGGTTAGACCTCACTAAGGCTCAAGGGGTTAACACTCCCCCTCCCAATCAGTAGGACAGTTTATTTGACTCATACCTTGTTCTTGGTTTATCCCAAAATTGCTCCACTCTGTGTTGATACATAAGGAACAATGAGGCTGATGTACTATTAACCCTTTGAGTGCCTGATGGGTTCCAGACGAATCTGCAATGCGTTGGGAACCTTTCTGGCATTCAGAGGGTTATTAAAGGAACATAAACACCTAAAATGAACTGGGGTTATATACACTTAAATACCATGTACATGCAGCATCTGTAAACACTCACTGTTTGATTTCTGAGATATAATCTCTAGCCTTACCCATGCTGTAGGGGGCAGACATTCCTGCCTTTTCAGGTCTCTAATTACTACAGTAATTTTGAGTCTGTGGTCCAGGATTGTCTGTAAATGGGCTGTAATATGATCTCAGGCTTTCTGCATAAAAGAGCAGTGGTTACTAATCGCAATTAGTTGTCTTTGTCTCTTATCTCTCAGCATAAACTGCACAAAAACATTTAATAAATGCTCTCTGAACAGAACAAGTGTTAAAAAGCAAATTTTAAAGAATGTTTTAGAGCTATGACATGTGAATAATTCCTATTTTCCTAAGCTAGCTGTAAGTATTTATTATTATTATTATTATTCTTTATTTATATAGCGCCAACTAATTCCGCAGCGCTGTACAATTGGGAATAGACATACAGAGGTATTAAATAGTACAATCAGATGTGTAGAACAGGAGGATCAGAGGGCCCTGCTCGTGAGAGCTTACAGTCTAGAGGTACCAGTTATTTAAAGGGATAGTAATACTTAAAATAAAAAAAATATGTTGTAGGGTTTATCCCTCTGAGTAAAAGAAGAGTACTCCCACTGCTGGAAGGTGTTTTATTGAAAGGTTATAACAGCTCAAAGTTTAATTTTTTAGGTGAACAGTGGCCTAAAATTGTGCAGTGGTGCTGTTGCTACACCATCCTATGGGGATTTATGGTCTACAGACCAGAGCTGTCCATGGGATGGTGTAACAACAGCACCACTGCAATTTCAGGCCACTGTGATATTGCACCTAAAAAAAATTCAACTTTGAGCTGCAATAACTTTTGACTAAAACACCTTTCAGCAGTGAGAGTACCCTTTTTTACTCAGGGGGATAAACACTATGTGGTTATGGCAGATACAATGGACATATTTAAGAGAAGATTAGATACATTTCTTTCAAAAGAGAACATACAGAGTTATACTGTTTATCAGTAGGCTGATCAGGAAGGTCTGATAAAGACTAATTTAATTGGCAGCAGGAAAGCTATAATTCTCAGTTACTGGGGTATGCGGAGAAGGTTTTTGGTTTACATTCAGTTCTTAGTAAGTACATCAACCTTATAGGGGACTTGTACAAATTCTCCCGCACATCTCTCCTGGTGTTAGTCTATAAATCAGAGGCTGAGCTTCAGGGTATTCACTAGACTGAAGTGAAGGGACAGATTTACTTCCCAGGTGCTCCTAGACAAGGTACTCTAGGTGTACTTAGCCACGCCCATGGCCACACCCCCATTCCTCATCTGACCTCATCCTCAGTTTCAATCCACTGTTTCATGGTACAAAAAAATACCCTTGGTGTAAAACAAGCGTGGACAAAAATCTTTAAAGGCATAGTAATACCCTGAAACAAATGCAGCTCCAGTTGATCCTCCTATAAAGAGGATCATGTAATGCTTTATTTCAATATGCACCGTGCTGTAGTTACTATCACTTTGCTGTAGTTACTATTGCTTAACTCCTTGGTATATGAGAGGTCAATACAAGGATCTCTCTGGTGAGCTGTTCATTCCAGGCCTGGTCAAATAGCCAGGGGGTCACCCCTTGAGATTAGAGGAAAGAAAGATTTGCCTTCAGCAGAGGAAGGGCTTTTTTTACAGTAAGGTTTATTAGATTGTGGAACTCCTTGCCAAAGGATGTGGTTATGGCAGATACAATGGATACATTTAAGAGAAGATTAGATACATTTCTTTCAAAAGGGAATACACAGGGATATTGCTTTGCAATGTGATGGATATATCTCAATGCCTTGGAGATCTCTGTTGGGAAATCCAGCCCTGCTGGAGTATATAATCTCTGTAGTGCATTCCGGTGATCTGTCTCTACCATTGTTAGAACTGTAATGACAGAAAACCATGCACGCCAGACTCCTAGCACGCGCAGGGAAATGACGAAAAATCATGATATTTCCTCTATGTCTTATTTAACCCCTTAAGGACCGGCACGCGGTGGCTGGCACTTGAGGACCACGGGGGCTTTTTTTTTTAACTTCTGGTTCAGGGCTTCCGGACCGGCATGCAGCTGTGCCAGAAGCCCTGAACTCCATGCCGTGCCAGGACCGTCACTGGTCCTTAAGTGCCAGACTGCCATGACGGTCCGGACCCATTTAATCCTTTAATTGCCAGAGGGGTACTCAAAACATTGCAATCACTCTAGAATTCAGGGGGTTAAAACACATCTAAATCAATGAAAGTTTGGGGAATATTGGTTTAAAAAGAGAGGTTTTTTTTGGAGGGGAGGGACTGTCATCTCCTATTACTAATAAACTAATGAACAGGACTTTCCTGCATTTATAAATAAATAATAACAATAATGCTAAAAATAGTTGAGATTTTTGTGAGCTACTCAACCACACACACACACACACCCGCACACACACACACACACACACACACACACACACACACACACACATACACACACACACACACACACACACACACACACACACACACATACACACACACACATACACACCCGCACAAACAAAAATACACACATCCACACACACACACCTACACATCCACACACATATACACACACACACCCCACACACACCCACACACATACACCCACACACACACACACTCACACACACACACACACACATCCACACACACATACACACCCACACACACACATGCACATACACAAACACACACACACCACACACCACACACACACGCACACTTATATTTGTATACTGGGTCTCTTTCTCTTTAAGCCAGGTCAATACCTGAGGATACTGTAATTAAAAAGACGGGCATCAATTAAAGGATCAAGGGAAATTACATGGATTTGAACAGAAAACATTTAGATCTATATCTACGCAATGCCCCACCCTTATATAAACATTCTGGGCTAGTGTCACAGTGACTGCGAACCCAGCACAGAAAGACAGATCCCGTGACTGAGACAAAATGATTAACCCCTTTGTTTTAGAAGAATGCTGTGTGTTACATTTTGCTACATTTATTTCTAATTTTTCATTGGCATTATTGTGATTTCTTTCTATTAAATATTTAAATTCCCAATATTCCCTGCTAGGATCTATAAAACATCTCCATTTGTTTTCTGCAGCTTAACCCTTTGAGTGCCAGAAGGGTAAGCAATGCATTGCGTACTCCTCTGGCACTCAAACGGATAAAATCTGGTCTGATAAATGTTCTGAGAGAGCAGCCACCTTTTCCAAGGCTCCAAGTTCCACAGCAAACTTCAGGTAATTGTCTGAGATTTTATGTGAATGGGTTAAGTTAGCATCCTATCTGCATACAAGAGCAGTGAGTACTACTACTGATAAATTAAAGTGATAGTAACGTTTCACAGTAAAGGCAGCACCAATTAATCTTCATAGTATTTCAGCCATGAAGAGTGTTATTTAAATACTATCAGAGTTGTAGTTCAAGAGTAATTGAATGATAAAGTATCCACCTTCCCCCCATTTACTGATGTAACATTGCGGACCATAGAGCAGCAAGACTGTCCAGCTGGATCACAGAGAGGGACAATCTGCAGTGAACATAAGGAAAAACCTGTCAAGGGGGGCAGAGTATTCCTTATGTTCACAGTGAGAAGATTGTACCTTGTGTGATCTGTCTGGTCAAGAGACCAGATTCCACATTTGAGGGGAGGTGGCTTGCACTAGATAAAAGGGGCAGGAGGGGGATATTTTGTCATTCAATTGCTATTGAACTACAACTCTGACATATGGAAATAACTCTCTCCATGGCCCAAATACCATGAAGATTAATTGGAGTTGGTGTCTTTGTGAAACATTGCTATCCGTTTAACTGACTTCACATCTTATCTCATAACAAAGAGCACAAACAAAAATACATAAATGGTCACTGAACAGAAGAGTTTACAGACAGATTCTATTTTAGAGATGTAGGATGTGAATAATTCATTTGCTAGCTGTAAGTATGGGATATTTAAACAGGGGAGGGCTGGCAACTTGTGGCCTGGGGGCAAATACAATCTACTGGCCCATTTCTTCAGTCTCTCCAGCCCACTGTCCCAGCTTATCCCCTTTAGTTACTTTTAATGTTGGCATTCATAGTGTTAAGTAAGGCAAATGAGACCACATAGCTTACAGTTCAAATGTGGCTACTCTAGTGATACCATAGAGCTTACAATGTAAGTACAGTAACATGACTGATACCATAGAGCTTACAAGGGGAATAAGTTATGCTGCTGGTGTATCTCTATTTGCATTGTAGCTCTTTGGCATCATTTGTGTAGTTCCATTTCAATTGCAAGCTCTGTGGTATCAGTAGTGCAGCTCCATTTACAGCAGTAATTGGGAGATTGAGTGAGGCAGTGACCCACTGGCCCAGACATGTGACCAGCCCAGGGGGCAATTGCCCCTCTGCCCCCCAGGCCAGCCCTCCCCTGTATTTAAAGTTATATCCACCTTTTTCATTTTTATGTTTTACTGTGTCTTTAAAGGATTTAATCCCTTGAGTGCCATAGAGGTATCCAATGCTTTGCAACCTCTCTGGAGCTCGAAGGGTTAAAACCATAGCTCCTAAGAAATAGTTTTTACAATTGCTGGCAAAGGAGTACATTGTATTTAAAAAGACATTTTTAGATGATAATTCCCCTTTAAATGAATGGGAATCTTTATTTGTCCTCTATAAAGCAGTTGGTCTGTTCCACTTTGCCTTTTCACATATGTAATTCAGGCATTAACATATTATTTATACTATTTGTCAATCAAAATTTCATTTGGAGATACACCAGCAAGTCGCAGCTGCAACAGAGATGGGCAAAATATAGCCATTGGGTTCTGGTTGGCTGTACAAATACAACAGTGTTTCCATACAATGAAGATATCACTACTGGCTTCCCCTGCAAAGGACTAACGATACATTACTTGCAAAGCACAAGTTTGATACAAATCTATTAATCTATCAGTGAAGAAAGACACAGAATGGGTATATTCGCTTTGTAGTTGCACAGCTGTTAATCATGAGCATATGAAACAGCCAGACATAACCCTCAGTCATACATTTGGAATGAGACTGGTGGAATAAAAATGTTAACTTTATTGGTTCACTGAGTGGTTCTAGGTAGGATGCAAGCTTTCAAGACACTGGGGGATGATACTTACATATATCTCATCCCCAATTGCTGTGTTTTACTAAATCTAGTTTGAAAAGTAAGGCGTAACGCTTCTAAAAACAAACATATTAAAGCGGAACTATCACTCCAAATAAAGTGCCCCCCCCAAATAATTTTCATATAGCAATAATCATAGAAATACTGGTATCATACAGAATAAGTCCAGCATTGTTAAGGAATCCTACTTGATCCAAGATTGACAGGTAGATTTCCTGCTTTAGAGACATCTATGTGCCTGCACCATAAGTCACTTCCTGTACAGTGCAATTCCTCCTCACAATCCAGGTGGAGACCGGGATGGACAGCGCAGGTTGCACAGATATATCTAAGGCAAAATGTCTGCGCTGATGCCTGCCTGTTCGTCTCAGATCAAGTAGGAGTTCTTAATAACGCTGGACCAGTGGCGTAATAATAGGGGTTGCAGGGGTCGCACTGTCAGGGGCCCGTCACTCTCAGGGCACAGCCGCCCCCTGTGACCCGCTCGCCACGCGCCCGCAGCAACCTGTAAACCAGGGCAGCACTGTGCACAGCTGATCTCCAGGCGGCCAGCGCACTAGTAATGCAGAGCGCTGGGAGATGACATAATCTCCCAGCGCTCGGCATTACTAACAAACGCGCAGGAGATCCAGTCAGGGGTCTGTGCAGAATCTCTTGTCACACACCGCTACACCACCAGGGACTCGAGGTAGGAGGACGAGGGGGTCAGTAGGGGCATTGTGGATAATGAGGGGCAATGTGGAAGGGGCATTGCTTAAGGTGCAATGTGGAGATTGAGGGGCAGTGTGGAGAATGAGGGGCATTGTGGAGAATAAAGGGCATTGTGGAGAATAAGGGGCATTGTGGAAGGGGCATTGTGGAGATGAAGGGGCAATATGGAAAATAAGGGGCATTGTGGAAATGAAGGGGAAATGTGGAGAATGAGGGGCATTGTTGAAAGGGCATTGTGAAAGGGGCAATATGGAGGTGGCCAATGTGGTTGAGGGGGGCCAATGTGGTCCGGGGGGCCCATGGCAATTCTTGCACCAGGACCCAGTGGCTTCTAGTTACGCCTCTGCGCTGCACTTATTCTGTATAATACTTGTATTTCTATGCTCATCGCTATATGAATAATTATTTGGGGGGAACTTTTTTGGAGTGCTAGTTCCACTTTAAAATTAGTGCCTTTATTGCCTTCAGATCGATGTAGGGAGAGGCCATGCTGTTGATTGGTAGTGCTCTCTCGTTACATCTTTCTAAATGGGCTTTGGAAATACTGTTCCTCCCTCCCTCCCCATTTTTGCTGCCAAAATTGAAAGTGCTTATCTCCTAGTTGCTAGGTAGTGTTGAGCGAGCATGCTCGGCCGATGCTCGGATCGGCTCGAGCATCGCTCTGCTCGGCACATGGCGGTACTCGTACGAGTACCGCATGTGCTCGCCCCGCCATGTTCGGGTCTCCTCCCCGCACATTTTGCGGCTGCTGCGCAGCCAATAAACGTGCAGGGAGGCTCTGACATCGGTGTAATGCCAGCAGCCATGTTGGCTGCTGGCATTACACTGATTGGCTGGCCAGAACCCGTGGTCGGGTGCTGTATAGCACCTGACCATCGAGTTCGGCTCAGTCTTAGCCAGGGAGAGCTGAGGATAGGAAGGGAAAGTCAGTGTAGGGAGGAAAAAAAGCAAAATTGTGAAAAAAAAGAACCAAAAGTCCTTTTTAGGACTACTGTGTGTGGGGGCAGCAGGTTATTTTGTGTGGGGGGAAAAAAAAAAAAAAAAAAAAAAAATATTCTGTTTAGTGTGCAAAGTTGCAGATTAGAGCACATTCTGTTTAGTGTGCACAGTTGCAGATTAGAGCACATTCTGTTTAGTGTGCAAAGTTGCAGATTAGAGCACATTCTGTTTAGTGTGCAAAGTTGCAGATTAGAGCACATTCTGTTTAGTGTGCAAAGTTGCAGATTAGAGCACATTCTGTTAAGTCTTCAAACTAAAATATCAAAGTCACATATTCCATTCAGTGTGCGTCGCCGCAGTTTAGCAGCACATTCTGTGTACTGTGCAGAGTTGCAGAATAGGAAGAAATACTGTTAAGTCTTCAAACTAAAATATCAAAGTCACATATTCCATTCAGTGTGCTTCGCCGCAGTTTAGCAGCACATTCTGTGTACTGTGCAGAGTTGCAGAATAGGAAGAAATACTGTTAAGTCTTCAAACTAAAATATCAAAGTCACATATTCCATTCAGTGTGCTTCGCCGCAGTGTAGCAGCACATTCTGTGTACTGTGCAGAGTTGCAGAATAGGAAGAAATACTGTTAAGTCTTCAAACTAAAATATCAAAGTCACATATTCCATTCAGTGTGCTTCGCCGCAGTGTAGCAGCACATTCTGTGTACTGTGCAGAGTTGCAGAATAGGAAGAAATACTGTTAAGTCTTCAAACTAAAATATCAAAGTCACATATTCCATTCAGTGTGCTTCGCCGCAGTGTAGCAGCACATTCTGTGTACTGTGCAGAGTTGCAGAATAGGAAGAAATACTGTTAAGTCTTCAAACTAAAATATCAAAGTCACATATTCCATTCAGTGTGCTTCGCCGCAGTGTAGCAGCACATTCTGTGTACTGTGCAGAGTTGCAGAATAGGAAGAAATACTGTTAAGTTTTCAAACTCAAATATTAAAGTCACATTTTCCATTCAGTGTGTGTCACCGCAGTTTAGCAGCCTATTCTGTGTACTCTGCACAGTTGGAGAATAGTAAGAAATACTGTTAAGTTTTCAAACTCAAATATTAAAGTCACATTTTCCATTCAGTGTGTGTCACCGCAGTTTAGCAGCCTATTCTGTGTACTCTGCACAGTTGCAGAATAGGAAGAAATACTGTTAAGTTTTCAAACTCAAATATTAAAGTCACTTATTCCATTCAGTGTGTGTCACCGCAGTTTAGCAGCCTATTCTGTGTACTCTGCACAGTTGCAGAATAGGAAGAAATACTGTTAAGTTTTCAAACTCAAATATTAAAGTCACTTATTCCATTCAGTGTGTGTCACCGCAGTTTAGCAGCCTATTCTGTGTACTCTGCACAGTTGCAGACTAGGAAGAAATACTGTTAAGTTTTCAAACTCAAATATTAAAGTCACATATTCCATTCAGTGTGTGTCACCGCAGTTTAGCAGCCTATTCTGTGTACTCTGCACAGTTGCAGAATAGGAAGAAATACTGTTAAGTTTTCAAACTCAAATATTAAAGTCACATATTCCATTCTGTGTTCGTCACCGCAGTTTAGCAGCCTATTCTGTGTACTCTGCACAGTTGCAGACTAGGAAGAAATACTGTTAAGTTTTCAAACTCAAATATTAAAGTCACATATTCCATTCAGTGTGTGTCACCGCAGTTTAGCAGCCTATTCTGTGTACTCTGCACAGTTGCAGACTAGGAAGAAATACTGTTAAGTTTTCAAACTCAAATATTAAAGTCACATATTCCATTCTGTGTTCGTCACCGCAGTTTAGCAGCCTATTCTGTGTACTCTGCACAGTTGCAGAATAGGAAGAAATACTGTTAAGTTTTCAAACTCAAATATTAAAGTCACATTTTCCATTCAGTGTGTGTCACCGCAGTTTAGCAGCCTATTCTGTGTACTCTGCACAGTTGCAGAATAGGAAGAAATACTGTTAAGTTTTCAAACTCAAATATTAAAGTCACATTTTCCATTCAGTGTGTGTCACCGCAGTTTAGCAGCCTATTCTGTGTACTCTGCACAGTTGCAGAATAGGAAGAAATACTGTTAAGTTTTCAAACTCAAATATTAAAGTCACATTTTCCATTCAGTGTGTGTCACCGCAGTTTAGCAGCCTATTCTGTGTACTCTGCACAGTTGCAGAATAGGAAGAAATACTGTTAAGTTTTCAAACTCAAATATTAAAGTCACTTATTCCATTCAGTGTGTGTCACCGCAGTTTAGCAGCCTATTCTGTGTACTCTGCACAGTTGCAGAATAGGAAGAAATACTGTTAAGTTTTCAAACTCAAATATTAAAGTCACTTATTCCATTCAGTGTGTGTCACCGCCGTTTAGCAGCCTATTCTGTGTACTCTGCACAGTTGCAGAATAGGAAGAAATACTGTTAAGTTTTCAAACTCAAATATTAAAGTCACATTTTCCATTCAGTGTGTGTCACCGCAGTTTAGCAGCCTATTCTGTGTACTCTGCACAGTTGCAGAATAGGAAGAAATACTGTTAAGTTTTCAAACTCAAATATTAAAGTCACATATTCCGTGTAAGATGAAGAAGGCGGGTAAAAAGGGACGGGGAAGTGGACGTGATCCTGATAGTTCAGGGCGCGGGTCAGGACGCGTAGAAACTGTGCCTGGTGCCAGAGCACAAGAAAGAAAGACATCCACCATACCTAGCTTCATGTCTAATTTTACAGGGCGTCGCAGGACATCACTCTCGAGGTCCGACCACTGCGAACAGGTGGGTCGGTTGGATGACAGCTGATACTGCTTCCAGTCGGTTAAGCACCACCCTGTCTTCCACCAAGTCCACTGTCAGTAGCCAAGAGTCTGGTCAACATAATCCTCACTCTGATCATCCTTCCTCCCACCATACACGGTCTGGTCAAAGAAGTGATCCCACACTGGGATATAGTGAGGAGCTCGTCTCATCACCAATCCTTCATTTGACCCTCTCTCCAAGCACGCTTGCAGAGGAACATGACATCTTGTGCCCTGATTCGCAACCTCTAGAGGCTACCCAATCACAAGAAGATGACAGATGTGAACGGCATTTAAGGTCAAAGGAAGTAGTGGATGATGATGATGATGATGAGACACAGTTGCCATTAAATCAACCACTATTTCCGTCTCAAGACCTTGTTGAGGAGAATGTTATACAGTTGTCAATGACTGAGTATGTGGTGGGATCAAGACATGAGGAGGATGATCAGAGTGAGGAAGTGGAGGAGGACTTGGTGGACGATGAGGTGACTGACCCCACCTGGGAAGGTGTAGAGCCGAGCGATGACAGCAGTCCTGAGGGTGAGCCATCTGCAGCACCGCAACAGGCTGGAAGAGGCAGTGGTGTGGCTACAGAAAGAAGGCGGACCGCACCAAACCGGCCCGCAAATGTTCCACGGAGCACCCCCTTGCGTAAATCTACCTTGCCAAAGGGTAGGTGTTCCGCGGTATGGCGTTTTTTTAAGGAAAGTGCGGACGACAAAAGAATTGTAGTTTGCAACCTGTGCCACACCAGAATGAGCCGAGGCATGAACACTAGAAACCTCACCACCACCAGCATGATCCGACACATGGCATCCAAGCACCGTAGTAAGTGGGAGGAACGCCTGGATCGCCCATCTGTGTCTGCAGGCCACACCACTGCCTCCTCTTCCCCTGTTTTCGGTGCCGGCCAATCGCCTGTCGAAGGCGCAGGCCCGCATACCTCCCGCCCTGCACCTGTAGCATCTGAAGCACCATCAGCGACCACATCCACTTCCCTGTCCCAGCACAGCGTCCAAATGTCGTTACCCCAGGCATTTGAGCGCAAGAGAAAGTACCCAGCCACCCACCCACAGGCCATAGCACTAACCTCACACCTTTCCAAATTACTGGCCATCGAAATGCTGCCATTTAGGCTTGTGGACACCTTCCGAGTCCTTCCGCAGCCTGATGGCAGCAGCTGTCCCTCGGTACGCGGTCCCCAGCCGCCACTACTTTTCCCGGTGTGCCATCCCCGCATTACACCACCATGTGTCCCGTAACATCACCCGTGCCCTGACCAGCGCAGTTACTGGGAAGGTCCACTTAACGACTGACACATGGACAAGTGCTTGTGGCCAGGGACGCTACATTTCCCTGACGGCACACTGGGTGAATGTCGTGGAGGCTGGGAGCGACTCGGACCCTGGGATGGCACGGGTGCTACCCACGCCGAGGATTGCGGGCCCTACCTCCATCAGGGTTTCCGCCAGCACCTACGTTATTGGCTCCTCCTCCTCCGTTTCCACCTCCGAATTCTCTACACGCAGCGCCACTCCCCCATCAGCCGGTAGCTGGAAGCAGTGTAGCACTGCAGTGGGGAAGCGTCAACAGGCCGTGCTGAAGCTGATCTGCCTTGGGGACAAACAGCACACGGCCTCAGAGCTGTTGCAGGGGATTAGTCACCAGACCGAGCAGTGGCTCTCGCCACTCAACCTGCAACCAGGCATGGTTGTGTGTGATAATGGGCGTAACTTGGTGGCGGCTTTGGAGCTCGGCAAGCTCACACACGTACCATGCCTAGCGCATGTATTTAATTTAGTGGTGCAGCGATTTCTAAAAACCTACCCCAATGTGCATGATCTCTTGACCAAGGTGCGCCGCGTGTGTGCACATTTCCGTAAGTCATCTACAGCTTCGGCCGGCCTGTTGAAGCTGCAGCAGCGCTTACAATTGCCAGCTCACCGGCTGCTGTGTGACGTGAGCACGCGCTGGAACTCCACCTTCCACATGTTGGCCCGGCTTTGTGAGCAGCAGAGGGCAGTAGTGGAGTACCAGCTGTTACACGGTCGTCGCCTCTCCGTTCAACTTCCTGTAATCAGAAGTGAGGAGTGGGAATGGATGTCAGACCTCTGCGAGGTTTTACGCAATTTTGAGGAATCGACACAGATGGTGAGCGGCGATAACGCTATTATCAGTGTAACCATCCCACTTCTGTGTCTACTGAAACGCTCGCTGCTCACAATTAAAACCGACGCTTTGCATGTGGAAGAGGTGGAAATGGGGGAGGAAGAGCTTACACAAGGTGATAGCCAGAGCACCCTCACTTCGTCTTCTCAGCGACAATTGGAGGAGGCGGAGGAGGAGGAGGAGGAGGAGGAAGACACGGTTGCCTCCGCTACAGAGGGTAGCCATGGAACTTTAGTTCCATCTCTTCAGCGTGGGTGGGCAGAAGAGGAGGAAGAGGATGAGGAGATTGAGAGTCATCCTCCTGGTGAGGACAGCGAAATCTTGCCTGTTGGTACTCTGGCACACATGGCTGACTTTATGTTAGGCTGCCTTTCCCGTGACCCACGCGTTATACGCATTTTAAACAACACGGATTACTGGGTGTTCACCCTTCTGGACCCCCGCTACAAAGAGAATTTCTCATCTCTCATTCCTCCGGTGGAGAGGACAAGCAAAATGGTGCAATACCAGAAGGTTCTTGTTGAAAAATTGCTCCAAAATTTTCCATCTGACAACGCTGGCGGCAGAGTACGTGCTACCTTGGCCAACAGAGAAGGGGAGAAAAGGGGAGCACACAGCAGTTCCGAGAAAGGCAGGGCAACACTCTCCAAGGCGTGGGACACCTTCATGACACCCCGCCAGCACCCTCACCCTGATGCGCAGCCTAGTGTCACAAGGAGGGAAAAGTTTTGGAAGATGGTGAAGGAGTACGTAGCAGACCGTGTCAGCGTCCTCAATGATCCCTCTGTGCCTTACAACTACTGGGTGTCCAAGCTGGACACGTGGTATGAACTGGCACTCTACGCCTTGGAGGTGCTGGCCTGCCCTGCCGCCAGCGTTCTGTCTGAGCGGGTATTTAGTGCTGCTGGTGGCATCATAACAGATAAGCGTATCCGGCTTTCCACCGACAATGCTGATAGGTTGACACTTATAAAAATGAACAAGGCCTGGATTTCCCCTGACTTCTCCACTCCACTGGAGGAAAGCCCCGGGGGAACATAAACTCACTTTATATATGTTATTTACAATGATGGGAATACTCTGTATTCCCATTCACCCCTTCCACCCAAAAAACGGGTATATGGTTGACTCTTAATCTTCTCATCCTCCTCCTCCTCTTCCATATGCCCTGGGATATAATTTTTATATAGGGCCAGCTCACCAGCGGGCCCTGTGATATAATTTTTATATAGGGCCAGCTCACCAGCGGGCCCTGTGATATAATTTTTATATAGGGCCAGCTCACCAGCGGGCCCTGTTTGACAATTTTTATATAGGTCAGCTCACCAGCGGGCCTTCTCATATAATGTTTTATTGGGTCAGCTCTCTAGCGGGCCCTCTCATATAATGTTTTATAGCGTCAGCTCACTAGCGGGCCTTCGCATATAATGTTTAGGATGGTCAGCTCCGCAGCAGACCCTCACCCATAATGTTTTAGATGGTCAGCTCAGCGCACGCTTCCCTCTTAATCATGGCCTCAGTTCAATAAAATCAAGGAAATTTTTGGGAGAATTTGCCTCTGCGCACGTTTCCCTCTTAATCATGGCCCCAGTTCAGAAAATCAAGGAAATTTTTGGGATAATTTGCCTCTGCGCACGTTTCCCTCTTAATCATGGCCTCAGTTCTGAAAATCAAGGAAATTTTTGGGAGAATTTGCCTCTGCGCACGTTTCCCTCTTAATCATGGCCCCAGTTCAGAAAATCAAGGAAATTTTTGGGAGAATTTGCCTCTGCGCACGTTTCCCTCTTAATCATGGCCTCAGTTCAGAAAATCAAGGAAATTTTTGGGATAATTTTCCTCTGCGCACGTTTCCCTCTTAATCATGGCCTCACTTCAGAAAATCAAGGAAATTTTTGGGATAATTTGCAGATAATATACAAGTAAATATACAGCAAATATTGTTTGGTAACAATTTTTCGCCTAAAGTCGTTTTTATTTTCCTTTTTGTGTGTTTTATGGTCAGTCTGTAAAAATGGCGTACTACGGGCGAAAGATCGTTCCCAGCAGCGATGTTGGAGTCCAAGATGCATCCAGACATCCTCCCTATGCTGTCCCTGAACCATTTCTGTGGTGTTTCCATCCTTTTCTGCCATTTTCCTATGGACCAGGCACCCTCCCCTCATCAGAGCAGGGGGTGCCTGGTGTAATGCTCGAGTCCTCCCATTGACTTCAATGGGGCTCAGGTGCTCGGCCGAGCACTCGAGCCTCAGGGGGTGCTCGGTCAGAGCACCCGAACACCCGAGCATTGGGGTGCTCGCTCATCACTATTGCTAGGTCAGAGCTACACATTGGAAAGGGAGTGGGCTATATGCAGAGAGGGGAGGAACTGATAAGCCAGTAGATATTTGAAAAAAAATAAAGAGATTATATGAGAAAAAATTGAGGAATCTATGTACAACAAGTTTACTTGGGATGAAAGTACCCCTTTTTGACATTTCAGTGCTGTTTTTGGACATTTTCTTGGTTTCCCCATGGACCTCAAAGCGGAACTATAACCAAGATATAAGTGCACCTCAATTCTTAGGATAGCGGTAAGCATTGAAATCCTCTTATAATCTTTATTAAATCCGCCATTTAGAAATATAAGTTCTTATGAGATTTACCTCGACAGGACAGCAGAGAATCTTTCCAAAGCTGGATCTGTGTGACTGCGTCGACCATCCCTGTCTGTACCGTGCGGTATGATGCAACTCCCCCTTAACCCTTTGAGTGCTAGAGGGGTACGGAATGCATTGCAAAGTGATGCATTCCGTACCCCTCTGGCACTCAAAGGGTTAAGTTATTTGTCAATCAGTGAGGAGACAGTAACAGACAGTGCAGGACCACAGATCCCTCTTTAGCAAGATGTCTCTGCTGTTCTATTGAGGTGAGTTTCATAAGAACTTATATTTCTAAATAATGACGGCACTTAATAAAGATTATAACAGGATTTCAATGCTTACTGCTATACTAAGAATTAATTGGGGGGGCACTTATATCTAAGTGATATTTCCTCTTTAAAGGGATAGTAATGTTTCATAATAAAAGCGGCTCTAATTAATCATCATAGTATTTGGACTTTGGAGAGTGTTATTTCAATTCTGTCAGAGTTGTAGTTCAAGAGTAATTCAATGACAAAGTATCCCCCTCCCGCCCCTTTTACTGATGTAACACTGCTCAGCCAGATCAGAAGGGAGGTGCCCAGGTAGACTGCAGAGAGGGACAACCTTCAATTAAGATAAGGGAAAAACCTGAAAAGCTTGTCAAGGGGGGAAGGGCTTTCATTGTTCTCATAGGAAGAAGATTGTCCCCTGCTGTTATCTGTCCAGTCTGTGGACTGCATTCCACATCTGAGAAGAGATTGCTTACACTAGGTAAGAGGGGCGGGAGGGGAAACTTTGCTTGTGAATATCTCATAAACCATAAAGGTTTGAGAGATAAGACTTATATCATTCTTCATGTTTTTTTAATACCTACAAAATAAAATAAAGTTAAAACGAAGTATTACTATCCCTTTAAGGCACTTCTGTGATTATTGACTGTTGTACTTATTGAACTCTATTTTTGGACTTATTGACACTGGAATCTCATTTGCGCTAGTTACTATTTTCTATGTAGGGATAAAGAGGTAATAAAGTGAAGATAACTTCTCTAGTGATATCACTTCTCCAGTTCCTATGTTATTCTATGGAGCCAATGCACTAGGATTCCTCCAACTTTGGAGATCTTATCACATAGGTTACATAGAATAACATAGGAACTGGAGAAGTGATATCACTGGATAATTCATCTCCACTATATCACCCCCTAGTGTCTTGAAAGCTTACATCCTAGAGCCACTTAATTAGCCAATAAAGGTATAATTTTTACTGTACCAGTCTCCTGTGGGTTCTATAGCTAACATGGTACCACCACCCTTTACCTATATATTTGGCAAACTGGAGAACAACATTCAATTCTATAAAATTACAGGTGCCTCTAGGCAAGGAAACCTAGGCATGCATAGCCCTGCCCATGCTTCCACACCCCAATCCTCCAGAGGCGTAACTAGAAGCCACCGGGCCCTGGTGCAAGAATTGACATGGGCCCCCCGACCACATTGGCCCCCTCATCCACATTGGCCACCTCCACATTGCCCACCAATCTCCACATTGCCCCTTCATCTCCACAATGCCCCCTTCATCTCCACATTGCCCCTTCCACAATGCCCCCTTCATCTGCACAATGCCCCCTTCATCTCCACATTGCCCCTTCCACAATGCCCCCTTCATCTCCACAATGCCCCCATCTCCAATTCATCTCCACATTTCCCCTTCCACAATGCCCCCATCTTCACACTTCCCTTTCATCTCCACATTGCCCCTTCTGCAATACCCCTGGTCCTACCTCCAGTCCCTGGTGGTCTAGTGGCGTGGCTTGACAGATCTGTGCCTCCTTCGGCACAGATCTGTACAACTGAAACTCCCGCGCACCGCTCTAGTAATGCAGAGGCTGGGAGATGATGTAATCTCCCAGCGCTCTGTATTACTAAAGCAGCGCACCGAGTGGGAGATCAGCTAAGCAACTGCTGCGGGCGAGGGGGTCACAGGGGGCAGCCGGGCCCCTGGAGTGACGGGCACGGTCGCAGGTGCGACCTCTGCGACCCCTATTGTTACGCCACTGCAATCCTCCCATGACCACACCCATGATTACACCCCCAGCCTCATACATTGTTGCCATACATAGAAAATTCTGTGTGGACAATGAAAACAGTCAGAATGCAACAATGTAAAAAAGATGCAATGAGAAAAAGAAAGTGAAACAATGTAGAAAAGCCACCTGTTCAACATACAGACCAATCAGTGCTGCAGGGAGACTTGCAACATTATATAAATGTCCCCACTTTCAATGTCAAAGTCAGAAAACTCCCTGGATTCAGAAATGTAATTTCCTTACTGTCAGGGACATTAAAGTGTATAAAAAAGTGAAGATGAAAGAAAAGAATAAAAAGTATAGGCTTTTTGACTTTCCATGTGATGCACTGCAGAATATATAAAGTCAAAATAAAAGGTTACTCTTCTTTACTCTTGGATGCCAGCGAGGTCCCCAATGCATTGGCTAACAATGCATTAGAGACCTCTCCAGCATCAAATGGGTTAAATAAAAGGGAAGTAGAATGATATGTAAACTGGTAAATAAACAGGCTATATTCAGAATATAAACTCCTAAATCAACAAACCACAATAAACCAGGAAAGAGTGTCTGTGGCAGACAGATTTGGATGGAAATCCAGCCTTAGCCGGGAGCATCCCTCCTGCAAGTTCCTCATGTCCCATGCTGGTCTGTGCTGTGGCGGGTGGTAGAACATGCAGGGAGGGTCACAGGTGATTTGCTCACTGCAATTTCATGAAGAATAACCAGTAGTTTGGGCTATATAGGAAATCATCCAATCAACTCTTAGTGATATCATGACTGGGGCAGCGTCAGCTTCCGGGAACCATTTTCTCTCTTCACCCTTTTACCCCCCAATAAAAGAACACACCACAAGCGTGACTTTTGGATAAAGTAGGCCACAGCTTAATTTATTCCTTTACAAAATCGACATAGTTTAACATCAAATAATCCCAATTTACAACATATTAACAATACCATAACCATTGAATAGAAGGGGAGGATCCTTAGCACCGCCACCAATCCCACCTTGGTCACATCCCGCACTAGCCACCTCTCCTTACCAGCTCAGTGGGTATCCATAATCACTTGCCTGTCCACTTCCCAGGGACCCCATGCCCTTTAGATGCCAGACACCCCAACCAACTTTTAAAGTGCCAAGGATCCCCCCCTCCGCCACGCGCTGTGACAGTCACAATGAGGACAACGAACCACCAACCCCCCAGAGACAAACAAGCAAAAAGGTAGGGAGGGAGGGAGGGGAGCTCCTTCCGTGCTGCAAAACTAAGAGGAGGAAGCGGAGGCCAGGTCAGCCCTATAACTACTCTGTACCCCCCGCTTTCCTACGTCACACCTCCCCCACCCCCCGCACACACACACACTAGAATCCCTGCACTGCCTAGCCCCAGTCATGTCCCTCTCCGCCTACCTTCGCCCGGCTCTGAGGGTTACTCATATGCAGATTAATAGCCCCAGCCCCTGTAAGTGAATTACACTTTACACACAGAACAGGAAACAGGAGGGGAACCAATTTTGCTTATTTTCAATGTAGTATTATTTACTAATTAGATGCTTATTCATCAAGCCTGAGAGATGTAGTTGTGGAGCAAACCAACTGTCCATGGGGGTATGAAAATTCATCAAATTCCCATTGACTTAATTGGGGTTTTAACCCCTTGAATGTTGAAGTCTCCAATGCATTGCACTGTAATGTGTTAGACACATCACTAGCATTAAAAGAATTCCAGTTAAACCAATAGGACAGTACAATTTCACCCTATGTATGCAGCTGGTTTGCTCCAGAATTGCAGCTCTTCAGCCTGATGAATTAGGCGCCAGCTTAGATATGTTTCAATTATTATTTCATTTCTCCATTAGAAGTTTAATCCCATTACAGTAAATGGGAAATTTGTAATATAAATGCAATATAAATCATTTCACTGTGAGAATTTGGTGGGTCTCTGAGCTCACTGGTGTTTGTTCTGCACTGACAGATGTGTATTGTTGTGAGTGAAGATGACAGTGGATATGTCTGTCTGTCTTTCTGCCTGTCTGTCTGATCATACTTTATGTTACAGCTGGCCCACAGAGAATGTATCAGTTCTGTCTCTCTCTGCACTGGTAGATTCATACATTGTATCAGTATTGAACTTTGTGATAAAATGTATCATTCTTCATTTGCAGAGAAACCCAGAAGTAATATTTTTCTTGGTGTTATTATTATCCATTATTTATATAGCGCCAATGAATTCCACAGAGCTGGTAGTGGCACTGATGTATGTGTACAGCCAGACAAACACAAGGGTCAGGGAAAATCAGATGGAGGATCTGCAGTGGCGTAACAATAGGGGTCGTACCTGCGACTGGGCCCGTCACTCTCAGGGGCCCGGCCGCCCCCTGCGACACCCTCGCCATGTGCCCGCAGCAACCTATAAAATGGCAGCAAAGCTGATTTCCCGGCGGCCGGCGCTCTAGTCATGCAGACTGCTGGGAGATGACATAATCTTCCAGTGCTCTGCATTACTAACAACCGCGTGGGAGTTCCAGTCAGAGGTATTTGCCTAATCTGTCATGTCACACACTGCTAGACCACCAGAGACTCGAGGTAGGAGGACGGAGGGGTCAGTAGGGGCATTGTGGAAGGGGCAATGTGGAGATGGGGGCATTGTGGAAATTGAGGGGCAATGTGGAGAATGAGGGGCATTGTGATGGGGGCATTGTTGAAGGGGCAATGTGGAGATTGAGGGGCAGTGTGGAGAATGTGGGGCATTGTGGATAATGAGGGGCATTGTGGAGATTGAGGGGTAATGTGGAAGGGGCATTGTGATGAGGGCATTGTTGAATGGGCAATGTGGAGAATGAGGGGCAATGTGGAAGGGGCATTGTGATGGGGTCATTGTTGAAGGGGCAATGTGGAGATTGAGGGGCAGTGTGGAGAATGCGGGGCATTGTGGAGATTGAGGGGCAATGTGGAATGGGCATTGTGATGAGGGCATTGTTGAATGGGCAATGTGGAGAATGAGGGGCAATGTGGAAGGGGCATTGTGATGGGGTCATTGTTGAAGGGGCAATGTGGAGATTGAGGGGCAGTGTGGAGATTGAGGGGCAGTGTGGAGAATGCGGGGCATTGTGGAGATTGAGGGGCAATGTGGAATGGGCATTGTGATGAGGGCATTGTTGAATGGGCAATGTGGAGAATGAGGGGCAATGTGGAAGGGGCATTGTGATGGGGGCATTGTTGAAGGGGCAATGTGGAGAATAAGGGGCATTGTGGTTGAGGGGGGCCAATGTGGTGGGAGGGGGGGCGTGGCAATTCGTGCACGAGGGTCCGGTGGCTTCTAGTTTCGCCTCTGAGGAGCTGTGTTTTGCTCATGTCTACTCTATAGTGTTAGCTGACCAATGATGCCCTCGCAGATGAAGATTCAGAGCTCACCAGAATTTTGCTCCTGTTGAGCTAATCGTGGGAATGAAGTCAGGATGTCCATTCTACATGCCTTTCTATTCATGAGATGGAAGGGAGAATGCAGGTAAATATGTTTGAACTGTGAAGCATCACTGCCACATGGGTTAACCATGGGAATTTAGGACTAAAAGCATAATGAAATATGAAGCAATATTGGACAACTCAACTGCTTCACAGGGAACAGATAAAAATTCCCCAAATTCCCATTGGTTTTCATGGGAATGTTAACCCAATGGATAGTAATACTTAATATGTAATAAAATATGTTATAGGGGTTATCCCCCTGAGTAAAGCAAAGGTAATCCAACTGCTGATAGTTTTAAAAAGTTATTACAGTTCAAATTTGAATTTGTTTTATAGGTGCAGTATCTTAATGACCTGACATCAGTTGACCATAAATTCACATAGGATGGTGTAGCAACAGCGCCACTGTAACATTTCAGGCCGCTGTGATACTGCACCTAAAAAATTAAAGTTTGAGCTGTAATAACTTTTGAATAAAACACTTTTCAGCAGTGGGAGTTCCCTTGTTTTACTCAGGGGGGATAAACCATACAACATATATTTTTTTTTACATATTAAGTATTTCTATCCCTTGTTAGAGAGTTCTAGTACATGATTTCACAGTGTATTGGAGTGTTCCCTTGGACTCAGAAGGCAGAAAGTCCTGTTGAATGTGATGGAAATTTCTATATGTTCCCATAGCACATTTTAGCTTGCCCCAGAGTTGTTCCACCTTTCTTTGTGCATATACATGTCCCATGGACTTGTACACATATCTGGGAACCTTGAAGTCCTCAGCTCTTGGAGTAATAACTGAAGTAAGTTGTGGGAGTGTCCAATTGATGTGATTTGCATTGTAATATGGGCAGGGCTTAATGAAAGGGACAGGAATGGGAGGAGCAAAGGTGGGGTTTGCCCTGAATGAGGAAGAATTGAGTTTGGAATAGGCAGGATATGTGTGGGGAATGGGCAACCAGGGAACTCACCAGGGGAATCACCCCCATCCCTAGAGACCTGGAAATTAATTCCAAAAAACACAATCTCTGAAGGAAATCTGGACAGGTCCCTAGTTCTAGTTCTTTTGAGAAGTTAATTTACCCAGCCTCTTCCGCTCTGCTCTGGCCTCTCTTTCCCTCTTTATAAATAAATATGTGTTTTTAAGTATCTTCGTTAAGATGGAGATCCGCAATTGTCTCTTTAAAGGGGAACTATCACCCCAAATAAAGTCGCCTCCAATAATTAGCCATCTAGCGATTAGCTTACCAATAGTACTATTATCAAACCTAATTACCACGTTAGTCAGAAATCTTACTCCTGCTGAGACTGACGGACAGGCAACAGAGCTTTAGTGGTATCTGCGCACCTGCACCGTCAGTCCCTTCTGGTACCTTTAGGTGCCATGCATCGCCCCCTAGAGGAGACCGGGACTGACAGCGCAGGTGCACAGATGTCTGTAAGCAAAGATGTCTGAGCTGTTGCCTGGCCGTCAGTCTCGGCAGAAGTAGGATTTCTGACTAACGCGGTAATTAGGCTGGATAATAGTACTATTGGTAAGCTAATTGTGGGATGGCTAATTATTTGGAGGGGGACTTTATTTGGGGTGATAGATCCCCTTTAAATACCCAATTTAAATCTATGGGAATAATGGCTGTTATTTGTCACCTTAGGATATAGTTAGTGTCTCCAGAATTTCTCCAGTTTTTCTTAGTACATAAGCCTCAATGACAATGCTGGTAATTAACAAACCAAAGTATTCTTGAGAAATGTAGGTTGTCAATTAAATAAAAATACCAGAGGCAAGTGGATAGGTCCAAAGTCAAACGTGCTATCTAATCATTTAAAACATTTTATTAAAATTCTCAGGCGGGTCGCAACCTGAGGTCAGACAGGCCACATTTAACCTGTAGGCCTCACAGCAGACACCATTGTATTACAGGATTAAACAAGGCGTTTTTGTAAAACTAACACTATTTGGGAGTCGGGAAAGATTATGTAGCTCTCATTTTATTGGATATATTGTAGCAGAGACTGAAATGATCTTACTATAACTAAGGGGTCAACACTATAAATTGCAGACTCCATTGGCAGTCATAAATTTAAAGACTTGACTTGTGGGCAAGGGCGTAGCCACCAGGAGAGCAGCAGATGTGGTAGAGACAGAGTGCCCAGCAGTATAGGGTGTCTTGCCAACCTAACCATTCTCTGCCTGCCCTCAAAGTACTTGCCAGTTGTGAGCAGCTCCTGTACACTTTATTGTCTCTCTCTATCACAGGGGAAGGTAACATTTGGCTCTACAGCTCTTGGAGACTACAATCCCATAATCCAACGGTGGGCTGGGGATGATGGGTATTATACTCCCTAACAGCTAGTGAGAAAAGGTTGCCTGTATCTGCGCTATAAGATCTATTAATGGATCTTATAGAGCAGATACAAAGCAATGAATTCCGTATCCCTGTTGCAATCAAAGGGTTACATTTCTCTGACCTCTGCAAGCCCCAGGTAGAGGTGTATAGGTCTAGGTCAGGGTCATTTTACTTTGGGGCCACCACAAATTGTAGCTATTCCCCTTCCTGAGGGCACTTTGCTTTTCATTAGAATTCTTTTGACCATAATTACTCCAGAAATTATTTTGTTTCATTTTCTTGGCGATTTGTCACCCAAGGGGTTAACCCACTTGACTTCCATATGTATATCTCCACTAGATTACTTTGCATCCAGAGGATTACATGTCCCTGGAATTTACTAAACTGTGTGGTTGAATGAAAGCAACCATCATATTTTCTAAAAAGTACATTTGAAACACAGTGTTTATAAGATTAACCTATTTGATGCTACTCATTATTAAGCATTTAATAATTTATAAGTATTAGTGTTTCAAAGGGTTAAAGGGACAGTAATGTCCCATAAAAAATTCTTCTCGTGGCACAAATCCTATGTATCAAACCTTTATGGTTTGATAGATATTCGCTTCTAAAGTTTCCCCTTTCCTGCTGTCAGCTGTAAAGCTGACAGCAGGAGATTCGAGTCGGCCAACTCGAGGAAGCTCTTCAGCAGAGCCGAAATCACTAGTGATGAGCGAGCACCCCAATGCTCGGGTGTTCGGGTGCTCTGACCGAGCACCCCCTGAGGCTCGAGTGCTCGGCCGAGCACCCGAGCCCCATTGAAGTCAATGGGAGGACTCGAGCACTACACCAGGCACCCCCTGCTCTGATGAGGGGAGGATGCCTGGTCCATAGGAAAATGGCAGAAAAGGATGGAAACACCACAGAAATGGTTCAGGGACAGCATAGGGAGGATGTCTGGATGCATCTTGGACTCCAACATCGCTGCTGGGAACGATCTTTCGCCCGTAGTACGCCATTTTTACAGACTGACCGTAAAACACACAAAAAGGCAGATAAAAACGACTTTAGGCGAAAAATTGTTACCAAACAGTATTTGCTGTATATTTACTTGTATATCATCTGCAAATTCTCCCAAAAATTTCCTTGATTTTCAGAACTGAGGCCATGATTAAGAGGGAAACGTGCGCAGAGGCAAATTCTCCCAAAAATTTCCTTGATTTTCAGAACTGAGGCCATGATTAAGAGGGAAACGTGCGCAGAGGCAAATTCTCCCAAAAATTTCCTTGATTTTCAGAACTGAGGCCATGATTAAGAGGGAAACGTGCGCTGAGCTGACCATCTAAAACATTATGGGTGAGGGTCTGCTGCAGAGCTGACCATCCTAAACATTATATGCGAAGGCCCGCTAGTGAGCTGACGCTATAAAACATTATATGAGAGGGCCCGCTAGAGAGCTGACCCAATAAAACATTATATGAGAAGGCCCGCTGGTGAGCTGACCTATATAAAAATTGTCAAACAGGGCCCGCTGGTGAGCTGGCCCTATATAAAAATTATATCACAGGGCCCGCTGGTGAGCTGGCCCTATATAAAAATTATAGCACAGGGCATATGGAAGAGGAGGAGGAGGATGAGAAGATTAAGAGTCAACCATATACCCGTTTTTTGGGTGGAAGGGGTGAATGGGAATACAGAGTATTCACATCATTGTAAATAACATATATAAAGTGAGTTTATGTTCCCCCGCGGCTTTCCTCCAGTGGAGTGGAGAAGTCAGGGGAAATCCAGGCCTTGTTCATTTTTATAAGTGTCAACCTATCAGCATTGTCAGTGGAAAGGCGGATACGCTTATCTGTTATGATGCCACCAGCAGCACTAAATACCCGCTCAGACAGAACGCTGGCGGCAGGGCAGGCCAGCACCTCCAAGGCGTAGAGTGCCAGTTCATACCACGTGTCCAGCTTGGACACCCAGTAGTTGTAAGGCACAGAGGGATCATTGAGGACGCTGACACGGTCTGCTACGTACTCCTTCACCATCTTCCAAAACTTTTCCCTCCTTGTGACACTAGGCTGCGCATCAGGGTGAGGGTGCTGGCGGGGTGTCATGAAGGTGTCCCACGCCTTGGAGAGTGTTGCCCTGCCTTTGTCGGAACTGCTGTGTGCTCCCCTTTTCTCCCCTTCTCGGTTGGCCAAGGTAGCACGTACTCTGCCGCCAGCGTTGTCAGATGGAAAATTTTGGAGCAATTTTTCGACAAGAACCTTCTGGTATTGCACCATTTTGCTTGTCCTCTCCACCGGAGGAATGTGAGATGAGAAATTCTCTTTGTAGCGGGGGTCCAGAAGGGTGAACACCCAGTAATCCGTGTTGTTTAAAATGCGTATAACGCGTGGGTCACGGGAAAGGCAGCCTAACATAAAGTCAGCCATGTGTGCCAGAGTACCAACAGTCAAGATTTCGCTGTCCTCACCAGGAGGATGACTCTCAATATCCTCATCCTCTTCCTCCTCTTCTGCCCACCCACGCTGAAGAGATGGAACTAAAGTTCCATGGCTACCCTCTGTAGCGGAGGCAACCGTGTCTTCCTCCTCCTCCTCCTCCTCCTCCTCCGCCTCCTCCAATTGTCGCTGAGAAGACGAAGTGAGGGTGCTCTGGCTATCACCTTGTGTAAGCTCTTCCTCCCCCATTTCCACCTCTTCCACATGCAAAGCGTCGGTTTTAATTGTGAGCAGCGAGCGTTTCAGTAGACACAGAAGTGGGATGGTTACACTGATAATAGCGTTATCGCCGCTCACCATCTGTGTCGATTCCTCAAAATTGCGTAAAACCTCGCAGAGGTCTGACATCCATTCCCACTCCTCACTTCTGATTACAGGAAGTTGAACGGAGAGGCGACGACCGTGTAACAGCTGGTACTCCACTACTGCCCTCTGCTGCTCACAAAGCCGGGCCAACATGTGGAAGGTGGAGTTCCAGCGCGTGCTCACGTCACACAGCAGCCGGTGAGCTGGCAATTGTAAGCGCTGCTGCAGCTTCAACAGGCCGGCCGAAGCTGTAGATGACTTACGGAAATGTGCACACACCCGGCGCACCTTGGTCAAGAGATCATGCACATTGGGGTAGGTTTTTAGAAATCGCTGCACCACTAAATTAAATACATGCGCTAGGCATGGTACGTGTGTGAGTTTGCCGAGCTCCAAAGCCGCCACCAAGTTACGCCCATTATCACACACAACCATGCCTGGTTGCAGGTTGAGTGGCGAGAGCCACTGCTCGGTCTGGTGACTAATCCCCTGCAACAGCTCTGAGGCCGTGTGCTGTTTGTCCCCAAGGCAGATCAGCTTCAGCACGGCCTGTTGACGCTTCCCCACTGCAGTGCTACACTGCTTCCAGCTACTGGCTGATGGGGGAGTGGCGCTGCGTGTAGAGAATTCGGAGGTGGAAACGGAGGAGGAGGAGCCAATAACGTAGGTGCTGGTGGAAACCCTGATGGAGGTAGGGCCCGCAATCCTCGGCGTGGGTAGCACCCGTGCCATCCCAGGGTCCGAGTTGCTCCCAGCCTCCACGACATTCACCCAGTGTGCCGTCAGGGAAATGTAGCGTCCCTGGCCACAAGCACTTGTCCATGTGTCAGTCGTTAAGTGGACCTTCCCAGTAACTGCGTTGGTCAGGGCACGGGTGATGTTACGGGACACATGGTGGTGTAATGCGGGGATGGCACACCGGGAAAAGTAGTGGCGGCTGGGGACCGCGTACCGAGGGACAGCTGCTGCCATCAGGCTGCGGAAGGACTCAGTGTCCACAAGCCTAAATGGCAGCATTTTGATGGCCAGTAATTTTGAAAGGTGTGAGGTTAGTGCTATGGCCTGTGGGTGGGTGGCTGGGTACTTTCTCTTGCGCTCAAATGCCTGGGGTAACGACATTTGGACGCTGTGCTGGGACAGGGAAGTGGATGTGGTCGCTGATGGTGCTTCAGATGGTACAGGTGCAGGGCGGGAGGTATGCGGGCCTGCGCCTTCGACAGGCGATTGGCCGGCACCGAAAACAGGGGAAGAGGAGGCAGTGGTGTGGCCTGCAGACACAGATGGGCGATCCAGGCGTTCCTCCCACTTACTACGGTGCTTGGATGCCATGTGTCGGATCATGCTGGTGGTGGTGAGGTTTCTAGTGTTCATGCCTCGGCTCATTCTGGTGTGGCACAGGTTGCAAACTACAATTCTTTTGTCGTCCGCACTTTCCTTAAAAAAACGCCATACCGCGGAACACCTACCCTTTGGCAAGGTAGATTTACGCAAGGGGGTGCTCCGTGGAACATTTGCGGGCCGGTTTGGTGCGGTCCGCCTTCTTTCTGTAGCCACACCACTGCCTCTTCCAGCCTGTTGCGGTGCTGCAGATGGCTCACCCTCAGGACTGCTGTCATCGCTCGGCTCTACACCTTCCCAGGTGGGGTCAGTCACCTCATCGTCCACCAAGTCCTCCTCCACTTCCTCACTCTGATCATCCTCCTCAAGTCTTGATCCCACCACATACTCAGTCATTGACAACTGTATAACATTCTCCTCAACAAGGTCTTGAGACGGAAATAGTGGTTGATTTAATGGCAACTGTGTCTCATCATCATCATCATCATCCACTACTTCCTTTGACCTTAAATGCCGTTCACATCTGTCATCTTCTTGTGATTGGGTAGCCTCTAGAGGTTGTGAATCAGGGCACAAGATGTCATGTTCCTCTGCAAGCGTGCTTGGAGAGAGGGTCAAATGAAGGATTGGTGATGAGACGAGCTCCTCACTATATCCCAGTGTGGGATCACTTCTTTGACCAGACCGTGTATGGTGGGAGGAAGGATGATCAGAGTGAGGATTATTTTGACCAGACTCTTGGCTACTGAGAGTGGACTTGGTGGAAGACAGGGTGGTGCTTAACCGACTGGAAGCAGTATCAGCTGTCATCCAACCGACCACCTGTTCGCAGTGGTCGGACCTCGAGAGTGATGTCCTGCGACGCCCTGTAAAATTACACATGAAGCTAGGTATGGTGGATGTCTTTCTTTCTTGTGCTCTGGCACCAGGCACAGTTTCTACGCGTCCTGACCCGCGCCCTGAACTTTCAGGATCACGTCCACTTCCCCGTCCCTTTTTACCCGCCTTCTTCATCTTACACAGAATATGTGACTTTAATATTTGAGTTTGAAAACTTAACAGTATTTCTTACTATTCTGCAACTGTGCAGAGTACACAGAATAGGCTGCTAAACGGCGGTGAAACACACTGAATGGAATATGTGACTTTAATATTTGAGTTTGAAAACTTAACAGTATTTCTTACTATTCTGCAACTCTGCAGAGTACACAGAATAGGCTGCTAAACGGCAGTGACACACACTGAATGGAATATGTGACTTTAATATTTGAGTTTGAAAACTTAACAGTATTTCTTACTATTCTGCAACTCTGCAGAGTACACAGAATAGGCTGCTAAACGGCGGTGATACACACTGAATGGAATATGTGACTTTAATATTTGAGTTTGAAAACTTAACAGTATTTCTTCCTATTCTGCAACTGTGCAGAGTACACAGAATAGGCTGCTAAACGGCGGTGAAACACACTGAATGGAATATGTGACTTTAATATTTGAGTTTGAAAACTTAACAGTATTTCTTACTATTCTGCAACTGTGCAGAGTACACAGAATAGGCTGCTAAACGGCGGTGAAACACACTGAATGGAATATGTGACTTTAATATTTGAGTTTGAAAACTTAACAGTATTTCTTACTATTCTGCAACTGTGCAGAGTACACAGAATAGGCTGCTAAACGGCGGTGACACACACTGAATGGAAAATGTGACTTTAATATTTGAGTTTGAAAACTTAACACTATTTCTTACTATTCTGCAACTGTGCAGAGTACACAGAATAGGCTGCTAAACGGCGGTGATACACACTGAATGGAATATGTGACTTTAATATTTGAGTTTGAAAACTTAACAGTATTTCTTACTATTCTGCAACTGTGCAGAGTACACAGAATAGGCTGCTAAACGGCGGTGACACACACTGAATGGAAAATGTGACTTTAATATTTGAGTTTGAAAACTTAACACTATTTCTTACTATTCTGCAACTCTGCAGAGTACACAGAATAGGCTGCTAAATGGCGGTGACACACACTGAATGGAATATGTGACTTTAATATTTGAGTTTGAAAACTTAACAGTATTTCTTACTATTCTGCAACTGTGCAGAGTACACAGAATAGGCTGCTAAACGGCGGTGATACACACTGAATGGAATATGTGACTTTAATATTTGAGTTTGAAAACTTAACAGTATTTCTTACTATTCTGCAACTGTGCAGAGTACACAGAATAGGCTGCTAAACGGCGGTGAAACACACTGAATGGAATATGTGACTTTAATATTTGAGTTTGAAAACTTAACAGTATTTCTTACTATTCTGCAACTGTGCAGAGTACACAGAATAGGCTGCTAAACGGCGGTGAAACACACTGAATGGAATATGTGACTTTAATATTTGAGTTTGAAAACTTAACAGTATTTCTTACTATTCTGCAACTCTGCACACTACACAGAATGTGCTGCTAAACTGCGGCGAAGCACACTGAATGGAATATGTGACTTTGATATTTTAGTTTGAAGACTTAACAGTATTTCTTCCTATTCTGCAACTCTGCACAGTACACAGAATGTGCTGCTAAACTGCGGCGAAGCACACTGAATGGAATATGTGACTTTGATATTTTAGTTTGAAGACTTAACAGTATTTCTTCCTATTCTGCAACTCTGCACAGTACACAGAATGTGCTGCTAAACTGCGGCGAAGCACACTGAATGGAATATGTGACTTTGATATTTTAGTTTGAAGACTTAACAGTATTTCTTCCTATTCTGCAACTCTGCACAGTACACAGAATGTGCTGCTAAACTGCGGCGACGCACACTGAATGAAATATGTGACTTTGATATTTTAGTTTGAAGACTGAACAGAATGTGCTCTAATCTGCAACTTTGCACACTAAACAGAATGTGCTCTAATCTGCAACTTTGCACACTAAACAGAATGTGCTCTAATCTGCAACTGTGCACACTAAACAGAATGTGCTCTAATCTGCAACTTTGCACACTAAACAGAATATTTTTTTTTTTTTTTTTTTTGTTTTTTTCCCCCCACACAAAATAACCTGCTGCCCCCACACACAGTAGTCCTAAAAAGGACTTTTGGTTCTTTTTTTTCACAAATTTGGTTTTTTTCCTCCCTACACTGCCTTTCCCTTCCTATCCTCAGCTCTCCCTGGCTAAGACTGAGCCGAACTCGCTGGTCAGGTGCTATACAGCACCTGACCACGGGTTCTGGCCAGCCAATCAGTGTAATGCCAGCAGCCAACATGGCTGCTGGCATTACACCGATGTCAGAGCCTCCCTGCACGTTTATTGGCTGCGCAGCAGCCGCAAAACGTGCGGGGAGGAGACCCGAACATGGCGGGCGAGCACATGCGGTACTCGTACGAGTACCGCCATGTGCCGAGCAGAGCGATGCTCGAGCCGATCCGAGCATCGGCCGAGCATGCTCGCTCAACACTAGAAATCACGTTATTTAAAAAGGCGGGCAGGATTTTCCTTTTGCTTACTGAAGTTCGATTTAAATGGTGATTTTAACCCTTTGAATTCTAGAGAGATTAATCCTTTCAGTGCCAGAGGGGTACGTAACCAATTGCAACACAATGAGTTGTGTACCCCTCTGGCACTGAAAGGGTTAAAGGGCATCAATGACGTCTTTTCTAGCAATCAAGAGATTAAACCTTTGTATGCCAGTGGGGTACTCAATGCATTGCTTTGCAATGCATTGTGTACCCCTCTGGCACTCAAAGGGTTAAAAACTCAATTTCAGTGATTGGAAATATTCATTTGTTCCTTGTGGTACAGATGGTTTGCCCCAGAAATTGCTACATTTTCAGTTTAGGGGTCTTTCACAACTTTCTTGTAACAATTTGAATGTTGCTATGTTTTTATGATACAGAGTAGAAAGGATTTTCCCAGCATTCCATTCTCTCAGTATAAACAGATGTGATACAATCTCAATGAGAACACAGCTAACTACAACAGCTGTGTAATTTTAATGTAATTTTAATCCAAACTATAAATTTGTAGATGCATTATCATAATGTCTGAGGAAAGTTGCAATACTCTGCTTCTCTCTGCAGCAACCGCAGTACATGTTGCCTCTCTGAAATGCCCCTTAGGACACAATGATTCACAATGCGTGGTTTATTCCTGATTTTCTGTCTCTATAACAGTCACCATTGTAAAAGGGGCTTTAATAAGGCCCAATGTGCTTAACTGATTTATTCATTCAGCTCCAGCTGTGCTTTTCTGAATCCACCCAAAAATCTCATTGCTCATTGCCATCCAAAAATTTGCACATAAAAAGACACAGCTTTACATGCCTACATAGTTCCAGAGGGGTACTCAACGAATTGCAGAACAACGATTTGCATACCTCTCTAGCACTCAGAGGGTTAATAACCCTCTGAGGATGGGAGGGATGTGCAGTGTATTATTTCACAATGTGTTTTCTACCACTTTGGCCCTCAAAGGTTTAACATTCCTATTTTAGAAGTAATGCCAGTGTTTCTGTCGGCAATGGCAATTTTTTTACGTAATAGCAAGGCAAATATGTACGTGAGTGATGGAAACTGTCTATGATCAGTGGATTGCATGCAATGTATTGTTGACTGTTTTAGCATCCAAGGGGATAAAGTGGCCAGCAAAAGGATAGTAAACTGTTAAGTAAACTAGCATCCTAAGCCAGGCAGGGTGTCCGGTGCGAGGGGGTTTGGACATGGCCTGGCCACACTAATGACTCAGAATGTGACTGTGGTTTGCACAGCTGATGCACATCACCCCCAGATGCTGTGTTCTTTGTAGCTGCCTACTCTCCCTAATGAGAAATTTGGCCCTGTTCCCAGCTTAGATAGACATCTATCTACTTTGATATCTTATAAAGTGTCAGGCCTCATACAGTAAAAGGTTAAGTCCTGTCTCTCCGTGTGGGGCGCATGGCCTGTAATGAGGGACTCTCTAATTAGGCCGCCGGGGAGAGGAGACACAAACAGAGTCTGCTGGATTGTGGGGAGACGGGACGGAATTGGTAGTTTGGGGTTTTCTTTTCCTTGCGATTCCATTCACAAATTGTAGGTTTACTGAGGGCTGATTAAAGCTGCAACTACTGATGTGAAGGACTAAATCCATCAGACTGGGTAACCACACCCCACACCCCCGTCTGACCCCAAACTCCTGCTGACCCCAAGAACTCCTCATAATGGCCAGCATTAACCCCTTCCTAACAGCACACTAACTATTACTGCAGCCAGTTAGGCTGATACATTATTCTGGTGCAATCTGACTACATCACACTGAACAGATACAACCCATTGAATGCTAGGAAGAAAAACCATTACCGCTTTGATGCTAAATTCTTCAATCCCTATGCACTTAAATGGAGCTTGTAATCCCTTGAATTCTAGACGTATCCACTGCATTGGAGACCTCGCTGGTATTCAATGGGTTAAATAATGACCAGTAAATTAGTATGTAAACTGGTAGGTACATTTACTAAATTAGAAAATAAACAGTTCACATTAGACCAAGAGTGGTTATCCAGAAGTACTAGGATTACTCTGGCCACGCCCACAACTCAGAATGTGGGTGTTGCCAGCATTATTGAAGCTCCTCCTCTTAAAATGTAGCACTTTAGGCCTTTGCCTACTCAGACTAATGGGAAATTCAGCCCTGTCCAATGCAAATCTTGATATATAACAGATAAATCATTTGTCCATCAATCCATGGCTGTCAAGGAAAGTATGTTCTGCAGTCTTCCACCAGACTGCATGCTTAAAGGAACATTAATGTTTCATCATGAAAATATAGATGATTTAGGGCATTTTCTGTGGAGTAAAACAATTCCCATTGCTGTGAGATGCTTAATTCAAAAGTAATTCCAGATCAAACTATCATGACAAGGTACCATAAACTAAGACTAGTCACAAGCTCAAAAGTTTTATCATAAGCATAACAAATAAAAAAAAAATGCCAAGTGAACAACAGAAAGGAGATGCACTATGGGTCAATACAATGGCAATTGTTTTTGTTTTTTAACAATGTGATGACAGCACTTCACCTTGAGGGATAAATCATACCTTGCCTTATGTATCAAGAATTACGTATGCTAGGGGAAGGGAAGAGACATTGATCATTAGATGCTGGCATAAGTCTCGCCGATATGTTGTAATGGTATAAGTGTGCAGTGTGGTTAATAGCCAGACTAATGTCAGTCTGCTCAATAGGAGTGTATTGTAATGAGCTGTATTATAGTCATATGTTAAACTTCAACCTATCAGTCTTATGTGTGGTTTCACGTTAAACATTTATGGACATGTTTAAAATGGACTTGTAAAACGCATAGGGTATAAGGAATGACAAACAACAAATGTTGGCCAAGAACAGGCGTCGCTTTATTTGATATGTAATAAAACTTACATAGCATCAAACAAAAATCTCAACAAAAATTTGCCGAATTATAAAACGTCTCCATATTATGGATATACCACCGGGCTCATGCTTTAAACTCTTATAATTCCCAGGGCCAAACTGAGCCAGCTCCAATGGATAACGTAACCACTAGCGACTTAATTCCGGGGAATTCTCCCCTAGGGTTCCTCTCCCTAGAGAACCGTCCTCAGTTATTTTGTCACTCCTTAAAGCATAAGCCACCACCAAGGCAAGTACCCCATAACAAACCACCACCAACAACCCCCTTTTATTTATGATGGACAAAATGGATGTAAGCTTCTTACCCCCCACTTCCTGTCCTCACTCTATAAACCCCCCCGCTAAACTCTCCACTCCACCTACCTAACTTCCTCGACCCTCCCCTTTTACATGTGTCCCCCCCTCTGCTACGCTTTTCGGGGAGTTCTTGTAAAAGGCATAGGGTATAAGGAATGACAAACAACAAATGTTGGCCAAGAACAGGCGTCGCTTTATTTGATATGCAATAAAACTTACACAGCATCAAACAAAAATCTCAACAAAAATTTGCCGAATTATAAAACTTCTCCATATTATGGATATACCACCGGGCTCATGCTTTAAACTCTTATAATTCCCAATAATCCCTATAACGGATTAACCAAATTACCCCAGCTGGGCCAAACTGAGCCAGCTCCAATGGATAACGTAACCACCAGCGACCTAATTCCGAGGGAATTCTCCCCTAGGGTTCCTCTCCCTAGAGAACCGTCCTCAGTTATTTTGTCACTCCTTAAAACATAAGCCATCACCAAGGCAAGTACCCCATAACAAACCACCACCAACAACCCCTTTTTATTTATGATGGGCAAAAGGGATGTAAGCCTCTTACCCCCCCCCACCTTCCTGTCCTCACTCTATAAACCCCCCCGCTAAACTCTCCACTCCACCTACCTAACTTCCTCGACCCTCCCCTTTTACATGTGTCCCCTCTCTGCTACGCTTTTCGGGGAGTTCTTGTAAAAGGCATAGGGTATAATGAATGACAAACAACAAATGTCGGGCAAGAAAATACCGGCACATTATGTGATTTTCTAATAAAACATACGTAACAGTCATGTGTTAAAGGGATAGTAATGTTTCACAATAAAATCAGCTCCAATTAATCTTCATAGTATTTGGGTCATTGAGAGTGTTATTTCAATACTGTCAGAGTTGTAGTTCAAGACTAATTGAATGATAAAGTATCCCCCCTCTCTCCCCGTCTACTGATGTAACACTGCTCACCTCAGAGCAGCAAGACTGTCTGGATGGATCGCAGAGAGGGACAATCTTCAGTGAACATTAGGAAAAACCTATCAAGGGGGGCAGGGTTTTCCTTATGCTCACAGTAGGAAGATTGTCCCTTGCTGTGAGCTGTCCAGTCCCGGGACCATATTCTGCATCTGAGGGGAGGTGTCTTACACTAGGTAAAAGGGGCGGGGGGGGAACTTTATAATTCAATTACTCTTGAACTACAACTCTGACAGTATTGAAATAACACTCCCCATAGCCCAAATACTATGAAGATTAATTGTAGCTGCTTTAAATGTCAACTTTTCAGTCTCATGTGTAGTTTCACATTATACATTTATGGAGATGTTTAAAATACACATAACCTTTTGTGTGCTACAGAGGTATCCAATGCATTACTTTGCAATGCGTTGGCTATCTCTCTGGCACTCAAAGGGTTATTCATGGAAAACATTGAAATATGGTTAACATTGAAATACTCTAATGAGAACTGCGAAACACGCCAAATTTGGCAATATGCTAAAGTCTCATGTGGTGGTGTACTTAAATAAGTGTAATGGATGGATGGCATCCAAAATCAACAATTTTCAGCCTCAGGGTTGCAATGAGTTGGAAACTGCACTGGCACTCAAAGGGTTAATAATAAAAAAAAGTGTAACCCATAATAACGTTTGGACAAAGCATTTTCAGGCAGTGTGAGCACCCCTATTTTACTCAGCTGGAAAAGCACTAATAAATTGAGTTCCACAATAAGATATTACTGTTAATTTAAAGAGGGACACACTCCATAGATGTGATAAACATGTGGTTCTACAGCGATTTTTAGACTGTCATTCCCATTATTCTCAGACTACTGTAAAAGCCTGTTACACGGGCCAAGGTCCGGGTGATGTTAACTCTTTGAGTGGCAGAGGGATATGCAATGCATTGCTTTGCAATGCGTTGCGTACCCCTCTGGCACTCAAAGGGTTAAGAGGCCGGTCCTGCTCTGCGTCCTGCCGCCGACGCAGTCATGCACTGTAGAGACTGGCCAAAACCACAGAATGCTCCCAGCACAGAACTCCCAGCATTCCGTGCTCCCAGCATTCTGTGCATTCAGGCAGTCTCTACTGCGCATGACTGCTTCT